>CM042694.1:326626555-327826555 GCA_023614405.1 Avena insularis
TCGGGAGGGATCTGAAGCTCTTCCCGGCACCCTACCAGAGAGGGGAATTCACCATGGCGGCCTTCTTCATCATCATGCAAGCCTCCGGTGTGATGCGTGAGTAGTTCATCTCTAGACTACGGATCCATGTAGTAGCTAGATGGATGGTTCTCCTCCTTTGTGCTTTCATGTATAGATCTTGTGAGCTCCGTTCATGATCAAGATCATCTATTTGTAATTCTGCATGTTGTGTTTGCGGGGATCCGATGGATATTGAGATGCTATTTCAGATTGATTATTGATTCTATCATGTCATTGTTATTTGTGATCTTGCATGCTTTCCGTTGTTAGTAGCTATCTTGGCCCAGTAGATGCTAGCAACTCCAAGAGTTAGTATTTATGCTCGATAGTGGGTTCATGCCTCTGGTAATCTGGGGAACTGACAGAAATCTCTAAGGTACTAGATGTGCTGTTGCTACTAGGGAGAAAACAACAATCGTATTGTTTACTTTACACGCAATTTGTAAAGCAATAATCTGGTTCTTGCAACTTAATACTAGAGGGGATTCGGATGATAACCTGAAGGTGGATTATTAGTCATAGATGCAGTTGGATGACAGTTTATGTATAATATTGTAATGTCGAATCAAGTTCCAAAGGAGTCAAAATGATTAGTATATGCATGTATTGCTTTCTCGATGTTTGTCAATTGCCCAGCTGTAATTTGTTCACCCAGCATGTTATATATCTTAGGGAGAGCCACCTCTAGTGAACTATGTATCCCGGTCCTTTCTTTTACATACAATCTATAAACTGTTTACTGCTTTGTGTTTACTTTCTGCAAACTATTACTTCCTTCCATTCGATACGTTTAATCCTTTGTTTTTAGCAAAACCGGTGAGATTGAGAACCTCATCGCAAGTTGGGGACAATGTTCTGTGGTTGTGTTATGCAGGTCTCCACGTTGCTACTAGCACCAGTAGTGCGCCCTGCCAAGGCTTAGCTAACAACACCTTTGGGGTGTTTCCTTGCTCCTACTGGTTCGATTAAACCTTGGTTTCATAACTGAGGGAAACTTGCTGTTGTGCTCATCATACCTTCCTCTTGGGGTTCCCTAACGATCTTGTTAATACACGAGCCATCAGTCCCACATGCGGATAGTGCGATAGTCAAGGAACAGGAATCAAGTTCTCGGGGTCCTAGGGGACACAAGTGAGCTTAAAGAACCAAATAGCAGATAATGCTCACCGATGCCTCTTTCATTAGTTCTCTACTCATATTAAGTTGTTTAGGTACCTCATTATCCAAAGACTCGCACAAACTCTACACATGCAATTCTACGACTCGCATGGCTCAAACAACTCCTGCAGTAATGGCTCATGGGATGGAGGTACAAGCTTCGGTGGGGTTTAAAAGTAAAGGCTATGCAATACTTGGGATTCAATTTAATGCAATCGCAACTCAATGATGCAAGAGTAAGATAGAAGCATAGGTACTATATGTATGCAAGCATGAGGAATTGCTTGTCTGGCAGCCAGTTGCAGGATAGGAAGGATCCGGGTAATACTCCTGAGGCTCCTGGTATTCTCCTTGCTCAGTGTCTATCCGGATAAAAACCAAACACACAAGGGCCAAAATAAATACATTGCACAATCATATGAATAATATGCAACAAGCAAACAAGTATGCCATGATGGAATGATGCACAATTTACATGGCATAGCATAGCATGGCATGAGTGAGGTGTGGGGTACAAGAACAAAGCATTTTATTAAGTTTTTAATCATATTTTGCTACCATAAAAATTGTTGTATACTTAATATTTATATGATTCATGCTTCAATTTATATTATGGAATGCATAGATAGAACGGTCTCGTCGAGCTAATCGATTTAGACATATTATTTGTCCAATTTGGAACTATGGAAATAAAGTTATGGATTTATTAAGAAAAGGCATTTATTTGACATTTTAATAATTTCGAAAATTTAAATTACTCAAAAATTATTTTGGATGACATATTTGAATTCCTAGCATTTTTCTGATCAGAAAACATATATTATATGTGGTATTATTTGGAACTATTATTTAAAAGTTATTATTTAATGCATTATAATTAGAAAAGGGCAATATTGTCAACAGTGTGATTAGTTAGTGCATTTCTAGAATTTTCTATAAGTGGATATGAATTCATCTCTGAAAACCATCTACTTTTTATTTTGAAAATATTTGTAAATTCCAAACAGATCAGGAAGTATGAATTTATATCTGAAATTTGAATTAGAAAAGAAAAAAAAGGGATTAAGAAACAAATGTGGGCCTCCGGGAGGGACCGGGCCGACTCAAATGGCACTGACTGAAGTTCTATGTATTGAGGAAAAACACTGGCCAGGGACCTTGATGCAAACCGACAAGAACACAATCGGTAACGTACTAAAGAAAACTGTAACTTGATCATGGCGTGATGCTGCTAGCTGCAACGATCTTGGCCTGACGATAACGAGAGACTCGGTTCTCCATTTTGCAAATGGTTTGCAGCTGTGCGTAGAGAAAACAAAGGAGAAGAGATATGATCAAAGAAACTCGCCGGGAACCCACTGAGATGGACGGGAAAAATTCGAGAACATCATCGGAAACAGACTGTTTTGCACGTACGTGGTCTGACAGTGATATTGATCGATTTGGCATAGAAGATTGCGAGAGATCCTTCGTGAATTTGGGAACGTTTTAAAGGAGAAAATTTGAGAGGAGAATAAGAGATACAAAGTTTCATGTGGCAGTTGTATTCCGGGGGCTTTTTTGATTTTGTGACCATGGTTTGACACATGGAGTTCACTAGAGTCAATGCATGTGTTATTTTAAAAACCACACTGATCCACATTACCACACACACTCCAGTGGATATGAGGATGCATATTTTGGCACACTGGTGCATCATACCATGTGGCAGTGGCACTCCAGGGGCTTTTGGGTCTTTTTGACCATGGTGTGACACATGGAGTTCCCAAAATCATTGCATATGTTCTTTTCCAAATCATCTTGATCTTCTTGAGTAATTGCATGTGTTCTTTTCAAAACCACCTTGGTCAACATTACCACAAGCACTCTAGTTGATTTAGTGATGCAACTTCTGTCACACTCGAGCATCATTCCATGTGGCAGTTGCATTCCAGAGGCTTTTTGGACTTTCTATCCATGGTTTGACACATAGGGTTCACTAGAGTCATTGCATGTGTTCTTTTCCAAACCACCTTGATCCACATTACAACACACAGTCCAATGGATGTGGTGATGCAACTTTTGTCACATTGGTACATCATTCCATGTGGCAGTTGCATTCCAATGGTTCTTTGGGATTTCTGACCATGTTTTGACACATGGAGTCCCTAGAGTCATTGCATGTATTATTTTCAAAACCAACTTGATCCACATTATGACACACACTCAAATGGATGTGGTGATGCTACAGCTATCATAGTGATGCATCATTCCATGTGGCAGTTACATTCCAGAGGATTTTTGGGCTTTCTAACCATGGTTTAACACATGGAGTCCACTAGAGTCATTGCATGTGTTCTGTTAAAAACCACCTTGATCCACATTGGCACACACACTCCAATGGATGTGGTGATGCAACTTCTGTCACACTGGTGCACCATTCCATGTGCACCAGTTGCATTCCAGGGTCTTTCTGGGCTTTCTAACCATGGTTTAACACATGGATTCCCTCGAGTTATTGCATCTGTTCTTTTCTAAACCACCTTGATACACTAGAGTCATTACATGTGTTCTTTTCAAAACCACCTTGATCCACATTACCACACACACTCTAGTGGATGTGGTGATGCAACTTCTTTCACACTAGTGCATCATACCATGTGCCAATTGCATTTCAGGGGCTTTTTGGGCTTTCTGACCATGGTTTGACACATGGAGTCCACTAGAGTCATTGAATGTTTTCTTTTTAAAACCACCTTGATCCACATTACCACACACACTCCAATGGATGTGGTGATGCATCTTTAGTCACAATGGTGCATCATTCCTTGTGGCAATTGCATTCTAGGGTGTTTAGGGCTTTTTCACCATGGTTTGACACATGGAGTCCACTAGAATCATTGCATGTGTTGTTTTTACAACCACCTTGATCTACATTACCACACACACTCCAATGGATGTGGTGATGCAACTAGTGTCACACTTGTGAATCATTATATGTGGTAGTGTCATTCTAGGGTCTTTTTGGGCTTTATGACCATGTTTCACACATGGAGTCCCTAGAGTCATTTCATGTCTTTTTTCCAAACCACCTTGATACACTAGAGTCATTGCATGTGTTCTTTTCAAAACCACCTTGATCCACATTACCACACACACTCCAGTGGGTGTGGGGATGCATCTTTTGTCACACTAGTGCATCATTCCATGTGGCAGTTGCATTCGAGGGGCTTTTTGGGCTTTCTGATTATGTTTTGACACATGGAGTTCACTAGAGTTATTGCATGTGTTCTTTTCCAAACCACCTTGATCCACATTACAACAGACACTCCAATGGATGTGGTGATGGAACTTATGTCACACAAGTGCATCCTTCCATGTGGCAGTTGCATTCTAGGGGATTTTTTTGGCTTTTCTGACCATGGTTTGACACATGGAGTCCACTAGAGTCATTGCATGTGTTCTTTTAAAAACCACCTTGATCCACATTACCACACACTCCAGTGGATGTGGGGATGCATATTATGTCACATTGGTGCATCATTCCATGTGGCAGTTGCATTCTAGGGGCTTTTTGGTCTTTCTGACCTTGGTTTGACACATGGAGTCCCCATAGTCATTGCATGTGTTCTTTTCCAAACCACCTTGATCCACTTGAGTCATTTCATGTGTTCTTTTCAAAACCACCTTGATCCACATTACCGCACACACTCTAGTTGATGTAGTGATGCAACTTCTATCATACTCGAGCATCATTCCATGTGGCACTTGCATTCTAGGGCCTTTTTGGGCTTTCTGTCCATGGTTTGACACATGGAGTCCACTAGAGTCTTTTCATGTGTTATTTTCCAAACCACCTTTATCCACATTACCACCCATTTTCCAATGGATGTGGTGATGCAACTTCTGTCATACTGGTGCATCGTTCCATGTGGCAGTTACGTTCCAAGGACGTTTTGGGATTTCTGACCATGGTTTTTATACATGGAGTCCATAGAGTCATTTCATGTATTGTTTTCACAACAAACTTGATCCACATTACCACACACACTCCAATGGATGTGGTGATGCAACTTCAGTCACACTGGTGCATCATTCCTTGTGGCAGTTGCATTCTAGGGTTTTTTGGGCTTTCTGACCATGGTTTGACACATGGAGTCCACTAGAGTCATTGCATGTGTTGTTTTTACAACCACCTTGATCCACATTACCACACACACTCCAATGGATGTGGTGATGCAACTAGTGTCACACTCGTGAATCATTACATGTGGTAGTGTCATTCTAGGGTCTTTTGGGGCTTTATGACCATGGTTTGACACATGGAGTCTATAGAGTCATTGCATGTGTTCTTTTCCAAACTGCGTTGATACTCTAGAGTAATTGCATGTGTTCTTTTCAAAACCACATTGATCCACATTACCACGCACACTCTAGTGGATGTGGGGGTGCATCTTCTGTCACACTGGTGCATCATTCCATGTGGCAGTTGCATTCCAGGGACTTTTTGGGCTTTCTGACCATGGTTTAACACACAGAGTCCGCTAGAATTATTGCATGTGTTCTTTTCCAAACCACCTTGATCCATGTTACAATGGACAACTCCAATGGATGTGTTGATGGAACTTATGTCACACTAGTGCACCATTCCATGTCGCAGTTGCATCCCAGGAGCTTTTTGGGCTTTTCTGACCATGGTTTGACACATGGAGTCCCTAGAGTCATTGCATTTGTTATTTTCAAAACCAACTTGATCCACTTTACCACACACACTCAAATGGATGTGGTGATGCAAGTACTGTCATAGTGGTGCATCATTCCGTGTGAAAGTTGCATTCGAGGGGATTTTTGGGCTTTCCGACCATGGTTTGACACATGGAGTCCACTAGAGTCATTGCATGTGTTCTGTTAAAAAACACCTTGATCCACATTGGCACACACACTCCAATGGATGTGGTGATGCAACTTCTGTCACACTGGTGCACCATTCCATGTGCACCAGTTGCATTCCAGGGTCTTTCTGGGCTTTCTAACCATGGTTTAACACATGGATTCCCTCGAGTTATTGCATCTGTTCTTTTCTAAACCACCTTGATACACTAGAGTCATTACATGTGTTCTTTTCAAAACCACCTTGATCCACATTACCACACACACTCTAGTGGATGTGGTGATGCAACTTCTTTCACACTAGTGCATCATACCATGTGCCAATTGCATTTGAGGGGCTTTTTGGGCTTTCTGACCATGGTTTGACACATGGAGTCCACTAGAGTCATTGAATGTTTTCTTTTTAAAACCACCTTGATCCATAGTACCACACACACTCCAATGGATGTGGTGATGCAACTTTAGTCACAATGGTGCATCATTCCTTGTGGCAGTTGAATTCTAGGGTGTTTAGGGATTTCTGACCATGGTTTGACACATGGAGTCTACTAGAGTCATTGCATGTGTTGTTTTTACAACCACCTTGATCCACATTACCACACACACTCCAATGGATGTGGTGATGCAACTAGTGTCACACTCATGAATCATTACATGTGGTAGTGTCATTCTAGGGTCTTTTTGGGCTTTATGACAACGGTTTGACACATGGAGTCTCTAGAGTCATTGCATGTGTTCTTTTCCAAACCGTGTTCATACACTAGAGTAATTTCATGTGTTCTTTTATAAACCACATTGATCCACATTACCACACACACTCCAGTGGATGTGGGGATGCATCTTCTGTCACACTGGTGCATCATTCCATGTGGCAGTTGCATTCTAGGGCCTTTTTAGGCTTTCTGACCATGGTTTAACACATGGAGGCTTCTAGAGTTATTGCATATATTTTTTTCGAAACCACCTTGATCCATGTTACAACGGACAACTCCAATGGATGTGTTGATGGAACTTATGTCACAATAGTGCACCAGTCCATGTCGCAGTTGCATTCCAGGAGTTTTTGGGCTTTTCTGACCATGGTTTGACACATGGACTCCCTAGACTCATTGCATGTGTTATTTCCAAAACCAACTTGATCCACTTTACCACACGCACTCCAATGGATGTGGTGATGCAACTACTGTCATATTGGTGCATCATTCCATGTGGTAGTTGCATTCCAAGGGATTTGTGGGCTTTTCGAACATGGTTTGACACATGGAGTCCACTAGAGTCATTGCATGTGTTCTGTTAAAAACCACCATGATCCACATTGCCACACTCACTCCAATGGATGTGGTGATACAAATTCTATCACACTGGTGCATCATTCCATGTGGAAGTTGCATTCCAGGGTTTTTTGGGCTTTCTGACCATGGTTTGACACATGGAGTCCTTAGAGTTATTGCATTTGTTCTTTTCCAAACCACCTTGATACACTAGAGTAATTACTTGTGTTATTTTCAAAACCACCTTGATCCACATTACCACACACACTCTAGTGGATGTGGTGATGCAACTTTTGTCACACCAGTGCATCATACCATGTGTCGA
The DNA here is from genome assembly GCA_023614405.1 of Avena insularis. Lineage (NCBI taxonomy): Eukaryota > Viridiplantae > Streptophyta > Magnoliopsida > Poales > Poaceae > Avena > Avena insularis. The sequence continues at coordinate 326,634,239 of CM042694.1, forward strand.
TTGTATTTCAGGGACTTTTTCGGCTTTCTGACCATGGTTTGACACATGTAGTCCACTAGAGTCATTGCATGTGTTCTTTTCAAAACCACCTGTATCCACATTACCACACACACTCCAATGGATGTGGTTATGTAACTTTAGTCACAATGGTGCATCATTCCTTGTGGCAGTTCCATTCTAGGGTGTTTAGGGCTTTCTGACCATGGTTTGACACATGGAGTCCACTAGAGTCATTGCATGTGTTGTTTTTACAACCACCTTGATCCACATTACCACACACACTCCAATGGATGTGGTGATGCAACTAGTGTCACACTCGTGAATCATTACATGTGATAGTGTCATTTTAGGGTCTTTTTGGGCTTTATGACCATGGTTTGACACATGGAGTCCCTAGAGTCATTTCATGTATTTTTTCCAAACCACCTTGATACACTAGAGTCATTGCATGTGTTATTTTCAAAACCACCTTGATCCACATTACCACACACACTCCAATGGATGTGGGGATGCATCTTCTGTCACACTAGTGCATCATTCCATGTGGCAGTTGCATTCTAGGGGCTTTTTGGGCTTTCTGACCATGGTTTGACACATGGAGTCCACTAGAGTTATTACATGTGTTCTTTTCCAAACCACCTTGATCCACATTACAACAGGCACTCCAATGGATGTGGTGATGGAACTTATGTCACAATAGTGCATCATTCCATGTGACTGTTGCATTCCAGGGGCTTTTTGGGATTTTCTGACCATGGTTTGACATATGGAGTCCAATAGAGTCATTTCATGTGTTCTTTTAAAAACCACCTTGATCCACATTACCACACACACTCTAGTGGATGTGGGGATGCATATTCTATCACACTAGTGCATCATTCCATGTGGCAGTTGCATTCTAGGGGATTTTTGGTCTTTTTGACCATGGTTTGACACAAGGAGTCCCCATAGTCATTACATGTGTTCTTTTCCAAACCACCTTGATCCACTTGAGTCATTTCATGTGTTCTTTTCAAAACCACCTTGATCCACATTACCGCACACACTCTAGTTGATGTAGTGATGCAACTTCTATCATACTCGAGCATCATTCCATGTGGCACTTGCATTCTAGGGCCTTTTTGGGCTTTCTGTCCATGGTTTGACACATGGAGTCCACTAGAGTCTTTTCATGTGTTATTTTCCAAACCACCTTGATCCACATTACCACCCATTTTCCAATGGATGTGGTCATGCAACTTCTGTCATACTGGTGCATCGTTCCATGTGGCAGTTACGTTCCAAGGACGTTTTGGGATTTCTGACCATGGTTTTTATACATGGAGTCCATAGAGTCATTGCATGTATTATTTTCACAACTAACTTGATCCACATTACCACACAAACTCCAATGGATGTGGTGATGGAACTGTAGTCACACTAGTGCATCATTCCTTGTGGCAGTTGCATTCCAGGGTTTTTTGGGCTTTCTGACCATGGCTTGGCACATGGAGTCCACTAGAGTCATTGCATGTGTTGTTTTTACAACCACCTTGATCCACATTACCACACACACTCCAATGGATGTGGTGATGAAACTAGTGTCACACTTGTGAATCATTACATGTGGTAGTGTCATTCTAGGGTCTTTTGGGGCTTTATGACCATGGTTTGACACATGGAGTCTCTAGAGTCATTGCATGTGTTCTTTTCCAAACCACATTGATACTCTAGAGTAATTGTGTAACTACCTCGGTGAATTACGCTCCTAGTTACAAGCCTGGACGAACGGAAATGGTTAAAATAGTACGGTGGGGCCCAAATGCCACTCACAGGTAGACCTTTCGGCCGTCCTAACCATTTCCAAACATCAGGACAAGAACGGGCGGCGTAATCTGGCGGAAGGGATCAACTACATACACAAATGAGTATGTATGCAAGCCACCATACAATAGTTCTCAGAGCCATTCCATCTAAAAGAAATAGAAATATTGCAACGCCATACGGCAAGATCCAAATATCCTAGATAGATATAATAGTTTAGGATATCTCCTCATACATCAAACATCGAGTATCAAAGTGAGCGGAAAACAAGATCCGATGCGGATAAGAAGCAAATCGGCATAAGATGCCCCATAAATAAACACATCCATACAGATCTCACGGATCCCGATCCGGAATCTCTACACCGAATGATCGTTGCCCACATCGTTCATCTCTTTCACCCAGTATCCATCTTGTGAGTGTACCTGTTCATCTGAATCAAACAATTTATCGTGTGAGACCCTAGGGGTACTCAGCAAGACTTTATGCCTCTAAAGGGGACACAACCTGGGGTGACGCAATTGCAGCAAAAGATAATCCCTAACAATTCCATAAATACTCGCTAACCATCCGCCTAACCAGAGATAGACGGATGTCCGTGAATTAATAACAACAGTTATAACAGTAATATCAACAGATCCATCCTCCTCCTAAACTTCGACGAGGAAGCGGACGAACACCCCCCCATCCGTTGGCAGTTTTATTATCCATTCCATGAGTGTTGTACTATTTACTAGTCAGGTACTTAGTCAAATTAAAAGCGGTACTTTAGTTATAGTTGTCTATGATCGAGAAACTGTGCTCCAAGTCGTCCATAACCGCGGACACGACTTTCAGAAAGTTTTACCTGAGGTGCACAAATAGCAACACACACTCGATCAACCTCGGAAAAACCAAATCAAAACCAACGAGGCATTCACGACAAAGCGATCACGAGATTCAGAAATATTTCAGGCCACGCCATTAAGCTACCCGCAACGGTTGGCCGCTCAGACGGACTCAAGGTTTGCGTCAATGGTTGTAAACGAGGAACCCGAAAATGTGGTGGGCTTGTCGATACTGAAAACACTCCGCTTACCTAAATAAGACAGTGCATTCCTCGCACAATCTTAAATTAAGCAGTAAAGCATGGCATAAGTACAATATAGTAATAAAGCCCCAAACTACTTTGTGGCCCCAAGAAATAAGAATGAATCAAGCTCTGGCTCAGGGGGGTTCATAAGCCTCCCGGATGTGGATAGCGCGAATATTCAAGGAACAGGAATCAAGTACTCAGGGTCCTACGGGACACAAGTGAGCATGAAAAACCAAATAGCAGATATTGCTCACCGATGCCACTTTCATTAGTTATCCCATTACTACTCAGATTAAGTTGTATAGGTACCTCATTATCCATCAGACACTCACATACCCTACACATGCTGTTCTACGACTCGCATGGCTCAAACAACTCCTGTAGTAATGGCTCATGGGATGGAGGAACAAGCTTCGGTAGGGTTTAAAAGTAAAGGCTATGCAATACTTGGGATTCAGTTTAATGCAATCGCGACTCAATGATGCAAGAATAAGAAAGAGGCAATAGGTACTATATGTATGCAAGCATGTGGTAGTGCTTGCACGGCAGCTCGATTGAAGCGAGAAGGATCTAGGTAGTGCTCCTGGGTCTCTTGATATATCCCCTGCTCAGCGTCTATTCGAAGAAGAACCAAACAAACAAGGGCCAACATAAATAAAGTGCACAAGCATATGAATAAAAATGCATCAAGCAAACAATCATGCCATGATGAATGATGCACAATTTGCATGGCAATAATGTAGCATGGCATGGGTGAGGTGTGGAATACAAGTATAAATCATTTTGTTGAGTTTTAATCATGTTTTAACCTCAATTAAGTTGCTGTATACATTATATTTATATGATGCATGCTGCAAAACAGAACAAGGAATGCATAAACAGAAAGGTCTCGTCGAGCTAATCATTTTAGACATATTATTTGTCAAATTTGGAGTTATAAAGCCAAAGTTATTAATTAATTAAGAAAAAGGGCATTTTATTGTAATTTTAATCAACTCGAAATTTAAAGTGTCCAAAATATATTTTGGAGGGCATATTTGAATTCCTCATATTTTTCTGATTTCAAAACATATATTACATGTTTAATTTGGGTTTATATTTTAAAAGTTATTTGAAAACAGATTTGAAATTTGAATTTAATTTAATTTGGAAAAAGTTTGAATTAAAACAGAAATACAGAAACTCTTTTGTCACTCGCTCCGACCTAGCCACAGCCAATGACAAGTGGGCCACTGGCTGACTGGGACCAAACGCGCACAGAAGGACTTTTTCCACCGCGGCTTGACCTAGCCATAGCAGATGACAGGTGGGGCCACGGCAGCCTCAGGGCCACACGCGGGCGCGCCAGCGGGGACGCGACACGTGGTAGATCCAGGGAGTGCGGGTTGAGATTAAAAGGGGCTAGGGGGTGTTCTGTAAAACGAGCGCTGAGGCTGACGGTGGGGCATTTGGACCAGAGTTTAGGAGTAAAAAGCTATAGGGGGTTTTCGCAAAAGCGACGCGACACTTTTTCTTCTTTCGTGACGACGGTCGGTGCACGACAATGGCGGAAGCCTGCGCTGAGGCTCGATCTCGGTCGCGAAGGCGGCGCTGCGGGCGTAACCATCAGCGGCAACCTAGGCTTGGCGTTAGGAGGGCGGCTGGCTGCTAGATAACGCGGGACGTCACGGATCGCCAGACGCGCAACACGTCCATAGGGCGTTCGACCTGGGGTCCGGCGAGACTAGGACGCGACTAAGCACGCGAGGGTGTCAGCGGGGTCGGATGGCTCACCGCGAGGTTGTTGGAGGTGGTGGATCGGGCGGAGGGGTAGCGGATCGACGACGAGGCAGAGGCCGACGAAGCTAGGGTTTCGGCGTCGAGCGCGTCGACTGGTGGCTCGGTCCTCCTCCTCCTCGGCACGTGACAGACGATGCAGGGGAGGGCCCTTGGTCTTCCGCGGCACCCAGAGCGCCACGCCACCGGCTGATAAGAGGAGGGAAGGTGGAGGCCGACGGTGGGCAGCGATGGTGTAGATGGTGGCGGTGGAGGAAAAGAGGGGGACAGGCAGGGATCTGGGGTGGATCTGGGGGAGGCAGCAGGCGAGAGAGGGGGTAGATAGGGACAGGAGAGGAGAGGGGGTGCCGTGGGGGAGTGGTTAGGGATAGAGGTGGCTTTGGCCACCTTTTTCCCCCTCCTTCACGTGCTCGAGCTGGGAGGCCAGGGCAGGCACGGGCAGGGCTTCCAGGTGGGGCAGGGTGAGGCCAAGGAGGTAGGCTCGGTGTGGGGCACGCCAGGCAGAGAGAAGAGAAAGAGAGAGGAGAGGGGAGGCTCGGGCTAGGTTGGGGAGCCTCGGTTAGGGTTTGGTACTCGGGTTGGGGAGGGGTAGGTAGCTGGGGTGTGGCCAGGGAGAGAGGATGGCCAGGTGGGTCCGGCCTGGGGAGGCTCGACATAGGTGAAGAGGAGAGGGTGAGGTAGGTTTAGGGTTTAGCTTAGGTGTAAGATGGTGGTAGAGGTGTAGGTGATTAGGGAGGGTCTTAGATAGAGGATTAGAGAGAGAGGGAGATGAAGATGAGGTAGGGTGGAAGATGATCCACTCAAAAAGACCAAATAAAAACCAAGGAGGCCAAAAATATGGAGATGGTTGCATGGCCCATGCATAATATTAATGCTAGGTTTCATCTTGTGAAAACAACATAAATATCCATAGCATTTATACCTATGCATTCTAAAAATAAGGAATAAGCCAGAGTAGAAGAAGTGGAAGGATGCCCCATGTGGAGTAGTTGGTGATGACCATATTTGAATAAAAATGGGACATGCTAGTGTGTATGTGCCACTAGGTACCTAGTAGGCCCAAAAATATCCCAACATGATAATATCCCCAAAACAACACATATGGAAGCTAGAAAAAGGGTTCCACTCACAAGGCATGCAAAAGTGGCCATGTGGTTCTCATAACCCAATTTGTGGAAACAATATGGTGCATATATGAGAGCATGTGGAGAAAGAAATGGATCCATCCCAACCCACATGAGCTAGAGGTAAAACCAAATAAATTGCAATGCTCATATATGGTGGAATGATGGGGTGATGACAAGAAAGGTGGTGGAGTTAAATAAAATATATGCCCCCAACTCAACTTGGGCATTAAACAATATATCAATAACCAAATACAATATCAAGAGGCAAATACAATTATTAATTCATATGAGAGAAGAACCAAAACAAAAAAAAGGGTTTTATATGATGCTCAAATGCAAGGAGGCATGATGACATGAGCATGATATAATTATGATGCAACAAATATATGTAGGAAGGTAGCATCTATATAGACTAGGCTAGTAGCATTGCAATTGTTAGACAATTGGGATGCTACAACTCTCCCACACTAAACAAGAATCTCGCCCCGAGATTCCTAGGAAAAAGAAAACAACACAAGGAGAGGCGGGTGTTCGAACGAAGGTGACCCTTACGTTCCCAAGTTGATGAACAACGGAATGGTGCGACCACTACACCTTGCAAACTTGCTAGACTTGTTGCGAGTCTTGCGTTTTGCTTGAGAAACAACGGTTAGGAGAGTTGAAGGATTGTCGTGAGACAAGAAGGATACGATGGACATAGCTCCGGTTTTCTCAAGAAACAAGATAAAAGACTATAACCACTTGTGAAAGAAAGGACAAGATGATGTATCATGGATAAAGAAAGACACACCATTAAGATTAAAGATTTACTAATACGAGAGAGGATGAATCTTTGTCTCGCCGGAGGAAAAAGAGCTAGATTGGAGAGGTTTTGAACCACTATGACAATAGCATCGTATCTTCTCTCGGATTTGGGAAATGAAGTTCGGAAATAATATTACCTTCAAACAATAGAGTCCCGTGATATCAACAGAAAGATTTAGTTAGACATCGTCGGATTAGATTCTTCTTGCGCCGGTAAGAACCAAAGGATCACGCAATTGAGGTGCGCGGATATAACTTCCAGAGACAGATGTGAAGCCAGATCATGGTGGAATCCCGAGAAGCAAGGGATATGGAGGATCTGGAGTTTATAGCAGAGATACTTATTGCTTTCTTTAGCCTTGAGGCTAACGCAATAGATTTGTGTTGATGGCCTAAAACATTATTGTTTTTACCTAAGTAAAAGAATTGATGTAACAACGAGATAGATAGTTTCCTTCCATCTTGTTTGGGGATGTAGAGCACCGGTAGAATGACGAGGACAGAAAAGAGTTTTGCGTTTGTTTCCACGGATAATTGAAGATTTTGCCATATAGAATAGGCGGACCACCAACAAGAGATTATTGATTACTTCCTTGAGAGCACTCGGAAAAACAAGGACGGAAGTAAAAGTATCAAGGGATAAAGGCCACTTCTAACTTCCGTGGAATGAGTGAAATCACATTAATTCACCAATTCAATGTACAAGAGCGAATGATAAGAGTAGTGGTATGGTAGCTACTCCATCCCGCACTCAAAGCATTACTCCGCACATGAATAAGAAAACCATGCAACCCAACTACCGAAACAGACTGAAGGTATTGACAAAAACTCATGGAACTTCGTTAGAAAACAAGGATAGATGCAAACGATTCGCCGGATTCATAGATAGATAAAGATGATGATGTTGTCATCATGTCAGAAGTACCAAGCCTCCAGAAAGATATGAAGGAAGATTACAGATAAGAACTGCAAGATTCAACAGCTACAGAAAAGATAGCACCAACTTGAACGGAAGGAATACAAGATCAGGAAGGTCTTCATGGCCTCCGGTGGATAGAGCATAGACGATAGAGCGAGAGGGTTTCAAGAGATTACTTGACGAGACTGAGGTGAAAGAACTCCATGTTCTTCTTGAAATGATTGAGAAAGATTTAGCAGTTTTGAGGAAACCTACGGCGGAACGACGATGATAACTTGCCAACAAGGAAACTCCGGGTTTGATTGAAGATGGAAGATGGAATTAACAATGGACTTGCTAATTCCAGAGTTGAAGCGATCTATTTAGCAGAAGGACGTGGCCGAGATAGGTGACTTCAAGAAGCCAGAATTCTCACTTTGAGACTTTGCACACTGAGGTTTCACGAAGCTTGAGAGAAAGAGACTGAGATGTTCTTCCATGTTCTTCAATTGATTTCGAATATTATATCATATTATCAACATATACCACCATGGATTAACAAGATATTCCCAGAATACCAAGTTCAAAAGGCGAGAGAAACGAACAAATGCTCGAACACTTCCTGAGCTCAACGCTCTTAGAAAGATCAATATTAAGAGCCCGGGTTCGTGTTGAAGAAGATGCACTGGAAGAACAGATTATCTGGTCCTTCGGAAGAAAAAGAGGTGTCACCTGGTTCATATTGTCGATCGGATCACCGGTTACAAAGATAAAGAGATCTTGGATAAAGAAACGATGATAGCTCATACTTCAAGCAAAGCTACCAGAGACGAAAAGATGCAATTCCCTCGTCTCAGAGAGAATTTTGCAGATATGGAGTTCAAAAAGATGTGCAGCATGATGGACAGATGATAGACCGCCGTAGTGCTTTGGGAAACTCTGGATTGCCAAAGATGCTTGAATATGCATAGATATGATCACGGTGTACTCAAAATCACAGGAGATAACCGTCACCATTTGGAGGATAGTGGTGATTGCATTTTCCATATTCCACTCATGATAAGTGTCATATAGTTATGCCGAGAACCAATTTACAATCACCAGCATCGGATCGACACATGTTATGTAATTAGCCCAAGAGAACTGGAGATGAAAAGAAACTCTAGGATTAAGCGCCGGTGACCAAAGAATGAATTAGCATTGACATGCTGATAAACGGGAGCTAGATAATGTTTCACACACGACTGGAAAGGAGTGTGGAAACACAGATGTATCAAATAAAAATTTTCCGCATTTTTCGGCATTAAAATACCAATAGATGCGCAAAAACACTTATCAGGTAGAGATTAGCAATAGATGCTTTCACAGAATGTGGAGTTGCTAGAAGGAAGGACACCCTTAAGAAGATGGCACCGGTTAACAAGGAATCAGATAGATCGCACCGGTTTTCAAAAGCCTGTCAGTATGGAATGTACCAACAGTTGATGACCAAAGGCAAATTGTGATAACAAATAGGATGCAACAGATAGACAAGGAATTACACACACACACACACACACACTTTCTATGGTACTACGGAAACCCAGAACACGTGAATCCTAGTTTGAATTTTAAGAAGAGGATTGAAAACGTTACACTTCCTTACCAGAAAAAAGGTGGTGGTTGGGTAAGAAGAAAAGTGGAAGCAGTCCTACTCTCACGTTTTGTTTTTCCCTGGTATACATAGCTACCAAAAATATTTGCTAGACTGACAACGACCATTTGGCTGAGACCCTGAAGGTCGGGATGGCTCTTATACCAATTGTAACTACCTCGGTGAATTACGCTCCTAGTTACAAGCCTGGACGAACGGAAATGGTTAAAATAGTACGGTGGGGCCCAAATGCCACTCACAGGTAGACCTTTCGGCCGTCCTAACCATTTCCAAACATCGGGACAAGAACGGGCAGTGTAATCGGCAGGCAAAGGGATCAACTACATACACAAATGAGTATGTATGCAAGCCACCATACAATAGTTCTCAGAGCCATTCCATCTAAAAGAAATAGAAATATTGCAACGTCATACGGCAAGATCCAAATATCCTAGATAGATATAATAGTTTAGGATATCTCCTCATACATCAAACATCAGAGTATCAGGCGGAAGCGGAAAACAAGATCCGAGTACGGATAAGAAGCAAATCGGCATAAGATGCCCCATAAATAAACACATCCCGCCTACGAGATCTCACGGATCCCGATCCGGAATCTCTACACGAATGATCATTGCCCACATCGTTCATCTCTTTCACCAAAGATCCATCTTGTGAGTGTACTGCTCATCCGAATCGAACAATTTATCGTGGTGAGACCCTAGGGTACTCACCAAGACTTTATGCCTCTAAAGGGACACAACACTGGGTGACGAATTGCAGCAAAAGATAATCCCTAACAATTCTATAGATACTCGCTAACCATCCGCCTAACCAGAGATGAGCGGATGTCCGGAATTAATAACAACAGTTATAACGAATATCAACAGATCCATCCTCCTCCTCGCCAGCGAGGAAGCGTAAACAACACCCCATCCGTTGGCAGTTTATTATCCATTCCATGAGTGTTGTACTATTTACTAGTCGGTACTTAGTCAAATTAAAAGCGGTACTTTAGTTATAGTTGTCTATGATCGAGAAACGTGCTCCAAGTCGTCCATAACCGCGGACACGGCGTTGAAAGTTTTACCCTGCGGTGCACAAATAGCAACACACTCGATCAACCTCGGAAAAACCAAATCAAAACCCAACGAGGCATTCACGACAAGCGATCACGAGATTCAGAAATATTTCAGGGGCCACCCATTAAGCTACCATAACGAAGTTGGCCGGCTCGAGACGGACTCAAGGTTTGGTTCAATGGCAGAATTTGGGAACCCGAAAATGTGATGGGCTTGTCGATACATGAAAACACTCCGCTTACCTAAACAGTACAGGTGCATTCCTCGCACAATCTTAAATTAAGCAGTAAAGCATGGCATAAGTACAGTATAGTAATAAAGCCCCAAACTACTTTGTGGCCCCAAGAAATAAGAATGAATCAAGCTCTGGCTCAGGGGGGTTCATAAGCCTCCCGGATGTGGATAGCGCGAATATTCAAGGAACAGGAATCAAGTACTCGGGGTCCTACGGGACACAAGTGAGCATGAAAAACCAAATAGCAGATATTGCTCACCGATGCCACTTTCATTAGTTATCCCATTACTACTCAGATTAAGTTGTATAGGTACCTCGTTATCCATCAGACACTCACATACCCTACACATGCTGTTCTACGACTCGCATGGCTCAAACAACTCCTGTAGTAATGGCTCATGGGATGGAGGAACAAGCTTCGGTAGGGTTTAAAAGTAAAGGCTATGCAATACTTGGGATTCAGTTTAATGCAATCGCGACTCAATGATGCAAGAATAAGAAAGAGGCAATAGGTACTATATGTATGCAAGCATGTGGTAGTGCTTGCCTGGCAGCTCAGTTGAAGCGAGAGAAGGATCTAGGTAGTGCTCCTGGGTCTCTTGATATATCCCCTGCTCAGCGTCTATTCGAAGAAGAACCAAACAAACAAGGGACAACATAAATAAAGTGCACAAGCATATGAATAAAATGCATCAAGCAAACAATCATGCCATGATGAATGATGCACAATTTGCATGGCAATAATGTAGCATGGCATGGGTGAGGTGTGGAATACAAGTATAAATCATTTTGTTGAGTTTTAATCATGTTTTAACCTCAATTAAGTTGCTGTATACATTATATTTATATGATGCATGCTGCAAAACAGAACAAGGAATGCATAAACAGAAAGGTCTCGTCGAGCTAATCATTTTAGACATATTATTTGTCAAATTTGGAGTTATAAAGCCAAAGTTATTAATTAATTAAGAAAAAGGGCATTTTATTGTAATTTTAATCAACTCGAAATTTAAAGTGTCCAAAATATATTTTGGAGGGCATATTTGAATTCCTCATATTTTTCTGATTTCAAAACATATATTACATGTTTAATTTGGGTTTATATTTTAAAAGTTATTTGAAAACAGATTTGAAATTTGAATTTAATTTAATTTGGAAAAAGTTTGAATTAAAACAGAAATACAGAAACTCTTTTGTCACTCGCTCCGACCTAGCCATAGCCAATGACAAGTGGGCCATTTGGTCGCCCGGGACCAAACGCACGTAAGGAATTTTTCCATGCTTGACCTAGCCATAGCAGATGAGTGGGGCCACAGGCAGCCCTCGGGGCCAATGCCGTGACGACGTGGTAGATCCAGGAGTGCTGGTTGAGATTAAAAAGGGGCTAGGGGTGTTCAGTAAACGCAGGCCGAGGTCGGTGGGGCAGGCTGGACCGCGGGTTTAGGAGTAAAAAGCTATAGGGGGTTTTCTGCAAAAAGGCGACGCGGCACTGTGCTTCTTCTCTGCTCGCTGACGACGGGTCGGTGCACGACAGCGGCGGAGCGCGTCGCGCGGGGCTCGATCCTGGGTCGCGCGGCGCGGCTGAAGCGTAACCAAGGCGTACCTAGGCTTGGCGTTAGGAGGCGGTGGCGGCTAGATAACGGGGCGACGCCACGGGATCGCGCAGACGCAGACACGCCCATAGGCGTTCGACCGGGTCCGCGAGACTAGGGCGCGACTAAGCATGCGAGGTGTCAACGGGTCGGATGGCTCACCGCGAGGTTGTTGGAGGTGGTGGATCGGGCGGAGGGTAGCGGATCGACGATTTGCGAGGCCGGCTAGGCGTCGGCTGGCGTCGCCTGGTGGCTCGGGTCCTCCTCCTCCTCGCTGCACGTCTGAGACGATGCAGGGGAGGGCCCTTGGTCTTCCGCGGCACCCAGAGCGCCACGCCACCGGCTGATAAGAGGAGGGAAGGTGGAGGCCGACGGTGGGCGGCGATGGTGTAGACGGTGGCGGTGGAGGAAAAGAGGGGGAGAGGCAGGGATCTAGGGTGGATCTGGGGGAGGCAGCAGGCGAGAGAGGGGGTAGATAGGGACGGGAGAGGAGAGGGGGTGCCGTGAGGGAGTGGTTAGGGATAGAGGTGGCTTCGGCCACCTTTTTCCCCCTCCTTCACGTGCTCGAGCTGGGAGGCCAGGGCAGGCACGGGCAGGGCTTCCAGGTGGGGCAGGGTGAGGCCAAGGAGGTAGGCTCGGTGTGGGGCACGTCAGGCAGAGAGAAGAGAAAGAGAGAGGAGAGGGGAGGCTCGGGCTAGGTTGGCGAGCCTCGGTTAGGGTTTGGTACTCGGGTTGGGGAGGGGTAGGTAGCTGGGGTGTGGCCAGGGAGAGAGGATGGCCAGGTGGGTCCGGCCTGGGGAGGCTCGACATAGGTGAAGAGGAGAGGGTGAGGTAGGTTTAGGGTTTAGCTTAGGTGTAAGATGGTGGTAGAGGTGTAGGTGATTAGGGAGGGTCTTAGATAGAGGATTAGAGAGAGAGGGAGATGAAGATGAGGTAGGGTGGAAGATGATCCACTCAAAAAGACCAAATAAAAACCAAGGAGGCCAAAAATATGGAGATGGTTGCATGGCCCATGCATAATATTAATGCTAGGTTTCATCTTGTGAAAACAACATAAATATCCATAGCATTTATACCTATGCATTCCAAAAATAAGGAATAAGCCAGACTAGAAGAAGTGGAAGGATGCCCCATGTGGAGTAGTTGGTGATGACCATATTTGAATAAAAATGGGACATGCTAGTGTGTATGTGCCACTAGGTACCTAGTAGGCCCAAAAATATCCCAACATGATAATATCCCCAAAACAACACATATGGAAGCTAGAAAAAGGGTTCCACTCACAAGGCATGCAAAAGTGGCCATGTGGTTCTCATAACCCAATTTGTGGAAACAATATGGTGCATATATGAGAGCATGTGGAGAAAGAAATGGATCCATCCCAACCCACATGAGCTAGAGGTAAAACCAAATAAATTGCAATGCTCATATATGGTGGAATGATGGGGTGATGACAAGAAAGGTGGTGGAGTTAAATAAAAGATATGCCCCCAACTCAACTTGGGCATTAAACAATATATCAATAACCAAATACAATATCAAGAGGCAAATACAATTATTAATGCATATGAGAGAAGAACCAAAACAAAAAAAGGGTTTTATATGATGCTCAAATGCAAGGAGGCATGATGACATGAGCATGATATAATTATGATGCAACAAATATATGTAGGAAGGTAGCATCTATATAGACTAGGCTAGTAGCATTGCAATTGTTAGACAATTGGGATGCTACAAATTGCATGTGTTATTTTCAAAACCACATTGATCCACATTACCTCACACACTCTAGTGGATGTGGGGATGCATCTTCTGTCACACTAGTGCATCATTCCATGTGGCAGTTCCATTCTAGGGCCTTTTTGGGCTTTCTGACCATGGTTTGACACATGGAGTCCGCTAGAGTTATTGCATATGTTCTTTTCCAAACCACCTTGATCCATGTTACAACGGACAACTCCAATGGATGTGTTGATGGAACTTATGTCACACTAGTGCACCATTCCATGTCGCAGTTGCATTCTAGGAGCTTTTTGGGCTTTTCTGACCATGATTTGACACATGGAGTCCACTAGAGTCATTGCATGTGTTATTTTCAAAACCACCTTGATCCACATGACCACACACACTCTAATTGATGTGGTGATACAACTTCTGTCACACTGGTGCACCATTCCATGTATTAATTGCATTGTAAGGGATTTTTGGGCTTTCTGGCCATGGTTTAACACATGGAGTCTCTATAGTCATTGTATGTGTTATTTTCAAAACCATCCTTATACACATAACCACACCTCCTCCAATCGATGTTGTAATGCAAGTTCTATCACACTAGTACACCATTCCATGTGGCAGTTGCATTCCAAAGGCTTTTTGAGATTTCTGACCATCGTTTGGCACAAGGAGTCTCTAGAGTCATTTCATGTGTTCTTTTCCAAACCACCATGATCCAAATTACCACACAAACTCCAATGGATGTATTTATGTGACTTTGGTCATAGTGGCGCACCATTCATGTCGCAGTTGTTCCAAGGGATTTTTGGGATTTCTGATCATAGTTTGGCACATGGAGTCTCTAAAGTCATTGCATGTGTTATTTTCAAAACCACCTAGATCTACATTACCACACACAATCCAATGGATGTGGTGATGCAAGTTTTGTCACACTGGTGCATCATTCCATGTGGCAGTTGCATTCTAGGGCCTTTTTGGGATTTTTGACCATGGTTTGCCACATAGAGTCCACTAGAGTCATTGTCCGTCTTATTTTAAAAACCACCTTGATCCACATTACCACATACACTCCAATGGAAATGGTGATAAAACTTCTGTCACACTGCTGCATCATTCCATGTGGCAGTTGCATTCCAGGGGCTTTTTGGGCTTTCTGTCCATGGTTTGACACATGGAGTCCCCGGAGTCATTGCATTGTTTTTTTCCAAACCACCATGATCCACTAGAGTCATTGCATGTGTTATTTTCAAAACCACCTTGATCAAAATTACCACACACTCTAGTTGATGTGGTGATGCAACTTCTGTCACACTCGAGCATCATTCCATGTGGAAGTTGCATTCCAGGGGATTTTTGGGTTTCTTTCCATGGTTTGACACATGGAGTACACTAGAGTCATTGCATGTGTTCTATTCCAAACCACCTTGATCCACATTACCACACACACACTCCAATGGATGTGGTGATGCAACTTCTGTCACACTGGTGCATCATTCCATGTGGCAGTTGCATTCCAGGGGCTTTTTGGGATTTCTGACCATGGTTTGACTCATGGAGTCCTTATAGTCATTGCATATATTATTTTCAAAACCAGCTTGATCCACATTACCACACACACTCCAATTGATGTGGTGATGCAAATACTGTCATAGTGGTGCATTATCCCATGTGGTAGTTGCATTCTAAGGGCTTTTTGAGCTTTCTGAACATGGTTTGACACATGGAGTACACTAGAGTAATTGCATGTGTTATTTTGAAAACCACCTTGATCCACATTACCACACACACTACAATGGATGTGGTGATGCAACTTCTATCACACTGGTGCATCATTCCATGTGGTAGTTGCATTCCAGAGGCTTTTTGGTCTTTCTGACCATGGTCTTACACATGGAGTCCACTAGAGTCATTGCACGCGTTCTTTTCAAAACCACCTTGATACACATTATCACACACACTCCAATGGATGTGTCGGTGCAACTTGTGTCACACTGGTGCATCATTCTATGTGGTAGTTGCATTCCACGGTCTTTTTGGCCTTTCTAACCATGGTTTGACACATGGAGTCCCTAGAGTCATTGCATTTGTGCTTTTCCAATACACTTTGATACACTAGAGTCATTGCATGTGTTCTTTTCAAAACCATCTTGATACACATTACCGCACACACTCTAGTGGATGTGGTGATGCAACTTCTGTCACAGTAGTGCATCATTCCATGTGTTAGTTGTATTTCAGGGCCTTTTTGGGTTTTCTGACCATGGTTTGACACATGGAGTCCACTAGAGTTATTGCATGCGTTCTTTTCAAAACCACCTTGATCCACATTATCACACACACTCCAATGGATGTGGTGATGCAACTTATGTCACACTGATGCATCATTCCTTGTGGCAGTTGCATTCCAGGGTTTTCTAGGCTTTCTGACCATGGTTTGACACATGGAGTCCACTAGATTCATTATGTGTTCTTTTCAAAAACCCCTTGACCGACATTACCATACACACTCCAATGGATGTGGTGATGCAACTACTATCACACTCGCGAATCATTACATGTGGTAATGGCATTCTAGGGGCTTTTTTCGGCTTTATGACCATGGTTTGACTCATGGAGTCCCTAGAGTCATTGCATGTGTTATTTTCCAAACCACCTTGATACACTAGAGTCATTGTATGTGTTATTTTCAAAACCAACTTGATCCACATTACCACACACACTCCAGTGGATGTGGTGATGCATCTTCTGTCACACTAGTGCATCATTCCATGTGGTAGTTGTATTCCATGGGCTTTTTGGGCTTTCCAACCATGGTTTGATACATGGATTCCACTAGAGTTATTGCATGAGTTCTTTTTTGAACCACCTTGATACACATTACAACATACACTCCAATGGATGTGGTGATAGAACTTATGTCACACTAGTGCATCATTCCATGTAGCAGTTGCATTCTACGGGCTTTTTGGGCTTTTCTGACCATGGTTTGACACATGGAGTCCACTATAGTCATTGCATGTGTTCTTTTGAAAACCACATTGATCCACATGACACACACACTCCAACGGGTGTGGTGATACAACTTCTGTCACACTCGTGCACCATTCCATGCAACAGTTGCATTGCAAGGGCTTTTTGGGCTTTCTGACCATGGTTTGACACATGGAGTCTCTAGATTCATTGCATGTGTTCTTTTCCAAACCATCTTGATCCACATGACCATGATTTGCACCATTCATATGGTAGTTGCAAGTCTTGTGGTTTATTGGGGATAGTGAGGACCCTTCGGCGGTCGACCTCCAGCTTCAACAGAATTCTGGCTACCGTCAGCAGGTGATTGATGGCGGGTAGTGTTCATGACGAGTCTTGCAAGGGGAGTTTGACGAAGTGTGCCATCCTGCTGAGGAGAAGTCTTCATGGTTTTTTTAAGTTGACGATGTCCTACTTTTATCTTCTTGCTTCTTGGGATACTCGTCCTCTCATAACTCCCGAGGTTCATATGGACTTGTTGGCGACAACTAACATGGGGCGCCAGGGTTCGTTGGAAGTGTATTGATCTCGAACGCATTTTACTAGTGTCTAACAAGCCAAAACATATGTCATGGTATTGCTGACACGTATGACATGGAGGGGTCCTCACAATGCGTGTTTAGAGACGTGGGGTAAGGCGGAGAGTTGGCGGGTACAAGGTAACACAGCTTACCCAGGTTCAAGTTCCACAATAGTGGCGAAACTCTACTCCTGCTATAAATCACTATAATGGCAATACGCCGAGTTATAAAGATTGGTCCGTTGTGCAAGGTGTTGCACGTTGTCCGTAGCAATCTAAGAGGTTATGCCCTAAAGGCTCCCACATGTCCGTCTTATAAAGGCACCAGAACCTAGGGTTTATAGGGAAAGGTCCTTGCCAGACAAGGTAAAAAGTCCTACACTAATACGAACTAGTCTTCCGTGTCTTGCACTCCAAGGCTCCGAGTATGTCGGTGACTCCTGCGTAGCCTTCCTTTATCTGACATGGGCCTCCCTTCTGGATCCGTCTAACTGGGCCACCCAGCAAGCCATAGGCCTTGCTACCAACTATGGGTCACCCAGGTTAGCCTGATTGGTGACATCCTATGAGGATACCCATTTAGCATATCCCCAACAGTAGCCCCCGGAGGACTTTGAAATCTTGCGCCGTCTTGCCCATTGATCTTTGAATACGCCGTCTAGGTGATGCCGACAATTCGTCAAGCAATATCTCAAAGGTCTTCCAAAGAACCCTACAATCCTCTCCAGTGTTGCAAATTTAGCCAGAGATTCCTTGAGTCTTCGTCTCCAGAGCCGGACAATCTCCGCCTTCGATGGAATCTTCAGACGTGACAATTCACTGCATCTATCAGGAGGATGACGTAGGGTGTAGCCTACGCTTTCTCGAAACTCACAGAGAACAGAGAATTAATCATCAGCCATTTTCACACGCACGAAATCCGAAACGGCAAAGACGGAGGACGTGGTGAAATTACCGTGCACGTTCGCCTCCACGTCGGCAACGCTCCATCCATTAGATCCCTTGGCATGAATCTTGATGTGGGGTCTATATATTTTCACCGTGGTCAGTTTGTTTTCTTTTTACCCGCATTCGCTTCCTTGTCTTCGTCTTCCTCCAGTTGTGCGCCCGTTCGAGCTCCTCTTCGAAAACCCTAGCCAGAGCCCTCATCTTCTCCTCCCACTCCCTCATAACAATGGCCTCCAGCAGCTCCATTCCTTCGATGGCGGCGACCCCCGAGGCTATTCCAGAGCCATCCTAGGGAGTAACTGTCCCGCTGGAGGGAGTGGTTGTCCCTATCATCGCCGTGATGGAAACCACCGGTGACGACCAAGAAGGAGCGGCACCAGAAGCTGTTGAAGAAGACAATGACTCCCACAAGGGGGTGTGGAGGGGGTCTGACCTCTCCGCCAAAGATCTACAGGAACTGGTCACCGAGGGGTATCTCCCCACGGTGAAGGAGTTGGTCTGGCGGCCGGCGCATCAAGGCCCAGCTGGTACGAGGTGTAAGCCTGTTAGTCTCCGACTTCTTCTTGGACGTTCTTCGGCACTTCCAGGTACTTCTCCACAATCTCTCTCGCAACAGCATCTTAGTCCTTAGCAACTTCATAGCTCTGTGCGGAGGATTCCTAGGCATCAAACCTAGGTTAGATCTGTTCGTCTACTTTTTTACCATCAAGAGAGAGTCCGTAGAGTCCAAGGATGAATTACGGATTGGTGGAACCATTAGCTTCAAGATCCAGCCTAGCCGGCGCTTCCCCGACATCGTAGCGCATGCGTCATGCAAGAACTAGTAGCGCACATACTTCTACGGCCCAGATATTCCTCTGCATGACCTCCTTGAGACTTATCCCGACTTTGTCGACAGAGTCGCCGCCGAGGTGCCCGCATGGCGGACCCCAGCCTCCCTTCCCTACGACGACAAGACCAACCGTGCCATAAGGCAGATTGAATGGCTCGTGGACGGAGGTTTGACGGGCTTGGACCTAGCCATGTGCTGGTTCATTAGGCGAATCCAGCCTCTACAGCATCGTGCCGAGTTAATGTGCAAATACACTAAAGACAGGAGGGATCCAAAGCGAATTTCGCGGGATAACTTCTCCACTGACTCTATCAAACTCCGGCTTAAGGACATCATCAAGGTGAAGGACAGGAAGCACGGTTTCAAGATCACCTATGACATGTTCGATTGTGACACATGACCAGAGGTAGCTTTTGTTTCCTTTGTTCCTATTTATATACTCTAAGGTTTTTCTGACTTGAAGTTGTCAGTCTAACACTTCTCTGTATCCCTATTGACGACCTTGGTGGCAAATCTGATGGCCACCCAGGTCCATGATCCTAAGCTGAAGGATATCCAAGTGGTGTCCGATGACGCCCCCCAAGGATCAGCTAGCTCCGGCAGCACGAAAGAGGAAGAGCTCCACCTCGAACGCTGCTGTCGAGGCCAAGAAGAAGAAGAGATCGGAGAGTGGAGTCTCCAGACGATCCACCGCCACCTTAGAGGCCGAGGAGAAGAAGTCCACCGGCATTCCCCTCACCAAGGCTCCTGTCATAGAGTAAGTGTTTTCATTCTCCGGCTTGTACTTTTCAGCTCATACCTTTTTTCAACTCTTTTACTTATACTTCATACGTTTCAGGAGGAAAGCCGGTGTTAGTTTGAAGCGATCCTCTGGAGATGCTGGAGTGTCAAAAAATATTCGTGACATCCTGGCCAGAGATGTGGTCGCCAAGCCCTCTCCCGCTACTGCTCCCCCTACTCCTGTCGCCAAGCCTTCTACTGGCCCCGCTAGGCCTACGTTCCCCGTCATCCATGAGATCTCCACCATAGAGACATATGTCAATCCAATCCTTGATATCTCAGGCTCTATCGAGGCAAACGTTGCTCCCAGCGGCCAAGCGACGCAGCAGAGCACTTCCTCCAAAGTGGCTGAAGCTCTAGCTAAGGATGCAACTAAGAAAGGGAAGCATGTGGTGGAAGAGGCAGAGGCGGAAGCAACAGTCAAGGCAGGAGCTGTGAGACCAGGCACATGGCTTAAGAGGATTGATAGAATACTCATATCAACAAGTTGCATCTTATTTTCTGGAAGCTCATTCGAAAAGAACTCTAATGTTAAGCGTGCTTGGCCTAGAGAAATTCTAGGATGGGTGACCGACCGGGAAGTGGGTAACCGGGTGCGCACGAGTGAGGACAAAGTGCGCAGAAAAGACTAGTGTTGGTCTGTGGGGCCAGTCTAGATATCCTATTAAGCTGCCAGCAGTGACACCCCCGGGCCTAGGAGTGGACGGGGTGTTACAAAGTGGTATCAGAGTCGACCTCGCGGTTAAACGGGTGTGAGCGGGTTAGTGGCGGGACATGTGGAGCATGGCGCGTGTGGCTCGGAGTGGACACGCAATGGCACATGTGCCTGCACTGGACGCACAGACGCGTGCCAAGAGGGAACGCTAGGATGGGTGACCGACCGGGAAGTGGGTAACCGGGTGCGCACGAGTGAGGACAAAGTGCGCAGAAAAGACTAGTGTTGGTCGGTGGGGCCAGTCGAGATATCCTATTAAGCTGCCAGCAGTGACACCTCCTTGGCCCAAGAGTGGACGGGGTGTTACAGGAGCCTCTGAGCCATCATATGTTCTGAAGATGCAACAGGCGGCTAGGGCATCATCCATGCCTCCAGCTTCAACATCTCCTTTGGCGGCAACTCCTCCGACATTGTGCCTAGATGACCTCATTGCGCAGGCGGATGCCATGTATAAAAATGCCGGCATCTTCCAAACCGCATATGCCAATCTAGCCAATAATCTCAAGCTTATTGCCATTGTAATTCTTTTGAACTTCACTTCGTTTATTTTTCATAGTATATCCCTTTTGTAGCCCCCGAGCTCTTAGGCGGATAAACAAAGGTTATTGGCCTGAGTGCTCCAAAGAACTTTTAAGAGTAGAACTCGATAGTGTAGCCCCCGAGTGTATAGGTGGAAACTTAGAAGAATTCTGGCTAGATGCTCTAAGAGTAGCATACTTGTTGATTAAAATCTTGTGTTGTAGCCCCCCGAGCGTGTAGTTGAAACCATATAGTTCCGACTAGATGCTCTAGAGAAACTAAGCATGCTTGTTTCTTTGCAGAATGAGAATAGACGGAGGATCACGGTCAATGAGAGGTTTGATGCTTTGCGGAAGGAGCTAGACCTTGAACAGGCTAAAACAGCCTTCCTGAAGTAACAGATCAAAAATAGCCAGAGTCTGTTTCTTGTAATAGATCCTTGGTTTTCCTCATGGATTCATTTCTGTCATCTTCTCATAGTACTTTCTGATTTCCATCTTACAGAAGCCATTGCCAAGGCCAAGAGCATCGTCGAGCAATCCAAGCATATGCAGGAGCTCGACGATGAGAACAAAATCTTGAAGAAAGACCTGGCCAATGCCGTCAAGGGCCATGAGGAGGAGATGAAGGTGATGCAAGAATCTGCTAACGCCGAGATGGAGTGCCTGAAGGACAAAATTGCACAACTCAAGGAGCAGAACCATGTAGCCAAAGAGCAGAATGCGAGGAACCTTGAGGTGTACAAGACAGTCAAGAAGGAGCGGGATGCCTTGGCGGAGACATGGAAGCAAGCGGAGATGAGCATCTTCAGTAACTTTTCTCCGTATTGGTGAATTCTATACTTTGGATAACCATTTGATTTGTTTTTACTCATGGTCCTTGTATCTTGTGAAAACCACAACTCCCATTGGCTTGGCCAACTTGGGTGAAGGTGCTCCAGACCCCAAGGAACGCATGATTCTTTCCGGCAACTTCGTCAGCAACGCCATTGCCCATGCCAAGGAGATAGCCCAGCTTCTAGGGATTAACATCAAGGCGGTAGACTCAGCAGCCAAGTACGTGGAAATCCTGTGCCGAGCCCCCGAGAAGGTCAAGGACTAGGAGGCCTCTTGCGTCTGGGCTGGTGCTAG
Organism: Avena insularis; assembly: GCA_023614405.1. Classification (NCBI taxonomy): domain Eukaryota; kingdom Viridiplantae; phylum Streptophyta; class Magnoliopsida; order Poales; family Poaceae; genus Avena; species Avena insularis. The sequence continues at coordinate 326,656,472 of CM042694.1, forward strand.
GATGTCCCTATCTTTGGTCAGGGCACCTTACGACAACGCCGACATCGACTTGGTGACCTCTGTCTTTCCCAAGCTAGATGAGGAAGGGAAGAAAATTGACAGTGATGCTATTTGGAATTCCCTCTCCGGCTTCGACGCAAGGATTGCCAGAATGGTCAATGCAGATGTCTTTGTGCCTGCCGAGATCCTTGACGAAGACATGGCCTCATATGAGTCTAGCCCATCACCCTCTGAGTTTGACGAGCTATTCCTGCATGTCTCTCCTGATGATGCCACCACGAAGCCCCTGCAGCAGAGCCATGAAAAACAATGTTTGTATTAAATGTATCTATGCGAAGTGTATGCGGAAAAACTTATGTGTTGCTAAGGTGGAAAAACTTGTACTCAAGTTTTCTGCTACTTATCTGTTTCCTGTATGTGTATATTTTTTAAGCAAGTGCTAGCTTATCCATTATTCTGGTTCATATGCTTGACCTTTCGTGAGACGGAAGACTCGCAGCACAGAATTATGCCCTCAGGTGATGATGCTTAATAGCACCATCAAGAACCTAAGAGCAAAATCGCCGGCTTTGAGTGCCAAGAAGTCACTACTCCAGAATCCACATAAAAACTTTAGAAAACGTGTAGACTAGAGAACTTAAGCTAACGCCCGTAGGCAGAATTTTCACAAGTGCAAATGCAAACTTGTGCATAAACAGTTTATATGATCCAAAAATGAACAACTAAAGGAGGTAAAAGACTCAGATAATATGAGTGAACCAAATGCTTTATTTCATTGATCATATAAGAAACTTATTACATAATATAAATGTGCTAAGTGTAAAAGGGACGTAGTTGTGCTATGTTCCATGGCCGATCTGTCTCCTGGTAATCATCATCGGAGTTACGTTGCTTGCGTTTGCGATTTTTTGGCCTATCTTTCAACTCACGAATATCGACGAGGTAATAGGAACCATTTAGCAATGCTTTGCTTATGACGAATGGTCCTTCCCAAGGAGGGGATAGTTTGTGTTATTTCTCCTACTTGAGTCTAAGCACCAGACCCCCTTCTTTAAACGAGCGATGCTTTACATGACGACTATGGTATCCATGCAGCTTCTGCTGGTAGACGACGGATCTCTGGCATGCCAGCATGTGCTCTTCTTCAAGTAGGTCCACATATAGGCGTCTAGATTCTTTAGCGTAATCCTTCTCGTAGGCGGCGACTCTTGGTGCATCGTGGAGGATGTCGGATGGAAGGACAACTTCTGCTCCATAAACCATGAAGAAAGGAGTCAAGCCAGTGGATCTGTTGGGTGTTGTTCGTAAACTCCACAAGACAGATGGTAATTCCTCTGCCCATGCTCCAACTTCTCTATGTAGCGGTGCCTCTAAGCATGGCTTGATTCCATACAGAATTAGTCCATTGGCCCTTTCAACTTGCCCATTTGACTGTGGGTGTACCATAGATGCTAGGTTAAGACGGATGCCTTTATCATGATAGTACTCTCCTCAACTTCTCCGAGAGACAAATTTCTGCCGTTGTCGGTGATGATGCTGTGTGGGAGAGCAAATCTCATCACTAGATCCCGGACAAATTTTAGGGTTGTTTCCCCATTAATCTTTCTAATGGGTTTAGCTTTAATCCATTTTGTGAACTTAGCCACTGCTACTAGCAAGTGTGTAAATCCATAGGGTGCTGTCTACAAAGGTCCCACCATGTCCAGCCCCCAGACTACAAACAGCCAAGTTATTGGTATTGTTCGCAATTCTTCAATTGGGACACTTGGTTGTCTTGCATAGAACTTACACCCAAGGCATGTTTGTACAACCTTGTCAGCGTTTGCCTTGGCAATAGCCAGTAAAATCCTTGCCACAAGGCCTTGGACACCAACGATCGGGGAGCGGCATGATGCCCGCAATCTCCGAGATGTATTTATCTAAGGATTTCAATACCTTTATACTGGGAGAAGCATTAACGGAAAACTACTATGGTACTTATTTTGTATAGCTGTCTGTCAATGATGACGTAGCCTTTTGCTTTGCGTACTATTTGCCGGCTTTCGACTTTGTTGGCGGGCAAAGTTCCGTCTTGTAGATAGTCCATGAACAATTTCGTCCAAGCCAGAGAGGTCATTGTTACTATATTAACAAATGAATCCACTCTATCCGGGTTGTCAGGGTCCGCTCCCTTCACGGATGGGGTCCGTAAATGTTCTAGGAAAACGCCTGGCGGAATTGGTCGATGAGCTGATCCAAGCTTTGACAGCAGATCTGCTGCCTCATTCTCCTCCCTTTTGACGTACTTGACTTTGTAGCCATCGAAGCACTTGGCTATTTCGTCTACTTCATCTCGATATGCCGCCATCATAGGGTTCCGCGCGTTCCAGGTGCCAGCTACTTGCTGGGCAACCAAGTCGGAATCTCCACAGCAAACTATGAGCTGGATGCCAATATCTTTAGCCACGCGTAGTCCATGAATGAGGGCCTCATACTCCGCCATGTTGTTGGTAGCATTGAAGTGAATCTGCAGGATGTATTGCAACTTTTCTCCTATTGGTGATTGCAATAATACACCAGCCCCCGAGCCGTTGAGTAGCTTTGATCAGTCAAAATGCATGACCCAATATTCTAGCTCTGGCACAGGAGTGTCTTCTGGCAGTTCTGTCCAATCTGTGATAAAATCCACCAATGCTTGTGATTTGATAGAGTCGCGTCTCTTGTAAGTGATTTCAAAGGCGGCAAGTACAATGCCCCACTTTTCCACTGATCCTGTAGCGTCGCTGTTGTTGATGATGTCGGCCAGTGGAGCTTTGCTTACCACTATGATAGGGTGCTCCTGGTAAAAATGCCTTAGCTTGCACGAAGCAAGTAAAACTCCATAAGCTATCTTTTGATACTGTGGGTAACGCTGTTTAGATTCCGTCAAGACCTCGCTTACATGGTAAACGGGTCGCTGAACTCTGTATTCGTGTGTTGGCTCTTTGCTCTCCACCATGATGACGATGCTGATTACTCGGTTGGTTGCCGCCATGTAAACTAACATGTGCTCCCTTGACACCGGTGCTACAAGTATTGGCGGGGAGGAGAGTATTATCTTCAACTCCTGAAGTGATGCATCACCTTCGTCTGTCCATGTGAATTTTTCTGCCTTCTTGAGCAACTTGTAGAGCAGCATAGCCTTCTCACCAAGTCAGTTGATGAACCGACTTACTGCTGCTACGCAGCCCTTCAGCCTTTGTATGTCCTTCAGGCATGTCGGACGTTTGATGTCAAGGATGGCCTTGATTTTCCCTAGGTTCACCACAATTCTATGATGCGAAACGGTGAAACCCAACAGTTTGCCGGAAGGTACCCCAAAGACGCACTTCTTGGGGTTCAACATCATGTTGTATTTCCGGAGATTGTCAAAGGTTTCCTACAAGTCAGCGATAAGATCATTTGATTTCTTTGACATTACCGCGATGTCATCAACATAAGCGTGTATGTTGCGACCTATTTGGTCGTGTAGGGAACGTTGCATTGTCCGCTGGTAAGTAGCACCAGCATTTTTCAACCCAAAGGGCATCATGACATAGCAATACGTGCCGTAGGGTGTGGTGAACGAAGTGGCCAGTTGGTCCGACTTTCGCATCCGGATTTGGTGGTAACCTGAGTAAGAATCGAGAAAACACAGAAGTTCCGAGCTAGTCGTCGAGTCAATGACTTGGTCAATGCGAGGCAAAGCAAACGGATCCTTCAGACACACTTTGTTCAAGCCGGTGTAATGAACATACATTCTTAATTCATTGGTTCCTTTTTGGGTACAAGTATAGGATTTGCCACCCATCGAGTGTGAATAACTTCTCAGATAAAGCCATACTTAAGTAACCTAGCTATTTCTTTGCCTATAGCCCTTCCTCTTTCATCACCAAAGCATCGTAGAGGTTGCTTCGCCGATTTGGCATTTGAATCAATATTCAAGCTATGCTCGGCAAGTTCCCTAGGTACACCTTTCATGTCGGCAGGTTGCCAGGCGAAGATGTCCCTATTCTCATGGAGGAACTTCACGAGCGCGCTTTCCTATTTGGGATCCAGGTATATGCCAATGGCGGTGGTCTTGGAGGAGTCTCCTTCAACAAGCTTCACCTACTTGGTCTTGATGGCGGCCTTGAATGCGGGTTCGGTAGCAGTGCTCTGCTTCTTTGAAGACGGCATCTTCGAGGCATCGACCTGGTTCTGGATCTCCTTGAACTCCTCACCGTAGAGAACTACTTCGGCAAAGGCGGCCTCACTGAGCTTGCACTTACGTGCCTTGGTGAAGCTTCCATCAACGGTGATGATGCCGTTTGGTGTGGGTATCTTGAGCTTGTTATAGACAAAGCATAACCTTGCAAGGAAGGAGTGGAAGATGTCGCATCCAAAGATGATGTGGTACACGCTCTTGAAAGGCACCACCTCAAAGGTCATGCGCTCTTGGCGGTAATTATTAACATCGCCATAAGCGACCGGAAGGGTGATGCCGCCTAGGGAATTTGCTTGTTATCCAGGGATAACCCCATGGAACACGGTGTTGCTCTTCCTTAGCTGGGTCTCCGTCAAGTTCATCTAGTGCAGTGTATCTAGGTACAAGATGTTGATGCTGCTTACACTGTCCACGAGGCACTTAGTGAACTCTACGCCGTCAATCAAAGGGTTATGACCATGGCATACTGGTTCTCTGTTGGGATAAGGTTTGGTGATCCTTCCTATCCCAAGCAATTAGAATTTCCAACCAGCCAACGTACAGGGGAACTGGAGGGAGGGTGGCCATCAGTATCCTTAGAGAGGTTTTTTGGGCCCGAACAGTGGGAGTGCCAAGGAAGGTGTGGTAAACTGGAGCCTTATTTTTTAAGGGATTTTCCCTTTACCCTCTCCCTCATTAGAATATTTGGGTTCCACGTCTTCATCCATATCACTTGACTCCTTGGACTCCTCCTCCTTCATCTTCCCTTTTCCCTTTCCATGGTGTCTATTCTTCCGACTTCGCTTGTAGCCGGACTAAGGGTCTTCCTTGAGGTTGTTGACAAATTTGCATTGGCGGTTGGTGTGGGTGACTTTGCCGTTTGCGTCCAGGTGGACGAAACATGACATATCATGGTACTCTTCATACGTTTGGGGAACGCGGGGCGCTGATGGTGTAGGATCACTCCTCTGCTGGCCACCACTAGTCCCTGGCCACGTCCACGCTGCCCGCCTCCGCCTCTGCTAGTGAATGTTGTGGTGACCATGTCGGCTGCTTGCTTTTCTTCAGGCGGAATTTTCCGCTTGTTATTGTTATTTTTTCTGGCCTGGGTAGGGATTGCTATTGCCGGCAATGATCCGCGTGCGTTGTCGTCAGCAGCGGTGAACTCGCTAGCCATGGCGATCATTGTGTTGAGGTTGAGCTCATTATTGTCTTGCTTGCGCTTCAACATATGCTGGAGCAAAGTTCCCTTTTCTAGACCGTCAATGAAGGCGGCCATAGCGGTCTGTTCGTGCACCCCTGTGCAGGAATTGTTCATATCCAGCCAGCGAGAGAGGTAGGCACGAGAGGTTTCATCCTTTTCTTGCACACACCACTGTAGGTCTCCGATAGTGTAGGGACATTTGTACGTGCCCTCGAAATTCTTGGTGAACGCTTCATGCATGTCCAACCAATTGCATATTGATTTCTTCGGCAAGTCGTCGATCCATTGCCTGGCGGTGTCGGTCAGCATGAGTGGAAGGTACTTGACAGAGACATTGGGGTTTGCCCCTGCGATGTGAATCACTTTGTTGTAGTCCTGCAACCATGATGCTGACCTGGCGGTGCTGTCATAGGGCTTGATGGTCTTGTCAATTCGGAGAACCTTGGGGTAGGTTGTTGCTCGTATTACCAGTCCAAAACATTGTGGCCCAAGGTATGGGAGTTCCCGAGCTTCTTGGATCTTGTCCAGTCGTGTACGTGCGTCATATGGCTCTGGCTGCTTCCCTTTTCCATCACGGGGAGGGGAGTTGTGGCGTGTTCTATGAGATCCACCGTGCCCTCCGGCATGATGGCTGCTAGGTGGCGACAGTGGCAGTGGGTTAGCCTTCTTGTTGTGTCCCTCCTGTGACTCATCATGCCTTTCGCGGTTGCTTGTTGGACGTGGCGTCTCCTTGTGGGACCTGCTCTTATGTCCTTCAATGCTGCTGCCCTCTCCAGTATGTTGGGGCTTCTCACCTGGTCACGTATAACGATGACGGCCTAGGGATGCCTTGGCGGTGGCATGCTTGTACAGTGGCACGACTATGGTTCCTCGTGACGCTGAGATGGTGGTGGAGGTGGCGATCGGCGAGGACGAGCCTTTTCTCCATGATCGGAGGATATGGGGATGGCATCAGTCCTGTTGCGTGCCTCCCTCTGTCTTTTCTCTATGGAGCCTATGTGGGATCCCTCGTCACGCGGAGATTTTGGCATTCTGCGGCTGTTCAGGGTTGATTGGCAAAGCTATGGGTTGGACTCAAGCCTCTGTGAGGTTGCTTAGCGACAAGGTCGTACACCTGAGCAACTACTTCTGGTGAACTTTCCGGTTCCAGGAGGGCCTTGGCGACAATGATGTTGAGGGCGGGAGTTAGCATGACTTGTCTCCCCTTTGAATCGATGTATGAGGTGGCTTTTGTCGGCTTGGACCCATCGTATCCCAACCTACACCGAATGTCGGGGTCTTCAACGACGTGAGTTGGCACTTTCTTTGCCTTTTGCTTCAACAACAATTACTTGTACTCAGCCTCCATAGCTCGTGCCGCCTTAGTGGATTGTTGCGCCTTGGCCATGTCTTCGTCCAGTTTAGCGCCCTGCTCCGCAATGCACTTGGCCTCCACTAAGATTGCCGCACGCTTCTCATCAATCTCTCTAATGCTCCGGATATGGGAGACGGTGATAGGCTCAACTAGTAGTGCGTCGTAAGTGGCCTTGTCAGCGGGAGTAACCAATGGGTTTCCAGCTGCAGATGTTGATGGTGGCATTGGTGGCTGATTTGACTGTCGGGCAGTACTGGGGGCTGTGGTGAGTTCATGTGCCGGTTGCGGATGGATAACCGGAGGAGACAAGTCCTTGGCCAGAGCTGGAGGCTCGGCGGCTTTCTTGGCTGCTGTTGCTGCTGCTCTGGTAACCGCTGGTGTGGGCGGAGCTTTCTCACATTCCGGTTCATGTCCGTCTTCTTCCATCACGCTCCCAATGGCGACTAGCACCTGGTAGGAAGCGTTGGTCTTCTCGGCGTGCTCCTCCTTCTCGATCTCCTTCTCGATCTCCTGCTCGATCTCCCTCATAACAGCATCGTATTCATCTGAGTTAACGTCCGTGCCGCCGCCATCCATATTTATGTCGGCGTATAGTGCGTCAAGGACGGAGTTGGAGTTGGCTTCGGTGTTGTCGACGGCGGATGTTGAGGGTGATGGAGGCGGGCGGTTGTTGTTATTGAATCCTCCGTCTTCTGGCCCAGGCATAGCTTGGGTGTTTTCCTCAGCGTCCACATATTCGTTGACGATTGCGACCATCTCACCAAGTGTGATAGGACCCATGGCCTGCCGCCTTCGGAGGGTATGACGGAGGAGTGTTCCGGGTGTGAGCCCTTCTACAAAATGGTACACGAGCTCGGCGGCGTGATCGCCCTCTAGGGTTTCCCTCACCCTCATCCATCTGGCGAGGTATTCGCAGGTAGGTTCTCCCTCCCTTTGAACGCATCTAGCCAGATCGAAGATGGTGACTACGCTGACAAAGTGCGACCTACACATCTCTAACGCTTGGGGAAGCCAAGTGGATTTGTGGGGTCCTTCCACCTTTATTTCCTGCACAGGGGCGGTTTGGGTGGGCCTTGAATTTTCCTGATCCGAGCCACCATACTCCAAGGAGAGATATGGCCCAAATCCTTCCATGAATGTGTCCTTCTCATAGGCGGTTCGTGCAGGGCTTCAGGAGTTTCCGACTTCCTAGGTGCTAGGACCCGAGTCGGTTTTGCCGATTAAGATGTGGATGTCTCCAAAGGGGATGACGGAGTAGCGCGTAGGGTTTGTCTTCGCCGACACCCAGAACTCATCTAGGGGACGATTGGGACGTTGCCGGAGAAGAGAACGCGTACGATGGCTAAGGTGTCGCTGATTCCTGCAAAGAGATTGGACCTTGCCCAGTGTAGAGCTCGAAGCGCCTCTTGCCCCACGGGGGGCGCCAACTGTCGTGGTATTGCCGACGAGTACGCCATGGAGGGGTCCTCAGAGTGTGTGTTTAGAGACATGGGGTAAGGCGGAGAGTTGGCGGGTATGAGGTAACATAGCTTACCCAAGTTCAAGTCCCACAATAGTGGCAGAACTCTACTCCTGCTATAAATCACTATAATGGCAATACGCCGAGTTACAGATATAGGTTCGCTGTGCAAGGTGTTGCACGTTGTACGTAGCAATCTAAGAGGTTATGCCCTAAAGGCTCCCACAGGTACGGCTTATAAAGGCACCAGAACCTAGGGTTTATAGGGAAAGGTCCTTGACAGACAAGGTAAAGAGTCCTACACTAATACGAACTAGTCTTTCGTGTCTTGCACTCCAAGGCTCTGAGTATGTCGGTGACTCATGCGTAGCCTTCCTTTATCTGGCATGGGACTCCCTTCTGGATCCGTCTAACTGGGCCACCCAGTAGGCCATAGGCCTTGCTACCAACTATGGGCCACCCGGGTTAGCCGTATTGGTGACATGCTATGAAGATACGCATTTAGCATATCCCCAACAATGCCAAACTTCAAATAAATTAAGGGTGCCATAGCAGATTATCAAGTAGCCTTCAAAACCATGTGGGTTTAGGAACCACAAGGCTCCAATTGAAATAAGTGAAGGAGGGATAGGTAGAACTTCATGAGTAGAGTACAACCATGCCAAGATTTGGTCTAAAGAATATGGTATGAAGATATGGGCTTCTGCCAAAGTAGGCATGTTGATAAGTTTTGCAGGAAAGATTATTTTTTGCCTACAGAACCATCAAGAACAAGTGGGTTAGAGGATGATATAGCAAAGGGCAAGAGTAGGCCTTGGTAGTCCTTAGGATGGTTTACAATATGGTTCAAGTGCATTTCTAAAAATTAGAAAGGGTTGAGAAGAAGGGAGTCTCAACACTACTAGGAAACATGCTATAGGTGAACCCCTATTCTGTGGCGCACGGAAGGCCATGCGCCACAAAAACTAATTTTTGTGGCGCACGAGTGCCAGTGCGCCACAGAAAGCAGCAAATTCTGTGGCGCTGCAGACGCGGATGCGCCTGCAAGCGCCACTGCATGGCGCATCCGTGCCGTCCGCGTGCCAAATTACAGAAGGGCCCCACTCCAATCATTGCCGATGGCAGGCAGCCAACTTCAGGCGCATTTGGGCGATCGCGCCGAAATGTGGCTTTTACGTGGCGCATAACACCACGTGCTGGAAAAGTGCACTTCTATGGCGCCTGGCGGATGCGCCTGAAGTTGCGCACATGGCCCAATATCTGTGGCATCTCCCACCCACTCCATCCCCTTCTCCTACATACCTCTAGCTAGCTCGACCCCCTTCTCTCTCCTAGGCCATTTTGCTCATATTTTGCTTTATTTTGTGTGTTTAACCTAGATTTGTTGGTATATATTTGGTGAGGGTGAGCCTATCCATAATCTCCTCCTCTCCCACATCTCACCGACCGTGTTCTCGTCCGGGATCTACTAGGTGAGTATAGCTTGGAGAGACATGCATATGCATGTTTTGGCGTGGCGGTGTGTATGTATGTTTGTTGTAGGGGAAGAGCTTGTCGCGCGCGGGCATTTTGCGCGACCGGATTCGTATGGTGATACGATGCTTATGCTATGCAAGAAGCTTTTTGGCGTGGCGCATGCATATTTGGATATGTGCGAATATTCTTTTTGTTGTTCCTTGTGCCGGCGTGGTGCATGGATGTTTGCCGAAATGTTGATTCATTTCCATTTCGGCAAATTTTTGCACCATCCATATGTCCTAGTTTTAGGGGAGGTCATGCCAAATTTTTCCGGTGACCATGCATATGCATGCGTGTGTGTGTGTCGTTCTGTGGGTGTGTGTGCACACGCATGTTGCGGTATTAATAAACATACTTTCTCGCAGGCAATAATTAACCATGGTTCTCGCGATGGACTCCGGTCGAATCGCTAGATACAAGAAAGGCATAAAGCGGAGACATGATTCGCGGAACATGCGCCAGATAAGATGCCCCTGTCGATCATGCAAAATCGATAGGTGGATCGACCCTGATTCCGGAATACTGGAGTAGTACACGCCGGATACGGCTTTTCTTGAGCCGATAGAAAATGGTGCGGTGAAGAGCGAGGAGGCGGCGAAGACGAAGAGTCTCCCGGACAAGACCATAATAATGATGAAGGAGATGCCAGCGGAGAAGATCATCATGACGAAGAAGATGGATCCGCGAACACGGAGATCCCTCGATCGGCCTTTCAGGACATTCATGTTCAAGAACTACTCCACAAGCAGACGAGCAACGCCAGGGCTGCTGAAAGGGAGAAAGCCAAGCTGGCACAAATGAAGAAAGGCGGGATGACTCCGTTGTTTCTTGGATGCCGGCCCCAGGATACACGCTTGCAAGTAACGCTTGATGCTCTGGAGCTGAAGTCGAATAACAAATGGACCGACACTAGCTTCAGCGAGAACATGGAATTCTGGCACGACCGTCTTCCGGAGGGGAACACATTGCCACGTAGTATCGAGGATGCCAAGAAAGTTGTGTGCCCTCTTGACCTACCTCACAAGAGATACCACGCCTGCATCAACGATTGCATAATGTATCGGGACGAGTATGAGAACAGCACGACATGTCCGAAGTGCGGCCACGGGCGGTACAAGGTTGGGAAAAAGAAGGTTCCTCGAAAGGTGGTATGGTACTTTCCTATCACTCCCTGTCTGCAGTGGTATTACGTGAACCCTAAGGAAGCAAAGCTCATGCAATGGCACGCGGAAAGGGAGAAGCCCGAAGAGGATCCGGAGAAGGGCTATATCCTGACACACCCTACAGATGCCACCCAGTGGCAAGCATTGGACCTCGCCTTCCCGTAGAAGTTCGGGGACGACGCAAGGAACGTCAGGCTAGGTATGAGCACTGATGGACTCAATCCATTTGGCAACCAGAGTAGCACGCATAGCACCTGGCCCGTGTTTGTATGGCCTTACAACCTTCCCCCGTGGTTGTGCACGAAGCAGAAGTACATACACATGTGTATTCTCATTCAGGGGCCAAAACAACCAGGTGTCGACATACATCTGTATCTCGGGCTGCTGAAAGAGGAGTTAGAATTGTTGTGGAATAATCCACCCCGTACGTGGGACTCCTACAAGGAAGATTATTTTGATATGAGAGTCGCGTTGCTCACGACGGTGCATGACTATCCTGGTTACGCTTATGTAGCTTGCCAGGTCAGCCATGGATTCTGCGGCTGTGTCAGGTGCATGGATAATACCCCGCATCTCCAGCTACCAAGGGATCCCGGGTCTTCGAAAACCGTGTTCCCAGGTGCTCGAAGGTAACCGCTTGGATCACGCGTGGAGGAAACGCGGTGATCTGTTCAATGGTAAAGAGCAGCCTGACAGAGCCCCGCTGCCGAGGAGTGGCGTAGAAATCGACGAGCTTTTGAAAAATTGGGAGGAGTGCCCTTCGCCGGGAAAAATGAAGCGACCGAGGGCGGTAGAGCCGTTGCTGGGTGTATGGAAAGCCAAGTCTGTTTTCCACGACTTGGAGTACTGGAAGTACCTCCACACGCCACATTCCCTCGATGTCATGCACATTACGAAGAACATTACGGAGAGTCTGCTTGGCACTCTTTGCAATTCGGAAAAGGGCAAGGATGGGGCGAAAGCAAGATACGACCTGAAATATCTTGGCATTAGGAAAGAACTACAGGCCCCCAGTAGTGGTGATGAAGCCGACGATGATGATGATGATCAGACGGAAGGGACTCAATGTCTCCGCAAAAGGGCTAAGAAGAACTCTGTGGTGCTTCCAGCTGCATGCTACACGCTTAGTCCGGAGGAGCTGATCAGTTTTTCAGGTGCCTCCTAGGAGTCAAAGTTCCTCACGGTTACTCATCGAAGATAAGCAGATATCTCGACGTAGAGAAGAAGAGGTTCACCGGGATGAAGTCTCACGACTGTCACGTGCTGATGACGCAGATACTACCTGTCGCGATCCGAGGGATAATGGACGAGCACGTACGTGATACGCTATTTGGCCTGTGCAAATTTTTCGACGTCATCACTAGGAAGTCGATCGGCGTGAGGCAGCTCCAAAGGCTACAGGAAGAGATCGTGGTGATACTATGCGAGCTCGAAATTTACTTCCCGCCCGCATTCTGTGATATTTGCGTGCATCTATGTCTCCATGTCGTTGATGACATCAAGCATCTTGGCCCGATGTTCCTGCACAACATGATGCCGTTCGAAAGGCAGAACGGTGTCATGAAAGGATACATTCGCAGCAGGTCCCGTCCAGACGCAAGCATGGCCAAGGGCTTCCTAACATACGAGTGCATCACCTTCTTCCATAATTATATAAGGAGCGAGGACGAGGATGTTGGTCTGCCAACCAGGACACACCTCGGTAGGCTCGCTGGAGAGGGTCACCGCGAGGGGTCCCGCTCACTCCATGTCGGCATCGAGAATCGACGCGACGACTTTGACAGGGCTCACCGGGTCGTGCTACAACACTTGACATTGATCGAACCTTGGGTGAATGAGCACAAACGCGTAGTCGAGCAGAGTAACATCAACCTGGGCCGAACGAGGAAGAATGGAGACGTAACCAGAGAGCACAACTCGAGCTTCGGCCGCTGGTTCAAGAAAACACAAGAGCTTCTCGCAAAGACCATAACACCATCTACGGAAGAAGAAAAACTCATATTTGCCTTATCACGGGGCCCCAGGCAAAACGTAAAGACCTATCAAGCGTACGACATCAACGGTTACAGATTCGGCACCGAGGAAAAGGACAAGAATAACGAATACCAAAACTCAGGAGTAACTATGCTATCTTTCGCCGATGACGAGGCTACTATCAAGGCAGTGCCGGAAGGATCGAGGAGATTTGGGAGCTCAACTACTATGGAGAGACGGTGCCAATGTTCCGTGTGAGATGGGCCAAGAACGTCAAAAAAGAAGGCCGGTATTTCACCACCATGGTTATACCCGATGCCAAGTCAAAGAACGCATCCGCGAAAAATGAGCCATGGGTACTCGCCAGCCAAGTTGACCAATGCTTCTTCATCACCGACCCATCAAGACCTAGCCGTGTTGTTGTGAGGAGGGGCAAGAGGAGCATCATTGGAATGCAAGGAGACGCCAACAAGGAAGACTTCGATAAGAACGGTGATCCGAAGGTCGAGGAGGAATTCGACAAGCACTTTGACATGCCTACTACTAGTAAAGTAAGAAGGAAGACCTCCCTACCCACCAAAGGTTTTTGGTTCACGCAAAGAAATCTCAAGGTGGTTGGCATAAAGTATTCAACCGCCAACAAGAAGGGCAAGAAGATTGCGAAGAGACGCTAAAGCTAGCTAGCTTGGAACCGGGACGAAGAAAGACTTTTTTGTGTATCACATGTGTGTCTATGTGAGAGAACAAGCATATATGTATATGAGTGATATTTAAGGATATGGAATTAGAAAATCCCTAGTGTTTTCTTTCATTAAATGTAATTAACTAAAATAATTTAAAAAAAGTTAAAAAAATGTGGGGCAACTAGGATTCGAACCTAGCCACCCCAGGTTCCAGGTTAACAGCAGCAAACCACTGGGTTAGTTCTCTGTTGTTGTCAATATAGCAGTGACTTTCTTTTTATTTAATCTAGTCCAAGAATTCTGTGGCGCATCTATTGGTCGGATGCGCCACAGAAATCTACAATTCTGTGGCGCATCTGTTGGTCGGAGGCGCCACAGAATGTTTACACTTAGCAAAAAAACGACACCACTCTCCCTTCCCCTCCCCCTCTATCAACATTGCCACTCTCGATCTGTCGTCCCCCTCCCACGCTGCCGTCCCCCTCCCACGCCGTCGTCCCCTCCCGCTGCCGGAGGAGCAGGAGGCGGCCCTGCTGCCGCCACCCGCATACAGGAGGAAGAGCACCACGCCAGGAGGAGGAGGCCCGCACCAGAGGAGGCCCACGCGTCGACCTGCCCTTGCGTCAGGAGAGAGGAGGAGGAGGCCCGCACTGGAGGAGGCCCACGCCACGACCTCGGCATGGTGGAGCACCAGCCTGAAGGCCCCTCTCCTTCCTCCTCCCCCTCCTCCTACTCGTTGTGGCATTAGGGTTCTTTAGGGTAGATTAGGATTAGGGTTCTTTAGGGTAGATTAGGATTAGGGTTCTTTATGGTAGATTAGGATTAGGGTTGTGGCATTGGGAATCTGTCTACCTGTGTCCATTTCACAAGAATCTGTCTACCTGTGTCCATTTCACAAGAATCTGTCTACCTGTGTCCATTTCACAAGACCTGAGACCATACGGTATGTAAAATCGATAAGCATTGCGCCGCAACACATATCTAGGCCTTGTTTTCAGGATGGCAAAGTCTGTGTTGTTTGATGGTAAGATTCAGTTTAAGTAACTGGCATCCTAGCCTGTAAAAATGAAATGAAATACCCACTACATTGTGTAGGCAAACGACGTTTTTATTCCAGTGTGGCCACTTGAGCTTGTACCTATATTCAGGTTTTGAATGATTCCTGAATCTCAAAGATGTTATCAGGCTACTAGTACCTTTGTCACCCTGCATCTTACTCCTACAGAATTCACATCATTTGTGCATTTAAGACTTTGTGATTATGGGAGCATCGGTGATCTGTTTTTCTTACTTCATCTGCATTTTTATGCCCTTGGAACATTAGACTACGTAATATACTGTTCAGAAGTTTTCAACCCAAGCGTATTGCTTTTCACCACTGAACTTAAATAAATAACTAAGTAGCCAGCATAGATACACAAATAACTGCAAGAGTCATGTGTTATACTTATATCCAGATAACACAGACCATTCGCTAAAGCAAGAAGCTTCAGATGGAAAATAAACATAGAAACTCTGGACATATTTTCTGGAGTTACCGCTAAATGTCAGCAACAACACCATATACTATGAAGAGTGCAAATTTAAAAGCTAACAGGCTATAATCCAGTGGCATATACCATCCATTAAATCCCTAAACGGCCATACATGGTACTGAAAGTGAGTGATATGCTATCAAAATTTCAAGCTAGATGCTTCGATTAGAGCGATTGCGTTTGCTGCACTAGCAATCCTGGGCCACAGATCAGCACACTCCTTTCCGATCGGTCCGGTGATGGCAGAACCTGCACAGAACAATCAAAGCATGTATCAGTCAGGATGTTCATCTAGCTGTGCTAAGCCAAAAGTTGAACCAAAACAGCTTGTGAAACTACACTTAATAATCTGGGGCAGAATGCTTTAGTTAGCTGGGCACTAACTACACATAATAGATTAACACATGCAACATGTGATGATGATTTTCAATTGTTTGTCATATGATTTTCACCATGTATAAAAGCAATGCTGCTGCTAAGTATACCTTTCATCTCTCCCTTTGGGTTCACAATGACTCCAGCGTTGTCTACAAATATGGCAACAACCAAACGTTAGAACTGAAGCTTTAACAAAATTCAGTTGTTATATCCAAAGAAACTTCTAGTGACAAAGGATGACAGATCAGAAGTTCAGAACACATACACACATAGTTTCAGGCATTGTGCAGACTAAACAAATCTCACATGAAAGTGAGAAAATGTGACAGTTTATAGCTAAGCATTGTGTTCCAGGAGATCAGAAGTGAGAAAAGTGAGTAACCAGAAAGCATTGTGTTCCAGGATATCAAGTCTCTTATTGGCATTGTCCTGAATAAAAGGTTGGCAGTAGATGAGTCATCGCATTTCATATACAAATCTAGTAGCTGTTTTCTTATTATACATCCAGAAATTGTATCTATTCATGACACAGGTGCTCTGAGCACCATATGGGGTGATATATATATATATGTTGGGGGATATGTTTTTGCAGGGATTTCATTGAGTCCCATTTCTCCCGTAATGTTGATTAACTTCCGTTTTGGTTGAGAAATGGGCACTCCTATGTAATAGAAAAATTAGCAAAGGTCATGCCGAAATTTTGAATTTTTGGGCATGACCTTTGCTAATTATTCTACTACCTAGGAGTGCCCATTTCTCAACCGAAACAGAAGTTAATCAACATTCTGGGAGAAATGGGACTGTACTATATTTTTTTGCCTTTTGTGCTAACTTTTTGCCTCATTATATAAAGCGCAAATAAACATGTCGGGAAACGCGGATGAGCCCGACACTTCTAAGCACATGAGCATTGAAGAACAAGCAAGAGAGCACAACAAGTCATTCTGGAACGAGGAGATGGAGGAGGCGGAGGCCGCCGCCGGAGCTGCTGGTTATGAGGGTGGCCGGGAGGAAGCCGCTGATGATTATGAGGGTGGCCGGGAGGAAACCACCGATGATTACGGCACCACCGATGTCCTAGAGGACGACGACACCACCGATGGCGGCGACCACGACGCAAGTGGTAGCGGCACCAATCCGACCGCCGGGAAGAAGGCGGTGAGGCCAAGGAGGCCCCGAAAGGTGCAAGTGCTCGCCAACGTCACAGACGAGTTCACTTCTGTCTCGGAATCTGGCCTACCATTAGAGCCGAAGAAGGCGGCCTCCGGGTTCAGCATGCAAATAGGGTGCATCGTCCGGGAGAGTGTTTCAATCAACACTAAGGACATTAGAAGCCCAGAGAATACGGCTATACTCCAAACCATGCTCGATAAACTTCACCAAAGATACAAGTTCCCGGACGAGGACTCCAAAAAAAGGGCGGAAGCTAATGCCATCACGAATATGAGCACCGCCTTGAGCAGCTAGAGATTCCGGGTGAAGAAGAAGATTAACAAGGGTGACAGTTGGGAGAAGATAAGTAAGGAAGAGCCGCATCTCCCTAGAGAAGACTTTGATGCATTGAAGGAGTCCTTCAACACGGAGGTGGCTCGAGAATGGACCGCCTAGGGGAGGGAAATGCAAGAGCTGAACATAGGTAAGCACCATCTCGGAAGCGGTGGCTACCGAGGAAAACAGCCGTTTTGGGAGAAGGAGGACAACGAGTATATACGTCTGGGAAAAGACAACCCGTGGTACAAAATAACGGACGTACAGACGAGGAACTATGTCCGGTCCCGCTACTTCCTCGACTGGAAGACCGGGGAATTTATTACCAACGATCCGACCGTGAAGGCCTTCGAGGAAAAGCTGGTAAGGAATTTCATTACCGCTTATATCTCGAGTTGATATAATTAGATAACGGAGACAAAATTCTAATTGGGTTCACCTTAATTTCCTTTTCCCGAAGGACGAAGCGTTGAAGGATTTGGCTAAGAACCCGCAGTCGTCCGAGGGGTCTACGGAGCCGTGGGACACGGCTTTCAACCGGACGACGAACGCGATGAAGAAAAGGAAGTTAGATCTCCCGCCGACGTCAGCTGGCCGTGTGTCCGGATTTGGTTTGAACATGAAGGTACGGGACTACTATGATTCAGACGCCAAGTCCAAAAAGGCGAGGAGGGTGACGGGCGCGGCACGTGCCGAGGTTGAGCAGCTGAAGAAGCGGGTGGAGGACCTACAACAGGTCAAAGCGCAGTTGCCCGACATAGTGGCGTCCAAGGTCAATGAGACGATAAAGTCGTTGATCCCCCCTAATTTGTGGGAGGGGATAAGTGCTTGGAATGCGAGAGGTCAACAGGGGCGATACGTGCCCTTTGCACCGGCAACTTCGGCGAGAACAGGCCCGCCTCGCCGAAACTCGTGACCCCACAGCCCAACACCGCCGGGCCGCAGCCGCTCCTCCAATTGGACGCACCCGACCAGCCGGCCGAGGATGATAGGGTGGCGATGCACGATGATGCACCCAAGCAGCCGAAGATTGATAGGCCGCCCGCCGCCCTTGTCTCCACATTAGCCGAGCTCGACGCCATCATAGTGGTAACTAATTAGTTAGTCTGCGCGTAAATTTTTTTAACTATGCCTTTGATGACTGTCATCTCATCATCCCAAACATGTTTTGACTCAGGACACGCCTTGCATAATGCTGCATAGCGTGGTGCCCGGCGGCGAGTTGAAGGAGGTTGCGGCGGTCCAGGTGATTCGCCCAAAGAGCACGGAGGTTATGCACAACGTTAAAATGGCAAAGACATCATGAGGGTCAGTTTGACTTACATAGTGCCGGAGTACCATGACATCCTCCCGCCCTTTAACCCTCCGGGAGCCGAGGACAACACTCCCCTCCACGAATGCACCAATTGGGTCATGCTATGGCCGAAGTCCCAGATTCGTCTTGGGGGGGGGGGGCGGGGGATCTTGTGGGGCCAAAGCTTCCCACAGGCAGCACCTCGGTCCGCCGGCCCATGCCCATCCGGCCCTCGGCGAAGCGCGCCCTGAAGGAACCGGCGGTCGCTGCCGCTACTACCACCCAGAAGAAGCTTAAGGTACCGCCCTGGAGGAACCGGTTCTCGTCGCCAACACCAACCGCCACCAAGAACTGTTGGGACGAAAACCGTTACCGCGCCGACCATCCAAAACCAAGGCCGTTGCACCTCAACCGCTGGCATCGCAACCGCTGCCAGTAACTAAGGACGTTGACATGACACCACTTGATCATGATGACGGCCACTACCATGACAATGATGACCACAACTATGACAATGATCAGGATGAGGATGTCGACGTCGATGCCTACATCAACACTGGCGCCTGCAGCAAGGATGTGTATATGCCTCCTATTGAGGTTGATGAAGAAGCCTTCCGTGGTCACGACGATGAACCTAGGCGTCCCAATGCAGTACCCTTGAAGCGCCAGCTAGTCTTCAAGGGTTTATCTCAGGAAGAAGACACGCCTCCGGAGGCCGGCGATGCAGCTATACAGAAACCGGCTACCATTTTCAGCCCTACCACGCTGAAAAAGATGGTCAACGAGGTAGGGGTAGCACCCCCAGAATAAGCTGACAAGAAGAAGAAGGCCAGGAAGAGGAAACCTAAAACTGCCCCGGGTGCCTCTATGAGCCAGCCAGCTCAGAAGATACGGCATGACAGCGTGATACCACCCCGTCCGGATGGCTTGACGCGAGTTCATGAAGCTGGGAAAACGATACTACCTCCTGATTTGCTACGCTTGGCAAGTGGATCAATGCACTCTTTGCATAGTCATATCTTATATGTTGAGCAAACCCTTCTCAAGGAGAAAGATCCAACTTACCCGGTGTGCGTCGTCAACGTGCCAGAGAACCCAGACTTTTTCCAAGAGGAACCCGCAAGTCTGTTCTTCATAGCGTACGAGGACGTCTTCAAACTGTTTGACCTCAGACGGCTGGACTATAACTTGGTCCGCCTATTCTCGATCAATCAATAGTTGAAGATCAAGAGAGAGTTACTCCTGCAAGTCGCGGTAGCGGATCCCTACTACATGCGCGACAGCCAGCTGGTGGAAGGATCAGCGACACGGACCCGGGCGGTGGAGTACCTTCAGAATTTCATGCTCAGATACAAAGAGAACACCATTCTTCTGTCCGTCTTTCCCGAGTAAGCACACATCCGTTAAATGCCGTCGTAACTAATGCTTTCTTGTAGATTTCTTCCATTGCTTATCCTTTCCAACATTCGTTTCAATTGTGTTGAGCAGGGACTACTACTCTGTAACCATCGCCATTTACCCGACGTATTCAGTAGCCTAGTATTTCGACTCGTCGAATACCACGTACAAGAAAAACTGGGCCAGAATAAAAGCTGTTCTCGATGATGCTATGGAGGGATACTTCCAAAAGGGAGGCACCTTCATAAAGAAAGGGGAATTTGTCAAGACAGATAAAAGACACGGGTTCAAGCACGTGACCGAGTTCCCCTGCATCAAGCAGCCGGCTGGCAGCGTAAGGGATAGCTTCTACGCCCTCCATCACCTTCACGGGTTGGTCCGGGATGCAGAGCAGATCAAGTGCCCACACACTGTCCGAGAGTGGTCTACAAGATATATAGGGGAAATCAGCGATGCTGATCTTAGAGAACACTTCCATCGCATCCAAAGGAAGTTATCGGAGATAATCAAGAAAGATGTCGAAACCATGGGGGGTGCTTAAACGTACGCCGGAATCCATCTAAGAGGGCGATCGAAAAACTCCTAGATGCGCAGGGTGATCGAAGGACATGGACGACGAAAGACTGCTACAAACCGTTCCCGGCGCCGTCCGGCAAGTAGGCTCATTGATCATGGACACATGTGTGTATTGTGTCGTGTTCCCAGGTGTCGTGAACTATAATTGCTTTGTAATAATTTGTATCGACGGATGTGTGTGTGTGTTTTGTCGTATTTTATCGTTGAACTTGCTTCTATGATATCGATGCAATATGTCTTATATGTTGCATTATGCACTAATATATGCCTTGTGTCTATAGAGATGACGTACTACGTGGTGTTCGAGGGTCAGGTTCCAGGGATCTACGAGGAGTGGGAGGACTGTAAGAAACAGGTGCACAAGTTCAGCGGCAACTGCTACAAAGGATACATGACTATAGAGGAGGCAGAGGCCAAGTGGAGGAACTACCGGTCGAGGAAGAAAGAGAACAAGATGAAGACCGTGGTCGTGCTCATGCTCTTGCTCACCATCGTCGCGGCTCTACTATATTTCAACATAGTGTAGGCGGCGGTGACCACTTCATTTGTAATTTTAGATGATGAACTAATTTATACTTGTGTAAAAATGTGGCACTTATGACTATATGTATGCATGTATGTTGGTATCTAATATTTGATGAAATAGTAATGTATATGTTTGCATCTACTGTTTGTCCAGATTATTATTTACTATCTATGTATAAATCCTGTATAAAACCTGTATATGCACTGTATTTTGGGCTGTGTTAGAAATTAAAAAAATACCGAAAAAACATTCTGTGGCGTATCTTGTAACGTTTACATGGCGCTGATTACATGGCGCATGTGTGCATATGCGCCACATAGCATGGCGCGCGGGACCACGTGCGCCACAGAAGCTCAATTTTGTGGCGCCGCTCGTGCACAGAATTACCAATTTAGTGGCGCAAATTCTGTGGCGCACGAGGCATATGCCACAGAAACCTATTTACGTGCGCCACAAATAAGGGTTTCTCTAGTAGTGCAAATATGTGATGTTGATAACCTTTTTCCAAACTTAGCCAAATTTGGCAGATTTGGGGAATTTGACTAGAATTGAAGGGGGATGTTTTTGAGATGATGCAAGGTTCCAAATCATCACCAAGGGGATGATGTTGAGGAGTAGAAATATTGGAATGGATCCATGCTTGATATTGGTCTTCATTGACTTGGAAGCTTCTAGATTGAATAACTTCAGAAGTTCTCTGGTTAAGGGTTTTAGATGATCACCTAGTGGCTATAGATCAAATCCATCTTGGTTAACTTGCTTAGGATTGATAATCTTGGAATAGATAGATGCAAGATGATGAGCTCCTAGGGTAGCTCATACTACTCCTAAGAAAATAAGACAAGTAACAGATCAAGGCAACTCATCTTATAAACAAAACACATCTACTACTATGGATACCCTCAAGCCTTGCTGGAGGGAAGGATGGGTAATTTGAAAAGGTTGTGTTTTGAAGTAGATAAGAGTCCCTTGGTATTTCTACCAAGAGTAGGGTTCAAGGTTTTATAAAAGGTTTTGGCAAGCCTAGGGGTAAGAGTATTTTGAGGGTTCTGTCTTGAAAACATAAGGGGATTATATCTTATAGATCTCCATAATTTTGTCAATAAAGGCTACTAAAGATGGTATAGGTTACAAGGGCATCTTGGCTCAGGTTTTTGAAATCCCAGAACATATGAGATTATGTAAAATGAGCCAAGTCGGTTTTGTTAAATAGCTTTTGTTAATTGAGGGTGAGGTAAGGATAATATCATCTAAATAACAAAAAGATGCATAAGCATAGACAAACAACAACACCACTACATAACTAACAAGAAAAGTTTTTGTTCCCCTTGAATTTTGCATTTTGGACAACTAATCAGGGTTGCTAAAATTGGGATGTTACACTTGGAGTCTAGTAGAGTCATTGCATTTGTTCTTTAAAAACCACCTTGATCTACATTACCAGACACACTCCAATGGATGCGGTAATGCAACTTTTGTCACACTGGTGCATCAATCCATGTGGAAGTTGCATTCTAGGGTCATTTTGGGCTTTCTAACCATGGTTTGACACATGGAGTCCCTAGAGTCATTTCATCTGTTCTTTTCCAAACCACCTTGATACACTAGGGTCATTGCATGTGTTTTTGCAAAACCACCTGGATCCACATTACCACACATACTCCAGTGGATGTTGTGATGCAACTTTTGTCAGACTGGTGCATCATTCCATGTGTCAGTTGCATTTCAGGGGCTTTTTGGGCTTTCTGACCATGATTTAACACATGGATTCCACTAGAGTCATTGCATGTGTTCTTTTCAAAACCACTTTGATCCACATTACAACACACACTCTAATGGATGTGGTGATGCAACTTCAGTCACACCGGTGCATCGTTCCTTGTGGCAGTTGCATTCTAGGGTTTTTTGGGATTTCTGACCATGGCTTGACACATGGAGTCCCCTAGAGTCATTGCATGTGTTCTTTTTGGAACCACCTTGATCCACATTACCACACACACTCCAATGGATGTGGTGATGCAAATACTATCACACTCGAGAATCATTACATGTGGTAGTGGCATTCTAGGGGCATTTTGTGCTTTATGACCATGGTTTGACATATGGAGTCGCTAGAGTCATTGCATCTGTTCTTTTCCAAACCACCTTTATACACTAGAGTCATTGCATGTATTCTTTTCAAAACCACCTTGATACACATTACCACACACACTCTAGTGGGTGTGGTGATGCATCTTTTGTCACATTAGTGCATAATTCCATGTGGCAGTTGCATTCCAAGGGATTTTTGGGCTTTCTGACCATGGTTTGACACATGGAGTCCACTAGACACTCCAATGAATGTGGTGATGGAACTTATGTCACACTAGTGCATCATTCCATGTGGCAGTTGCATTCCAAGGGCTTTTTGGGCTTTTCTGACCATGGTTTAACTCATGGAGTCCACTAGAGTCATTCATGTGTTCTTTCCAAAACTACCATAATCCACATGACCACACACACTCCAATGGATGTGGTGATACAACTTCTGTCACATTAGTGCACCATTCCATGCGGCAGTTGCATTGCAATGGCTTTTTGGGATTTCTGACCATGGTTTGACAAAAGGAGTCTCTAGAGTCATTGCATGTGTTTTTTTCCAAACCATCTTGATACACATGACCACACACGCTCCAATTGATGTGGTCATGCAACTTCTGTCACACTAGTGCACCATTCCATGTGGTAGTTTCATTGCAAGGGCTTTTTGAGATTTCTGACCATGGTTTGATGGAGTCTCTGGAGTCATTGCATGTGTTCTTTTCCAAACCATCTTGATACACATTACCACACACACTCCAATGGATGTGGTGATGCAACTTCTATCATACTAGTGCATCATTCCATGTGGAAGTTGCATTCCAAGGGCTTTTTTGGATTTCTGGCCATGGTTTGACAAATTGAGTCTCTAGAGTCATTGCATGTGTTCTTTTCCAAACCACCCTGATCCGCTAGAGTCGTTGAATGTGTTTTTTCAAAACCACCTTGACCCAAATTACCACACACACTCCAATGGATGTGGTGAAGCAACTTCTGTCACACTTGTGCATCATTAATGCATGTAAAATGCATACATGAACTTTGTAGTTTGTTAACACGTTTTCCCACATATTTGCATCATATATAATGGTATATCCCCGTTTTATATTGATTTTTGGGGATTTACCAATGATCCCCTTTATTTTGGTTATAACCCTGCAGGGTAGAAAAACCCTGTTTTCAATGTTTTTGATGTTTGACGACGTATATGAAGTCAAATGGACCTACACTTTTGGGAATGCCAATTTTTATCAACGAGAAGGATCTGGAGCACTGGAATCTCACCAGGAGGGCTAAAAGAGCCCAGGTGGTGCACCTAGTCCTAGTGGGCGCGCCACCCATGCTCTTTCCTTCCTCGACCGTCCGATCGCCTTGATTCTTTTGCCCACGGAGCTCTCTTGACCTAAAAATCCCTATATAAGGACCCCCCAGGGTGTCCTCAAAGCAGAGGTGACGGGAAGCCATTAGATCCACCAGAGACAAAAAAACCACCTGATCCAGTGAAGAGTAGAGGGGGAAACTCTGCCAGATCCACCTCCAGGGAGATCTCCACCCTCTCCAACATCTCTAAATTCATCACCATGATGAAGAGGGAGTAGTAAACCTCCGGGCTATGGGTTTGTGGATGTATCTTGATCTATTTCTCTCTTGTTCTTCATAGATCTAGTACCATATCAGCTTCCCAACATGATTATGGTCATATTTGTAATTCCTATGTGGTGGATCTTTGTTCTATGATTTGATATTTGAGATTGGAATATATTTCATGTAAGATGGTTTAATAGATGCATATCATGCACCCTGTTCTTCATTGTTTGTTTTGATCCAACTTGTATGCAAGAACATATACAGGGAGAAGTGTGTGTTAGATGGAGTAGCGGGGGGGAGGGGGTAGAGATTAAATTGTGACACATAATATTCAAGATCTACTTTGGTTTTTACCTTTATTTTTCTGCCTCACTAGGGGTAAAGTGAAATCATGTGCTATAGTTATCACGTGACATTGTGATGACCTTTAGTAGATCAAGGTAGCATATTTGTATTTCAAACATCATATAATATTTCTTAAAGCTATACTCTGATATGCTCTTAAATCAAGATTGCATGGAGATTTCCCTTCTTGAGGAGTATAAGAGAGAGAGATGTATTCCATCTCAATATTAGAATGTGATGCCCATATTAGTTCCTTTTATCAAGACCTTATAAAATTTCCATGAATATTTATCATTGATGAAATATTTTATGATCACTACAACCTAAAAAGAGAGTAGACAAGTGAACCCCTGACCCCCCCCCCCCCCCCCGATTTTCATCATAAGAAACACCTTTCCATTGCATCTACTATCCTTTGTACTTTTTGTAATTTATTATTTCGAAAATACAAAAATACTTTCTCTACTTGTAATAACTTATAAAACCCCAAAACAACTCTACTATCTTCCATATCATTTAGTTTGCATTACTTTACTTTATTTACTGCTTTTATTCTAGTTTACATTTTATTTTATTTCATATTACTAATACGAAACTTGTGCTTGACAACCACTTAGTGGAGTTGGGGACACAAGACAAATTATTTGGCTTTACAGGTTGCTTGAAGAGGAGAAGACAAACATCCTTTCATAACCAATTCCCCGAGTGTTCGATATAAACCCTCGAGTCACCTTTATGGGGAAAAGAAGCTTGCTACAACACTCTGCACTTGGAGTCCCAACAAAAAGTGGCCATGTTTGTTGCCATCAAGACTATTTTCTGGCGCTGTTGCTAGGGAATTGGCGAAGGTACATCACAATTGCATCCTCATCAAGTTTTAAGAGCAAGTTTCAAGAGCAAGGTAACTCCCATGACAACAACTTATTTTCTAGCGCCGCCATCTTCATGAACTTGTGCAACGACCCAATCTTGGGGAGGTTGCACCACTATGAGCTTTTTCTTCTCCTTTTAGATTTTTAAAGTATTTCCTTTTGTCTTGATTTTAGTCTTTTTATTTTTTTCTTTAAAAACACATAAAAATAGTATTACCCTTTTTATTTGCAAGCATGGGAGAAAGAACAAAACTTTGTGACTACACAAACACCTGTAATGATCAATTCATGGCTAGACCCATTACCACTCCTGAAATTACTGTTGAAAGTTTTGAAGTAAGTCCTAGTCTTTTCATTCTTATAACTAGATAACAATTTGGGGGAGTGCTAGTGAGAATTCCTCTACGCATTTTCATGATTTCTGTCAAATTTGTGATATGCAAAAGTTTAAAAATGTGGAAAATGGCATTGTCAAACTAAAACTATTCCCATTTTCACTAAGAGGTAGAGCTAAAGAATGGTTATTATCACCTCCTACTGCTAGTATAAACTCTTGGGATGAGCTAAAAGAAGATTTCATTAAGAAATACTACCCACCGGTTAAGATCCTACAAAACAGAAATAGTATCCTATCATTTAGACAAAATGATAATGAACATGTAGCAACACACTACAAGGAAAGTTGGCTTTTACAAAGGATGACTTTTGTGGTTGAAGGCCCGTTTTTTGTGGCTAAAAAGTCTTCCACGATGGATGGCCTTCGTGGTAAAAGCCCCATCACAAATGAATCAACCATGGTTTTTTTCCGACCATGGCGGATCGCACCCTTCGACCACGGAAACTTGTTCCATCATAGATCTGTTCACCAGCCGCGCTGACTGCTGACGTCATGCAAAGTGCCACATGGCAGCTGCCATTAATGTCCGGTTACACCGTTAACAGTCGTAGAAACCATGGTAGAAGCTAGTCCTAGCCAAGGCCTGCTAATAATTAAATGGGTCGGCCCATGTGGAGAGCCCAATAGGAATACATCCCTTTACTGTTTTGTCCTACACTGTCTAGAATCGGCCCAGTACTGTAGCCAGCAGCGGCCCATACACTTTCAGGCCCGACACTGTTTCGCCCTATATAAGGCCCAAGTTAGCCCAACACTGTGCTGCCACTTGAGGCCTGCACCAAGACGGCCCGGTACTGTTCAAGTCTGTTGCCAATCTAGTCTTTTACTGTTTAGTCCTGTTACTGTTCTAGCCGTTTAGGAATTTCGCCCTGTTACTATTTAGGCCCTTTAGGTTTTGGGCTTTTGCCTATTCAGGTCGGTACTGTTCAACCTGTTATTGTAGTGGCATGCCACCGTACTAGCCTTTTACTGTTCTGGCTGTTTACTGTTTCGGCCATTTACTATTGAGACCATTCATGGTTCCGGTCTTCCACTGTTCAATACTTTCACTATTCCGGCCTTTCTACTATTTAGGCCTTTCATTGTTCTGGCCTTTCTCTGCTCTGGCCTTCTACTTTTCTAGCCTTTTACTGTTCTGGCCTTTTACTGTTCGGGTCATTCACTATTTTGGCCTTTTACCCTTTTGGCCTTTTACTGTTCTAGCCTTCTATTGTTCTGGACTTTTACCGTTGTAGCCTTTTACTGCTCTGGTCGTCTTGGGTCGTCCATGTGCTCGTTATTTCAAAGTTTAGCATGTTACTACTCTCGCATGTTACTATTTTAGCCTTTTTGCTAGCGCCTACTTTTTCGCAGAACAGAGGAATATCAAGGCATCAATTAATAAACACGCACAAATTAAAACTACTTATTACACAATAATAAAAGTTTATTTCAATAGGTTATACAACATTTCGAAATTATGAAAGATTACAAAGTGTCGGTATCATCAATAAGAGATTGGTACATGGCGATTCGCTTCAATGTATCATCTATCCTCTTCTTCAACATTTTAGCTATAGATCTAAGAGCAGCTACAACCTTTATATATTTATCACTTGCAAGAGTTGTTGTAGGTGGACAGTTAAGTAAGTTGTTTTCTTCAGAAATGCAATGGGAGGATGAATGGGAAGAGGGATCACAACTTTCAGTCCTGCCTTCCAAGGACTCTTGCTTGGTTTTAACTGCAGCCTGCTAAAATATGGTGAAAGAGGTTAAAACAAAGAACACGGGAAACACGTAGTATTATATAAAGTAGAGATCATTTAAAGTAAGTATGAACTATCAGTAGCACGTCCAGGCTGACAGTAGCTCCTTCTTGAGTGGGTGTGACTCTTGGTCAATCTACCAGAAGAATCTAAGCCGAGCAGTTGGAACTCTGGTCCTTGTACTCCATTGTCATTTCTCTGCATTAAGGCGTGACATTTAAAACCCAGTTAGCTGGTTTGGAAGGATGAAAACTCTTGAAAAACACCAAAAACATAGCATTAAAAATTACCAAATGTATGATTCAAACTAGATAGCTGGTTTGGAAGGATGAAAGCAGGTGAAGACACCAATATATAGCATTAAAATGACCAGATATATGATTCAAACTAGATGCACATTTTTTGAATTAAGCAGTCGCAGATAGAAACACAATAGAACATGAATGCAAATGTCATGGCAAGGTCTTAGGTATAATGACTTATTAACTTATTAGGCATGCAGGTTATAAAACTTATTAACATGACAAGAAACTGGCCTAACTAACACAAGGAAACCTCACACATCAGCCTTGCTAGGCGTCAGATTGTCAGTGGTGGATCCTCTATGAGCTATTTGCATGACATGTGCAAGCGCTCGGAAAGAATAACATCTATGAGTTGGTTTTGGAGGATTAAACCGATAGGGTGAGAATGTAATAAAGGGAATAAAAGCGAGAAGGTAATGATGTGGATAGGACCTACCAGATGTGGGGACCAAATGAAATGGCAATAGCATGCAGGATATTGAGCAATATTCTAATGATTTTGTAGCTTACGAGTACCAAAAATATAGCAAACGGGCAAGAGAAATTAGCGTTGTGCGACGGGGACGGGTGGGACATGCAAGAGGGTGGCTAGGGCGGTGGCTCGGCATTTCGGGGTCATCAACGAGTGATTCTGACATGGGTATACCCTACAGGTATTCGATCTTGGCATATGCGGTCCAGATACGGCAAAAGCCCATGGCGTTGCTAAGGCCCAATACAGAATTCGGGTGACCCACAGACTCCTCGATTGCTTGCAACGCTAGATGAAGCTTAAGATAGAAAGTTTAAAGGGGCAAACCCTAATCTGTAACCGACTCGACTTGCTACCTGAGACCTAGCCTATGTATATAAAGGCTTGGAGGGGGTGGCGAGGAGGACAATCATAACCCTAGTTTCCACAGCTCTCGCCAGATTGCATATGCACCCCTATAATCTTCGATTTCTTCGATAATTCCAAGAGCAGACAAGCAGGAGTAGGGACCTCTACATGGCCTAAACTTGGGTCAAACTTGCATCCTTGTGTGCTTGTTTGCTAGCCGATTGATGCCTCCAGCACTCCTTCCTTCTCCAAAACCCAAGTCCATAACAATAGGCATTGACAAGTTAAACCCTCGTCAATTGGCACCGTCTGTGGGAATCGGGAGTGTTGATGTCGTGGCTTCTTCGGCCCCGTCAGCCGCGATCTACAACTCTGCAATAGCAGATTTTCGCCAGCTCTTCGGCGCGTTCGACTTTACCATCCACATGCCAGCCACTCGCCCGGCTTTCGAGTCCGTGGGCGATGGAATCAGTCTGGCAAATGGGAGCTTCCACTTCTAGGTTGGTCAACTAGGCATGCTCCGCATGCCTGCCAGCTAATAGCACCCGCGATTGCTCCAGCATTGTGGTTCCCGCTGTTGGGCCACGTAGAGAAAAACAAAACTTTTTCCTACGCGGTGAACCCAAGATCTAGCTGAGGTAGTAGGCCACGAGAATTACCACTAGACGCGTGGTTGCGGAATCGATGAAGAACGTCGCTTGATGCAGTGCAGTCCTCACGATCCGCTCCGATCCACGCGTCGAAGTGCTGAACGTACATCACCTCCACCAGTATCCACATGTACGAGGAGGAGTGCCAGCGATGGACTGATAGGTCCGGTACGGCGACGACATGACTGGACTGGAGCTAGGGTTTCCAACACATGGAGTGACCTAACCACATCCTCTAAGAACCTGCTCCCCAGCTTATATAGGGAGTGAGAGTGGGCTCCACTCACTTGTGGCCCATTCACTAAAAGGCCTATATTAGTCACTGCGAGTCCAACTCATGGACTCTGTCCATTTCCTTTTTGGGTCCAACCCAAATATGCTCCCGCTCTTAAGTGTGTGACCCGACAAGCTCATGGTGACCTAGACATGATCTGAGTCTCACTCGTGACCGATCAGTTGGTAGCGGCTCCTAGCAGAACGTGCCAACTCCCAAGTACCAAAGAGTCATGACGACATACCTTCCAATGTGACTTTCGTCTGAGTCCCTTTTGCCTCATGATTTACCTTGCCGAACTATAGGTGAATAATCGTCATCCATTAAATAGTTCGACTCTCTTTCTTGATCTGAGATAAGTGATTCATCCGACTAACTCTTAGTCAGTCGCTCGGTTAACACTTAACCGAGTCACGCATGGCCATGCTTTACGAATCATATCTTCCAAGAGGGCCCAGAGAATATTGATGGTTCAATGCACGGCGCCCAGAAAAATGCTTGATGGCGGTGTTGATGTAGAGCTCGTTGGGAACCCCAAGAGGAAGGTATGATGAGCATGACAAGTTTCCCTCGTTATGAAACTAAGGTTTAATCGAACCAGGAGCAAGGAAACACCCCAAAGGTGTTACTAGCTGAGCTTTGGTAGGCACTACGGTGCTAGTAGCAACGTGGAGACCTGCACAACACAACCACAGAACTTTGTCCCCAACTTGCGATGAGGTTGTCAATCTCACCGTGTTTTGCGGAAAACAAAGGATTAAACGTATCGAATGGAAAGAAGTAAAAGTTTGCAGAAAGTAAACATAAAGCAGTAAACAGTTTATAGATTGTATGTAAAGAAAGAGGACCTGGATCCATAGTTCACTAGAGGTGGCTCTCCTTAGATAGATAACATGCTGGGTGAACAAATTACAGCGGGGCAATTGATGAACACCAAGAAAGCAATACATGCAAATACTAATCATCTTGACTCCTTTGAGACTTGATTGGGCATTACAACATTATACATAGACCGCCATCCAACTGAATCTATGACTAATAATCAACCTTCAGGTTATCATCCGAACCCCCTCCAGTATTAAGTTGCAAGCAACAGATTATTGCTTTACGAACTGCGTGTAAAGTAAACAATACGATTGTTCTATCAACAAAGGATTGTTGTTTTCTCTCTAGTAGCAACAGCACATCTAGTACCTTAGAGATTTCTGTCACTTCCCTAGATTACCAGAGGCATGAACCCACTATCAAGCATAAATAGTAACTCTTGGAGTTGCTAGAATCTACTTGGCCAAGATAGCTACTAACAACGGAAAGCATGCAAGATCACAAATAACAAAGACATGATAGAATCAATAATCAATCTATAATAGCATCTCAATATCCATCGGATCCCCGCAAACACAACATGCAGAATGACAAGTAGATGATCTTGATCATGAACGGAGCTCACAAGATCTAAACATGAAAGCACAAAGGAGGAGAACCAGCCATCTAGCTACTACATGGATCCGTAGTCCAAGGATGAACTACTCATGCATCACACCGGAGGCTTGCATGGTGATGAAGAAGGCCTCCAGGGTGAATTCCCCTCTCCGGCAGGGTGTCGGGAAGACCTTCAGATCCCTCCCAATCTAGGGATGGATATGATGGCAGCTACAGACTCTTTCGTGGATTTTTGATTGGGCCCTTAGGTTTTTCGTCCCGAGGGCAATATATAGGCGGAAGGAGAGGCCGAGGGGGTGTCGGGAGCGGCCACACCACCCCCTGGCATGGGACAGGCCTGGCCGTGTGGCCAGGTGGTGTGGTGGCCCCCTGGCCCCTCTCCGTCTCGTATTCTGGCACTTGATGACGTCCGGAAAAATCGGCACTTTGGCTTTTGTCCCGTCCAATTCCGAGAATATTCATTTTCTGACTTTCCTGGAACCAAAAACAGCAGAAAATAGGCAGCTGGCACTATGGCTCTTGTTAATAGGTTAGTCCAAGAAATCATATGAAAAGTACTCCAAAGTTGGAACAAAAGACAAGAAAGTGGATAAAACCAAGCATGGAACATCAAAAATTATAGATACATTTGCAATGTATCAACATCCCCAAGCTTAACTCCTGCTCGTACTCGAGTAGGTAAGTGATAAAAAGAAAGAATAATTTTTGAGGTGACATGCACCATCAAAGACTTGATCAAGGTATTTGCAAAACATTCAAAGCTGGGATCATAGTACTTTAATCATAACATGAAAGACAAAGTTCTAGCAATAAGCAAAGAAACTATGATGCAACATGAAAAGGCACAAACAAAAGATTCATGAATAACAATGCTTTGCAAGACGTTTGTTTGTTTCACATAAAGAAAACATAGCATGATAGTATTCAGCTTGTCCCTCATAGAGTAGCAAATATAAATGCATAGGACACCTTCAAAGTTCATAAGAGTGACTAGATACAATAGTTTAAAGCAAGCAATAACAAGTTGTGCATCAATCAACTAGTCTTGGGACAATGCACATAGAACTAAGAATGGCCACTATGCTCTCAAAGTAGGTGCATAAAGATAGAAGGTGGAGACTCAATATAATGGTGGAAGAAAGGCCTTTTGTAAAAGGAAGTAGGGATTCAAGTCTCATAAAGAGCTTCCAAAAATTATGGTACTTATAGCTTTCAGCTCTCATTCCCCCTATCATAAGCATCCTGAAGTGGTTAAGGTTAAAGTGACACAACTAAGAGGATATGCTTGACAAGTTATAAACCGAAATCTCATGCCCCTTACTTACGAAGACCGATCCTCATGCTACTCAACTTCAGTCACGAGTAAGCTCTTGTCATTGTAAGTATATGTGTATCATTAAGAACCGCCAACGGGGTACCCCTTGCACATGATATGGGAGCTTTCCCATAATCAAAATGACAAGGCAAGAAGACAATGAGCATCTTAGCGATCTTTTTATTTGCTATTTGCATAGGTTTTTATTGAGGATGCTTCATAGAGTGCTCATTAAGGTGATGCTGCAAGTTTCCACCATGATTAGGCATGCCTTAGGCTAGTGGCCCAGGCGTTTCTCTAACACACATACAAACTCCATGATCTTACAAGTTCCACTTTTATTTCACACCGCCGGGATCCGTAAGCAAAAGAACATGATATCAACGGGGTACAAAGTACAAGTGCAATGTTGAAAGCGTTCCCCATGGTACATGGTTCTGTTAATTTCAACTTATAAAGCGCAAGCATATACGCAACAAAGAAGGACCCAGTGGTTCAAGTTTATTAGATGCAAAAGGTAAAGTGTGCCATCAAGTTCATGAGAGCTTTAATCACTAGTTTTCTTATAACAAGTTTAATTTGGAAGGTTAAAAAAAGCATGAATATACTTGGAATAGCATAAGCAAGTAGGTAGGTATGGTGGGCTCTTTCGAATAACTTGGCTTAGGGAGTTGGATGCATGAGTGGAACTCATACTTGGTTGTGGAGGCTAGCAAAAGACTGGGAGCGACAAACTAAGAGAGCAATAATGGCCATAATCATGCAGATCGACAAAACATCATTGATCAAAGCATAAAATGATACTACAAGTTGAAAACTAAAGGATCATAAAGGCTATGGTGACTTGAGATAGTCATAACATGGTGTGAGCACGTGCCAAGTCAACCCAAATAAAGCATCAAAGGAGAATACCACTATACTATGCTTTAATATGCTAAAACAATGCATGATTCATCCAAGGAACATTAAGCAATATCAATTGTTTATAACAATTCATGCCACAGCAAAGAATACTAAGCATAAAGCCAAAACAATATCAAGCATGACATGACAAAGCATAGGCCACAGTCAAAAACAAGCTCTTTTTACCACATAAGCATGAACTTTCCTACTCTTTTCCAAACCAAACAAAACTATTTGCAAACCAATGTATGAAAGAGCGGGTACAACCAATTTATTCAGAAAACTAAGAAAACAAAAGCAAACTAAAACCAAAACAAAAACGAAAAAGAAGAAACTCCAAGAAAAACACAACTGTGCATGAAACAATAAAAATGAAGCGTTTGGAAGAAACCTGAAATTTTTATTGATGAAGAAGGGGATGCCTTGGGCATCCCCAAGCTTTGACGCTTGTACTTCTTGGATATTTCTTGGGGTGACACTCATGGCATCTCCAAGCTTGAGCTTTAGTCCATCCTTCATCTCATTACTCATTCCTTCCATACACCTAAAATTTTTCCTTCATACAAAACTTCACACAATCTTTATTAGCAACATTAGTGCACTTAAACTAAATAAGTCTTAAGGTTCAGTTTTAACACCAAATAAACTTCCATTAGAACATTAGCTACTATAGCACTTCCCTCAAAAAGCTCAATTCCCCAAAAGAACTCAAAAAGGAACCAACAAGAAGCAAATACAGAAAATGGCAGAAATCTGTCAAAACAGACCACCAGGTAAAGACGAATTTTTTCGAAGCCCTTCTGTTGCTCAACTCAAAATATGTTGAACTAACGAAAGTTATATAACAACCTGGGTCAGAAGCACGAAAAATTACATCTCAATCCGACATACTGAGCTCTCTCACGAATGTTTACGGTGAAGCACAAAAATCTGTTTCGGGACAGCAACTTTCCCAATCATTACTTCTCTCTCATTAGAGGTTAGTCTTGGCGCAAAAAAGCAAATAAAAAAGGATAAGGAGCGGTTATTACTGAAGTAATAACTTCCAAGACTCATCTAAAACTTTTTGGTTATCTCCCAATAAGTAATTTTCTTTAACGCCTTTAAGTTAGGCATAAGAAGCAAAGAAAGAATCAAGTGTTCTCAAATGAAGAAGAATTAAGACCAAATTTCTTGCCCTTACCTCTCATACTTTTATTCTTAACCTTGGGGAAAATATGATTGTTTGGTGGAGAAGAAAGGTGCATGGTCCCCTTTCCTACATCTATTAATGCTCCAAGGAGTTCTAATAGGGACCTTCCAAGTGTGATTTGTCATTTTCCTGCATATTCAATAACAAGATAATCAATAGAAATCGTTTTCCCAAGGATCTTTGTAGACACTCCTTCAGCTATTCCAAGAGGTAATATGGTAGTATTATTAGCAAGAGATATTTCTTTTCCTCCTTCAGTGAGCCCCCAAGTATTCAGAGATTTATAAATATCTTTGGGCATAAGACAAAATTCAGACATGATATCACATCGAGCTTGAAAAGTTTTAGTGTTCATCTCAATCTTTACTATAGGGAACCACTTTGATGGTTCAGAGTTTATTGGAACATAATGGTGATGCTCCCTAAGCGTGTTATTGCAATTTTCTAAGCTAGTAGTGCTAGCCTCAAGAGTGTTCAACCTAGCAAATATTTTTGTGAAAGAAATATCAGTTTTGGCTAGGCATGTTGTAAGTGAGGATCAATTTCTTTATAGCATTAATAGCATCATCCTCATTACATTGGAGGAAATCTCCTCCCACAACAGCATCTAAAGCATATCTATAGCAAAGAGCAATCCCAAGGTAAAAACTGCTAAGGAACAAGCTTTGAGTCATTTTAGGCTCAGTTTTTTTTATGTAGATCGGAGATTCTAGACCAAGCTTCCTTAAAACTTTCCTCAATTCCTTGTTTAAAAGTGAAAATCATTTCCTCGGGTGATATAATGACTGGA
Organism: Avena insularis; assembly: GCA_023614405.1. Taxonomy (NCBI): domain Eukaryota; kingdom Viridiplantae; phylum Streptophyta; class Magnoliopsida; order Poales; family Poaceae; genus Avena; species Avena insularis. Next base: position 326,691,922 of record CM042694.1, read on the forward strand.
GCAAGGCTAGACATAAAGGCAACTTAAGAAAGGAACTAATTTTTTGTGTGTTTTTGATAAAGAAACAAGCAAACAAAGCAAAAAGAAACTAAGAAAAACAAAAACAACAAAGTAAAGAGATTGGTTATGAGGGACTCCCCTTGTGAAGATGTCCTTGCCTCCTCGGCAACGGCACCAGAAAATCGCTTGATGGCTCAATGCACGGCGCCTAGAAAAATGCTTGATGGCGGTGTTGATGTAGAGCTCGTTGGGAACCCCAAGAGGAAGGTATGATGAGCACAGCAGCAAGTTTCCCTCAGTTATGAAACCAAGGTTTAATCGAACCAGTAGGAGCAAGGAAACACCCCAAAGGTGTTACTAGCTGAGCTTTGGCAGGGCGCACTACCGGTGCTAGTAGCAACATGGAGACCTGCACAACACAACCACAGAACTTTGTCCCCAACTTGCGATGAGGTTGTCAATCTCACCGTGTTTTGCGGAAAACAAAGGATTGAACGTATCGAATGGAAAGAAGTAAACGTTTGCAGAAAGTAAACACAAAGCAGTAAACAGTTTATAGATTGTATGTAAAGAAAGAGGACCGGGATCCATAGTTCACTAGAGGTGGCTCTCCTTAGATAGATAACATGTTGGGTGAACAAATTACAGCAGGGCAATTGACAAACACCGAGAAAGCAATCCATGTATATACTAATCATCTTGACTCCTTTGAGACTTGATTGGGCATTACAACATTATACATAGACGGCCATCCAACTGCATCTATGACTAATAATCCACCTTCAGGTTATCATCCGAACCCCCTCTAGTATTAAGTTGCAAGCAATAGATTATTGCTTTACGAACTGCGTGTAAAGTAAACAATACGATTGTTCTATGAACAAAGGATTGTTGTTTTATCCCTAGTAGCAACAACACATCTAGTACCTTAGAGATTTCTGTCACTTCCCAGTTACGGAGGCATGAACCCACTATCGAGCATAAATACTAACTCTTGGAGTTGCTAGCATCTACTTGGCCAAGATAGCTACTAACAACGGAAAGCATGCAAGATCACAAATAACAAAGACATGATAGAATCAATAATCAATCTGAAATAGCATCTCAATATCCATCGGATCCCCACAAACACAACATGCAGAATTACAAATAGATGATCTTGATCATGAACGGAGCTCACAAGATCTAAACATGAAAGCACAAAGGAGGAGAACCAGCCATCTAGGTACTACATGGATCCGTAGTCCAAGGATGAACTACTCACGCATCACACCGGAGGCTTGCATGGTGATGAAGAAGGCCTCCAGGGTGAATTCCCCTCTCCAGCATGGTGCTGGGAAGAGCTTCAGATCCCTCCCGATCTAGGAATGGAGATGACGGTGGCTACAGACTCTTTCGTGGATTTTTTATCGGGCCCTTAGGGTTTTCATCCCGAGGGAAATATATAGGCGGAAGGAGAGGCCGAGGGGGTGCCAGGAGCGGCCACACCACCCCCTGGCGCGGGCCAGGCCTGGCCGCGCGGCCAGGTGGTGTGTTGGCCCCTCCTCTCTCCTATACGGCACTTGATGACATACGGAAAAATAGGCACTTTGGCTTTTGTCCGTCCAATTCGAGAATATTCATTTCGACTTTCCTGGAACCAAAAATAGCGAAAAGCAGTGGTAGCCTTGTGGCTCTTGTTAATAGGTTAGTCCAAGAAATCATATGAAAACTACTCCAAAGTTGGAAAAAACACAAGAAAGTGGATACAACCAAGCATGGAACATCAAAAATTATAGATACATTTGCAATGTATCAAATATCTCTCCATATGAAGGGGCAAAATCCCATCTCGGTTATTCACATCATGCAGCTTGATTCTCAGTCGACCCAAACTCCGCCTTTATAACTGCCTAGTGATGGAAAAACGTTTGACAAAACCAAAGTCGGTGATCCTCAACTCGGATTGTGCAATAACCTCAGGTCTAAGGATTACATTGATTGAGATATACAAATCCTGGAACCAAAAACAGCAGAAAACAGGAAGCTGGCACTGTGGCTCTTGTTAATAGGTTAGTCCAAGAAATCATATGAAAAGTACTCCAAAGTTGGAAGAAAACACAAGAAAGTGGATACAACCAACCATGGAACATCAAAAATTATGGACACATTTGCAATGTATCAAATATCTCTCTAGACGAAGGGGCAAAATCCCATCTCGATTATTCACATCACGCAGATTGATTCTCAGTCGACCCGAACTCCGCCTTTATAACTGCCCAGTGATGGAACAACGTTTGACAGAACCTAAGTCGGTGATCCTCAACTCGGATTGTGCAATAACCTCAGGTCTAAGGATTACATTTATTCAGATATACAAATGACGACTTATTCGTTATATCTCAATATGGGTCAGTCCGACTCGCTAAACTCTTTAGCCGAATCCGTGTAAGTCGGAATAGCATCTCTATGCCCATGACAAGTGGAACCGAGTCATCAACCGACTTTCACATTAGTCTAAGTTCTATTTCTAGCACAACCTTAACGACCAAGGACAATCAGTATAAACAACATGAATATATAGTTCCACAATCGAATCACATGTTCAATGATATATATCAGTAGTTCATACATGGACAATAACTTTATGAATACATTGGAAATAACATCATACATGATTGCCTCTAGGGCATATTCCTAACACTCGCCACCAATCGGCACCCTCATTAAGCTCAATACCTCAGCAACAGCTAGGGGTACGGACAACGACAGTAGTCGCGGATCCAATCTAGCTAATCTAGCCACAGAGGATGGAGCTTACCGATCCAGATCTGAAAGTTGTGGGAGAAACAACTTCCATAATCACTTCATGTGCGCCGTCATCAACGCGGGAGACACCAGCGTCAATCGCAAAAATGTTGGCACTGGATCTGGCACCGGGCCACCCAACGGCGCTATACCCAACGGCAGCACACCCAACGGCGGCCCCACCAAAGGTGGCAACAGCGCGCCCGTCAACAATGGGATAGGAGGAGAACCATCGCTCACGGCGAATGAGAACACCGGAGAACTGTAACATCCCAAATATTACAATTACAGATGTTACTAGAAGCATGCATCATATCATTGCATCATAGCATCACATATCAAAAACTGCATCAGGTATTTTCCAAAACCCCATAGTCATATAAAAGACTAAAAAGGGTTAAACAATATCAATCCACCTAAACCTTTGCAAAAATATTATTTTTATAATCTCATTCTAATCCTCTTATTTTTACAAAATTTTAGAGACCGGTTTCACTTAATTTGGAGTTCATTTGCTAAAGTTATTAGACAAATAGTAAAACAGAAATAAATAAATATATATATAAAAAAAGGGAATCCTAGCTTAGCGGGCCGGCTAAGTCAGCCCGTAGCCTACCTACCGCCACGCCTGGCCGAGCGGGCGGCGCGTAGCGCATGGGCCGGCCCAAACGCCGCCATGGCCGCACCACCGACCACCGACTGAGCCCACCGCGTCGTTCACCCGACGATCGGGCGAACTCCCAACGCGCCCGGCGTGGTTCGAACTCCCGGCAAAATCAGCGATTTCCGCTGCCCCCACCCCCACGTCTCTGGCAAATAAAAGCCCCAGACCCACCGCCGCTCAACCCAAAATTTTTTCACGAGAACCGCCTGGAATTTGCCGATTTCGAGCCTCCCGTTGAAACCGAGGCCTTTTTCTTCCCTATTTCTGTTCCTTGCTTCCTTCTCTAACAAACCACATCGTCTGTGCCATTTTCCCCTTGAACAGAAGCTCGTGCCAACCGCGATTGCTCGCCGGAGCTTCTCCGGAGTCCGCGAAGTCCAGTCGCTGTTAGCCATCTAGCGGGGAAGAGGTGGTCCACGCCGATCTTGGGAACGGATCCGCGAGGAGGAGCCGCATGCCGTCCACCACTCCGTCACACCAGGGAAGCTCCGCCGCCCGCCGCCGACCATCACCGACGCGCCGCCGCCGTCCGCCGTCGACCTCGTCACCGCCCGCCACGGTAAGCCGCCCGCCACACCCTCCAGCCGTCTGTTTCCAATCCAACGCCTAGCATTAGATGGCCAGGCCGAAGGGGTACCGGCCAATCCAATCGCGCCACGTGGCAGCCCGTCGACCGCTGAGTCAGCGTCGCCACCAGCGTCGCCAGCGTGCCATTGGACCAATCACGCGGCGCCACTTACTGGCGCCGGACAAATCACCTTTCTTTCTTTTAAATAGGCAGAAAATATCTTAACCTTGTAAAAGCCATAGTAATTCGAGTTTAGGTCCAAATTTTGCGTATAATATACCGTTGGATTCATATTTTTTAGTAGAACATAGATCTACAATAATATTGCTGTTTTACCACAGCAATCTTGTAGTAGGATTTAAAGTTTAGATTAGAGTATTTTAATTCTAGAAATTTATCCGTAGCTCCGTTTTAGTTGATTCTTGTTGCGTTGGCTTTGTATCGACGAGACCTTCTGTAGAAAATTATCATATCATGCTTAGGGTGTTCAGATCTGTCTCGAGGTAGATTGGAGTTGTAGATCTAGTTTTAAGCTTGGTTATTTAGGGTTTTATCCAAAATACTTAAAATCTGTGGGGAATCGATTCTAATGACATCCCCAACTCAACAACACCCCTGAATAAAACCCTTGGTCAATTTTGAATCCACCCTTGCATATTATCGTGTTGCATGCATGCATATTCGACTTCGTGACTTTGTTTTGTGAAAATTGTGATTGGATCCATGTTTGTTTCGTTAGATTGCTCGGTGCTTGAGAGTACTTGTGTAGATTGCTGCTCGGATCAAGGCAAGTTACACCACTTGTTCATGTTTATGTCCCAGTTTTGACTATGCATGTTTTACTCTTCAAATTCTGTAGTATGCATCTGTAGGACTTTGTTAGTTTTCTTAGTACTATTTTGCAAGCGCGGTTTTGTAGTATGCCAAGAGTAGCTCAATGCTTAGGTTTTTCCACCCCAATAGGTTATCCTGTTTTTCTAAGTTATGCTTGCCATGCTATATACTTATTTATATCAAGTACCGTTGGGAGGATTCGAAAGACTGAAAATTTTCTAAGTATAAAAGCTCTCTCGAGCGAGTCCTTTTCCTCTATAAACCCCCTTCAAAATAAAACTAAGTTTTCTTCTGGGCGGAATGGTTGTCGGGTCAACGAGTGGAATTTGGTGAAGGACGGCCGCCAGAATCAAAGAAGTCGCCATGTTTGAAATTGAAGCTTCCAGTGCAACCACAATACATATGGGCTCTGTCTTGGCTTAGTACTTAGTGGGAAACCTCACCGGGGTACCAACATTTGACAGAACCTAAGTCGGTGATCCTCAACTCGGATTGTGCAATAACCTCAGGTCTAAGGATTACATTGATTGAGATATACATATCCTGGAAACAAAAACAGCAGAAAACAGGCAGCTGGCACTGTGGCTCTTGTTAATAGGTTAGTCCAAGAAATCATATGAAAAGTACTCCAAAGTTGGAAGAAAACACAAGAAAGTGGATACAACCAAGCATGGAACATTAAAAATTATGGATACATTTGCAATGTATCAAATATCTCTCCAGACGAAGGGGCAAAATCCCATCTCGGTTATTCACATCACGCGGCTTGATTCTCAGTCGACCCGAACTCCGCCTTTATACCTACCCAGTGATGGAACAACGTTTGACAGAACCTAAGTCGGTGATCCTCAGCTCGGATTGTGCAATAACCTCTGGTCTAAGGATTACATTGATTGAGATACAAATCCTAGAACCAAAAACAGCAGAAAACAGGCAGCTGGCACTGTGGCTCTTGTTAATAGGTTAGTCCAGGAAATCATATGAAAAGTACTCCAAAGTTGGAAGAAAACACAAGAAATTGGATACAACCAAGCATGGAACATCAAAAATTATGGATACATTTGCAATGTATCAAATATCTCTCCAGACGAAGGGGAAAAATCCCATCTCGGTTATTCACATCATGCAACTTGATTCTCAGTCGACCTGAACTCCGCCTTTATAACTTCCCAGTGATGGAACAACGTTTGACAGAACCTAAGTCGGTGATCCTTAACTCGGATTGTGCAATAACCTCAGGTCTAAGGATTAGATTGATTGAGATATACAAATGACGACTTATTCGTTGTATCTCAATATGGGTCAGTCCGACTCGCTAAACTCTTTAGCCAAATCCGTGTAAGTCGGAATAGCATCTCTATGCCCATGACAAGTGGAACCGAGTCATCAACCGACTTTCACATTAGTCTAAGTTCTGTGTCTAGCACAACCTTAACAACCAAGGACAATCAATATAAACAACATGAATATATAGTTCCACAATCGAATCACATATTCAATGATATATATCAGTAGTTCATACATGGACAATAACTTTATGAATACATTGGAAATAACATCATACATGATTGCCTCTAGGGCATATTCCCAACACCCGCCACCAATCGGCAACCTCATTGAGCTCAATACCTCAGCAACAACTAGGGGTACGGACAGCGATAGTTGTCGCGGATCCAATCTAGGTGATCTAGCCACAGAGGATGGAGCTTACGGATCCAGATCTGAAAGTTGTGGGAGAAACAGCTTCCCTAATCACTTCATGTGCGCCGTCATCAACGCGGGCGACACCAGCGTCAATCGCAAAAACGTTGGCACCGGATCTGGCACCAGGCCACCCAACAGCGGTATACCCAACGGCAGCACACCCAACGGTGGCAACAGCGCGCCCGTCAACAATGGGATGGGAGGAGAACCGTCGCTCACGGCGAATGAGAACACCGGAGAACGCATGCTGATCAAGCTCAACAACAATGAGTGGGCCCGCTGTCGCGAAGCTCTTCGGGGCAATCCTCTACCCCCTAACACACCGCAGGACATGCTGATGAGCTACCATTCGCTGCTAAAGGAGGAATTCAAGCGCCAGCAGCAGGTGATCGTGCAACTCGAAGCGCGCAGAAAGGCGGCGGACGAGTCGACTCTTCGATGAGTTGTGCTCTCCTCCCACGGAGGATCCTCCTCCAAAGGCAACGAGTACGTGGAAAACAAGAGATGATCTCGACTGGCCCACCTCACCGAGCAAGAACGCGTAGAATCCGCGAAAGTCCTCGACTTCATCTCTATGACAGTCGACACGCGGGGCAACGTGCCCCCGAAGACACCGCAAGCTGCGGTGATAGCGGCCACCATGTACCTCCTTAACAACTAGCCACCGGCTGGAGACCCACGAGCCGCCATGCACCGATCTACGATCACAGGCTTGGGGTTAATCAAGGCTGCCCTTGACAAAGAACCAACACCAGAGCTGAAGAAAAGACAGGCTCTGGACAAGTACTACTACTCGTACTCCTCCAGTGAGGATAGTCAGGATCTGTCACGACGATGTCGCTCACGGTGGCATGACCGTGACTACGACACGCGTGATGACATCATGCAGCGCAAGGTCGACAAGATGCGAGCAAGACGTGCTCATTTGACTGACTCAGAAGAAGATGAGACTGAGCTCTGTGGCGCCAGATGCTTCAGCAGGGCCATCAGGCAAAAGCAAATGCCTAAGGGGTTCAAACTCCCGTCGGTGAACCCAAAATTTGACGGCCTGCAGGACCCGAAAATCTGGCTGGAGGACCACATCTCCTCTGTCAGGCTGCATGGCGGGAGTTGAAGCACGGCCATGCAATGCCTAAAGCTGCAGTTCAGGGCGTTGCTCGCGCATGGCTCAACAACCTCCCGCGCGGATCCGTTCGTAGCTGGGAAAAGCTGGTCTACAGCTTTGTGCGTAACTTCAAGGGCACTTACAAAAGACCCGCATCAATCGAAGATCTAAGAAGCTGCCAGCAAAGGTCTTGCGAGTCGCTGCGCTTGTACATCCAGAGGTGGTCCATCATCAAGAACAACACAGAAAACATCTCGGAAGACCGCGCAATTGACGCGTTCAATAGCGGCGTTCGTCGTGTAGAACTCAGGGAGGAGTTGGGCCGCTCGAAGCCCAAAACGATTGACCACCTGATGGAGATCGCGAATCAGTGGGCTGACAGAGAAGAATCGGTGAAAAACTGTACCTACTCCGACAACAATGATGACCTCGGGCGCAGACGCGACCGCAGAGGCAAACATCGAATGCGCATCTACGATGACCACAATGAGGTCAATATGGTCGCAGCCAGCTACGCCGACAAACGCGACGACAACCGCAACAGTAGAAAAACCACGCAGGTGTGGCAGCACCGCACTCGCGAAGAGGCACCTGCAACATCTATCGAGGACAAACTGTCCTGACCATGCAACGTGCACTTCTACATCGACAATCACGATGGCAAGAAGAAATCCAGCCACCTTCTCAAGGACTACTGCCAGTTCCTCAAACTCCACGAGGGCCTGGCTAGGATGAATTGTGACGCGGTCAACAGGGGCTATGGATCCTCCCTAGGCGCTATGGCACATGGAGCTCCTCCACCACTGCCCGGACCGCCACCACCCGCGGCAGCACCGGTCCAGCACCACGGAGGCGAACCATACCCACGAGTCGTGGGCAACATGGGGATGATCCAAAAAGGGCGTCCCTCAAATCAAGTGCAGAAGGCCATCACTCGCCAAGTCAATCAGGCGATAAACTCTCCACCCTCCACCACTGAGTACCTCAGTGAAAGCGACTCCTGCATCACCTTCGACAAGCGCGATCATCCGCGTCAAGTTTCTCGTCCAGGCCACTATCCCCTCGTACTCGAGGCACAGATGGGGGGATTTGATATGAGTCGCGTCTTCATGGACGGCGGAAGCAGCATCAACCTCATGTTCACGAGTACCTTGCGTGCGATGAGGATCCCTCTAACTTGCCTGGAAGTTTCAGACACGACGTTCCACGACATCATACCAAGGAGGGGCGTATATCCCTAGGCAAGATCAACCTCGACGTCATCTTTGGCACGCTGCAAAACTTTGGGCGAGAGCGCATTGACTTTGAGGTCGTCGACTGGCCCTCACAATACCACTGCATCCTCGGACGTGTCGCGTTCGCTAGGTCCAAACGGTGTCATCACAATCAATGGAAACTTCGAGAGGTCCAACAGCTGTGACAGGGAATTAAACAGAATCTCCTTGTCCTTCGGCATGCAGGAGGAACTCGCAAGACTGAAGGAATCGACAGACAATAGTCCGCCTCCCCTGAGCAGGCCAAGTTCACCCGACCTGTCCTTCGACTCGTCGGTGCTCACGAAGAAAGTCCAGACCCAACGGACCCGACCAAGACGACCCTCATCGCCAACAACTTGAGTTCCGCATAGGAACTTGCGCTTGTTGAATTCCTTCGTGAGCACTGGGAAATCTTCGCCTGGTGTCCAGCGGACATGCCAGGGGTTCCTAGGGAATTCGCCGAGCATTCACTCAACATAAATCTAGACACAAGGCCAGTCAAGCAGACAATACAGCGACTGTCTGAACTAAGAGCAAAGGCAGTCGGAATGGAGATCAACAAACTCCTCGACGCAAAATTCATACGCGAGATCAAGGAAAGCACCTAGCTCGCTAACAAAGTGTTGGTGCCCAAAAAAGACACGGATATCCTGCGGATGTGCGTGGACTTCACCTCCCTAAATAAGCACTGCCCAAAGGATCACTTCCCGCTACGGCGAATCGACCAAATCATCAACTCCACCGCGAGATGTGAGCATCTCTGCTTCCTCGACGCCTACTCAGGCTACAGTCAGATTCGAATGAAGGAGGAAGACCAAGAGAAGACAGCATTTACGACGCCCTTTGGTGTGTTCTGCTACAACACCATGCCCTTCGGACTAAAAAACGCAGGAGCCACCTATTAGTGGTGCATGCAGGCTTGCCTCAAGAATCAACTTGGTCGCAACATCCAAGTTTACATTGACGACATCATCATCAAAACCAAGGAGGAAGCCTTGTTAATCGATGACCAACCTCGACCGCTATCGGATCAAGCTCAATCCGGAAAAATACGCCTTCGGCGTGCCATCTAGTCAGTTACTCGGGTATCTCATCTTTGCGAGAGGGATCGAAGCAAACCCGAAGAAAATAAAAGCCATACTGGCCATGGAGAAGCCAAAGAACATAAAAGGCGTCCAGCAGCTGGCTGGGTGAATCGTGGTACTCAGTCGATTCATCAGTCGAATGGGCGAAAAGGCACTGCCCTTCTACCAACTCCTCCGCAAAGCTGAAAAATTTGAGTGGACAGACGAGGCGCAAGAAGCATTCGAAGACCTCAAGCATCTGCTATCCACCTCGCTAGTACTAGTGACGCCTCGCGAAAAGGAACCACTACTGCTCTACATCTCCGCCACCAACCAGGTGGTCAGCATGGTGCTCGTGGTGGAACGAGCCGAAGAAAATAAGGTCCACGGGGTTCAGCACCCAGTATACTACCTCAGCGAGGTGCTCACGCCATCAAAGCAGCGGTACCCGCACTACGAGAAGCTGTTATACAGAGTCTTCATGACAGCCAGGCGACTACGTCACTACTTCCAGGAGCACCCAATCGTGGTGGTAAACGACGCCCCACTCAGGCATATACTCAATAACCCTGATGCCACCGGACGAGTCGCACTCTGGGGAATCGAATTGTCTCCACGACACATTACATACGAGAAGCGCGACGCGATCAAGTCGCAAGTTCTCCTGGACTTTCTCGTACACTGGATGGAGAACCAACTCCCCGACAAGCCAGATATGTCCTACCTTTGGAAAATGCACTTCGACGGGTCCAAGCGAAAGGATGGAGTTGCCGCAGGTGTCATACTGACATCGCCCCAAGGAGACAAGATGAAATACATTCTGCGAATGCAGTTCACCGCCTCCAATAATGAAGCTGAGTACAAAGTCCTAATCCACGGATGCGGATGGCGAAATCCTGCGGCGCCAAAATGCTCATCATCTACGGTGACTCCAAACTGGTGGTCAACCAAACGATGCACGAGTGCGACGCACTGAGCAACAACATGATCACCTATCGCGACCTCGACGACACTCTCGAAGGATACTTCGACGGCTATGATCTGCGACATGTGGGTCGCGAAAGCAATGAAGAGGCAGATCTACTCGCCAATATTGGCTCCACCTGCGCCCCATAGCACCTGGGGTATATCTCGAGCGCATCTGCGAACGCTCCATCAAGCCCAAGGCTCTAGAGAAGAAAGCAAGCACGTCAACGGACTCGGGGGCTACGCCACCCAACAAGCCAATGGCACTCGATGACCTGGAGCTTGATACATAACTCGAAGGACCAATGGGCGTCATGATGATCGAGCCATCTTGGACACAACCCTACATCACATATCTACTCAGCAAGAGGCTGCCATACGATTCAACTGACACGCGACACATCGCGCGACAGTCCAAGGCATTCGCCCTCATCAACAGCAAATTGTACAAGCACAGCATCACGGGAGTACTTCAACGGTGCGTCTCCAACGGGGACGAAAGGGCCGTCCTCCTTGACATCCACGAAGGCACTTGCGGGCACCATGCTGGTAGTCGCGCCCTCGTTGCCAAAGCTCTACAAGCTGGATTCTACTGGCCCACGGCCATGCACGATGCCAAGAACATTGTCCAGCACTACAACGCTTGCCAGCGATTCACAGACAAACCTCATGCACCTGGCGCAGAACTCCGGCCAAAACCATTGGCTTGGCCCTTCGCGCAATGGGGACTCGACATAGTCGGCAAGCTCCCAAAGTCCTCGCGAGGAGGCTACGCCTACCTCTTAGTCGCGGTTGACAAATTCACCAAGTGGATCGAGGCCATGCCGGTGACGAATCAATCAGACGTCGGCACCGTCAAATTCTTCGAGTCCATCGTCTATCGCTTTGGAGTGCCACATAGGATCATCACGGACAACAGGACGAACTTCACCTCCAAGGAGTTCCAGGAATTCTGTGAAAACCTGGGAATCAACATAAGCTACGCATCGGTGGCTCACCCTCAGACCAACGGTCAAGTCGAAAAGGTCAACGTCCTCGTCTACGGCGGAATCAAGAAATGACTCCTTCGACCACTCGAACATGCCGCAGGGTGCTGGCCAGATGAGCTACAATCCGTACTTTGCAGCCTACGCACAACTCCAAACAGTGCCACGGGATACACCCTGTTCTTTATGGTGCATGGTGCTGAAGTGGTACTACCTGCAGAAGTACGCTACAAAGCCCCATGGGTGGTCACATATAGCAAGAAGGAGTCAACTCTCGCACTCGAAGACTCCATCGACCTCCTTGATGAGGCACACGAAATAGCAGCGGAGAGATCAACGATCTACCAGCAGAGTCTCCGCAACTACCACAACAGAAGGCTACGCCCCAGATCCTTCGTCAAAGGAGACCTGGTCCTGCAACTGAAGCAACAAGGGCATCTCAAGCTCGAGTCCCCTTGGGAAGGACCTTATGTGATTACAGATGTAATCCCAGGTGGCGCCTATCGCCTTAAAGATTTGGAGAGTGGAGTCGCATACTCCAACCCCTAGAACGTCGTGCAGTTGAGTCGCTTCTACCCTTAGTCGTTTTACATTACAAATAAGGCTATTCAGCCAGGCTACTTAGCCACACATTGTACCTCGTACTATTCTGCGAATAAATAAAGCTAAGTGCCCTGAAACTCTATGTCTTTTTCTACTTTCCTGCAATTTCATCACTCGGGGGCTACGCCACCCTTTACACTTCTATTCTATGAACTAATCGCGGTATCCTGAGTAGCTAACGCACTAGTCAAACCCTTGATAAACACCAACCCAGCTGCAACGCACTTGACAGGTTGGCAAGGTGCTGAGACAAACACACGTCAGGCTAACGAAAAGGAACTACAGAGTACATTTACACTCAAAAAATATATAAGCTAGCAAGCTCTTCACATATCAACGGACCGCCCTCATATCCTGGAACTTCGTCAGAAGAGCCATAAAGCTTGAAGGCACCACGTCAAGAGGAAACATTGCTTCGTAAATGTGCCTAAGGCACGACTGCGCCTTCTTCAGGCATTGGAGCACTCGAGAAGAACGATCCTGCAGGGTCACCAATGCAACTGCACAGTCGTGGTCCATCCAAAAATACCCACTCGCCTGCAGCTGCTCCTGGGTCAGGTTGTTCATTTGAACAGCCACCTGGTCCTTCTCATCCTGCGGATGATGAGCGCTAACAACTACACCAAGCAAGCAGCAAAGTGAGAAGACAAGGCATCGCCGCGATTGACCAAAAAGAAAAGATGAGAAGGCAGAAAGCTAACATTTAAACTGCTCATTCAATTGAGCCACTTCCTCCAAGAGATACTTCTCTCGGGTAGTGGACTTCTCCGCCTTCGACTTCCACACATCTGCGCTACCGCGGATGATGGGAAACTCGTGCTCCAACTGCTTAATGCGGTCGCGCAATTGCGAAAGCAACGGCAGTTCCTCCACCTTTGAACGCGGCTGCGCCGTGGTTTCATCGGTGGGAGGAGAGTCACGCGGACCACTCGAAGGACCACTCGATGTACCCTATCATCATCAAGCAAGAAGCAAATAAGGGACCAATAATACATTGATAAAAGCATGAACGCATTCAAGCACAACAAAGTCTCGACAAGGACACTCCCACAAAAGCATAGTTTCAACAACAGACAAACTACAACTATTACAGATTGGCAACTAAGGAGAAATCTGCTTCTTCGACTTGGACTTTGACTTCGGAGGACTCATCGAATCCGTGGCAGCCTCTAACACCATAGACTTTCTAGTGGTAGCCCCTGATGCCGCAGTTTTCGCCGCCTTCTTCGCTCGTTGCAGCTCCACGGAATATTTTGCGACCGTGTCGATGAGCTGCGGCCCATACTTACCACAGCTAGTAGCGAAGGGAGCAAACACTACTTATTGGCCATCTGCGCCGACGGGCATCACCTTGGAGATCTCGGAGGGATCCAACTCCATGCCATGGGCCTGCGCCATCGCGAGTGCCATGGTAGCACCGACAGATCGCTGGGAGTTCTTGAAGTCCATGGGAATACCCCCAGCAAGGGATTCCACCAGGTCCTCAAGGTTGTCAATCAGCTCAGCCTTGGGAGTTAGATCCTCACGGATGCGACTGAGCACACCCTTGGCCTTCATCAATGTTTCCTGAAGGGAAACGCTGCGGTCCTCGACTGCGACAACGGCACCAGCAAACACATCTGCGCGGCGAAGGGACTGGGCGTCAAAGCTCAGGCCGCCGGCATCTGCATACACAAGGTGTTAGCACAACAATATGACATCAAACAAGGAGCAACACAAATCAAACTGACAATTACCTGAGAGGGCCTTGGCAATCGAGAAAAGTTGTTCTTCGAACAACTTCTCCCTTTCAGCGGTGGAAGAGCGCAAATCCTCTTCGCGCTTTCGTGACTCTTCCAGGGCTGCGATTGCCTCGTCACGATTTTGCTCCGCCGTGGCAAGCCCCTTCTCGAGGGACGTCACATGACGGAGAAGCTCATTATGCTCACATAAAAAAGGATGGAGCATATCAACACTTGAGTTAACAAATTTCTAGAAGGCAAAGACAAAGTCAAAAACTAACCTTCGACTGCACGATGGCGATTGTCCAGCAGGGCGTGCTGTCTAACCATAGCAATAACTTGCTCTGGGACTCCATGGAAAGCAAAGAATAAACTAACCTTCATGGAAAGAAAAGAATAAACATTAGTTCAGTATGCAAAATTCGACTGCCATGCAGCAAGAAAGGCACTCACATGTTCCTCCAGGGACTCCGAAGATGACTATCGCACAGTCATCCGTGCAACCATCTGGTGCTCCCCGGTATGTGGGGAACTCGAAGAATTGGCGCTGGAGTGGGCCGCCACTGAAGGTGAAGGAGGCTGATCGGCCACAGCCTGGTCCTTGGAGTCTGCGACTCCGGCTTCTTTTACAAATTGGACGTCATTCGAAGACGACAACGCCGCTAGACTACAAAACACGTCCAACACTACTTCAGAAAAGCAACTCCAAAAAAGAAATCAAGATGAATTCGCGAAGGCAGAACTCACTAGTTAAATTTATCAAGGTCAAAGGATTCCTCCTCCGACAACTCCTTTGGCAGTCGCAGCTTCTTCTGAGCGGGAGGAGCCACTGCATGGACAGGAACGGCGGGGAATGGCTCCTCTGCACCAGCAGCAGGAGAATCCTCTGGCGTCGATGGAGAGGATGCATCTGAGTCCTCACTGTGGGAACGCTTGTGAGTTCCGCGATCAGCAGACTCGGGGGCTTCCTCTTCTTCCTCCATGGGGACTGTCAACCCTAACTCGTCCTCCTCCTCTGCTTCGTGAGGAATAATCCCTTCAGGCTGAGGAGGTAAATTGGTAGCCATGCTCTAGTCCTGCAATCAGAAGATACATCATTATATATCAAGTACTTGGTGGCAATCGACAAAGAAAACTACTTCGTAGTATAGTTCTACCTCAGGAGGAGGGTTAGAGGCGTCGAAAGGAGGCATGACTTGTTCGCCTAGGAGATCCTCCTTGGCGGTATATTTGGTCTGCAATCGCAACCTCCTGTCTACCTCACCCACAGAAATGCCCTCCGCAGATACACGAGTGACATCGCCCGCACTGGCCCAGTGGTACATAGGGTGGATTCTGGCCTGAAGAGGTTGGATACGGTGGCGCAACCATGTGAGAATGAGCACGGCGCCACCTTATTATTTCTCGATAGGACCTTCGAGGTCGCAGACACACTGGTACAACGTCTCTGTATCCTCAGACTCGCCAGGCATCACGACGTTCTTCCAAGAACGCCTCCTCTTGCAAGCAGCCACGGGATTAAAGGGCGCGAGTCCACAGTGTTATCCGTCGACCTTCTGGTCACGGATGTAGAACCACTTGTCTCTCCACCCTTGGACAGACGTGGTAAGCTTGATATAGAAATAAACGGCAGAGGAGTCGATGTGGATTCCGCAGCCTCCTACATCATAGACTACCGAACCGAACGCAGACTGACATTTAAGCTTAAAAAGCCTCTTGAAGAGGCCTAAGTGTGGCTCGATTCTGAGCCAGCACTAGCAGAGCATGATGAAGCAAGAGATATGGAGAATGGAATTTGGGGAGAGCTGATGCAGCTGGAGCCCATAGAAACAAAGGATACCCCTAACAAAAGGATGTAGGGGAAGAGAAAGACCTCGAATGATGAACGCAAGGAACATCACTCGGAAACCCAGAGGAGGACGCGGGATTACCTCATCACCAGGCACTCGTGAATCATCTTCCTTGAACGGAAGAGCCCCATCTTGACGATGAAGGTGCAGCTCAGAAGGCTTGATGATGGACGCGCGCCAGGCGCCATTGGTGACATGGGTGCTCGCACCCTTCTTCTTCCCACCATCGGCGGTGCTGGTGCCCATGGTGGTGGTGCCGCCCTTCTTATTGGTGGCAGCAAAGTTGGCCGCAGATCCGGCAGCGGCGCCTCCCTTCTTCTTGCCCATCTTTCAATGGCGATGCGAGCGGAGAAAGTAGCTGGGAAAAACACGGAGCTGGTCCAGTGCCACGAAAAGGAAGCACGCAAGGAAGCAGAGATAACGGCAATGGCGAAGGAGGCACGAGCAAGAAGAAGAGATGGGGAAAATTACTGCAGCTGTGCTGCTACTTAACCTCCTCATGGATGTCATCCAATGGCCAGCAAAAACCCTACTGAATGTGTGGCGCACATCGCCATCAAAAAGTGGTGAAGGTGAACCACGAACCGTCCCCCACTACTCCCATTACACGCGGAAATTGAGGAGACACAATTAAAACAGAAGATTACGCATGCCCAGTCAAATCAAAGTCAGAAAGTGGGACCCACTGCTCGTCATGTCCCGTCAAAACCGCTCACGTGGGCAACTGAGGTCATCACATCATCAGCACTGACGTCATCGATTCCAGCAGAAGAAGATTTTGACTACCTTAGTCCTTACTCGAGTCTTCGACTCAACCAAGCACTCGGGGGCTACTCCTAACAGGAGCGCTGACCGCACACCCGAAAGAATTTTTTATGCAGGTATATGAGAATTCAAGACAAACCCTTCAATCGAATCAACGATTCGTTTGTGAACTGCGGGTTACTCCCATAGAGAGCGCTGAAAGCATATTCGACTGAAACAAGCAACAAAAGACGATAGCAGTCACAAAATGTTTTTTAAGTTCTCACTCGAGTCTACGACTCGAATAGGCACTTGTGGGCTACTCCCATAGGGAGCACTCGCCGCGCACCCTATGATTATTTGTACATCATACTGTGTGTTGATAACATCCACACTCGAATGCTATGGCGACTCCGCCTCATACTTTCCCTACAAATAGACTACGTTTCCTGGGCCACCCGAATCATCTCCGTGATGACCAAAATTTCGGATGACGTGCTTGCAGCATGAAGATAAGACCTGAATAAGGCCTGGCAACGCATCTGCTGCGCACTACCAGAAATATATCCTTGCATGTAGGTACGATGAACATGCCTTGACGGACGTGTCGAGTGCTCACACTTATACACTGGAATACAACTCCTGTAAGACCTCCACGGCCTAAGTCGAATTACGCCAGCACTTTTCCGAATTCGAGTCCAGGGACTCGGGTTTGAGTAGATTGCGTTGTTTTGCCCTAAGGCAGTTAACTGATACCGATACATTGGATAAATCAGGCACGTATATCAACAATCCCTATGACATAAATAGAACACTCAAAAAAATGTTCAGTCACGCACTCGAAAGGCTTCATAAAGTCTCCAGTCGAATCTATGATTCCACTGGACACTCGGGGGCTACTGACATGGGTATACCCTACAGGTACTCGATCTTGGCATATGCGGTCCAGATATGGCAGAAGCCCACGGCGTTGCTAAGGCCCAATACAGAATTCAGGTGACCCATGGACTCCTCGATTGCTTACAGCGCAAGATGAAGCTTAAGATAGAAAGTTTAAAGGGGAGAACCCTAATCTGTAACCGACTCGACCTGCTACCTAAGACCTAGCCTATCTATATAAACACTAGGAGGGGGCGGCGAGGAGGACAATCACAACCCTAGTTTCCACAACTCTCGCCAGATTGCATATGCACACCCCTGTAATCTTCGATTCCTTCGATAATTCCAAGAGAAGACAAGTAGGAATAGGGAACTCTGTGAGGCCTGAACCAAGGTAAAACTTGCATCCCTGTGTGCTTGTTTGCTAGCTGATTGATGCCTCCAACACTCCCTGCTTCTCCAAAACCCAAGTCCATAATAATGGAAATTGACGAGTTAAACCCTCATCAGATTCAGTGAAGCGGACCCCGTAGGGTAGACAACAGTGTTGGTGAAGCAGATCCGGTGCAGCGAGGGAGTCGGTGAAATAG
This sequence comes from Avena insularis, assembly GCA_023614405.1. Classification (NCBI taxonomy): domain Eukaryota; kingdom Viridiplantae; phylum Streptophyta; class Magnoliopsida; order Poales; family Poaceae; genus Avena; species Avena insularis. The sequence goes on from CM042694.1 coordinate 326,710,243, forward strand.
TTCTGGTGAAGAGCACTAGCAGTGGAGGAGCTCCAGTGTGGAAGAGAGGTCAGCGGTGACGCAGCTGGAGGAAGGTCGAAGTTGGAGGGGTGTGGGCAGGAAAGAGGCGATGGGGGGATATAGGTGGGATGACACACATTTACCACCTATACCCCTCTACTATTGCAGTACTCCCATGGTCCTTGTTTCCAGAGCAGGGATAGAACATGAATTTTGCATTTGCAAAAAGCGGGGTGGGATATTTGAATAGATGTGCGCGGGATGTTTCGATGCCTTGCAGAAATTTTGAGGTTGAAGCTTCTGACGTACACTACTCCAACGTGGGTGCTCTCACATGTTGGCCCCGTCTAGACCCATACGCTAGCGACAGTATGCTTACCAACATATAAATGAGTTTCCACACATTTGCCAAAATTGATAAACATTATATTTTGAAGGATTTCATACAAGATGACCAAGGTCATAGCCATATCTCTGCTATAGTTTATGATAGCGTGTCCATATCTGGTAGATCGCTGCATCTTGGCATTTCAAAATAATATTCTAGATTTAATGGATAATGCCCAACTATCATGAATTTCCAAACTTCCTAGCTAAATCTATGCAATAAAATGACCTTTTGACAATCTGAAGTAAGTATGTCTAATTTTGAACTACAAAGTGTGTGATATACCTTGCTCTTGACTTTTTAAAAATAATTCAAAGATACCAAGTAGTCAAATATTGGAGAACCACCGAGAGTTTCACAAAATTCAACTTTTGATATGAATGGTAATGACACCAAATTTCGGCCATTTTTAAAAAATACAAAGAAACAAAATATAAAATGAAATACAACCATTCTTTTCTCTCTTCATGTCTCACAATGTGCACTAGCTAATTTCCATGGAAAATATAATCTTAAAATTTTATAACTTCTGAAAAAATTGCATCACAATATATGGAGTACCATGTAAGAATATGCATGGCTTTCAAACTAGATGACCAAGGTAATGGCCATATATTTTCTATAGTTTATAATAACATGTCCATATTTGGTAGTTTGTGTGTAATGGCATTTAAAATATTATTTACAAGGGACGCTTCTGAATTCAAAGTTATTTCAATTTTCTAAGGTACAACAATGGCTTTTGTCATGAAGCAACTACAATATATGGCTCAAAATCCCACTGCCCCAGTTTTCACACAAAATATATATAGCCTAGGGTTAAGTTTAGGGTTTGGGGTTTATTTTGGGTTGAGGGTTTAGGGGTTCATGGTTTATGGTTTAGGATTTTAGGGTTTAGCCTTTCAGGGTTTAGGGGTTTAGGGTTCATGATTTAGGGTTTAGGGTTGTTCAGGGTTTTAGGGTTTATGATTGTTTAGGTTTTAGGGTTTAGGGAATTTTCAATAATAATGTTCAAGCTTTATACATATGGTTATATTCATGGAAAAGAATGTCTTTATCGCAATTTAATGAAAGTATCTCAAATTTTGATCTATAATTGCATTATACCTGCTTGGTAAGGGTTTAGGGTTCTAGGGTTAGGAGGTTAGGGTTCTACGGTTAGGAGGTTAGGTTTTAGGGTTAGGAGATTAGGTTTTAGGGTTAAGGGTTTTTTATTTTCAATAATGTTCAAGCTTTATGCTTATATTCATGGAATAGAATGGCGTGACTGAAATTTAATGAAAGTATCTCAAATTTTGATCTATAAGTGCATGGTACCTGCTTAGTTTAGGGTTTATGGGTCGAGGATTTAGGGTTTTACGGTTTTATAGTTTAGGTTTTATGGGTTGCTTAGGGCTTAGGTGTAACACCCCTAGTTTTATTAAATACTAATTAGGTTTTGTTTGTGCATTCATGAGCATCATCTTTAAAAATGCATGTAAAGAAATTAATGCAAAACCCTAACCCTAGCTATTCCCCCTCTCTCTAAAATGAATTCAAAATGGTTTTTGTATTTTGAATAGATCAAAAGTGTGGAGCCCAAATGGACTAATAGGGTCTCACAGTATTTCAAATGTCTAAAACACTCTGGTATTTTTGAAATATTCAACATAGTTTGAAATCTGAAAATACAAAGAGAAAAGAGAGAAAACTAAATAGAAAAATGTTTTTCTGGAAATAAAAATGAAACCAGAGCAGCCCAGGCGGCCTAGCTCCCCTCTCCTCTCTCTGTCGCCCGCACAGCACTCCCGTGGCCCAGCAGCAGCCGAGCCCGCATACCAGTTCATCCTCTGTTGTCTTCATCCCCGACGGCGAGCACCTGCATGTCGGCGCCTCCGCTGTCGATCCCCGCCCACCGTTGCAATGCGCTGCTGCCCAGATACGAGGACAAGAACGCCACCAAGCCCTCTCTCTCCCCCTGATCTTAACTTCTCCCTACGACCTCTCTCTCTTGCGATCCCCTCTGCCCGAACCCTAGCTCACCGGCAACCGCCAGTCCCCATCGTATCCGGCCGCCCTAGGCTCTGCTGAGGCCACAGCTAGGACCGCCATCATCTTCTCATTCTTCCCCGCCAAGTTCTACAAGCCGGTGCGCTCCCAGTCCTCCGAATTGAGGCCGTCTTCCCTGACCCCAAAGAGCTCCGCTGTCACCATCGCTGTCGCTCTGGTCCGCCTCGTGCCTCGCCGTCGGCCCCTTCAACTCTAGGGTGAGCTACTGGTTCTTCTGAGGCCCTCCGTTTTCCCACTTGCGCTCTGTAGCCGTCGCTCCCCGTCGACCTGCAAGCACCAGCGCTGCCGCTCGCCGTAGCCACGTCTCCGATGACCAAATAAGGGCGGCGCCGCCTCTACCTAGCCCACCGTGAAGCCCCGGTTCAAACGCGCCTCTTCTCATAGCCCCGCACGCTCCCCTCCGCCGTATCCGGTGACCATTTGACGGTGGCCACCGTGATGACGTCACCACGACATCACATTGACGTGGCCCATGGACTCGTTGACCGTTGCCCACCCGCGTGGCATGCTCATGTGGCCCCTAGCCCATCGATCAGCAACAGTGGCTAGACCTAGCCCCGGTGAAAAATGTCCCCCAGCCATGCGCTGACGTCATAATGATGCAGTAAAGAGTTTTAATTGTTTTTAATAGTTTCCATAAATGGTTTAAATCATATAAATTCAATAAATAATTATTTACAAGTCAGAAAAATATGTGTAATATATCAAAATGTTCAGAAAAATGAGATCTATCTAACAGCATCAAAAGCATGCATTGTTCAACAACTTTAATTACAAGTTTAATTAGAGAACGAAGTGAACCCCCACAGGTGACTCCGAGGTTTCCCTTGTTCTAGGGTTTGTGACCCTCGGACCCTGTTTAACATGACCGAGCATGCCTTAGGGTTACATTTCTACTCTAGTTATCTTGTAATATCATCTTTATTTCTCGAGCATTGCATCGATGTCATATGTTGATTGTTGTTCTCCCTTTCTTTCTGGTGCTTGGTTCTTCCTGGTAGAATACGATAACGAGATCGAGATAGAAGACCGAGATCAACACCATCGAAGATCGAAGATCAATACTTGATCAACTATAATCAAGTCCAGTACAAGATAGACGATGATCTTCTTATTGTTTATCAATAGACAAAGGCAAGCATAGCCCCACCATGGTACAATCCTATGATTTCGGAAGTATTTCATTCTTGCCATGTTGCATACGATTCTACTGTGGTCTTTTGTTGATAGATAGAGTATCCTATTTGTTGCATTACTCCCTTTGAGCTTATATTACCTGATCAACTGGTCCTAGCATAACTAGGTTTGGCTTGTGTGTACTACTAGAGCTTTTATCTGTGTGTTGCTTAGCCATGCTTAGCTATCAGTGCTGGTTCATCCAGAAGATGTACCAAATGCAGAGAATCTAGTATGACAGGAGTACGAGGTATACTGATGAGGTAAGATCAGTGGTAAAGGTTAAACAAGATAAGGCTTGTATGGGAGGCCACGGTGGGATGTGGTTTTGTAGTCCCATGCTCGCCACAACTAGGAACCAAGTTCTTGCCTTTGGACCAAGACGAGCATACACCACATGGGGCCTGGAAAACCTCACGAGTAACTAACTTGCCTAGTAGATTCCATGAGTCACCTAGTTCGGGCGTTCCATTCGACATATGCATTTCGGTTGTTCTCGAAGGCAGTGAAGGAGGGTCATCATAACAGGTAGGGAAGTTTGGACCGGGTTGCTTGGGGTCGATGGAGCCCCTGATAAACCAACCTCGCCCACATATGTAGGGACCGGCTTTAGGATTTGACCCATTACGGCGAAACCATCCTTAGGGTGTGACGCATGGTCTCGGTGAAAGCAAGGTAAAGGTCGTGTCCAACCACCCTCTGTCAGCCTTCCAAGAAAGAGGAATAAAATGTTGGCATTAAGAGTCGGTTGGTACGTGTAGGTAAAGTTGTACACCCCTGCAGGGATAAATATTTTTGAAAAGCCATGTTCACGGTTATGAACACTTGGTGACCATATTCTAAGATCATAGAAAACTATAACCTAATCGTAAAACTTGGCAGTTCAATGTGTGCTTAAGGATGCTTCCTCATGGGTACGAGGGGGTGACCCTAGTTGTGAGATGAGGATTACTTTGGTGGATATCAAAAGATGATGATCAGTTCTTCGGAGATGTCGCTCTCTTATCCCCTTTTAAAATATTCTGATTAGACGAGCTTCTTCTCTCTCTTATTTTATAAACAAAGATGTCTTTATGCAAAATAACCCCACCAGCCGTAAGTCTTGCAGAGTACACCCTGTACTCACCCTTGCTTTGTTGATACTTTTGTAGAAAAATATTGTTCTCCTGAAGACAAGTTTGGTACGACATCGACATCAATGAGTACCTTGGTGTTCCTGACCGGCTGCCTGGAATCTATGGGCTGGGATATCATCATTATGCTTCAGGCCTGTTAGGCCATTTGTTAAGTTTGCTATACTTAATAGCATAATTTGCCTTCTGTTGTTTGATGTTTGTGGTCAGTGACCTCTGCTTATAATATTTTGGTTCTTCGCTCAGTTATGAGCTTGCCGTAATAATTTTTGTGTCACGGGGTTACTATTGTGTTACCTCTTTCTCATTGAATATCCTGGAGCTCTAGGTTAAGCTTATGTCAGGCTAAGGTATGTGATTTGTTTAACCCTGATCCCGGGGGTGTTACTGTTTTTGGTATCAGAGCAGTACCGACCGTAGGAAAACCTTGCTATTGGTCGATGTTGAGTCTAGTGTTTGTGAAAACTATTTTAAAGATGAAAAGTATTTTCAAAAACTCTAGTATGCTTCATTTTCTTATTATCTAGTTTTGATCTAACTCTGGGTCGTCTTATCTTGTGTTGATATTGGAAAGGTTTTGTTATCTCTTCTAGTCTTTCAAAGTTTAGGTGCCTTTTGGACAGGTCGTTTCTCAACCAGTTGACCTAGTGTTGAGTTCTCTATAATTGTGTGTGTTGTGAATTCCTTGCACCCTTTTCTCTATTTCAGTTGAGAGATTCCTTTCCATCATGATCTCTCTACCTTATGGACCCATAATATTATATTGTAGGATCCATAGTCTTCTGTTCTGGGCTTCGAGGTTTCATTTCGCCTCGTGTGCCTCCTTTTTTTAAATTGTTTGGGTACTTCAGAAGTTCTTCCTTCTCTTGGAAGCTACCTTGTGATTACTACATTACAGTGTACGCTGTGTCACCCAAGTAGTAGTTACTCCTTTCTTGGGTTTTAACCCTTGGACTTGAACCGAAGATCACGAATTGTGCTAGATTCTGGTGTTATGAATCTTGTACATGAAGCTGATCTTTAACCCAAGGTCCATTCCATTGACCCCTGTCGTATATGTTCACACATTACCTCAAGATGGCTGGTATTACAATTCTTGCATTCAAGCTTGTGGTCTTTGTCGCGATTGAATTGTGACAATTAAGGACTTCCCCTACCACTAGTTATGGCAGATGTTCTTTATGGAACCAAATAGATCAAGACAATAGTACTCCTCGTGAGTCTTACATCGATACTTGTGACTTTGCCATCCTCCCTTCTATGCATTGGTTTTTGGAAGATTGATAATCTATGCAGCCACATCTCGGGATTATATCCTAAGCATATTATTTTCCCCTTCTTGTTTTCGACCTTTGTCTACCACTTGGTAGCCAAGTAGTAAATGTGCATTCGTGTCTTTCGATGCAAGATACTCTTGTGGTCCTTCAAGACAAACCATTTCGGGATGTCAGGAGAAACAAACTCCAGTACCTTGTCATAGCTAGGACTAGGTCAAAGTGTTGTAATCCGCAGATAAAGAGGCATTGATTAGTTTTTGTCTGTTCTGCCTTAAAGTATCACACTCTTATATACTAAGAGGCCGTGTTGAGTTTCATGACCCCTTAATGAAGTGACGCTCTTACACATCTCTACCCACCCTTCCTCCGAGCTTTCACGCTCGTGAATGATGCGTGTGCGTAATAGTGTGGCCATCTGAGATTCTTAGAAATTATTAATGCTTTGAACTCCAAGGACATTTTTGTCATTCCTAGTATGATTGGTTAATCCTATCAGTAAGAGAAGGATGATTATGCTACCCTGTCCATTATTCTGGTACACTCTCTTCGGTCAAAGAGTTAGGCTCGTACCGAAACTCTGAGACTATGTCTTATTGCCTTAACAAGCAAGTTTCCTCTCGAACTAAGTGACATATCGGTGGTTCATGATATTCTAGACGTCTTCTAGAAGTATCGCCATGTTGCAACATGACCGTGTAGTCGAGTTCCTGAGTAAGCAAGTTCTCTGAACTGCTCCTTTCTCCAAGGATCCATACTGGATACCCTGAATTAGTTGGTTGAGCTTAAACAACAACTTGGAGCGTTGTAAGATAAAATTTCTATCAGACTTGTTCCACCTAAAGGGGTGTCTAGTTTCGTTCATGCTGAAGAAAGTTCGTATTTCCTTCGTGGATATGTTATCTTCCCCCGCCTTTGATTTTATTTGGGTTATTGTCAAATCAAACTCAGTTCCATGGACTATCTTTATGATGTTGCTACTTGTGATGTTTCACTTGAGTACATCTTCATGTCCTTTGGTCTGACCAATATTCTTGTCTTGTTCATACGACATATGAGTCCATCTTCCCGAAGTATCTCAATAAGTTTGTTGTTGAGCCCATCGATAGCATCCTTACCTTCTCCATGCTAGACTAGATTCATATGGAACATTTGTCATTAATGTTGGAAAACTTTTAAGAATCGTCTTCGACTCACTTCGAGGTATGTGTTCTGGATGTTAGAAGTAACCTTATCCAATTCACGTGCAACTGAAGAAAGATGTCACCGTGGATTCGAGTAGAGTTAACTCTATATTTTAAGGACACATGTGTATTTCGTTGCAAGTACTCAATGTATGAGCAATTGTCCTTTGACAAGTTGGTAATACATGGGTCTAGCAATCTAGCTCAGTCTATTGGAGCTTGACATTGTAGTCCATGTCTTGAGAATCAAGTGACTTTATCTTTGTGGTAAATGTTGCAAGCTTTCTATTCGGGCATGCTGAGTCTGAAGTATCATCTCACCTAACGAGAGCTGAATCTCAAGCAATAAATATGGTTGGTGTTTCTCAAGGTTCTGACATAGGTCCTTTCATAAACCTGGCAAGATTGATGTAATGGTTGACACAACTAGTTAGGAGACCTATTGTCACATTCTCTGGAATCAACAAATAACAACCACTCTTCATGAGGATCCTTCTATGATTATCTATAAGAGTCATGCTCATGGTCTACTTTGTACCCGAAGTCCAACCTTTACTTGATGTCTGGTATCCCGAACATCAAGGAGAACATTTAAAGTAGTGTTGCTAAATGTCTCTCGGTCGATCCTCCAGACCTTTTATGTTGGCAAGCTTTTGTTGTGCTAAGTAACTGAAGTCTGAGAATGAAGTTTCTTTTTCCTCATGCCATTAGGAATCTCGTTGTCTATTCATCTTTGTGGTGTAAGTGAAATCACGATCTTTGGCAAAGATTTTGGTAAACCTGGATGAATAAGGAGTTCCTTCGTTTCTCGATCATGTTCAATAGTGATGATGATTTTGGTAATCACAAGTTTCTCTCATTACATGTTCCTTGTGACTCTTACGAGTCCTTGCCACAAAACACCCTTTCTGTCTTAATCTTATGTTGAACGAAGAGTGATCTTTTTGTATCAAAACTAGTTCAACAACTTGGTTATCAGCATATTTGTACCCCTAGAAGCTCTACTTAAGCCATTTAGTAGAGGTTCATCTCTCGAAGTCCGTGGTTATGTTCTTTCTGTTGTATGCTCTCCTTTTCAGAAGATCAACCCCTTCTGAAACTCCATGGTCTTAATCCTCATGAAGAACAGTTATCTAACATTTTGACACCATCTCTTGTTGTTTCCTCTGTTACCTTAACGTGTATCATGTCGTCATCTCAAAGTCATCTCTAAACACTCCATCCATGAGTTGACCATGAGATATTCTTTGTGTTGTTAGTGTGTTTCCCTCGTATCCTTAGAAGTGACCCGGTTTCTCTTCCTTCCTCCTACCCGCGAAATCTCAGGTCGAGATTCTCGTAAGGGGGATAGATCTGTAACACCCCTAGTTTTATTAAATACTAATTAGGGTTTCTTTGTGCATTCATGAGCATCATCTTTAAAAATGCATGTAAAGAAATTAATGCAAATCCCTAACCCTAGTTATTCCCCCTCTCTCTAAAATGAATTCAAAATGGTTTTTGTATTTTGAAAAGATCAAAAGTGTGGAGCCCAAATGTACTAATAGGGCCTCACAGTATTTCAAATTTCTACCAAAACACTTTGGTATTTTTGAAATTTTCAAGACAGTTTGAAATCTAAAAATACAAAGAGAAAAGAGAGAAAACTAAATAGAAAAATGTTTTTCTAGAAATAAATATGAAACCAGAGCAGCCCAGGCGGCCCAGCTCCCATGTCCTCTCTCTCTGCTGCCCACGCAGCACTCCCGCGGCCCAGCAGCATCCTAGCGCAGCCCAGCCCGCGTACTAGTTCATCCTCTATCGTCTTCGTCCCTGATGGCGAGCACCTACCTGTCGCCCCCTCTACCATCGATCCACGCCCACCGTTGCTATGCGCCACTGACCCGGGTACAAGGATAAGAATGCCACCAAGCCCTCTCTCTCCCCCTTTGATCTTATCTGCTCCTCGTGATCTCTAGATAGCCGATAACCGCCAGTCCTCACCATCTTCGGCTGCCCCAGGCTCCGCTGAGGCCGCAGCTAGGACCGCCGTTGTCTTCTCATTCTTCCCCACCAAGTTTCGCAAGCCGGTGTGCTCCTAGTCGTCCGAATCGAGGCTGTCTTCCCCAACCCCGATGAGCTCCGATGTCACCGTCGCCGTTGCTCCAGTCCACCTCGTTCCTCGTTGTCGGCCCCTTTAGCACCAAGGTGAGCTACTGGTTCTTCTAAGCCCCTCCGTTTTCCCCCTCACGCTCTGTAGCCATCGCTCGTCGTCGACCTACAAGCGCCACCGCCACCGCTTGCTGTAGCCGCGTCTCTGATGATCAAATAAGGGCAGCGCCACCTCTACCTAGCCCATCGTGAAGCCCCGGTTCAAACGCGCCTTTTCTCATAGCCCCGCACGCTCCCCTCCGCCGTATCCGGTGACCATTCGATGGTGGCCGCCGTGATGATGTTGCCACGATGTCACACTGACGTGGCCCGTGGACCCGTTGACCGTTGCTCGCCCGCATGGCATGCTGATGTGGCCCCTGGCCCACAGGTCAGCCATAGTGGCTAGACCTAGCCCCAGTGAAAAATGTCCCCCAACCATGCGCTGACGTCATAATGACGCAGTAAAGAGTTTTAATTATTTTTAATAATTTCCAGAAATAGTTTAAATATTATAAATTCAATAAATAATTATCTATAAGTCAGAAAAATATGTGTAATATATCAAAATGTTTAGAAAAATGAGATCTATCTCATAGCATCAAAATCATGCATTGTTCAACAACTTTAATTAAAAGTTTAATTACGGAACGAACTGAACACCCGCAGGTGACTCCGAGGTTTCCCCTGTTCTAGGGTTTGCGACCCTCGGACCCTTCTTAACATGACCGAGCATGCCTTAGGGTTACATTTCTACTCTAGTTAACTTGTCATGTCATCATTCTTTCTCGAGCATTGCATCGATGTCGTGTGTTGATTTTTGTTCTCCCTTTTTTCTCGTGTTTGGTTCTTCCTGGTTGAATACGATAATGAGATCGAGATCGAAGACCGAGATCAACACCATCGAAGATCGAAGATCAATACCAGATCAACTATAATCAAGTCAAGTACAAGATATCTGAAGATCTGCTTATTGTTTATCAACAGGCAAAGGTAAGCGTAGCCCCACCGTGATACAATCCTATGATTTCGGAAGTAGTTCATTCTTGCCATGATGCATACGATTCTACTGTGGTCTTTTGTAGATAGATATAGTACCCTATCTGTTGCATTACTCCTTTTGAGCTTATATTACCTGATCCACTGCTCCTAGCATAACTAGGTTTGGCTTGTGTCCACTGCTAGAGCTTTTATCTGTGTGTTTCTTAGCCATGCTTAGCTGTCAGTGTTGGTTCATCCAGAAGATGTACCAAATGCAGAGAATCTAGTATGACAGGAGTATGAGGTATACTGATGAGGTAAGATCAGTGGTAAAGGTTAAACATGCTAAGGCTTGTATGGGAGGCCACCGTGGGATGTGGTTTTTGTAGTCCCATGCTCGCCACCACTAGGAACCGAGTTCTTTCCTTTGGACCAAGACGAGCGTACCGCCACACGGGGCCTAGAAAACCTCACGAGTAACTAAATTTCCTAGTAGATTCCATGAGTCACCTAGTTTGGGCATTCCATATGCATTCTGGTTGTTCTCTAAGGCGGTGAAAGAGGTGCGTCATAATAGGTAGGGAAGCGTGGACCGGGTTGCTTGGGGTCGATGGAGCCCGTAATAAACAAACCTCGCCCACATCTCTTGGGACCGGCTTCGGGATTTGACCCGTTACGGTGGAACCATCCTTAGGGCATGACTCATGGTCTCGGCGAAAGCAAGGGAAAGGTCATGTCCAACCACCCTCTGTCGGCCTTCTAAGGAAGAGGGCTAAAACATTGGCATTAAGAGTCGCTTGGTATGTGTGGGTAAATTTGTACACCCCTATAGGTTTAAATCTTTTCGAAAAGCAGTGTTCACAGTTATGAACACTTGGTGACCAGATTCTAAGATCATAGAGAACTATGACCTAATCGTAAAACTTGGGAGTTCAACGTGTGCTTAAGGATGCTTCCTCATGGGTACGAGGGGGTGATCCTAGTTGTGAGATGAGGATTACTTTGGTGGATATCAAAAGATGATGATCAGTTCTTCGGAGATGTCGCTCTCTTATCCCCTTTTAAAACATTCTGATTTGATGAGCTTCTTCTCTCTCTCTTGTTTTATAAACAAAGATGGCTTTATGCAAAATAACCCCACCAGCCATAAGTCTTGCGGAGTACACTATGTACTCACCCTTGCATTGTTGATACTTTCATAGAAAAACAAGTGTTCCCCTAAAGATAAGTTTGGTATGACATCGACACCAACGAGTAGCTTGGAGTTCCCGACCGGCAGCCTGGAATCTATGGGCTCGGACGTCATCGTTATGCTTCAAGCCTCTTAGGCCATTTGTTAAGTTTTCTATACTTAATAGCATAATTTTCCTTCCGTTGTTTGATGTTTGTGGTTAGTGACCTTTGCTTGTAATATTTTGGTTCTTCGCTTAGTTATGAGCTTGCCATAATAATTTTTGTGTCACAGGGTTACTATTGTGTTACTGATTTCTCACTGAATATCCTCGAGCTCTAGGTTAAGCTTATGTCAGGCTAAGGTCTGGTATTTGTTTAACCCTAATCCCGAGGGTGTTACATTAGGGATTAGCGTTTTTTCAATAATGCTCAAAGATCTATGCTTTTATTCGTCGAATAGAATGGTGCTACCTGATTTAATGGAAGTATCTCAAATTTTGATTTATAAGTGCATGATACCTACTTGGTTAGGGTTTATGGGTCAAGGGTTTTGGGTTTTAGGGTTTTACAGTTTAGGTTTTATGGTTCTATAGGGTTTAGGGTTTAGCAAATTTTCAATAATGCTCAAGCTTTATGCTTATATTCATTGAAAAGAATGGTGTTACCTAATTTATTGAGAGTATCTCCAATTTTTATCTATAAGTGCATGATACCTGCTTGGTTAGTGTTTATGGGTTGAGGGTTTGGGGTTTTAGGGTTTAGGATTTAGGGGTTGTTTAGGGTTTAGGGTTTAGGGAATTTTTGATAATGCTCAAGATTTATGCTTATATTCATCGAATAGAATGGCGTTACCAATTAAACAAAAGTATATCTAATTTTGATCTATAAGTGCATGAGCCGTTCTTGGTAAGTGTTTAGGGTTTGGGGTTTTACGGGTTTCACGTTTCGGGAATTTTCAATAATCTTCAAGCTGCTTTATGCTCATATTCGTGAAATATAATGGGGTTACATCAATTTATTGGAAGTACCTCAAATTTTGATCTATAAGTGCACGATACCTGCTTGGTTAGGGTGTATGGGTCAAGGGTTTAGGGTTTTACGGTTTAGTTTAATGGGTTGTTTGCGGTTTAGGGTTTAGTGAATTTTCAATAATGCTCAAGATTTATGCTTATATTCGTAGAATAGAATGGTGTTAAATGATTTAATGAAAGTATCTCAAATTTTGATCAATGAGTGCATGACACCTGCTTGGTTAGGGTTTATGGCTGAGGGTTTAGGGGTTCAGGGTTTAGGTTTTAGGGGTTGTTTAAGGTTTAGGGTTTAGGGAATTTTTTATTGCTGAGGAATTATGCTTATATTCGTCAAATAGAATGGCGTTACCTAATTTAATGAAATTATCTTAAATTTTGATATATAAGTGCATGCTACGTGCTTTGTGAGGGTTTAGGGTTTAAGGCTGTAGGGTTTAGGGGTTTAGGATTTGGGTTTTAGGGGTTTAGAGTTTAGGGTTTCGGCAATTTTAAAAAATGTTCAAGCTTTATGCTTATATTTGTGGAATAGAATGGTGTTACCCAATTTAACGAAAGTATCTCAAATTTTGATCTATAAGTGCACGATACCTACTTGGTCGGAGTTTAGGGGTTTAGAGTTTACGGTTTAGGATTCCTTGAATTCTCAATAATATGTTCAAACTTTATGGTTATATATATTCGTGGAATAGAATGGTGTTACCGCAATTTAATGAAAGTATCTCAAAATTGGATCTACAAGTTGATGATACCTTGCTTGGTCATATTTTTTGTTACTTACAATTGAAGGTACCCAAGTACTAAAACAAGGGAGAAACACCAAGAGTTAGGTGTTATTTGGTTCGGATCTAATACTGGCTTTTTATTTTTGGCTTATAAAGCCAGGAACGTGTTTTTGGCTTTGTTTTTTAGCTTTTACTCTGACATAGTTGAATGATGGTATAAGCCAAAAGTGAAAATCTAAAGTGGCTTATAAATTAAATCTAAAAGCGATAGATAAGCTTAACCAACAACCCCTCAACTTCTTGATATGAATGCTAATAATGCAGCCTAATTTGGGACGTTTTGAAAGAAAAATCCAAATAAAAAATATATAAATTGAAGCAATGTCTTTCTTTTGTAGAGTATTTTGTTATGTGCACTGCCTAGTTTCAATGAAAAGTATTCTAAAATTTGACAACTTTCGAAGAAACCATTTCACAATATGGCTTACCGTGTGTGAACATTCATGGCTTTCAAACGAGATGAGCAAGGTCATGGCAATATGTTTTCCATAGTTTACGATAACGTGTCCATGTTTGGTAGATGGTGCATAACTGCATATTGGTATTTCAAACAATGTTTACAAAAAAGGGTGCATCCAAATTCAGAGTTATTTTAAATTTTCCAAGTGACAACAATGGCTTTCATTGTGAAGCAACTACAAAGATTATATGTGGTTCAAAATCTCACCACACAATTTTTTTTGCAAAGTATAATTTTTTTGATGGATAATGCCCAAGTTAGTTTAGGTCAGAGTGGGCGAGCAGGTACATATTGAAGAAGGGCTGGGAAACGTCGATGGGGTGAGGCACTTGGGAGAACACAAATTTACCACCTATATCCCTCTATTATTGTAGTGTTCCTCGGATTCTTATTTCCGGAGCAGGGATAGAAGAGGAATTTTGCATTCTAGAAAGAGGTGAAGCATGTTTGAATGGATGCGCGGGATATTTTAATGGATAGGTGCGATGTTTGGGCACCATACCAAAATTTTGAGGTCGAAGCTTCTAGCATACGCTACTCCAGCATGTGTCCTCTCAGATGTGCTGTCACCATCTAGACCCACCCACCAGCGAGAGTTGCTTTCTAGCATTTAAACGAGTTTCTAGGCATTTACTGAAATTTTCGAACAATTTAAGGCTTTCAAGAGATTACCATCGTCCAAAAAAAAGGTGACCAACGTCATGGAAATAGTTTATGATGACGTGTCCGCATTTGGTAGATCGGTGCATCTTGGCAAATCAACCAATATGTATGGTTCCAAATTTGAAGTTTCTTTTCGAATTTCCAAGTAACAACAATGTGTTTTATTGTGGAACAACTACAAAGATGATGGCTCAAAATTCCGCCGTCCCCTTTTTTCACACAATGTATAATGCCCTTTGAAGCTTCTAGGCAAAATTTGTGCAATAAAATAATTTTTGGGGTTGGACGTTTGAATGGATGGGTGGGATGTTTGAATGGGTGGGCGGGATATTTCGGTGCTCTTGCGAAATTTTGAAATTGAAGCTTCTAAGTTACGCTCTCCCACTTGGGATGATGTCCCCATCATATAGACCCACATGCATGTATGCTTTCCAACATTTAATGAGTTTATAGACATCTGCCGAAATTAATGAACATTAATTCAAGGTTTTCCAACAAGAGGAGCAAGGTCACAACCATAGTTTCCGTACCTTTTTCATGTTTTGTACTACTCCGTATATTGAAGCATCTTTGTCAATCAAGCTTACAAACGTGTCCATATTTGGTAGATCGGTGCATCTTGGCATTTGATGTCTACAAGTGCACAGATCGTTTGTAGCTAGTTTCGAAGTACAGATATCGATCCCACAGGGAGCCCAACAGTAAGTATTTATGAGTGAAGTCTATATCACACTCAAAGTTGTCACAGGTCTTTGAGTGAATTGACTGCAAGTGTGGAAATAAGAATGAAATTTGGATTAAACTGGATGTATTTAAATAAAACTAAAATGTATACTTCAGGAATAAAAAGCATAAAAGTAGAACACCTCGATTGTTTGTGGTTTTCTGCACATGACAAAGTAAACGCGGGGAGATACAGTTCATGGTGATAGTGACTGTGCCAGTTGGACGAAAGATAAATGTAACAATTATAATCTTATAAATATATGTGTAGGCGAGCAACCCATAACTAGCGGGAACTCCTCTTGGTAGATTTCATCCCAACTTCAATAATCCTACTAGCATGTTACCAAAACCATGGTCAGTCACTAGACGATTAAGATCCTCCAGGTTGCTTGGCAATTAAGCTCCTTAGATCGGACTAATGCAATAAGCCCAATGGTTCCTCATCATCCTCGAGTCAAACTAGTTTCCCATTGATATCCCCATGTCACTCGGGGGTCGCCGGTCTGCTAGCGAACAAGATCCGATCTATGTAGAACAGAGCATCATGTTGTTTGGGCCCTTAATTGGACAATAATAATTAGACATCCCACAGATAGGCAAGCACACATAATATAGTAATTAGAATCAATCCCAAACTAATGGAAAATATATGGAGGCACATCACATCTCACCAATCCCTTACATGTCCCAGGCCCAAGGAACTTACTCACACATGAGAGAAGAAAGCATCATCGATATAATTACATAAAGGGAGTCCTTCTCAATATTACCGTGGAGATCCATAATAAGAATAGAAAAGTAATCCAACACAATTCAAGATAGGAAGAAACAATCTCAAACCCTAATCTTGCAAGGTGAAGATCTCTCTCTCTCAAGTACAAGTAATGGCTATGAGGGTGTAATGTCTAGGAGGTCGAAGATCGTGGAGCGAGATGAAGAATGTCTCCCCCTTCTTCTGTGGATTTCTTCTTTCTCCCTTTCGAATGGAATGGCGGCTGTTGTGTTATGATTTCGCTCTGGGCTCTTCATGAAAGTTGTCCCTTTTGACAAGACGGAGGCGAGACAGCTATACGGCGGGAACTATATTGCCGGCAAAATAATTCCCGCTGTATAGTTGCTCGTTAAAGCTTATGTATGCCTCCCTCGACTGCATCCAAAGAGAGACTTTCTTATTTTCGCCTGAATATTGTGTTTCTCTTGTTAAAACCTTCTGTTGACGTTCAGAACCTGAAACACACATTAAAAACCAAGTTTTCTTCGCTACCGAAGTATTAGCATTAGGTAAAGCTAGAAAACAATCAAATCCAGAAGAAAACCATCAATAAAAACCATCAAAAATATGCCGAATCTCACAGCTATCAACTCCCCCAAGCTTATGTGTTGCTCCCCCTCGAGTGACAAGAAAATAAGGAATAATAGCGGCGATTCGAGACTGAAATAAAAGAACTTACAAGCTCGAATTGGTGTCAAAATCTTTTCTTCAGAATTCCTGCAATCTTAAACTTGATCATACAAGTATTCACAAGATTGCACTGAGTCCACTTGCTAACCACGTATATCTTTCTAGCAAATAAATCATATGCCTGAGCAAGTGTCAAAAGTTTAGCTAGGAAAGTGAATCAAATTCTTTTGGTGTCCCTCTTTGTTGAGAGATGAAAAAATTTTGCTCTTGTTTCTTTAATCAATTAAGAGTACTCGAGTTGGCACCAAAAACATTCAATTTAAGAACGACTCATCTATTCCCATGTCAAAATTTCAAGACTCACAAATCACTTTTTTCCTTTCCTTGTTTTTTAAAAACCTCGGCCTCTTTCATAGAGAAATCATGCCACTGTTTTTAACATGTTAATTGGGACTGTGTTGTGCACTCGTGACCATGTCAATAGATAACTGTTGAGCAATAGTGGGTCAGAGGAGTACTACAACTTCACCTAAAATTGAGCAATCTCCGAGAGAAACAAAGAAACGAATTTGCAATAAAAGTTACAACTACTTTTTGTATTTTTGGTTTAGGAATGCAAACTGAAAGTAAACATGCAATTTTGAAGAAGTAAAATAAATCAAAAAGAAGAAATAAAAATATGAATGCAGGGTTTGGAGGTTTTCAAACCTCCCCCAAGCTTATGTTATTGCCAGGCTCAGTTGTTGCCATCATTCAGCGGCTGGTGCGGATACTGCTAGTAGAAGTCGGGGAAGTTGGTCATGCAGTGACTAGAGTTTTGAGTTAAGGCACTAACATATTCATTCACTCCTTCTAGAGTGTGGTCAATCTCCCCAACGCACTGGTTGAGCTGGTGAAATTCTTTATAGGGGACGTAGTTGAACCCCTGCTGCGGCTGATTGGGCCACGGGTCCCAGGACCCCCTTGTTGCTGCTACTGTCCCTCCCAAGCAGGGTTGTATTTCTGCTCCTTCTCCTACTCCTGCTCATCCTGCTGCTCTCCTTCTTCATCTTCTTCTTGATCAGGCTGGAATTCAGCCATGATCTCCACCACTTGATCCTTGGTGAGGATCTAGTTGTCCTTCTCCACAATCGTGAAGGCTTGTGGACAGGGCAACGGAACCTGCTCAACCTGTGCATCACCAAGATAACCAAATTGATATGCTCGGAGCCTCTTGTTAGCTTGGTAAACACCGAGGAAACCACAAGTAGTCAAATATTTGACATCCATAAGTTTGGAGCCATCAACAGGTTACATCACAGGTAATATAATGTTTAATGCATGGGCAAGATGGGTTACCAATCCACCAATGTCAATGTCACCTTTCGTCTTGTTGCTCTGGTGATGAAAGTGCTAGATGAGTAGAGCCACGGGATTGGGGATTTGCGGTGCATTGGGGAAGAGTGCCTTGGTGATCATGGCCATGTCCGCATTGGCCATGGAACCGGTATCTCTTCTTCCTAGCAGTGTGTTGGCGAGGAACAAGGTGTAGTAGCGAATTGTTGGGTTCTGAATGGTGGACATCTTCTTCTAGTAGAAGTACCTGCCACCGTTAATAGAAACAACCTCCCAAGTATCTCCACTTGTGACGCTATATAAATTTGTAACAGTTGACTCCCCATCGTGAGGGAAGCCAAAAGCATCACAATTTTTTTTGAAAGTTATTTCATAATGCTACTGGTTCATGGTGAAGCTTACCGTGCACGCATTACCTTTCTCCTTATAGTCATCGTAGAAGGAGGCAAGCAACTCATAGGTGAGCTCGGTGTAGGTATTGTGGCATGCATAGGCGAGTAGTGCTAGCCTTGAATTTGCACACATGAGGTCGAAGTCCTCCCTCAACCCTATCGCGGCGAGAAAGCTATCATCAGCCCAACGTGTGGGCATCATCCACCTTGATGAAACTATGGCCAACTTGGGGTTGAGCTCGTCCCGGTGCCGCGAACTCTCGCCATGTTGGTGCTTGCTCTTGCGAAAAATGCTACCAATTTTGTTCATCTTGATGCACTGAAAAATTTCACCATAAAACCTTAGGCATATAGTTTCTACATGATATACGAATGATTCTATGTGGAAAAATCTAATCCTAACGTGAGAAATCATAAAGAAAAACAAAATAAGATTGAGTTCATCCACTAGATCAATGTGAGAGTTTCAACCATGGAAATCTGAAAATAAAGCATGGATAGGGAAAAAACATACCGATCTGTTGATTCCCAACCAAAACAAACGAAATCCTGAAGAATCAAGAATTCTAGGTGGGTTTTGAGAGGTTTGGAGAGAGAATATGAGAGAAAAAGTGAGGAGGAAGAAGAGCCCTAGCCGCCCCGGTGTGATTAAGTGCTCGCGATGAACTATATGGGTGCAACTATACGGGTGGATATGTAGTTTCCGCTGTATAGTTGCGGCGGCACCACCAATTAGGGTTTCTTTATGCTAGAACACAGCTATACGGGTGCAACTATATGGCCGGATCATAATGGCCCAGCCGTATAGTTGGTCGTCAAAACGTCTATGTCCACGAGATAAATTTTCTTGGACAAACCTCGATAACTATACGGCCAAACTATACGTCCGGACTTTTTATTCCTGATGTATGTTGGTCGTCAAACCATCGGTACCTTTGAGAAGAAATTCAACAAAGGCATCGATATCTATACGGCCAGAACTATATGGTCAAAAATTGTATTCCCACCGTATAGTTGGTCATTAAATCCTCTGTGCCTATGAAAGAAAATGTGTTGATGCCAAAGATATCTATACGGCCAAACTATACGGCCAGAATTTTTATTCCCGCCGTATAGTTGGTCGTTAAACCTTCAGTACTCGTCAAAAAAAAATTGTTTCTTCGAGAATACCTTCTTATCCTGAAACTTAGTGAAACACCTTGTTTTTCACAGAGAAATGATAGTAAAAATTGTTGACCAAGAACAGCATGTATAGAGCAGGATTTCTAGTACTACCTAACTTCTTCTCCTCAACTGGAGGTTCACTTTTTGATCTAGACAAAAATGATTAAGCTAGTTTTTGTAGATAAAACTCAAACTTTTATTTTATACTTCTTCTACGCTTGTTCAATTGATATTTCTACTACTTTTTGGCAGTTGCATCTTCACGGGCGTGCTTCCACAAGAATGTCTGTGAAAAAGTTGTAGGAATGCGATGAACATTTTATTTTTTAGTTTATTTTATTAATGCATTAAGCATTTTTTAAGAATGGTTGAATAACTCAACCCCTGCTCTGTTCTCGAATTATGGATAATTTTTCATCCTCTGGCATTTCAAGAATAATAAAATAAGTGGGAATAACATGCTCATCTATTTTAAGTAGAAAATCCTCAATCATACCAATGGGTTGTTTAGTGGACTTGTCAGCCATCTATAAAGTGCTAGTAGTAGGGGAATGCTCACCTAATCATAACCTTTTACAGAGGGAATATGGCATTACACTAACTCCTGCACCTAAATCACACAAGGTATTGTGAATATCAGTTTTGCCAATTGAGCATGAAAGTTGGTATTCCGGGATCTCCCGATTTAGACAATAGCTTCCCATTAGCAGGATAACTAGTCACCATGGCAACATTTTTAGTTATTTCTTTCTTTCTACTAAGAATATCTTGGAGGAATTTAGAATAGGTGGGAACTTTTATTGCATCCGCAAATGGAATTTCTAGATGAATATCACCAAGTGTCTTTTTGAAAGAATCATAGATTACCTGATTCGGTGCTTTCTTTTTTTGATCTGGATAAGGAAGCTTTTGCTTACCTTTCTTATTTTTGTATTTTACCTTTTGTGGGGGATTAGGATCTTTTGTCGCTTTCTTTTGTTGTTGCTTATCGCTTTTCTTATTTTGTACAACAACAACTTCATCTTCATTGCTTGTATCTTTTTCTTCTCTTGGATCAACCGTCTCTGATCTTGGTCCTCCTTGGTTTGATCTTGTGTTTCTTGAACAGTTTCATCTTGAGGATCCACCAGTGTATCATCTTCTTGGCTTGCTCTGCGTAAGGCTTTCTCCTTTCGCTCTTTTTCAGCTTCATATTCTGGTGCTCCTAATGGTCCTATAACAACTACACCTCTTCTTGTAACAACATTAGTAGAAACATGAATATTTATATCATCTTGAAGAAAAATTTGATACCCAAATGCTATTTGTTCACATTGGGTTTCAATCATACTAAGATACTTGTAAAATACTTTTATTTATTGGCCAATCTCATCATGATTTTCCGTGAGTTCTGCCAAAATCCTTTTATGTTTTTGAAAATTCTTATGCAGGTTATTATGAGATTTTGCTTGTCGATGTTTTAATTCTTCAAAAACTTTTCTAGTTTCATCTTCTTCAGTAAAAACTTGTAACAAGTCTACTTTGTTTTCATTAACAAGTTCAGAAGGTATACCTTTTTATTTCATTGTTTTGCATACTTCAGGCATAAGATCGGGATTTATACGAACCATCCCTTTTTCCAGCTTAGTGTCGAAATTAGGATTGTATATAGAATCATTCTTAGCCCTAGTAGACATTAATTCCAAACATGCTTTAACAGTTAAAGTATTAATCCATCCTCCTTCTGATAAGTCAAGCAACTCTCTGCTTTGAGTATTAAGACCATGGTAAAATAAATGGCAAATAGTTGATTTAGAATAGCCATGATTAGGAATTCTATTGATCATTCCAAAGATTCTATCCCAGGCTTATGGGTAGTTTTCTCCCACGTTCTGACTAAAGTTGCCTATATTCTTTCTAGTTTAAGTTACCTTTTTAAAAGGATTTAACCTGTTTATGAATTTGACAATATAGTTTTCCCAACATTTAATATAATTACGAGGGAGAGAATATAACCAGTCTAGAACTTTACCTTTAAGAGACCAACGAAAAAAATTAGATGAGAGAATTCTAATGGAAAACCTTTTGGTCCAAGTGTTGCCATCAAATCGTCAAACTCTCTAATATGTCTTCCTGGGTCTTCATCTTCCCTTCCACTAAAAGCTTTTTCCTGACAAATTTTAATAATTCCACCATCAAATCGATATTCTCTAACTCCAGGGTTAGCAAATTCTATTGGTTGTTTAAGGAAAGCAGAGTTTGGAGCATTGTATTCTCTGACTGTTTTCTCAGGTTTCTTGGGAGTTGTCCTGTAAATGGACATGATTTCCATAAAATCACTCAGGTTTTCAACTTCAACTTTGTCTAATCTAAATTTTTTTCGATAATTTCTTCGCTCCTTTGAATAGGAACGCGCTCAAAATAATCTGGTAAATAGGTCCTACCAGAGCGTGTAGACCCTTTGTCTCCTAGGGAGACCATTTTGTAGTAGTAACACCTGAAGTGTCAAGACACAAACACTTAACGCTTAGCTCCCCAGCAACGGAGCCGGAAAATAGCTTGATGTCTGCAAGTGCATAGATCGTTTGTAGCTAGTTTCGAAGTATAGATATCGATCCCACAAGGAGCCCAAAGGTAAGTGTTCATGAGTGAAGTCTCTTTCACATTCAAAGTTGTCACAGGTCTTCGAGTGAATTGATTGCAAGTGTGGAAATAAGAATGAAATTTGGATTAAACTGGATGTATTTAAATAAAACTAAAATGTAAACTTCAGGAATAAAAAACATAAAAGTAAAGAACAACTCAATTGCTTATGGCTTTCTGCAGATGACGAAGAAAGCGTGGGGAGATACAGTTCATGGTGATAGTGACTATGCAAGGTGGATGAATGATAAATGTAACAATTATAATCTTATAAATATATGTGTAGGCGAGCAACCCATAATTAGCCAGAACTTCTCTTGGTAGATTTCATCCCAACTTCAATAATCCTACTAGCATGTTACCAAAACCATGGTCAGTCACTAGATGATTAAGATCCTTTTGGTTGCTTAGCAATTAAGCTCCTTGGATCAGACTAATGCAATAAGCACAGTTGTTCCTTGTTATCCTCGAGTCAAACTAGTTTTCCATTGATATCCCCGTGTCACTCGGGGGTCGCCCGTCTGCTAGCGAACAAGATCCAATCTATGTAGAACAAAGCATTATGTTGCCTAGGCCCTTAATTGGACAACAAGCATTAGGCATCCCACAGATAGTCTAGCACACATAATATAGTAACTAAAATCAATCCCAAACTAATGGAAAATATATGGAAGCACATCACATCTCACCAATCCCTTACATCTCCCACGCCCAAAGAACTTACTCACACATGAGATAAGAAAGCATCATCAATATAATTAGATAAAGAGGGTCCTTCTCGATATTACCGTGCAGATCCATAATAAGAATAGAAAAGTAATCCAACACAATTCAAGATAGGAAGAAACAATCTCAATCCCTAATCTTGCAAGGTGAAGATCTCTCTCTCTCTCAAGTACAAGTAATGGCTATGAGGGTGTGATGGCTAGGAGGTCGAAGATCATGGAGAGAGATGAAGAACGTCTCCCCCTTCTTCTCTAGATCTTTTCTTTCTCCCTTTCGGATGGGATGGTGGCTGCTGTGTTATGATTTCGCTCTGTCCTCTTCACGAAAGTTGTCCCTTTTGACAAGATGGAGGCGGCGGAAGCTATACAGTAGGAATTATACGGACGGAAAAATATTCTCGCCGTATAGTTGCTCGTTAAAGCTTCTGTATGCCTCTCTCGACTGCTTCCAAAGAGTGACTTGCTTGTTTTCGCCTGAATATTGTGTTTCTCTTGTTAAAACCTTCTATTGATGTTCAGAACCTGAAACACACATTAAAAACCAAGTTTTCTTTGCTACCGAAGTATTAGCGTTAGGGAAAGTTAGAAAACAATCAAATCCAGAAGAAAACCATCAATAAAAACCATAAATAATATGTCGAATCTCAGAGCTATCAGCATTTCAAGCAATTGTTTACAACATGAGATTCCAAATTTGATGGATAATGCCCTACGTTCATGAGTTGTCAAGCTTCCTAGCTGAAGATTTGCAATAAAATGACCTTTTGACAATTTAAAGTAAGTATGTCTAATTACAAACTACAAAGTGTGTGATATAGCTTTCTCTTGACTTTTTAAAAATAATTTAAAGTTACAGAATTAGTCAAATATTGGAGAACCACCGAGAGTTTTGCAATATTTCCACTTTTTGATATGAATGGTAATGACACAAAATTTGGGCCACTTGTAAAAAAATAAAGAAACAAAATATAAAACGATATATAACCATTCGTTTATCTGTTGGTGTCTCATTGTGTGCATTAGCTAATTTGCATGAAAAATATATAAAATTTGATAACTCTTGAAAAACTCGTTTCACAATATGGCGTACCATGTTTGAACATTCATGACTTTCAAAAACTAGATGACCAATGTCAAGACCATATGTGTTACCATACTTTATGATAATTTAACCATATTTGATAGATTGGTGCATATTGGCATTTCAACATTGCTTACAAAAAGAGCTTCCATATTTGAAGTTATTTTAAAACCCGCAATCGATAATAATGGCTTTAATTTTGTCATATGATATATAACGTACCATGTATGAATATGCATGGCTTTAAAACCAGATGACCATGGTCATGGCCATAACTTTTCTCTAGTTTATAACATGTCCGTATTTGGTATATTGGTGTGTATTATTGGCATTTAAAATATTATTTACAAAGGAATCTTCTGAATTTGAAGTTATTTTCATTTTTTCAAGCGATGATAGTGGCTTTTGTCATGAAGAAACTACAAGTAAGTATGGCTCAAAATCGCACTGCCCTAGTTTTCACACAAGATATATATAGCCTGGGGTTTAGGGTTCGTGTTTTTTGGGTTGAGGGTTTACGGTATATGGTTTAGGATTTTAGGGTTTAGGGTTTAGGAGTTTAAGGTTGGTATTTAGGGTTTAGGGTTTAGGATTGAGGGTTTATGGTTTTAGGTTTTTCTAGGTTTTAGGATTTATTAGGGAATTTCCAGTAATAATGTTCAAGCTTATATATATGCTTACATATATTCGTGGAATAGACTAGTGTTATCGCAATTTAATAAAAGTATCTCATATTTTGATCTATAAGTGCATGATACCTGGTTGGTAAGGGGTTGAGGGGATGAGGGTTTAGGGGTTTAGGGTTTAGGTTTTTGGGGAATTTTCGATAATTTTCAAGATGCTTTATGCTTATATTCGTGGAATGGAATGGCATTAGCACAATTTGATGAAAGTATATCTGAAATTTTGATCTACAAGTACATGATACCTCATTTGCCAGGATCGTTTAGGCGGGGTTTAGCGTTTTAGGGTTTAGGGCAGTTTCAAAAATGTTCAAGCTTTATGGTTATATTCGTCGAATAGAATAGCGTTACCACAATTTAATGAAAGAATCTTAGATTTTGATCTATAAGTGCATGGTACCTGCTTGGTTAGGGTTTATGGGTCTAGGGTTTAGGATTTTACGGCTTTACGGTTTAGGTTTTATGGACTGTATAGGGTTTAGGGGGTTTAGCGAAATTTTCAATAATGCTCAAGCTTTATTCTTATATTCGTTGAATAGAATGGTGTTACCTATTTCATTGAAAGTATCTCAAATTTGGATCTATAAGTGCATGATACCTGCTTGGTTAGGGTTTATGGGTTGAGGGTTTGGGGTTTTAGGGTTTATTAGGGTTTAGGTTTTAGGGGTTGTGTAGGGTTTAGGGAATTTTTGATAATGCTCAAGATTTATGCTTATATTCGTCGAATAGAATGGCGCTACCAATTTAACGAAAATATATCAATTTTTGATCTATAAGTGCCTGCTACGTGTTTGGTAAGGGTTTAGGGTTTAGGGTTTGGGGTTTGGGTTTTACGGGTTTTGGGTTTTGGGAATTTTCAATAATGTTCAAGCTTTATGCTTATATTCATGGAATAGAATGGCGTTACCGCAATTTAATAGAAGTATCTCTAATTTTGATCTATAAGTGCATGGTACCTTCTTGGTTAGGATTTATGGGTCGAGGGTTTAGGGTTTTATGGTTTAGTTTTACGGGTTGTTTCCGGTTTAGGGTTTAGCGAATTTTTCGTAATGCTCTGGATTTATGCTTATATTCGTCTAATAGAATGGCGTTACCTAATTTAATGAAAGTATCTCAAATTTTGATTTATGAGTGCATGATACCTGCTTGGTTAGGGTTTTGGGGCTGAGGGTTTTAGGGTTTAGGGAATTTTCGACAATTCTCTGTATTTATGCTTATATTCGTTAAATAGAATGGCATTACCCAATTTAACGAAAGTATCTCAAATTTTTATCTATAAGTGCATGCTACGTGCTTGGTCAGGTTTTGGGGTATAGGGGTTTAGGGTTTGGGTTTTAGGGGTTAAGCTAGGGATTAGGGTTTCGAAAATTTTCAATAATATTCAAGCTTTATGCTTATATTCATGGAATAGAATGGCGTTACCCAATTTAACAAAAGTATCTTAGATTTTGATCTATAAGTGCACGATACCTGCTTGGTCGGGGTTTAGAGGTTTAGATTTTATGGTTTAGGATTCCGTGAATTCTGAATAACATATTCAAACTTTGTGGTTACTAGCACGGGAATCTAACCAGCAAAAATTTCAAGATACTACTTTCTCATGCATTTTGGATGCATCACAGATAAGTCCACCGAGGGTTGTTGATCTCTAGAAAACGGCCAAAAGTTGCTAATGCGTCATAAAATTTACGAATTGTGAGATTTCCCCTTACTGCAGAAACAGCAGACTCTCTGAAGTTGGCCTTTTCTACAATTAGTTCAATAGCTCTTATTTGGTAATCATCCATACCCAGGTTCAGTACACCTTCAGCTAGCATACAAAATGATGAAAACTCTAGTATGAAACCCTTATGTGCCATTTCTACCAAGAAATCTAAAGCTTCTTTAATAGGTCCTCCACGACGATAGAGACCACGGAAAACAATCTTATATGTGAAAGCATCAGGAGGCTCACCAACTTCTATCATCTCCATTAAAGGATTCAGAGCATCTCTGCCATTATTTCCTCTAAATAGATACTGAATCATAGGGTTGTAGGTTTTTGGAGTTGGCCTCGTCCCTTTCATTCGCATGCCTCTAAGAAGCTTCAAAGCAACTTGAGTCCGACGAGCCTTGCATAGCTTCTTCGAGTTCTCCATTTTTACACAAGCAGTTTACAACAATATTGTAGGTGAAAACATCTAGATCGGTACCCTCCTGCAGTATCAAATCCATGACTTTCACGGCATGATCGACATGCCTGTTTTGGCATAGACCATTAACAAACGTGCATTAACAAACATGCTTAAAGTGTCCAGGTCAGGTTCAAACCATCTGCACTCTCTTGTTGTATGTAACTGAGAGAATCCTCCACTCTTCCGAGCTTGCAGTACCCGTCTATCAAAACATTGACGGTTACACTGGTTGGTGAACATCCCATTTCTAACATCCGTGACTTCAACCTCAGTGCCACCTCGATGCTCCCCTCCTCAACAAACCTGTCATCAACGTAGTGAATATCATCTCGTTAGGCACCACACGGTGGCTAGATATTTCCTCCATCATAAAAAATGCAGTCCTGGCCTGATGAACTCGACACAATGCATTGATAACTATGTTGAAAGTGATAATACCATGTTTCACACCCATATTGGTCATCTCTGTATACACATATTCAAGGAGCTTGATCTTACTTCCCTCTGCAAGAATATTGAGGTGATTGAACACCACCCTGTTTGCCTACATACCAAACAAGTCAAGTTGGTTCAGAACCAAGTCGACGGCATCATCATACATCTGGAGCCGCTCATAGTCTATCTACTAATTTACGTCGTGGTACGTTCATCGTCACAGGAAAATTTCTGTCTGCCATAAAAAGACGATTTTGCCCCAGCAAGTTCAGCGTATTTACCTGCTCTGCCACCGCCAAGTCAACAACTCAACAGTTCGTTCTCCTGTAACTCCGCTAGCTCTACCCGCGCCCATGGCTACTGGCCCCCTTCCCCGGTTTTCCGCGTCGATCTCGATCCCCGACGTGTCCGCGGCTCCATCTCATGACACCATGGCTGAAGGCTTCCTCCCCCGCTCCTCTGTGTCGATCTCAAGCCCCAAGGCGTTAGCGGCTCCGGTGGAGGTCGACCGGCGACGTGTCTACAGGGCCGCAGCGTGCGGGTGTTCTAGGACGGAATTCAGCTGGTCTCTGTCGGGATCGACGCGGAAAGCTTAGGGGAGGACCTGCCCGCGAAGAATTGGTCCGGGGCGGCGCCGGCTCGCCGGATTTTTTCCTATTCCTCCGTCAATTTGCTCATGCGGTTTAGGTACGCATCTGGTCCCCTGCAAAACGAAAGAGAGAGGTGCTCCGGCAAACCCTACTCCACCCAGATCTCCGGCGTTCCCGTGGTGGCTTCGTACGGCACGCCATGCTACCAACCAGTTGCTTCCACTCGCATGATGGCCTTCATCTCTGTCTCTTGCTCCTGAAACATGCGTTCTAATTTATTTATTTTGGAATGGTGCGTTCTAATTGCAGCTCACTCCCGCAAAGATACTAGGTATGATCAATAGCTGATTGAGGTCAATAGCTGGTTACCACCTGGTAGTTCTTCCCCTTTCAACCATTCAGTCATTTGCTATTTTGTTTCAGTGAGAGGGCACCATTTCTTTTCGATTCAGTCTTGGTCTCCAGGAGATCCGCGTCAGAGTGCTGCTTGTAAGGTATGCAAATTAATAAGCTTTGACTACAGCGGTTGCATCTCTATCAATTGAATTTTTGATTCCATGTTCTTCGTTATTGTCAATGGATCAAACCGATGTGAATAAGTCTGGGTGGAAAAATCAAGGATCTGTTGGGTGTGAAATTCATTAGGTTGCTTATCTATGCCAGGTTAAAAGTTTTTTCTTCCATGTTCAAGCTAAAGGTCGGACAGATGGCCAGGATAAGTATAAATAGCTACACCAGGTTATCCCTAAGTTTCTTGTTTTCTTTTTCTGTTCTGTGGATTTTTGCAGCACGTAGGAAGCACTGATGTGCTGTATTTGTGTTCTTTCCTCTATTGCTAACGAAAATATCCATGGTTTCCATGTGGGCTTTCAATGAAGTTATGGTTACCCCTGAGTTTAGTTCATGCTAATGCCTAAATATATCTCTCCTCTATCAGAAAAAAAATACATACTTAAGCCAAATTTGATCAGTAAGAGGTGCACCGGACTACAGACTTGAAGACTTACATTGCTTGTCCTTTTCTGTTATTAGAATTATCATTCCTCTCAACCATCTCACATACAAAAGGCTTGCAAGTTCATTGGAGATCATCTTCAAATTGAGCTATTCATGTCGACATTGTATGCACTAAGATAATGGAAGCCATTCTTTTGAACTTTTACATGGCGACCGAGGCAGGGAAATAGCAGCTCCGCTGAGGATGGTAGGAGTAGACGAGAAGGACATCGATGTCCATCAGACCATGTGTAGATTCCAGATATGGCTTGGAGAATCAGGCCGCAAGGGATAGGGAGAACAAAGTCCACCAGGCTGCCCCAGCGAGTCAACCTCTTGTCCACTGCATCCAGCGAGTCCGGCATTGCCCTGAACCACGCGTTGTCCCCTCTTCTTTGGTGCAGCACAGAAGACGCCCCTCAATCCTGTCATCTAGCTGTATCACAGTTTTCTTTTATAGGCAAGGTGTTTGGTTAAATGCTTATTATCTGAACTTATGCACACTGAGTGCTCTTGGTGTTTGCAGGTTATGCTGTTTAATCGTGCACTTCCACAATTGATTTCACTAGCATTCTTTGTCACACTTAAGTGAATCCAAGTTTAGATTTCATGACTAAAGTTTTTTTTAAGATGACTTGTCATGATCGCTGGTGCATTTTAGGCTACTGTTTCAGGACGACTTCACATATTCGTCGACCTCACCTGATGCTGCTCCAGTTGAAGCTTAAGGAGGAGCCTATTTGCTTGTTCAGATATTTTTTTCTGATTTGATTTGCCTCTTCCGTTTCTGCTTGGACTAGCAGCATTCCTAGATTCTGCAACAGTAAAGTGCGCGATTAGCACGAGAGCAAATAAACTCTTAAAGATAGAGTAGGAACTCAGTCCCTGCACGAGTTTTGTTTGATTCTGGTGCATCGCATTCTTTTGTGTCTCACAAGTTTGCAAATGAGAATGAGTTAGCTATGGATCCTCTCCTGAAGCGGTTAATGGTCCTTTCTCCTGGAGCAACAATGGCAGCTTCTAAAATCAGCCATGGCAATCAAATTGAGATTGGTGGCTCTTCGTTCTCGGCTTCCTTGATTGTTCTGGGCAATTCTGACATTGATGTCATCTTGGGCAGGGATTGGTTGACAAAAATGCAGCTGTGATTGATTGTCTTTGAACGCGGTTTCTCGAAGATTCTGAAGGCCATATAGTCTATTCTCCAAGTCTGACTCCTGCTATCCAGCTTTTCTCTTTGGCGGCTCTGAATGTTGATGCTATGGAAGCTATTCAGAGTGTTCCGGTGGTCTGTGAGTTCCCAGATGTCTTTCCTGAAGAGTTGCCAGGTATGCCTCCGAATTGTGAGGTTGAGTTTGTAATTGAGCTTGAACCTGGTACCGCTCCTATCTCCAAGCGGCCTTATAAAATGGGTCCTGCTGAGTTGGCTGAACTCAAACGATAGCTTGATGAACAAGAGAAGTTGGGTTTCATTCAGCACAATACTTCTTCTTGGGGTAGCCCAACTCTCTTTGTGAAGAAGCGAGATCAGACTGATAGACTTTGTGTTAACTATCAGGCTCTCAATGCTAAAACCATCAAGAATAAATATCCCCTTCCGCGGATTAATGATCTCTTTGATCAGCTATCTGGAGCTGTGGTATTCTCTAAGCTTGACTTGAGAAGTGTTTATCACCAAATCAAGATTCGCAATGAATATGTTCCTAAACAGCTTTCACCACCCGCTATGGCTGTGTATGAGTACGGTCATGTCTTCGGTCTCCTGCTTTTGCCACCTTCTCGAGGCTCATGAACTCGGTTTTCATGGAGTATCTTGATAAGTTCGTTGTGGTCTACCTGGATGACATCCTAGTCTATTCTAAGTCAAAGGAAGAGCATGAAGAACACCTTCGGTGTGTCCTAAGCAAGCTTCGTGAGAACCGCTTGTATGCAAAGTTCTCCAAGTGTGAGTTTTGGCTGCCTCAAGTAACCTATCTTGGTCACGTCATCTCTGCCAAGGGCATTGCAGTCAATCCGGAAACTGTGAAGACAATTGTTGAATGGCTTCCTCCTGTTAATGTCAAAGAAGTACGGAGTTTCCTTGGTTTGGCTAGTTATTGCCGTCGCTTCGTTCAGAACTTCTCGAAGATAGCGAAGCCTCTTACCGATCTCCTCAAGAAAGGCAAGAAATACCTTTGGACTCCTGCATGTCAAGCAAGCTTTGAGACACTCAAAGAGAAGCTCACTTCCACCGATATTGGTTCCTCCGGATACATCAAGCTGTTCCAGATATTCTGTGGCGCCTCTTTGCATGGATTGGGTGCGGTACTCATGCAAGAAAAACAAGTTGTTGCTTATGCCTCTAATCGATTGAAGGCGCATGAGATCAACTATCCTACACATGACCTCGAGCTCGCAGCAGTTGTCTTTGCTTTGAAAGTATGGAGGCACTACTTGCTTGGCAATCGTTCTGAGATCTTTTCTGATCACAAGAGTTTGAAGTATATCTTCACTCAGCCTGATCTCAACCTTCGGCAGAGGAGATGGATTGAAGCAATCAATGACTTCGATCTGACCATCAACTACACTCCGGGCAAAGCTAATGTCATGGCAGATGCTCTCAGCCGCAAAGCCTATGTCAACAACCTCATGATGGAAGAACAATGGCCTCTCTTGTGCGAGGAATTCCGTCGACTCAACACGAAATTGTGGAACAAGGGTATCTCCTGAACCTTCTAGCAACACCTCTCTTGGAAGAAAAGGTTCGCTCCTCTCAGCTTGGTGATCCGTACACAAGAAAGATCATCTCCAGGATTCAGCTTCCGAAGTATGAGTCCTTCCACGTCGATGATCAAGGCATGCTCTTCTTTGAACACCGGATGTTTGTTCCGAACTACCCGGGTTTGAGAGAGCAAGTTCTCAAGGAGGCGCATGATTACATTCTTTCTATCCACCTGGCGGCACAAAGATGTACATGGACTTGAAAACACAATATTGGTGGCCTGGTTTGAAAAGGTATTGCGCCAAGTATGTCTCGAGTGTGATGTACGCATGAGTGAAAGCTGTCCATCGAAACCTTCCGGTCTTCTACAGACCATTGAAACCCCGGAATGGAAATGGGAGAAAGTAGAGATGGACTTCATCACTGGTTTTCCAAGGTCATGAGAAGGGCAACAATGCAATCTTTGTTGTCATTGACAGGCTTTCTAAAGTGGCTCACTTCTTCCCTGTCAAGGAAACCATTTCTGCAATTCAGTTGGCTGAGCTCTATATCAACAGAATTGTCTCTCTGTATGGGGTTCCTCTTGAGATCAGTTCAGACCGTGGAAGCATCTTCACCTCCAAGTTCTGGGAAAGTTTCCAAAATGCTTTGGGAACAAAGTTGAACTTCAGCACAGCTTACCACCCTCAGTCGCAAGGACAAGTCGAAAGGATCAATCAGATTCTGGAGGATATGCTTCGTGCTTGCGTCATCTCTTTTGGCATGAAGTGGGAAGAATGTCTTCCTTATGCTGAGTTCTCTTACAACAACAGCTTCCAAAAAAGTCTAAAGATGGCACCATTTGAGGCTCTCTATGGTCGCAAATGCAGAACTCCGATAGGTTGGTCGGGTGCAGGTGAAAGGATCTTGTTTGGCCCTGACATTGTGACTCAAGCGGAGGAGAAGGTTCACATCATTCTTGAAAATCTGAGGATTGCTCAAAGTCGCCAGAAGAGCAATTATGACAGGAAGCACACGGACATGGAGTATGTCCCTGGTGATTTCGTTTACCTTCGTGTCACTCCCATGAGAGGCACGCACCGCTTTGGTATCAAAGGGAAGCTGGCTCCTAGATACATCGGTCCCTTCAAAGTTCGTGGAAGAAGAGGAGAAGTTGCTTATGCTCTTGAGCTCCCGGAAAAACTCAAAGTCCATGATGTTTTCCACATCTCTCAGCTCAAGAAGTGCTTCAAGGATCCCGGCAGGACCGTGGACCATGAGCTTATCAATCTTCAAGAAGACCTGTCTTATCAAGAACACCCCACAAAAATCCTTGAAGTCGCAGAAAGAAGGACTCGCAACAAGTCCATCAAGTTCTGCAAGGTGCAGTGGGCGCACCATTCCGTTGATGAAGCCACTTGGGAACATGAAGATGAGCTCCGTGTCAAGTACCCTACCCTCTTTGTGTCTTCTTCTTCATCCTAGAATCTCGGGGCGAGATTCCTGTTTAGTGGGGGAGAGTTGTAGCATCCCAATTGTCTAACAATTGTAATGCTACTTGATCTAGTAATATAATGGCTACTTCAAATATATAATTGTTGCATCATCATTATATCATGCTCATGTCATCATGCCACCTTGCATTTGAGCATCATATAAAACCTTTTCTTTTGGTTCTTATCTCACATGCATTATTAATTGTATTTGCCTCTTGATATTGTATTTGATTCTTGATATATTGTTGAAATGCCCAAGTTGAGTTGGGGGCATATCTCTTGTTAACTCCACCACCTTTCTTTCACCACCTTATAATTCCACCATCCAACCAAATATGAGCTTGGCTTTTATTTAAGTTTACCTCTAGCTCATGTGGGTTGGGATGGATCCAATTCTTTTTCCACATGCTCTCATCCTAGCATCATGTTGTTTTCACATCATTGATATAGGAGAGCCACATGGCCATCTTTGCATGCCTTGTGAATGGAACCTTTTGCTAGCTTCCATATGGATTGTTTTGGGGTTATTATCATGTTGGAATATTGTTGGGCTTACTAAATGCCTAGTGGCACATACACTAGCAAGTCCCAAGCTTACTCAGACATGATCATCTCCATCTATTTTCACTTGGAACTTTCCCTGTAATTCTTTTGCTTGAGCCTTACTCCACACTTTGGAATGCATAAGAAAATGCCATGTAAATAATCTTGTTTTCACAAAGATAAACATGGTATTAATTAATTATGCATGGCCCATGCAAGTACCCCTTTTGCTTGTCATTTGGATTTTATTTGATTTTTGAGTGGATCATCTCTCTACCTCTTTCCTTTCTTTTGGCTTGATCTTAGTTGATCTTGCTCAAACCCATATCACCACCTCTCCCTCTTTTGGTCTAGCTTGGTTTGATCTTGTTCTTACTTGAGCTTGCCAAAAAGAGAAACCCTCTCACCCTCCATCGCTCTCTCTCTATCCTAAACCCTACACCTAATCTACCCCTTCATCACCATACCCTCTACCTCATCCTAATCTAAACCACACCCCCCTTCTAAACCAAACCCTAAGGACCCCCTCGTTCTCTCCTCTCTAGCCGAGCCACCCCTCGAACCCAAACACTAGCAGGCCCCACCAAGCCACCCTCCCTGGGTCGAGCTACCCCTCCTGCCCTAGCTACCAACCCCAAACCCCAAGCTGAGCCTCCCACCTGGCTCCTACCCGAGCCTCACCTCTCTCTCCCTAGCTCTCTCTCTCGCCAGCCGGGTCCTACCCGCCCGCCTCCCTGGCCTCACCTTGCCCACCTCCTCCTGCCACCTTACCTGCCGCCCCTAGCACGTGAAGAGGAAGGAGAGAAAAAGGTGGCCGAGACACCTTTTCCCATCTACCCACTCCCCACGGCACCCTCTTCCCCTCTGCTTGTCTCCACCCTCTCGGCTCTCCCTGGCCTTCTCCAGATCTGGCCGAGGCACCCTGCTCCCTCCCCTCTCTTCTCCACCACCGTCTACCCCCAAACGCCGGTCACCGTCGGCCTCCACCGCACCTCGTCGATCTAGCAGCGTGCACCTGACGTGGGAGTGGTTGAGGAGTACCAGGAGGACCCCAGCCGCCGGTGCACGCCGAGGAGGAGAAGCAAGGCATCATTGGACCACCACCCGGCGAAAAAAACCCTAATCCTCGGTCCGTCTGCGTCGTCGCCACTCTCCTACGCCTCGAGCCGATCCGACCACGCCGACCACCTCTCGGTGAGCCCACCTCCCTCCTAGACACCCTCGCTTTCACCGTCGTGTCCTGGCCGCGACGTGCGCTCCGTCGAGCACCCTCGGTGCACCGGCGAGCGCGTGCGTCTGCTCGTCCCCGCAAAGCGTAGAACCCCATCGGCGTGGCGATTCCAGCATCAACCCGAGCCCACCGCAGCGGCAGCCGCCCCTGCGTGCAAGCCCCAGGTCACGAGATCGAAGCCCCGTGCCGCGCGCGCTGCCGCTGTCAATTTTCGTCAGAAAGCAGAGGAAGAAGCACAGTGCCGCGCGCTCTTTTTGCAGAAAACCCCCTGCACCTTTTTAACTCCTAACCCGCGCTCCCCTAGGCCCACAGGTCAGCCTTCGTGGCGTTTTTGCAAAAAGGCTCCCGGAGATTCGTATCTATCAACCCGCAGTCCCCCGCCGAGCCGCGTGGCAGCCCCGCACTCGCCCGCTGGCGTGTGGGTCCGCTTGGGCTCTGGCCCCACCTGTCGGCCTCTGTGGCTGGCTTAGCTCGCGGTGGCAGAAGGTTTTTCTGCACGCATGGACGCCCAGTCAGCATGGCCCCACTGGTCATTGGCTGTGGCTAGACTCTGTGCGTGTAACAAAAGCTTTTCTGAATATCTGTTTAATTCAAACTTTTTCAAAATTAATTCAAATTCAAATTTATTTCTGTTTTAAATAACTTTTAAAATCTAAACCCAAATAATACAAATAATATATGTTTTCAAATCAGAAAAATATGAGGAATTCAAATATGGCCTTCAAAATATATTTTGAATACTTAAATTTCCAAGTTAATTTAAATTACAATAAAATGCCCTTTTGTCTTAAATAATTAATAACTTTTGTTTTATAAATCCAAATTCAACAAATAATATGTCTAAAATGATTAGCTCGACGAGACCTTTCCGTTTATGCATTCCATGGTTTGATTTGAAGCATGCATCATATAAATATAATGTGTACAGCAACTTAATTGTGAATAAAATGTGGCCAAAACCCAATAAAATGCTTTATTATTGTTTTCCACACCTCACCCATGCCATGCTACTTTATTGCCATGCAAATTGTGCATCATTCATCATGGCATGATTGTTTGCTTGTCGCATTTGTTCATATGCTTGTGCACTTTATTTATATTGGCCCTTGTTTGTTTGGTTCTTCTTCGAATAGACGCTGAGCAGGGGATATATCAAGAGAACCAGGAGCACTACCCAGATCCATCACTTGCTTCAACTGAGCTGCCAGGCAAGCACTACCACATGCTTGCATACATATAGTACCTATTGCCTCTATCCTATTCTTGCATCATTGAGTCGCGATTGCATTAAATTGAATCCCAAGTACTGCATAGCCTTTACTTTTAAACCCACGAAGCTTGTCCCTCCATCCCATGAGCCATTACTACAGAGTTGCTTGAGCCATGCGAGTCGTAGAAACGACATGTGTAGGGTTTGTGAGTGTCGATGGATAACGAGGTACCTAAACAAGCGAATCTGGTAGTAATGGGACAACTAATGAAAGCGGCATCGATGAGCCATATTCTATTTGGTTTTTCAGGCTCACTTGTGTCCGTAAGACCCAGTACTTGATTCCTGTTCCAAGATTATTCGCTATCCACATCCGGGAGGCCTTATGGACCCCCTGAGCTGAGCTTGATTCATTCTTATTTCTTGGGGCCACAAACTAGTTTGAAGTTTTATTTACTATCTGTACTTATGCCATGCTTCTTTGCTTTATTTAAATTGTGCGAGTGCGCACCTTTGCTTTGTTTAGGAAAGCGGAGTGTTTTTTGCGGTGTTGACAAGCCTAGTCACATTTTCGGGTTCCCGATCGTTTCACCATTGACCCAAACCTTGAGTCCATCTCGAGTCATTAACCGTTGCGGGTAGCTCAATGGGGTGGCCCTGAAATATTTGAATCTGTAATTGCTTTGTCGTGGCGCCTCGTTGGGCTTTGATTTGGTTTTCGAGGCATATCAGTGTGTGTTGCTATTTGTGCACCCTGCAGTAAAACTTTCTGAAAGCCGTGTCGCGGTTATGGGCGACTTGGAGCACAGTTTCTCGATCATAGACAAGCATAACTAAAGTACCGCTTTTAATTTGACTAGACTAGGTACCGACTAGTAAATAATGCAACACTCACGGAATGGATA
The DNA here is from genome assembly GCA_023614405.1 of Avena insularis. Lineage (NCBI taxonomy): Eukaryota > Viridiplantae > Streptophyta > Magnoliopsida > Poales > Poaceae > Avena > Avena insularis. The sequence continues at coordinate 326,747,057 of CM042694.1, forward strand.
ATAAAGCGCCAGCGGATGGGGGTTGTTCGTCCGCTTCCTCGTCGATGGCGAGGAGGAGGATGGATCTGTTAAGATTACCGTTTTAAGCTGTTATAGCTGTTGTTACTAATTCACGGACATCCGCTATCTCTGGTTAGGCGGATGGTTAGCGATATCTATAGAATTGCTAGGGTTTATCTTTTGCTGCAATTCGTCACCCAGGTTGTGTCCCCTTTAGAGGCATAAAGACTTCTTGAGTACCCCTAGGGTCTCACGATAAATTATTTGGTTTAGATGAAGGTACACTCACAAGATGGATCTTGGGTGGAAGGCAGACGATGTGGGCGATCATTCGGTGTAGAGATTAGGAGCGAGGATCCGTGAGATCTGGCGTGATGTGCTTATTTATGGGGCATCTTATGCCGATTTGCTTCTTATCCGTTCTCGGATTTTGTCTTCCGCTTCCGCTTGATACTCTGATGTTTGATGTATGAGGAGATATCCTAAACTATTATATCTATCTAGGATATTTGGATCTTGCCGTATGGCGTTGCTATATTTCCTTTCTTTTTAGATGGAATGGCTCGATGTACTCTTGTATGGTGGCTTGCATACATACTCATTTGTGTATGTAGTTGATCCCTTCGCTTTGCCGATTCGCCGCCCGTTCTTGTCTCGATGTTTGGAAATGGTTGGGACGGTAGAAAGGTCTACACCGTGAGTGGCATTTGGGCCCCAAGTACTATTTCAACCATTTCCGTTCATCCGGGCTTGTAACTAGGGCGTAATTCACCGAGGTAGTTACAATTGGTATCGAGCCATCCGCCCTTTAGGGTCTCGGCCAAATGGTCGTTGTCATCTAGCAAATATTTTGGTAGTTATGTATACTAGGGAAAAACAAAAGCGAGTAGGACTGCTTCCACTTTTCTTCTTACCCACCCACCCACCCTTTTCTGGTAAGGAAGTGTAACGTTTTCAATCCTCTTCTTAAATTCAAACTAGGATTCACGTGTTCTGGGTTTCTGTAGTACCATAGGTTATGTATCTGTGTGTGTGAGTGTGTGTGTGTGTAATTCCTTGTCTATCTGTTGCATCCAAGTTGTTATCTTAACGGCCTTTTGGTTATCAGCTGTTGGTACATTCCATACCGACAGGCTTTTGCAAACCAGCGATCTATCTCGATTAGATTTGTATACCGACGCGATCTGTCTTACTCTTTGTTATCCGACGTTAACTTCTTTGGGTTGTTCGTTTCCGTAGTCGCTAATCTTTAGGTTATCGTGAGAAGAAGGTGTTGAGATATGTGTTTTACTTATTCATGTGCGGAGTAATGATTCGAGTGCGGGATGGAGTCACGACCATACCACTACTTTTATCATTGCTCTTGTATATTGAGTTGGTAGAGTCATTAATCTTGATTCGTTAAGGGATTTTGCGCATCTATTGGTATTTTAATGCCAAAATTTGTGGAAAATTTTTATTTGATATATTTGTGTACCACACTCCTTTTCAGTCGTGTGCGATATGCTTAATATCTTCTAGGTGCTTTGAACTTTGTTGATATTTTAATATCATCTTAGTAAATTGTATCCTTTAATCTTGAGTAATTCCATCTTGGTACTATTTTGGATTATTATTATTCTCCATCATAGTACTGACTTGTGTTTTATATCAATCACAGGATGGCACCACCACGCCGTTCTGAGGAGGACATACAACCTGAGGCGGCGTTGTCAAGCATCGCCAATGCCTTGGCAGCAATGCAGTGAGAACCATAGCGGTTTGAGGAAAGTGTCGGGAGGAATGAGTTTGTTCCGCTACCTCCACCTCCCAAGCGAGGAGACATCAAGAGCTTCACGAAGTTCAACCCACGCCAATTTGATGTTTACGATCAACCACTTGATCTTGATGATTGGTTGCGTGAGATGTCAAGGTTCTTGGCAAGCTGCTGATGTTCTGAGCAAGATTGGGTAAAGTGTGCTACTCACCTTACGAAGGGAGATGCAGTCGTGGTGGGAGAATTACACGAAGGCAAGCTGCCTGGTTTTCAGCCTACTTGGGGATAGTTCACTGGAGCTTTCAAAGAGCGATGTCATCGAGAAATTGTCATGGAGAGGATGAAGGAAGTGTTTCTCAACCTCAAGCAGGGCAATGATAATGTCAACACCTACATCGGGAACTTCATGAACCTTTCTCGTTATGGTGGCGATGAGATCTCTGATGACAAGAAGAAGCAAAAGAGGTTCAGGCAAGGGCTCAATGCATCGATTAAGTATGCAATCACACATGCAAGGCGTCTTTTACGGAACTTCAGCATATAGCTCTGCGGGAAGAGGCAAGTAGGCAAGTGTTTGAGGAGTCAAAGAAACACAGCCGTGATGCAAGCTCTTGACTATGTCAGCTCCTTCTAAGCGTCGTATGGGTTCCTAACACCCCACCGTCGCTCCGGCTCCACCAAGACCTTCAAGCTACAGGCAAGGCCACCAAACTTCCTCACTTTTGCTCCGGGGCTACAACCACCACTACCACCACAGGCGCTGGCGGAGTCCACAGCTACGTTGCTCCACGTCCACACGGTGCTTGTTACACTTGTGGAGACTCTGGCATCAACAATGGAACTGTCCAGATGAAGAACAAGGCTCTTCCTCCACCACCTCCAAGATCTGCGGCAAGCTCTCCTTTGGTTCGTGCACCACCACCTCGGGCTCTCAACATCAACACCAAGCCCGGTGCTATTGCTTTCGTGCCAAGCTGTGTCAACGCCGCTCAAGCTGAGCATGCACACAGGTTGTGATGGGTATGCTATCCGTTAACTTCGGTCCTGCACGAGTTTTGTTTGATTCTGGTGCATCGCATTCTTTTGTGTCTCACAAGTTTGCAAATGAGAATGAGTTAGCTATGGATCCTCTCTGAAGCGGTTAATGGTCCTTTCTCTGGAGCAACAATGGCAGCTTCTAAAATCAGCCATGGCAATCAAATTGAGATTGGTGGCTCTTCGTTCTCGGCTTCCTTGATTGTTCTGGGCAATTCTGACATTGATGTCATCTTGGGCATGGATTGGTTGACAGCAAATGCAGCTGTGATTGATTGTCTTTGAGCCTCGGTTTCTCTGAAGATTCTGAAGGCCATATAGTCTATTCTCCAAGTCGACTCCTGCTATCCAGCTTTTCTCTTTGGCTCTGAATGTTGATGCTATGGAAGCTATTGAGTGTTCCGGTGGTCTGTGAGTTCGGATGTCTTTCTGAAGAGTTGCGGGTATGCCTCCGAATCGTGAGGTTGAGTTTGTAATTGAGCTTGAACCTGGTACCGCTCCTATCTCCAAGCGGCCTTATAAAATGGGTCCTGCTGAGTTGGCTGAACTCAAACGATAGCTTGATGAACAAGAGAAGTTGGGTTTCATTCAGCACAATACTTCTTCTTGGGGTAGCCCAACTCTCTTTGTGAAGAAGCGAGATCAGACTGATAGACTTTGTGTTGACTATCAGGCTCTCAATGCTAAAACCATCAGAATAAATATCCCTTCCGCGGATTAATGATCTCTTTGATCAGCTAAATTTGGGCTGTGGTATTCTCTAAGCTTGACTTGAGAAGTGGTTATCACCAAATCAAGATTACAAGGAAGATGTTCCTAAAACAGCTTTCACCACCGCTATGGCTTTGTATGAGTACACGGTCATGTCTTTCGGTCTCCTGCTTTTGCCACCTTCTCGAGGCTCATGAACTCGGTTTTCATGGAGTATCTTGATAAGTTCGTTGTGGTCTACTGGATGACATCCTAGTCTATTCTAAGTCAAAGGAAGAGCATGAAGAACACCTTGATTGTGTCCTAAAGCAAGCTTCGTGAGAACCGCTTGTATGCAAAGTTCTCCAAGTGTGAGTTTTGGCTGCCTCAAGTAACCTATCTTGGTCACGTCATCTCTGCCAAGGGCATTGCTGTCAATCCGGAAACCGTGAAGACAATTGTTGAATGGCTTCCTCCTGTTAATGTCAAAGAAGTACGGAGTTTCCTTGGTTTGGCTAGTTATTGCCGTCAACCCGTTCAGAACTTCTCGAAGATAGCGAAGCCTCTTACCGATCTCCTCAAGAAAGGCAAGAAATACCTTTGGACTCCTGCATGTCAAGCAAGCTTTGAGACACTCAAAGAAGCTCACTTCCACACGATATTGGTTCCTCCGGATACATCCAAGCTGTTCGGATATTCTGTGGCGCCTCTTTGCATGGATTGGGTGCGGTACTCATGCAAGAAAAACAAGTTGTTGCTTATGCCTCTCGTCGATTGAAGGCGCATGAGATCAACTATCCTACACATGACCTCGAGCTCATGGCGATTGTCTTTGCTTTGAAAGTATGGAGGCACTACTTGCTTGGCAACCGTTGTGAGATCTTTTACGATCACAAGAGTTTGAAGTATATCTTCACTCAGCCTGATCTCAACCTTGGCGGAGGAGATGGATTGAAGCAATCAATGACTTGATCGACCATCAACTACACTCGGGCAAAGCTAATGTCATGGCAGATGCTCTCGGCCGCAAGCCTATGTCAACAACCTCATGATGGAAGAACAAGCCTCTCTTGTGCAAGGAATTCCGTCGGCTCAACACAGGAAATTGTGGAACAAGGGTATCTCTGAACCTTCTAGCAACACCTCTCTTGGAAGAAAAGGTTCGCTCCTCTCAGCTTGGTGATCCGTACAAGAAAGATCATCTCGATTCAGCTTCAAGTATGAGTCCTTCCACGTCGATGATCAAGGCACGCTCTTCTTTGAACACGGATGTTTGTTCGAACTACCGGGTTTGAGAGAGCAAGTTCTCAAGGAGGCGCATGATTACATTCTTTCTATCCACCACAGCGGCACAAAGATGTACATGGACTTGAAAACACAATATTGGTGGCCTGGTTTGAAAAGGTATTGCGCCAAGTATGTCTCGAGTGTGATGTGCGCATGAGTGAAAGCATCCATCGAAACCTTCCGGTCTTCTACAGACCATTGAAACCCGGAATGGAAATGGGAGAAAGTAGATATGGACTTCATCACTTTGGTTTTCCAAGGTCGCAGAAGGGCAACAATGCAATCTTTGTTGTCATTGGCGGGCTTTCTAAAGTGGCTCACTTCTTCCTGTCAAGGAAACCATTTACGCAATTCAGTTGGTGAGCTCTATATCAGCAATTGTCTCTCTATGGGGTTCCTCTTGAGATCAGTTCAGACCGTGGAAGCATCTTCACCTCCAAGTTCTGGGAAAGTTTCCAAAATGCTTTGGGAACAAAGTTGAACTTCAGCACAGCTTACCACCCTCAGTCGCACGGACAAGTCGCAAGGATCAATCATTACGGAGGATATGCTTCGTGCTTGCGTCATCTCTTTTGGCATGAAGTGGGAAGAATGTCTTCCTTATGCTGAGTTCTCTTACAACAACAGCTTCCAAAAAGTCTAAAGATGGCACCATTTGAGGCTCTCTATGGTATAAATGCGAGAACTCCGATAGGTTGGTCGGGTGCGGTGAAAGGATCTTGTTTGGCCACGACATTGTGACTCAAGCGGAGGAGAAGGTTCACATCATTCTTGAAAATCGAGGATTGCTCAAAGTCGCCAGAAGAGCAATTATGACAGGAAGCACACGGACATGGAGTATGTCCCTGGTGATTTCGTTTACCTTCGTGTCACTCCCATGAGAGGCACGCACCGCTTTGGTATCAAAGGGAAGCTGGCTCCTAGATACATCGGTCCCTTCAAAGTTCGTGGAAGAAGAGGAGAAGTTGCTTATGCTCTTGAGCTCCCGGAAAAACTCAAAGTCCATGATGTTTTCCACATCTCTCAGCTCAAGAAGTGCTTCAAGGATCCGGCGGGACCGTGGACCATGAGCTTATCAATCTTCAAGAAGACTGTCTTATCAAGAACACCCACAAAAATCCTTGAAGTCATGAGAAGAAGGACTCGCAACAAGTCCATCAAGTTCTGCAAGGTGCAGTGGGCGCACCATTCCGTTGATGAAGCCACTTGGGAACATGAAGATGAGCTCCGTGTCAAGTACCCTACCCTCTTTGTGTCTTCTTCTTCATCCTAGAATCTCGGGGCGAGATTCCTGTTTAGTGGGGGAGAGTTGTAGCATCCCAATTGTCTAACAATTGTAATGCTACTTGATCTAGTAATATAATGGCTACTTCAAATATATAATTGTTGCATCATCATTATATCATGCTCATGTCATCATGCCACCTTGCATTTGAGCATCATATAAAACCTTTTCTTTTGGTTCTTATCTCACATGCATTATTAATTGTATTTGCCTCTTGATATTGTATTTGATTATTGATATATTGTTGAAATGCCCAAGTTGAGTTGGGGGCATATCTCTTGTTAACTCCACCACCTTTCTTTCACCACCTTATAATTCCACCATCCAACCAAATATGAGCTTGGCTTTTATTTAAGTTTACCTCTAGCTCATGTGGGTTGGGATGGATCCAATTCTTTTTCCACATGCTCTCATCCTAGCATCATGTTGTTTTCACATCATTGATATAGGAGAGCCACATGGCCATCTTTGCATGCCTTGTGAATGGAACCTTTTGCTAGCTTCCATATGGATTGTTTTGGGGTTATTATCATGTTGGAATATTGTTGGGCTTACTAAATGCCTAGTGGCACATACACACTAGCAAGTCCCAAGCTTACTCAGACATGATCATCTCCATCTATTTTCACTTGGAACTTTCCCTGTAATTCTTTTGCTTGAGCCTTACTCCACACTTTGGAATGCATAAGAAAATGCCATGTAAATAATCTTGTTTTCACAAAGATAAACATGGTATTAATTAATTATGCATGGCCCATGCAAGTACCCCTTTTGCTTGTCATTTGGATTTTATTTGATTTTTGAGTGGATCATCTCTCTCTACCTCTTTCCTTTCTTTTGGCTTGATCTTAGTTGATCTTGCTCAAACCCATATCACCACCTCTCCCTCTTTTGGTCTAGCTTGGTTTGATCTTGTTCTTACTTGAGCTTGCCAAAAAGAGAAACCATCTCACACTCCATCTATCTCTCTCTCTATCCTAAACCCTACACCTAATCTACCCCTTCATCACCATACCCTCTACCTCATCCTAATCTAAACCACACCCCCCTTCTAAACCAAACCCTAAGTACCCCCTCTTTCTCTCCTCTCTAGCCGAGCCACCCCTCTAACCCAAACTCTAGCTGGCCCCACCTAGCCACCCTCCCCCTGGTCGAGCTACCCCTCCCTGCCCTAGCTACCAACCCCCAAACCCTAACCGAGCCTCCCACCTACCTGAGCCTAGCTCTAACCTACCCGAGCCTCACCTCTCTCTCCCTAGCTCTCTCTACCAGCGGGTCCTACCCGACCACGCCTCCCTGGCCTCACCTTGCCCACTGAAGCCCCTCCTCCTCTGCCACCTGCCCCTAGCACGTGAAGAGGAAGGAGAGAAAAAGGTGGCCGAGACACCTTTTCCCATCTACCCACTCCCCACGGCACCCTCTTCCCCTCTGCTTGTCTCCACCCTCTCGGCTCTCCCTGGCCTTCTCCAGATCTGGCCGAGGCACCCTGCTCCCTCCCCTCTCTTCTCCACCAAATACCCCAAGCCTTGGTCACCGTCGGCCTCACCGCCTCGTCGATCTAGCCGTGCGGACGTGGGAGTGGTGAGAGTACCAGGAGGACCCTGCCGCCGTACGCGCCGTGAGGAGGAGAAGCAAGCATCGCTGGACCACCACCGACCCGAAACCCTAATCCTCGGTGCATGCCGTCGTCGCCACTCTCCTACGCCTCGAGCCGATCCGACCACGCCGACCACCTCTCGGTGAGCCCACCTCCCTCCTAGACACCCTCGTTTTCACCGTCGTGTCCTGGCCGCGACGTGCGCTCCGTCGAGCACCCTCGGTGCACCGGCGAAGCGCGTCTACTTCGTCCCATAGCGTAGAACCCCATCGGCCGTGGCGATTCCACAGCATCAACCGAGCCCACCGCAGCGGCAGCCGCCCCTGCGTGCAAGCTCCAGGTCACGAGATCGAAGCCCGTGCAGCAGCTGCCGCTATCAATTTTTCGAAGCGAGAGGAAGAAAGCGGTCGCGCACTCTTTTGCGAAAACCCCCTGCACCTTTTAACTCCTAACCCGCCTCCCCTAGGCCCACAGTCGACCTTCGTGGCGTTTTGCAAAAGGCTCCGGAGATTCGTATCTATCAACCCGCAGTCCCGCCGAGCAGCGTGGCGACCCTTTTCTTTTCGCCATTGGCGTGTGGGTCGCTTGGCTGCCCCACTGTCGACCTCTGTATTTGGCATAGCTTCATGATGGCGAAGGTTTTACGCATGGACCTTGATCAGCATGGCCCCACTGGTCATTGGCTGTGGCTAGACTACGTGCGTGTAACAAAAGCTTTACGAATATCATTTTAATTCAAACTTTTTCAAAATTAATTCAAATTCAAATTTATTTCTGTTTTAAATAACTTTTAAAATCTAAACCCAAATAATACAAATAATATATGTTTTCAAATCAGAAAAATATGAGGAATTCAAATATGGCCTTCAAAATATATTTTGAATACTTAAATTTCCAAGTTAATTTAAATTACAATAAAATGCCCTTTTGTCTTAAATAATTAATAACTTTTGTTTTATAAATCCAAATTCAACAAATAATATGTCTAAAATGATTAGCTCGACGAGACCTTTCCGTTTATGCATTCCATGGTTTGATTTGAAGCATGCATCATATAAATATAATGTGTACAGCAACTTAATTGTGAATAAAATGTGGCCAAAACCCAATAAAATGCTTTATTATTGTTTTCCACACCTCACCCATGCCATGCTACTTTATTGCCATGCAAATTGTGCATCATTCATCATGGCATGATTGTTTGCTTGTCGCATTTGTTCATATGCTTGTGCACTTTATTTATATTGGCCCTTGTTTGTTTGGTTCTTCTTCGAATAGACGCTGAGCAGGGGATATATCAAGAGAACCAGGAGCACTACCCAGATCCATCACTTGCTTCAAGCTGATTTGCCAGGCAAGCACTACCACATGCTTGCATACATATAGTACCTATTGCCTCTATCCTATTCTTGCATCATTGAGTCGCGATTGCATTAAATTGAATCCCAAGTACTGCATAGCCTTTACTTTTAAACCCCACCGAAGCTTGTCCCTCCATTCCATGAGCCATTACTACAGGAGTTGCTTGAGCCATGCGAGTCGTAGAACAGCATGTGTAGGGTTTGTGAGTGTCTGATGGATAACGAGGTACCTAAACAACTGAATCTGGGTAGTAATGGGACAACTAATGAAAGCGGCATCGGTGAGCCATATTCGCTATTTGGTTTTTTAGGCTCACTTGTGTCCCGTAAGACCCCGAGTACTTGATTCCTGTTCCAAGATTATTCTATCCACATCAGGAGGCCTTATGGACCCCCAGAGCGAGCTTGATTCATTCTTATTTCTTGGGGTCACAAACTAGTTTGAGGTTTTATTTACTATCATGTACTTATGCCATGCTTCTTGCTTTATTTAAATTGTGCGAGTCTTGCACCTGTCTTTGTTAGGAAAGCGGAGTGTTTTTCGGTGTCGACAAGCCCAGTCACATTTGGGTTCCCGATCGTTCCGACCATTGGCGCAAACCTTGAGTCCGTCTGAGTCACTAACCGTTGGGTAGCTCAATGGGGTGGCCTGAAATATTTCTGAATCTGTAATTGCTTTGTCGTGGCCTCGTTGAGTTTTGATTTGGTTTTCGAGGCATATCAGTGTGTGTTGCTATTTGTGCACCTATGGTAAAACTTCTGAAAGCCGTGTCCACGGTTATGGACGACTTGGAGCACGGTTTCTCGATCATAGCCAAGCATAACTAAAGTACCGCTTTTAATTTGACTAGACTAGGTACGACTAGTAAATAGTGCAACACTCACGGAATGGATAATAAAACGCCAGCGGATGGGGGTTGTTCGTCCGCTTCCTCGTCGGTGGCGAGGAGGAGGATGGATCTGTTAAGATTACCGTTTAACTGTTATAACTGTTGTTACTAATTCACGGACATCCGTCATCTCTCAGTTAGGCGGATGGTTAGAAAGTATCTATAGAATTGCTAGGGTTTATCTTTTCTGCAATTCGTCACCCAGGTTGTGTCCCTTTAGAGGCATAAAGACTTGCTGAGTACCCTAGGGTCTCACACGATAAATTATTTGGTTTAGATGAGCAGGTACACTCACAAGATGGATCTTTGGGTGGAAGAGGCAGACGATGTGGGCAGCGATCATTCGGTGTAGAGATTAGGGAGCAGGGATCCGTGAGATCGTGGGTGGGATACGCTTGTTATGGGGCATCTTATGCCGATTTGCTTCTTATCCGTACTCGGATTTTGTCTTCGCTTCGCTTGATACTCGATGTTTGATGTATGAGGAGATATCCTAAACTATTATATCTATCTAGGATATTTGGATCTTGCCGTATGGCGTTGCTATATTTCCTTTCTTTTTAGATGGAATGGCTCTGATGTACTCTTGTATGGTGGCTTGCATACATACTCATTTGTGTATGTAGTTGATCCCTTCGCCTGCCGATTACGCCGCCCGTTCTTGTCTCGATGTTTGGAAATGGTTGGGACGGCCGAAAGGTCTACCTGTGAGTGACATTTGGGCCCCACCGTACTATTTCAACCATTTCCGTTCATCCAGGCTTGTAACTAGGAGCGTAATTCACCGAGGTAGTTACAATGGAGTATCTCAAGGTTGATTATATATTAACTAATTGATAACGTGCACACACAGGCTACATACTTTACCACCGAAATTATCTGGCTTTTCAAAAGCATCAAAAATGTTATTTGGATAAGACAGTGCTATGTAAATTTTGCAAGAGCATATTATCATCTTCTGTATTTACATCAGTCTCTTCAAGTGTGAGGGAAAAATACTGTCGGTGTTGTATGAATCAGGTTATGCTTGATACTTTTTTCCAAAAAAAATGATGCATGATAATTCATGAGATCCCTTTTCGATGGTCGATGCTTGGCTTTTGGTAATCATTTTATGATTTTTTTGGTTTCGTAGCAACGCACGGGCACTTAGCTAGTTCTTTATAAACGACCTTCACGCCGCATCTCCCTGACGAGTAACTTCATCAGGTTGAAAGCGCCATCCGTACCAAGCTTTCCGATGATATCCTCATAGACGTCGGGGCTCGGAGCAAAGTTGTCCCGCGCGAGCGTCGAATTAAGCATCCAGAGCACCGCCTCCAGATCTGTCTACTCGCATAGGGCAGCCAGAAGCCCTTCTTGGTCGGAGGCCGCGGACACCCGAAAACGGGGGCATCGCCATCGTGGTTGCCGCGCCGGGGGACTAACATTGGACGACCAAGCGGCCGCCTGCATTGATGCGCAGGGGTAATCGGGGCTGAATCATAGGGCTGTAGTTCGCGGGCTGGCGGCGGGCCTCGGCTTAGCTAATCCTCTCTAGGCGCGACAGGGGATGGGATTAGTGAGGCAGAAGCTGAAGGCTGGAGGCGCTGATGGATCCAGGTGGGCGGCGGCAAAGCAGGCGTTCCGACAGGCGGCCTCAGAGGAGTGTAGTAATCGGCCGGATATCTAGCTAGCAACGAACCCGGAGGGAGGACGGCACCTTCAGGCAACGGGGCAACAAGGGGATCCCAGGAACCTGAAAAAAACCAAGAGGTAGATTGACTAACCGGTGGCATGGTGGGTAAATATCTCTAAGATTTAGGGTCAAAATCGACCAAAAACGTCTGGTTGATAGAAGCGGTGCTTGCTTTATTATTAAATATAGATAGTAAATTTGTCCGTGCGATTACTATGGTTTTTTTCTTTGTGCCGTAGGATCCATGTTAGGATACACAGCCCCATCTAAGCAAACAAATCTGACTGTGGTTGGGAAGGAGCATCTTGGGGACAACGACGAAACTTACCTTGGCGACAATGTGTCGGAAAATCTATCAGTAGTCTCCACAAGAGCAGACCCATCCTTAAAGTGGTGGAAACGATTCAGATCTCTGAGTATGATCTGCCTGTTAAAGATCATAGAGACAAGCTTTATCATGGAATACACACACATGAGGATCATCTAGCCTTTTTCAAAACGGGGAATCATCTAGCCCATGAATCCTCGAAAATTCACGCTTTGCAGGATTAGGAAAACCATGGCTTCCACAAGCAGAAATCAATGTCCACCGTAAGATGACACTGGGATTTATTGGCAGTTTGTAAATGAATTTGTAAGCCTTCTCAAACTGACCTGGTAGAGTTAGATAATTTCACAGAACCATAGTCTTTTTCCCCAGTAATGATTCCTTACTCTCTCTGGCTATTCGGCGGTGCCGACCTTGACTACAATATCGCGTGTTTGTCGTCCCTCCTCTCTGGCTAGCGTGGCCGCCACACACGCCTTGAGCAGCGATGGCATAGCTCCCTCCTAGAGCATGCAACTAACAGCCGCGACGCATCCATTTAGTCAGAGTGTGCATGATGTATGGGTCCTCCGCAGTGCCGACCTTGATTTCCACACTCTAAACCTGCAGTCCTCCCCGGCCAGCATGGCTGGGCAGGCCTTGAGAAGCCACGTGTAGGCGTTGTTGTCCAGCCTAATGCCCTCCTCCTACATCCGGGAGCCTTGAGAAGCCACGTGTGGCGGCACCAGTCAAGCACGGTACCCCACAACAGCCTGTTTAACCATCATCAAACACTCCTGATAAGAGAAAGTACCAATCCCCGTTTTGATTCTGCCCTAATATTTGATAAACTACCGATAGTACTATTAGAGTAAACCTGTGTTTGTATCGGTATTGACACCGTATTGTATTTTGTAACTATCTAACTCTGCTATATATACAACAGCAGGCCCACGATGGTGTTGTGTGCTATTTTCCCCTACCATACATGGATGATTTTATTGTATCGGAACTTTGTTTCCATAGCCTATATATATAGAAGTACCTAAAGCAGAATTCAGGCTTCTTTCTTAGGATGCTGACTCTTCTGAGTGACAAATGAAAGAAAGATACTGATGCTTCAGGAAAATTCTCAGGCGGTTACATACAAAACACTAATTCTTCACGTGATTGGATTGTTCAGAGCTCTGCCTTCCTCTTAACATTGTCAAAGAGGAAGTCTCTGAATCAATTAAGATTGTTCCACTGCTCGCTTCCTTCCACTTTTCAGGGGCCTTCTCCACTTTTACCATGTATAAGTAGCTCAGAAGACAATGGCTATGCTTGAAAACCATGTCTCCGGCCTCTTTAGACTGAAGCGTTCACTGCAAAATGTACTGAATCCCCTGCCGTAGGCGAAAAAAATTCCTCGCGGAGGCGACGCTATCTGGTAAGGCCGCTCCTGCAGAGGAAACAAGCGGCTGGCGCCAGCCGGCATAGAGTAGATCTTTTTTTTTTTTTAACATGGAAGGGCCTCGAAGGACCCCAAAGCTGCCATTAGATAACTGTCGGTCGGTTACATTCACAAACAGGACCTAAAAAGAAGATAAAAGTGAAAGCAGCCCTGGACATAAGCACTAAAGACCCTAACTTTTGCCTGGAAAAAGCAATCAAGTCCTTTGACCAAACCACCGTCGAAGGAGCCTCGCCGCCGGCCATCTTGCTCCCGCCGGGGACGCACCACTTGGCGAGAAGAAGATGAGGAGCGCCGGCGCATGGCTCCAAGAGGGCCTCCATCCTGGAGGTTGAAGACACGCCACATAGGCGCGCTATCTCGCCGCTCTTGCGGCCGAAGATGCCTGTGGCAGACATTGCCACCCGGCGATGAGCTCGATGCGGCAGCAACCTGCGCGGAACAGCAAGGCCACCATCCAAACCAACGTCCCCCTCGCCACCTTGGCCGGCCAGGACGATGCTCTGGGCGATGAAGTTGATGAAGCGCAGGCAAAGGTGTTTATTGAGAAGATCCGCCGCCAGGGATCTCATCCGCTTCCGCCATGGAAGAGGGGGCAAGAACAGAGGCGGACTCCAGTCGGCGCTTCTGCCGGCGCCGAAATGGAGGATCTTCATAAACCGGCCGGGCCAGCCGACGCCTCCTTCCCGCCGCCACCACGGCCAGAACAGGAGAACAGCAGCGAGCAAGCCCGAACAGGAGGTCGAGCGCCGTCGACGAGAGCAGAGCTCGAACTGCAGAGGGATCAACCCAAAGGTCCCCATGCCCTACTCCAACTACTCGGCATAACGCCAGAAAAGCTGCATCTAAACCTAACTCTACCTCCGGCGTCTCTCCTTCGCCGTCTCCGGCCGGCAACACCGCCGAAGACTGCTCGGGATCGGCCCGGCAAAGCTGAGACGACTCTCAATGGGGAGGAAAGGGGAGAGGGTCCTGGATAGTAGGAATGAGTTGTGGTGCATAGAGTAGATCGGAGGGTCGACATCCCTGCGATTGACAATCCAATACAGGCTAGAGGGTCGGACGGAGCTGCGCTGTCGGCAACTGTAGCTAGGATCTCGACTTCGATTGCCTCTTCCTCTCGCTCTCGACTCTGTTAGACAAGTAGACAATAGAGCCTCGCAATCTCAGCCTCGAGGGCAAGAAAACGTCAACGCTGCCGCCACCGTGGAAAAGGCGTGGCCAGAAACGATGGATGCGTGGTGGTCCCAGTGACCATGATCTGTGCACACGGCCAGAAACGGGGCAGGACTTTTGCCACAGGATGACCTGGTCCTTGTTGTCCCTAGTGTACCAGTCGAGCTTGATGGCCGGATGCCGCAGCTCGTCTCCGCCCAGGACCAGGCCATACGCAGCGACGCACCCAGGAACTCCTCTGGCATGCGCGCAACCGCTGCTCTGAAGCTTGTTCAGAATAATATATAAGGCCAAGAACCAGGTTGGTTGCCGCACCTCGTCTCCAACCAGGAGAAGGCCATGCGCGGAGGCGGACGCTGAATCGGGGCGATGGGAGCTGGGACTGCGAGGCGGTGAAGAGATGTGGATCGGTGATGTGATTTGAGGCCAGGAGGCGTACGATGGGACTATGGGATAAGGGATTTGGGGCGTACGCCTGTCACACAAAATTAGAATCGCAGGAGGTAACCAACGTTTATTGAAAAAAGCAACCCCAAATATTTGGAACCAAAAGCGGTTAGCGGTAACCATTAAATAAGTTTCTTCAGCTTGAGTTAGGTTAAAAGCGCGGAAGATTTTTGCACCATCACCGTCCTCAAATAGAGTGTTTTCTACGGTCGCTCCATGAATAGCGCATAGCAGAGCCGCACCTAATACTCCGGCAACTCCCATCATATGAAATGGGTTCAACGTTCAACGTCTAATTATAAAATCCTTGGAAGAAAAGGATGAATCGAAATATCGCTGCTATCCCAAAACTCGGCGCAAAGAACCAACCGGATTGCCCCAGTGGATAAATAAGGAGATGGCAGGGACTAGCTTAGAGAATCGGGGGCCGGCTGGACATGGCGACGTCCACACAGACAGTGAGGCTGCGAGGGGATCGAAGGTCTAGGCGAGCTACACGGTGGGATTTGAAAAATAAATATTGAACCGTTTTTCTCTACTTAGTTGTGGCACTGGTGGGTAATTATATCTAAACGCTAGGGGTAAACGTGTCAAAAAAGACTGGTTGATAGAAACGTTGCTTTTTTTATTATTAGGTATAGATATGTATTTGTGGAATATAATGATGTTACGGCAATTTAATAAAAATATCATAAAATTTGATCTACAAGTCGATGATACTCTGTTTGGTCATATTTTTTGTTAAATACTATTAAAGTTATCCAAGTACTAAAATAAGGAAGAAACACCAAGAGTTCTGTGAGATTTAGGTGCTATTTGGTTGGACTCTATTTCTGGCTTTTGATTTTTTACTTATAAATCTAGGAAAGTGTTTTTGGGTTTGTTTTTTTTAGCTTTTACTCGGACATAGTTGAATGATGGTATAAGCCAAAAGCAAAAATCTAAAGTTGCTTATAAAATAAAGTTAAAAGCGATAGATAAGATTAACCAACAATCACTCTACTTCTTGATATAAATGCTAATAATGCAGCCTAATTTGGGACCTTGTGAAAGAAAAATTCAAATAAAAAATATATAAATTGAAGCAATGTCTTTCTTTCGTAGAGTATTTTGTTATGTGCACTACCTAGTTTTCATGAAAAGTATGCTAAAATTTGACAACTTTCGAAAAACCCGTTTCACAATATGGCGTACCATGTATAAACATTCACGGCTTTCAAACGAGATGAGAAAGGTCATGGCAATATGTTTTCCATAGTTTATGATAACGTGTCCATGTTTGGTAGATCGGTTCATAACTTTATATTGGCATTTCAAACAATGTTTACCAAAAAGGTGCATCCAAATTCGTAGTTATTTTAAATTGTCTAAGCGACAACAATGGCTATGTTGTGAAGCAAATACAAAGACTATATGTGGTTCAAAATCTCACCGCACCAATTTTCTCCCAAAGAATAAAAAAATTGACGGATAATGTCCGAGTTTCATGAATTATCAAGCTTCTGAGCCAGGTTTGATGATTTGAATGATTTTATCTCAGTTTAGCAAAAAATATTCGAATTTTGAACAACAAACGATGCGAATATCTTCTTCCCGTAATTCTGGCTCACTGACATGTGGGTCACTTGCATGGTGGGTCCAAAAATGTTAGTGTAGGTTGGAGTGGGCGGGCAGGCACATATTGTAGAAGGGCTAGGAAATGTCGATAAGGTGATGCACTTAGGAGACTGCAAATTTACCACCTATATCCCTCTATTATTGTAGTGTTCCTCGGATTCTTGTTTCTGGAGCAAGGATAGAAGATAAATTTTGCATTCTAGAAAGAGGTGAAGCATGTTTGAATGGATGCGCAAGATATTTTAATGGATGGGTGCGATGTTTGGGCGCCGTACCAATTTTTTTAGGTCGAAACTTCTAGCATACGCTACTCCGGCATGGGGCCTCTCAGATGCTATCACCGTCTAGACCCACATGCCAGCGAGAGTTGCTTTCTAGTATTTAAACGAGTTTCTAGACATTTACTGAAATTTTCAAAAAATTTAAGACTTTCAATAAGATGACCATCATCCAAAAAAAAAGTGACCAAGGTCATGGAAATTCTTTATGATGATGTGTCTGCATTTGGTAGATCAGTGCATCTTGGCAAATCAACCAATATGTCTGGTTCCAAATTTGAAGTTTGTTTTAAAATCTTTACTATTAAAAAGAAGTTAGTGTTCGTAGGTTGCACTTTGACACTTTAACATCAAACATTAGACAATCCAGAGTGTTTGAGTGCCAGAATATTTGGCTAGTTAATTACATGTCTTTGCCACCGCTAAGCAGAAAATGCCCACCAAAAAAAGGAGGCGAGGACCTGGCCCATCCTCTCCCGGCCTACTTGCATGAACCCTAACACAGGATCCAGGGCCACGACCCCCGTCTCTCCCCGCCCTAGCTGCCCTCCCGCCGCCTCAAACATCCTGAGAACCTCCAAGGCGGATGCCCTCCGATCGCTCGTGGTGGAGAGAGGTGGAAGAGGGGGCTAGAGCTCTAGGCGTGCAGGATTGGCTGCGCCACCGCATTCCTTCGGAGGATGCCGCCCCATGCCTAGAGGGAGGCGAGGTGAGGTCCCTGATGATGCGCTGTCGTCGGTAACTTCCCCGTATATTGTACGTGCAGGAGCTAGCCCAAGGGTTTGACGAAGGAGCTGCAGCTGCACCAAATTGATTTGGGGAACCACTCGGCATTTTCGTGGATCTCCTATCAGTTAATTTTGCCGAATGATGCTTCATTTGGCAATGGTCCATGAGTAATTTGCTCCTCTCTCTCTACCTACACCAAATTTGCCACTAAATATTTATGTTAACATCCTTTAAATAATGTTCTATGCTGAGCTATTGAATCTTTCCTGAATTATATTGTTCTTGTTTGTTATAGAATTTACACCGATTTGGTCTCTGATATAAAATTTATACCAATTTGTCGCCGCAACATCGCCCCCTCACGCTAGCCGCCAAGCACGCCTCTAACCGCATCCTAGAGCACCGCCCCCTATGCAGCGTGCCGCCGGTGCCCAGTCATGGCTGCACAGCACGCCCCCGGCCGCACTGGCCTCCTGCCAACCTGCATGTCGTTGTGCCTCACGCTGCTCTACCTGAAGCATTTCGGATGCATCCACGCCTTTGCAGTGCACGCCTGCGGGACCCCTCTACCGCCGCCGCCACCGAGGCTGCACTGCAGCTGTCGTCCATTTGCATCCAGCACAGATGCCTCTGGCTCTCCAAGCCTTATAGGTGCTTCTCTGATGTGGTATGCTTCTTGTACTTTTACAGTTGCTACTGAATTCGTCCTTTGAAATCAATCAAAGTACCAAACTGTCTTGGGAATACAATATCAGTGTCAAACTGTCTTTGGGTGATCATTCTTAGCCAATGTTACCTTTACTCGGCAAGTGCAATGATCATTCAAATATTAAACAAAAGTGATGATCTTAAGAGTATTGTATGCTCTCCTGGAAAGTGTTCAGATTCAATCTTGTCAAGAGTTTAATTAGTGCTCTTGCTCTGTTAATTCACAAGTACATACATTGGCATATAAAGTGAAGATTCTCAACCATGATTCTAGCAGAAACTACAGAAAACTGGAACTGAAATCATGCAAGCTTGGATCTGATATGCGTTTGTTTGTCGAATATCTAGAATGTAGCTACTTTATCTGCTTGATTTGTTAGATTCAACGAGTAATTTTGTAATATTAACTCCATGCAGCTAGCATGCTCCTTGGTTCTGTTTACCACTGGTTATGAAGGAGGCCTTCATTTATGTTCCAAATTGCATGAAAAGATGTTCACATAGACCTGAATATTTTGCATCAGAAAGCCTGAGTGTAGCATAGAGGGAGAAACAGTAATGCACTTTTAGAAGAGACAAGCCTATGAAATATTCAGTAAACCCATGGTGAGTAGGCTATTTTGGCACGCACGTCTTCCACCGTGCCTGTGGCACATTTTGGCGGCCATGGCCGTGAGCGCCATCGTGGGGATGCAAGTCGATGGTCGTGGTTGCAGGACCGTATGTCATGGAGACTGGAGAGGAGGGGACGTCGTGAAGGAGCCACACCAGAATTCTCTCCTCCTCGGGCAGTTGTGACGCTAGGACCTCCTCTACCTCAAGATTCTGTTGTTGTGGCACTCTCATGCCACGAGGGGACGCCGCTCGGGCCGCTGCCACGCCTTAGGGCAAAGGGGATCATGCACTTGGGTGATCTCTTCACGTCGATTGGACTCAGGCGTGCGCACTAAAGAGAAAGCGTGCATGGCAGTCTGTCAGGTAGCATGGGCGCTAGAAATCGAAGCAATTAGCAGTTTATGAAGTGAATATCTTGAGAAGAAGGGTTTGTTGAACACGAAAGAGATTGAGGGAAGGTCGCCAGCCACCGTTGGTGTCATCAGTCTGAATATGGTTTGTCTTCCTCACTAGATTGTGCAAACAACATGCTGTCTTCTTTATTTAAGAACGAAGGAAAGGAATGCCATGTTTATTTGATAGGTGCAATGCTCTATCTTTGACACATTCTCTAATTCTTATTATGTAGCTTTGCTTAATAATTAATTTGATATTAATAATAATGAGCCATTTTGTAGCTTTTTAATGTATTTTATAAGAACCATAATTTTATTTTCAAGAGAGAATATCCACTGGATTGGAAAGAATGATCATGATTCTTCTAGGAAGCAGCTTTGCAACCCAACTATGAGCCATAGTCCTCCACACCACTTGCAGTTCAGTTCATCTCGATGAAACAGTGTTGGTGCATTCTTCTATCATGGGCGTATCTTTGTTTGTACTACTAATTATAGGATGTGAGTTTATATATATTTTTTCTTTTAACATAATCAATCTACATGAAGTTTCTTTTTTTTGGTAACTTGTGCTCATGATGTGTCTGTTCTAGGCATGTTCTTTCGTATACTGGACATGGATATACCAGATCAATTATTTACCAATGTTCGCCCTGATCCGGCCCGTGACATCGCCTCCTACGACCATGGCCCTGATCTACAACCTGGCTCCCATCCCCGTCGGCTGCGTGAGCCCCAGGCTCCTCGAGTACCAGCCCGGCTCGGTCTCCTCCACAAGCTCCTCTCAAAGTCCTCTCTTCGGCGCCCCTCTGCGCTCCTCTCTGCTAGACATTCAAGTGATACAAACCAAAAGTGATTTTACTTTCTTTCCGTCTCAATTGATTAGTGAAATTTTAAGTGTGAATTGTTATTACTGTTTTTATTTGTATTGCAAGGAGAAAGAATGCTCTTGTGCGGTAATATTTCTCTGCCAGTTCATGGACCGGTGTTCAATTTCTTCATACTCCATGTTACTACCTTTGGATTGAAGTTAAGTTGTATGTACAATTGTATATCACGAGGTTGCTTATCTAAATGTTATATGATGGTACTAGCTTCTTATGTATTTATGTACCGATAAAATTAGCTGTCATCTCGAGTGGGTAGTGTCAAAGGCACCAGACTATTGATAGGAATTCACTCTCTCACATGAATTTGCCTGCCTACTACATGAATATTACCTTCATGCACCATTTAAGGGACACGGCAGTTCAGTCATGCAACTCTCACCATTCATAGTTATTCAGATTGTATATTTCTTTTGGGTTTCTAATTACAGCCGAATACATGTACGAGGATTTATCTGCCCTGATTTTGTGAGGAATGGAACACCATGAATTCAGAGCTAGCTCATCGTCAGTCGGTTGCTTCTCAACCAGGTATGGACTGTTAGATTAACATACTACTTACATGGATTTAAAAACTGAAAATCAGTGTCAAAGAGTTATCCCTAGCGTTGTACATCCTCACCAAACTTTTGGTTTACTCATTTTTTTAGATATATGGATGCAGTACAACGGACAGTGTGTATAGCGTTGTACATATGCTAATTGAGTTGCGCTGTTTTAAAAAATCGTATCATATTAAAAAATCACGTCAAGATCTGCGTTCACCTACAACTCACTAGCTCTGTTTTCCTGCTACACCATTCATTTCTGGCTTAACTTCACAAGTGATTTCCCTAATCCTTGGTGGCAGCGGTAAAATCTATTCTTCTCTCTAGGACCCATAATTGCAGATTGATCGTCTAATGTGTTTATTCAGTCAACCTTCTGTTGTTTGATTGAGTTGTTATTGTACTTTTACATTGTGACATTTTCAGATCGACCAAGCATAGAATCTGTCTGCTATATGGTACACTTGTTCTTTTGCTCCTTCTTCAAAAATTGTTTGCTTGATGCTTGATGGCAAATACTACTGTTAATGTACTGTATCAAGTTGAGATATTTTCATAACCTTTATAAGTGAGTTTTATGGAGATTAAATTTTGATTTAGTAATGATTCTTCTATATGAACTAGATTGTTATTATGAGAAGAGGGTACTGAACTAGAGGTTGGATAAATCTTGTGAAATCCATTTTAGACTACATATATGCACATACTTACAGATATATCGCCGTCATATACTATTTATGATGCAATCTTATATGTATCATCTTCAGATTATAGTTTAGATCTCTGAAGTTGTACTTTTTATTTTGTGGTACTGAAAAAAATTGAGAGCTCACAAAGAACAGGATCATCCATCAGAAATTCTCCTATGTTATGTTACATTATTTCTGAGGGGCTCGCTCTGGTTAGATTTCAATGAACTTTCGTATTATTCTCTTGCAATAATTGACAGCTATCTTCTAGGTTTAGTATAACCTTGCATTTAAAAAAAATATGGAAACTTCATTTGAAGAAGGATGTAGATAAACAACCGGATATTGTACTAACTTCGCCACTTCCTTTTCCTATAGGCTAATTTATGAGCTGGGTGTTACTCTTTACAATGGAATTTGTCAATTATCAAGCTATGTATTATCAACTTTTTCCTGCTTACGCCAAGATGGCAGCTGGGTGCAGTGCTGCAAAAATTCAAAAGAAGACGATAACAAAAGTCGTGCTGATGAGTGATGAGCCTAGACATAGTTGGAAGTTGTCGTGTTAAGGAATAATGCCCCTCAAAAAATATGTTTAGTTTTTTCCGTTTAGTTTTTTTGTACCTTTTATTTATTTCGGGTCCAAAAATTCTACCCAGATTACTCCAATACTATGCAAAATCTGCTCAATGAGATTGAATGAAAAATTTACCAATTTTCTCTTGGTTTCATGATTCTAGAAAACTCTTTGTATGTCTGAGTCTGTTAAAAGTTTATGTCCCATAGCAGCGCATGGGCATTCAACTAGTTTCCAAGTAAAAACATTGTGTTTTGTTGTGGAGCAACTACAAAGATGATGACTCAAAATGTCACCGTTCCCTTTTTTCACACAATGTATAACGCCTTTCAAGCTTTTAGGGGCTGGATGTTTGAATTAATGGGCGAGATGTTTGAATGGGTGGGCAGGATATTTTGACGCTCTGCTAAAATTTTGAAGTTGAAACTTCTAAGGTACGCTACTCCCAGACGAGATGTTTGAATGGGTGGGCGGGATATTTTGGCGCTCTGCTAAAATTTTGAAGTTGAAACTTCTAAGGTACGCTACTCCCACTTGTGATGCTGTTCCTGTCAGATAGACCCATAGGCCTGTATGATTTCTAGCATTTAATGAGGTTATAGACATCTGCTGAAATTAATGAACATTAATTCAAGGCTCTCAAACAAGAGGAGAAGGGACAAAAGTGGAAATATGCATTCTAAAGAAAAGATGAAGTATGTCTGAATGGATGCACGGGTTATTTGAATGGATGTGTGCGATGTTTGGGGCAGTACCAAAATTTTGAGGTCGAAGCTTCAAACATGCGCTGCTCCGACATGGGGCCGCTCAGATGCGTTGTTACACTCTAGACCCGCATGCAAATGAGAGTTACTTTCCAACATTTAAATGAGTTTTTAGGCATTTGCCAAAATTATCGAACAATTCAAGGCTTTCAAAAAGATGACCATTTTCCAAAAAAAGTTGACCAAGGTCATGACCATAACTTATGATGACGTGTACGCATTTGTTATATCGGTGCATCTTGGCAAATCAACCAATATGTCTGGTTCCAAATTTGAAGTTTACTTTCGAATTTCCAAACATGGCACCTTTTCAAAAAAATTAGGGACAAAATTAAATATATGTTGAAATAAAGCCATTCGTTTGCAATGTGCATTATTTTTCATGGTAAAACAAACTTGTATTTTCACAACATTTGGATCAATTTTGATCTATGCTGACTGGCAGGTGGTTCACATATATGATGGTGCCCAAAGCAGGATAGGTAAGAATTTCCAAAGTTATCCCTCCTCACCTCTTCGCGCTATGTAATAACTTCCACCCTCGGCCGCCTAGGCCCTCAACCCCTTGCCCACATAACAAATGCCCTCACGCCGCTCCTCATCACCACCGTGCGCGAAGAAGCTTTCCCTACCCGTCGGTCTTCTTGAGACGCACCGGTGGGCACATCCATCCCACATTAGTCCTTCTATCTCTAGCTCAATCTGGTTGGCATTTTATTGCCCTTACACCCAATCAACCTCCTCAAATACGTAGTTTAATTGTCCTCAATATGCATGGTCATAGTTTATTCTGTGCTCGATCTGTGTTCCTATATACCTTCAGTGATTTTTGCTGTCAATTTGTTTGCGGAAATGCATAGGCATATATAGTTTTTGTACTCCATCTGTATGTTTCCTGCTTTTCTTTTAACAATAACCAACCTTGTATGTCATAATTAAATAGATGGGCAAATTTTGGATAGAGGTTGATCCATTAGGCAGCGCTAACCATATCATTGGCGTTCTATGATTTATGGGGTTTGTTAGAGCTCATTGTGACAGCTCAAACGTACATTGCTCCTGTTGGTTGTGTGTGAATCATAGGGTGCTGCCTCAAAAGTATAATGGAAGACCATATTTTTACATTTGGGATGCTAAGCATAGATGTTAGATGGGTATTTCATGGTGAACCATATGAACCGGGGAAGCACATCTTTATCATCAAGATCAAGTAGGGGAAGCAGATGTTGCTCAACTAGATCAAATGACAGAGGCAGCTCCTGAGCATCTAGATCAACTTGGAGAAAGGGGAGAAGAGAAAAAGCGCAAGCTGCATGAAATGGGTTTCATTTCTGGTACTGCCGCTATGCGAGATGACAAGGTATATCTGTAGAATGACAAATGTTCAGGTTGTGTGTCTTTGATGTTTCTCTATAAACGTATCTATTAATCTACTAATCGCAAAAGCAGATGACCGAAGAGGACTATGATGGTAATGATGATGACTTGTTCATTGATGAGCCTGCACCCGAGGCTGTGGATCGGGTACACTGCTTCTAGATGGATTTGATGCAGGGCCGCTGATCACCAGGGGTGTACTTTTGGTGCCGTATGGGTAGTCTCATGACCACTAGCCCAACTGCAAAACTCTTGGGGTGTAGAGCTATCCCATGATTGGTTTGCTACTATCGTAGTTCTGTAATATGGAGCTACCTTATGATTTCTAGGCCTTTATTAGCAGAACTGTAATTGGAAACTATTTCGTATATTAGTATATATATGTGTGTTTGTGTGTGTTTCTAGTCTGAAACCCGATCTTATGATTTTATCGGTTCCTAAACAGTTTTTGAGGCCCCAACGCTGATGCCCTATGCTGCTAGCCCTTCCCCTCCCTCAATGCTCCCTGATCCAAATTAGCCAAAGGATATACTGTATAAGCTGGGATCAATTTGATTCGAAGATGGGTGATTTTCTTGGTCCTTGCAAGGAGTACCAAGGGAAGGAGGAGGTTGGCTTGGTCGATTATCTCACCCCCTTATGTAGGACCCTCTTTATCTCACCCCTAATGTGGGTCCCGCTTGAAACATTTGTAGGCCACCAGGTGATAGCTGGGATCAACAATTCGGAAATCTCTCCCGGCAAAATGTTCCTGCCACTGCCACTTAAAAATACTTACTGTAGAAAAAGTGTACTGACCAGCCCTACTACTACTAGTACTATTACTCACTTGCCCATGCCTTTCTACCGACGACAAGACAAGAAACCCCCACTAGCTAGCTCCCATCCAGCAAGCAATTGTTGGAACTGGTGCAACCTCTGATTGGGGAGTTCTTGCTGAAATAGGTGGGTGTATTTGCTCACCTCAAAATCTGTCTTTGTTTAATTTGCTTCTGATTGATCCATTGGGGGTACTATTAGTACTAGTAGTAGTATTCAGTATGCTTTGATTATGGAGTTCTTGCTTACTGCTCACCTTGGAATCACCTAATCAGGATATTTTCCCTCTGCTCTGATCGATTGGGTCATTTGGGTGGGGGTGGGGGTGCGGGTCGGGGGGTTTGGGGGGAGGGGTACTGATTTCATATGGATTCGGGATCGGGGCATGGTCATTGTTGTTTTGATTAGGGCATTTGGTCGAGTTCGATTTTGGTGTTCTTCACTTCTGTAACCTTTAGTTGCTACTCGTAATGTGTAGTGGATTTTGCGTCAGATTCTGTATGGAGAACATGGGTCAGTGGCGCACATGGCCACTATGCACAAGGATGGTCCCGTCAGTTCCCTTAAAAGTTGCCTAAAAAGATAATGTAGCATTATATTCGTTGTGTTCTTCCATTCTTTCCAATGCTGAAAGTGGTTGGCTGCAACCTGAATGTATCCATATGCTAAAAGTTGTCTTTGCTTGCATCCTGTTTTTGTGGAAGCCTCTGTGACACCATCTCTTCTTTATTTACTGTAGCACGGTGGGACATACCTACAAACATGCGGTGCTCTAGGTGCGGCAAATAGGATGGTACCCCCATATGCCGTAGGATCCAACCAGTACCACTAGTCACCAAACAAGCGCAAGGCCACTGACCAGCTCGGAGGGCCCAACTTAAAGAGAAGTGTATTTTTTCTTAATACCCTTATTACCATGGTGTAGTCTAATTTAATTATTACCCGCTTGGTGTCATGCATGCTCATCAGATGTTCAGAAACATATGTGTGATTTTATTAATTATGGCACTGTGTTTATGTGAATCCAGATCTGGATCTGTCTAACTATCTCATAGTCAGTATATGACCACTATGCATTGTATTGAACTGCTGAGCTCTGTTGCTATTTATGCAGATTAAAGGTGCTGCTACGGAGGCTGATGCTGATGTAGAGGCTAGTAGATTGCTGATGCTCACACCAAAAGCAGACATCGTCTACACGACGAGGAAGCGCCAACATAGTACCCAGGTGGGCACTGACCTCTCTAAGAAGTGGGTATAATTTGGATATCCATAATTTCACATGTTATGATTTTCCGTGTTACTGTTATTAGCTAGTACTTTATCTTTACGCTCATGAGAAGTTCACAAAAATCAAATCTGTTTTCTTAGAGGCAATGATTTTGTCTTATATTATTAGATATACTTTACATAATTTAACCTTTCCACTTAATTTCAATCAGTACCACACACCAGCTGCTCAATCCTTTCTGCTACCGTCCTCTTATCAAGCTTGTGGATTGAAAGGGAGGCCCTGTATGCCCTTCCAAATGTAGAGGGAAGAAAAATGGTGCATGGCCACCCTTCGCAAAGGGTACCCATGGTATCAGATATGGATTCCAAGTGGTTTAGACCGACTTGATGTAAGATCTTGTATATCACGTTTTTTGTTGTCGCCTTACTTTTCTATCAATTTTCTCATGAAGGTTATCCATTATGTCGCTCGCCCCATTATAAACAAGATGTTCGGAAATGACAAGTTTCTAACTCTATATAGCGAGGGCCCTAAAGGCATGCGGCAACTATATGATGTGGATGTCTTCTAGACGATGGCCACCACCTATTTGGGTGGCCGAGGTTGGTCCAAGTATGTCTGTGAGAATGGTATAAAGAATTGGGACGAGGTAACATTCGATTCTAGCAAGCCTAGGCAGATACTTGCATGCCATCATACACTTGCTGAACTAAGGACCAAGAATAGAGGTAGTACTAATTAATTTGCTTCTGTACGCATCACAACCTCTAATGATGTTCTTGCGACTAACTGTTCTGCACCATTGTCTTTTCTCATCATATGACCCTGACCACTTCTGCAGTCCGCTTCCCCTTATGTACCCACCAAAAGGGTGCCAGCATCAAGGTGCTGGCACCGACACCGGCCCCAGTTCCTGCAACTGCAGCTGTTGACCTCATTAGGAGAAAGAATATAGGTAGTAACTTAATTCGCTTGTATACTCTCATCTCTTTCTAGGAGTAACTGTTGTATAAGAAACCATTTATCTTGTACACATCTCATATGCCTCTCTGACCACTCCTGCAGTCCCCTTACCTACCCCGCAGAAGGTAACCAGCATCAAGCTATTCGCACCCACACCGGCACTGGCCCTAGTTCCTGCTCCATCACCTGTTGACCTAAGGAGAAAGAATGGAGATAGTAACTTAATTTTCTTGTATACACATCATATCCTCTAATCACTGTCTTCTGAGTAACTATTGTACAAGAGACCATTTTGCCTGTAGACATCTCATCTGCCTCTACCATCCCTGCATTCAGCTTAGCTACCCCTTAGAAGGAATCTAGCATCAAGCTGCTGGCGCCAGCGCCGGTTCTGGGCCTTCTGTCTCCTGCACTAGCCCCTCTACAATTAGTGGCACCATCTCCCGCACCAGCACCAGCTACCACACCCACCCCAGCATAGGCACCGGCACCGGCACAAGTTCCTTCATCACCCCGGGCAGTGCCTTGTCAGACCATATCCTACACTTGTGTCATCACAAGGTCACACTAGATTATGTTTGTCAGTATATGGCGGCAGATAAGCTGCTTGATGACCCACAAGTATAGGGGTGTATCGCAGTATTTTCGAGGGAAGTGAAACCCAATTTATTGATTCGACACAAGGGGAGCCAAAGAATATTTATAAGCCTTAACAACTGAGTTGTCAATTCAGCTGCACCTAGAAACAATCTTGCTCATAGCAGTTTATCAGTAGCAACAGTTTTGTAGTAGGAATAGTAAAGTAGCAGCAATAGTAAAGCAAAGACAGTAGTAACAAAAGCGATGCAGGGGAGTCTGCGGTAGGCATAGGGATGGATGGACGGGCGTTGCATGGACAAGACAATTCACATAGCAATCAGAACATAGGACAATTGCAGATAAATAAGATAAAGCATCCAAGTACTAGATAATCCTAGGCATGTGTCCCATATATAGTCATACGTGCTTGCAATGAGAACTTGCACAACATCTTTTGTCCTGTCAGCCCGTTTGCAGCGGGGCCTCAAGGGAACTACTGGCAATTAAGGTGCTCCTTTTAATAGAGCACCAGAGCAAAGCATTAACACTCCGTGAACACATGTGATCCTCACATCAAAGCCATTCCCTCCAGTTATCCCGATTTACGTCGCCGGGGCCATTGGTTCCGGACAACAACGTGTGTATACAACTTGTAGATAAGACCAAAAACAATACTATCATAATGAATCAATAACATGTTCAGATCTGAAATCATGGCACTCGGGCCCTAGTGACATGCATTAAGCACAACAAGTCGCAACAAAGTCATAAAGCACTAATAAAAGATACTAGGACCATGCCCTAACAATCTGATGCCATTACATGAACGATCTCATCCAATCCCTACCATCCCCATGGCCTACAGCGGGGGATTACTCACTCCTAGATGAGGGAAACATGGATGGTCCATAGAGAAGCGATGGTGATGATGATGGCGATGATCTCCTCCAATTCCCCGTCCGTGAGTGCGGAAACGGAGTTTGTGCTGTTTCGTGGAATCTGGTGGTGGCGTGAACGGAACTCCTTCTAGAAAAGCGTCGAACCCCAAGTTTTTAGGTCGGAAGGCTGCTTATAGCGAAGAGAGAGGCCGAGGGGTGCACAGGGGCCCACACCACCTGGCGTGGCTGCTTTGGCCGCGCCACCAGGTGTTGTGGCCACCCCCTGGCTCTTCTCCGTCTCGTATTCTGGCTCCTAGAGTCTTCGGGTGAAATAGGATTTTTGGCATATTTTCCGGGATTTTTCCTGATAGTTGGTTTTCTGCACAAAAAGTAGACACCAGGGCAATTCTG
This sequence comes from Avena insularis, assembly GCA_023614405.1. NCBI lineage: Eukaryota > Viridiplantae > Streptophyta > Magnoliopsida > Poales > Poaceae > Avena > Avena insularis. Next base: position 326,776,087 of record CM042694.1, read on the forward strand.
CTCAAAACAGCATCAGTCCGCATTAGTTGCATCCAAATCACACACGTTTAGAGATGAAACAATAGCAAAAGTGTTCGGGAAAGTAGATACGTTTTGGACGTATCAACTCCCCCCAAGCTTAGCTTATTGCTTGTCCTCAAGCAATTCAGTTGAGTGCGATAAAAAGCATCACGAACATATTTGCTTCATATGATGTAAATATTATCAGCAATGTGATCAACTACTTAGACAATTCATAATAAAGAGTATGCAACTGAGTCTACTCAATAGTCATTGCAAGCTATGAAGAGATTCCAACTCAAAAATAATAAGTAGCATGAAGCATAAACATAAGCAAAATTACAATGCTCATAAAAAGGTATGATAGAGTGGTATCTCTCTTACCTTTGATTATGAATGTCAAGGCACCTCTAAAGTTCAAGTGATGACTAGAAGTACAGATATCAAGGATACAAGCATCAAAGTCATAACACTAATAATCAAGTAATGGAACAAACACAAAGAATGACAACTATGCTCTCAAGAAGGTGCTCAAAGAATAAGTGGAGACTCAACAAGTAGAAGAAAAGGTTTTGAATAATTTGAAAGGCTTCCAAATGTTGAAAGTATGGTACTCATTAGCTTTGAGCTCTCATTGCCCCTATCATAAGCATCTTTAATGTGGTTAAGGTGAAAGTGAGGTCCAATCTGAGTTATATGCTTGACAGACTATAAACTGAAAATCCCAAGTCCCTTGAGTACGAGCGCTGCTCCTCATGCTACTCAACTTTAGTTACCGGTAAGTTCTTGTCATCGTAAGTATGTGCGTATCATTAAGAACCACCAACGGGGTACCCCTTGCCCGATGATACGGAAGAATCCCCATATCAAAATGACAAGGCAAGCAGACAATGAGTATCTCAGCAATCTTCTTATTTACCATGGGAAAATGGTGCTTTTTTCTCTCTTTCCTCTTTTCATAAAACTCTTTTTTTTCTTTTTTCTCAATAGCTATCTCTCTCTTTTTTTATAAGAAGAATGCTTCATAGATATCATTATGGTTACGCTGCAGGTTTCCACCATGTCAGCATGGATTAGACCAGCGGCCCATGCATTTCTCTAACACACATACATAACTCCATGGACTTACAAGCTCCCCTTTTATTTCACACCGACGACATCCGCAAACAAAAGAGCAAGGTATCAACTGGGTATATATTTACAAGTGTTGAAAGTGTTCCTCGTGATAGCACGGTTCTGCTAATCCCCAGCCTATAATTTGCAAGCATATAACTTTCAGGTTTATTAAGTGCAGGAAATAAAGTGTGCCATCAAGTTCGTGAGAGCTTTACTAACTAATTTTCTCATAACAAGCAAACATTTTATTTGGAATAAAACAAAGCATATTGAATATGCATGGAAGTAGCAAATGATGCTAATAGGTAGGTATGGTGGACACTTTGGAAATATTTGGTTTAGGGAGTTGGAAACTTGAGTAAAACACTCAGTGGAAGTGAAGGCTAGCAATAGTAAGGGAGCAACAAACGAGAGAGCAATAGCTATCATTATCATGCTTGCAACAAAACATGACTACTCATGGCATGAAAGTGATTCAAGATCCTTAAGGCAAAATAATTCATCGAGGCTCAACTGATTATTACAGTCATGTGCATGCGTGAGCATGTGCCAAGTCAATTCAAATGAAACACTCAGAGGAGGATACCACGGTGTCATACCAATTTATGAATAGAGCAATGCAAGCAAACATTCATAAGACATACTACAAACTATTAGCGAGCTGGAGCTAATCATAAGTAATCAAGGACTACTAAGCATCCAAATATAACATACACCCTACATGAACAGACTAAGCATGCTCACAGTTATGAGTATATGTACAAAAATGAAAAAAATAGAGTTCGTTACCAGCCTCTTACCACGCCTCAACTTGTCATTAATCCTCATTATTGCTCTTCACTTGTGTGGCTTGAATAATAATATGAGACCAATATTCCACTGAGGACTGCTGAACCCTGTAGCAAACTCACAACACCAAAGAAGAACGACAAATATTTTTGGTGTTTTTGAATTTTAAACAAGAACCAAAAGGGAAAAAACAAGCAAAGAAAAATATTTTTGGGTTTTTCGAATAGTTCAAACAAAGCAAAAAGGGAAAAACAAACCAAGGCAAAAAGAAGAAGCAAACCAAAGAGAAACAACATAAATATTTTTGGTCTTTTTGTGTTTTAGAAAGCAAAAGCAAAAGAAAAACGAAAACTAAAAAGAGAACGAAAACATGAATAAACAAAGTACCGACACAACATGATATGGAGATGAGTGCGGTGTTGGCGTACCTCCCCCAAGCTTGGGCTTTTGGCCTAAGTGGGTATCAATCCCAAGATGGCCAGGATGAAGTGTCACCCTGGTACGACGAAGAGGTCCCTTCATCCTGGGGCGAGCTCGAGTACGTCCCTCCATAATGTGCGGAGTAATCATAGGAGGGCACATCCTCCTGGTGCTTCTCGTGGAAACCCAGCAAGCAAAATTGCTCGTCCACCTCCTCCTTGGAGCACGACCACGATCTCCTGTGAACACTAAACAAAGCAGGCTGTGGAAAAAGGATCTCCCTTTCATCCCCGTCAGTGAAAAGCATCCCATATACTAGACTGTTCAAATCAGAAGTAGCAGTGACAAAGTGATGAATTTTCATAGCAACAAGGTCAAGCCTCTGTGGTGCCAGCATAGCATCATAGGGATCCACTGAAAGACCTAATGCATTGACTATACACGAGGCAATGATGCTCCCATAGATAGGCCCCCTAGCAGCTAGGCGGCGAGCAATAAGAGAGCCAAGATTGTACCGAGTATCATTGTTAAGCGCAGCAGCAAGGAATGCTAAATGATAGTTGGAGATATTACTTGTGTTCTCCCTACCAAGTACACTAGTAGCAAGATAATATGCAAAGTATCTAAGAGCAGGGAGTTGGATATTTCTTATCTTTCCGCCTGCATGTCATCATCATTGGTCACCCCTCGGTAAAGCTCCAACAAATCAGCGGGTCGCCCTTGAATTTTCTTCACGGTCCCTGTCATGCGTACACCTATAATACTGCAAAATCTCTCCAAAGGCATGGTGAAGGGCAGATTATAGATTTTAAAAGAGATAGTCGACTGATAGGATGTCTTAGTAAACGTGAAGCTCTCCACAAATGTTTTGGTGAGCATAGCGTATTGCGCACTCTCATCTTGCATATATGAGGTCAAACCAACCCTCTCAATCAGTAGCAAGAAATCATCAAGAATACCTGCAGCTTGTAAGAAAGTAAAACAAGGAAAAGAGGATAGGTGAGCATCCCCATCATCCCTTTCACTACCAATACGAGTTGCAATGAGATCTTCGTTGTATGATGGCCTAGCTTGAGAGGCTGTTCTTGAGGGCCTCGACCTCCTAGGTGCATCACTCTCAAATATCTCTCCAAAAGTATGGTTGTTCATGCTTGGTATTCTGAAATTTAAACACCTATTAAACAAGTGATTGCAAAGTAAATATAATGAAGGATTCTACTCATAGGGACTTGCAAGAGGCCTAAACATGCATCAAAACTATATCTCTAAGCATCAAACAAGCTTACAAGCTCTCATAACCAGTCACCTACAACAGCAAAATACTCAATATATAATCCACTAAACACAAATCTACTTGGACAAGGGGAGGAGTCACATACCAGGGAACAAATGCTCCAAATTTCAGCAAGAAAGATGGGCTGAGCAAGGAGATCGAAAAAAATCGAGAGCAAGCACAACAAGAACGCGATTTTGAGCAATGAACTGGAGCTTACTCGGGAGAGAGAAGAAAGTGGCAGGTGAGAGAGTTAGTGGGGGGGGGGGGGGCAGGGGTGGCCCACACCAGGGCATGGCGCCACCCAAGGCTGGCCACGCCACCATGTGGTGTGACTGCCTGGTGGCCCCCTGGTACCTCCCAGGTACTCCTCTGCCCCTTTTTTCACGTAAAAGTTTAATATGAATTTTCTGGAATTTTTCGAGACACTTTATTTTTGGGTATTTTTGAGAAATAGAAGAATGATTTTTCTGACAGACAGATTTTTCTTCTTTTGGAAACATGCTGCAAGGACAAAACAAGGCTAGAACTACAGAAGTTCTAAGACACTCTAACATGCAAGCAACTAACAACAAAAAGAAAACTAAACGAAAAAAAACTAAAATGCAAGGATAGAAATAAACAGAGATAATCATAATGAAAACATTGTTTTGTTTAATGAAATCCTTTTGTTAACAAGGTTGATCAAGTCTTGCTACCAAAACAATTCCATATGAGACAAAACTTTGTATTCCACTAATGATTATGTTACCTCAACCTTGATAGCAATGGTCCCAATCATAATGGTTTCAACTTTTTCTCTTGGTATGGGACAATATATTTATCCAACTTGAATGCCCTCAACATGTTCAATTGAATTCAAACCATAAGTCCTTTCAATCTTCTTGGGAAATAGACAGTATGTTCCTTGTCATTAACATTGAAGGTCACCTTTCCTTGATTACAATTGATAACAGCTCCTGCAGTATTAAGAAAATGTCTCCCAAGAATAATAGACATATTATCATCTTCAGGCATTTCAAGCACAACAAAATCAGTTAATATCAAGCAATTATGAGCCACTTGAACAGGTACATCCTCACATATACCCACAGGAATAGTGGTGGATTTATCAGCCATTTGCAAAGATATATCAGTTGGTATTAATTTTTCAAGTTGAAGCCTCTTATAGAGAGAGAAAGGCATAACACTAACTCTAGCTCCCAAATCACACAAAGCAGTTCTAACATAATTGTTCTTAATAGAGCAAGGGATAGTTGGAATCCCTGGGTCTCCAAGTTTCTTAGGAACCTTACCATTAAAGGAATAATTAGCAAGCAAAGTAGAAATTTCTTCATTAGGGATCTTCCTTTTATTCGAGACAATATCCTTCATATACTTTGAGTAAGAAGGCAATTTAATAGCATCAGTCAAAGGAATTTGCAAGAATAAAGGTTTCATCCACTAACAAAACTTATTATAATGTTCATCTTCCTTTGACTTGTGTTTCTTATCAGGGAAAGGCATAGGTTTTTGGACCCAAGGTTCTCTTTCACTTCCATGTTTCTTAGCAATAAAATCCTCTTTAGTGTATTTGGTATTCTTAGTATGGTTTTCAGGTTCTTCTTCAACTTTTTCTTCATTAGGAACTTCATTTTCTTCATTACCACTTTCAGTTTCGGCATCAGAGATAGATATACTATTAGGATCTATAGCAGGTTCAGAGGGTTCTACAACAGTTTTATGTTTCTTCTTCCTTTTCTTACGAGTAGAACCACTATTTTTAGCTTGTTGAGAATCCTTCTCAATTCTTTTGGGATGCCCCTCAGGATATAGAGGATCCTGGGTAGCAGCTCCACTTCTAGTTCTAATTTCATAAGCATGTTTTTCTTTAGTAGCATTAACTAGCAAGTCGTTTTGCACTTTAACGAGTTGATCTATTTGAGTTTGAACCATTTGAAAGTGTTTGACAATCATTTTAACATCATTAGAGGTACTTTCCACAATATCTTTCAACTCAACAATATCTCTAGTGTTTTCCATTAGATGATTTTGCACCCTTTTATTAAAATTATGTTGCTTAACAATAAAGATATCAAATTCTTCTAAGCATTGATCAGGAGGTTTAGAGTAAGGGATATCACCTTCATCAAAGTGTTGGAGAGAGTGTACCTCGATAGTGGATGAGTAGGGGATAGGCTTACATAATTCTTCTATAGGAGGTAAATTCTTGACATCTGCAGCTTTAATTCCCTTCTCCTTAAGACACTTCTTAGTTTCCTTCATCACTTCATCATTTAATTCAATAACTTCCCTCTTCTTTGATGTTGGAATAGGCACCGGAATAGATGGTTCAGGTATAATTACTTCACGTATAGCTTGTTTAGGAGGAGTCCAATCTTCATAGTTCTTACTTATTTTAGCCATTAATTCCTCAGCATCCTTAGGAGTCCTATTCCTGACAACACAATCAGCACAACAATCTAGGTATGTCCTAGATTTCTCAGTTAGCCCATTATAAAATATATCAAGAAGCTCATTCTTAGGTAATGGACTTTGATACGTCCATTTTGCATCTCTATTCTATGTCTTAATTCACTATTATTCATTGATATATTTCGTATTGAGAGGTGATACTTATGTTATTTCATCTATTTTGCATGGTTGATGACTTTTGGAGCATGGACCGCTGGAGTCAGGATTCTGATGGAAAAGGTGCTGTTTGGAGGCAAAATTCACGAAGATCAGAAAATCCGGGAAAATATACGGAAAATTGTATTTTTCCAGAAGACTTAGGATGCCAGAAGATAAAGTGGAGGTGGGCCACAGGGGGCCCACACCACCCCATGGCGCGTGCAGGCCTAGCCCGCGCCAGGAGTGGTGTGGCCGCCCTGGCTCACTCCAGCCTCTCCCCTCGGGCGTATATCATCCCCACGAAACCCTAAGACTTGGGGAGTGACCACAGAAAGATTCCGCCGCCTCTGCGGGGTGAAAAACACCGAGAGAGAAAGATCTCTCCGGCAGACAGATTTCTGCCGGGGAATTCCTTCCCAGAGAGGGGAGATCATTGCCATCAACACCACCATCAAGCTGGACTTCATCGGGATCATCATCATCACCACCACCATCATCACCATTAGCACACTCATCACCATCTCCATATTACTGTAACAATTGCGTTGAATCTTGCATAGTTCATAGGGGAAACTTTCCCGGTGTTGATTACTCTTTGTAGTTGATGCTATTGAGTGAACCATTGAATTATTGTTTATGTTCAGATTGTTATACATCATTATTCCATCTTTGATCATGATCCATATGATGTCTTGTGAGTAGTTCGTTTTGTTCTTGAGGACATGGGAGAAGTCTTGTTGTTAGTAGTGGAGTTGCGTTGAGAAAGATTCAATAGATTGTTATTTAAGTTGTGGTGTACTTCTTCTAGTGGTGTCATGTGAATGTCGACTACATGACACTTCACCTATATGGGCCTAGGGGAATGCATTGTGTATTTGGCTACTAATCATAGGGGTTGCTGGAGTGACAGCAACCTGAACCCCCGTTAGGAAACCATTGCACAAGGGACGTAAGGGTCTTAGAGTTTAAAGCTGTGGTTAGGTTTCTGCCTTAATTACTTTCTTATACTTACGGATGTTTGCAAGGGGTATAATCACAAGTATGTATTAGTCTTGGATGGGGCGGTACATTAGCACAGGTTCACCCACACAACACTTAGCAAGCTAAAGAAGATTAATCGACTATATGAAGCGAAAGCACTTGACAGTCTTCCCATGTGTCCTCGAGAATGTTTGGTCATCTATAGAAATACAACTGGCTTGTCCTTTGCTGCATAAAGGATTGGGCCACTTGCTGCATTCATTCTTACTGTCTTTTATTTACTCGTACTTTGTTCACTTGCTTTATCGAAAACCCCTAAAAATTCGTTTGCTAAGTATTTGCAGAGAATTCCTGAATCATACCACTAGCCAGCAGCTTCTGCTCCTCGTTGGGTTCGACACTCTTACTTATCAAAAATATTGCGTTACACCCCCTATACTTGTGGGTCATCAAGACTATTTTCTGGCGCCGTTGCCGGGGAGTGGAGCGCTATTGGAGAGTGGAACTGGTAAAGGAAACTTCTACTGTGAGTATTGTTTACTTCTGCTAGTTGCTTTATTTTCGTTATGGATAATTCGCTGAGTTTTTTATTTGGTAATGCTACTACCACTGTTAAGGTAGTAGATAAGCCATCACCTGCTGAGAAAGATGTTTTCAAAATACCTACAAGAATTATTGATCGTGTTATGGATAACTACTATGTTGGGGATGGAACTGTCCATCCCGGTGATAATTTACTCTTTATACACGAATTATGCGGGTTGTTCAAGTGTGAAGGTATTACTACAGATCAAGTTAAGAAGAAGTTATTCTCATTATCACTGAAAAGAAGAGCTGAGGAATGGTATAAGCTGCTGAAGAATGGTCAAGCTCTGGAATGGGAGGAAATAGTGCCTCTCTTTTATTCAAAGTTTTATCCTCCTAGTGAGATTCATAAAGATCGGAATCAAATATACAACTTTTGGCCTCTTGATGGAGAGAGTACAACTCAAGCTTGGGGGAGATTAAAGTTACTAATGCTCAAATGTCCCATTCATGAGCTCCCCAACAATATTATTATCAATAACTTCTATGCAAGGCTCCCTCTACATGATAAAGATTTATTGGATGCCTCTTGTGTTGGATCATTCACTCGCATGAAAGAAGAAGCTAAATGGGATCTTCTGGACCGTATTCAAGACAATGCTGAAGCTTGGGAGAATGACAAGGGTAGAAAGTCAGGTATAAATTATGATTATGAATGCATTGAATCTTTTATGGGAACTGATGACTTTCAAAATATTAAAAACGCTTATGGTCTAGACTCTCAAGCTATTGCTTCTTATTTTAAGGCTTTTGCTTCCTACATTGAAGTGCCTAAAAAGAAGTGGAATAAGTATCATGAACCTTATAAAGATATTGCTAAGAGTGTTCCTTCAAGAAATACTGAAGTTTATACTGCTAATCATGTTTTACCTAAACCTTATATTGAGAAAATGCCTTTCCCAGTTAAGGTAAAGGAACATTCTATGATGGCTAGTATGGTAGATGAAAGTATGAATAAAGCTGTTGAACCTGATAAACAAATGGTTGATGAACCTATAATAGCAAGTGTGAAAGACTTTGTCACTAAGTATAAAAAAGAGGGACACACTATCCTTTGTAAGGAGACCTCTAATATTGTTTCACATAGTAGTGTTATGAGAGCTAGTATTCTTGTGTTATCTGTTAGAATAAGTGATCACTGCTATGATGGTCCTTGTGATAGCTATATTGTTAAGTTTATGCATGATACTGAAAGTTACTATGAGAGAGAGAAAAGTGTTCTTATGTATCTCAATAATATCAAGTTTCCTCGTTTTATGCTGAAAGTTTTTATGTTGCACTTCTTTTGCCTTCTTATGCAAGTTGCCTTTGGTTTCAACAACTTGTTTGCTTACAAAATCCCCTTGCATAGGAAGTGGGTTATACTTAAATGCGTGTGTGTTTTTTCTTCTTAATGCTCTCTTTCACTTCAATTCATATCCCTATGAGAGCTTCTTCAAAATTATCATGCCCATCTTAATGGCTATAAAGAAAGAGCTTTATGGGAGACAACCCAATTTGTTTTTGCTTTCAGTTTGTTTTTATTTCTTTGAGTGTTGGAAGTTATTACTTTGGTAATAACTGCTCCTTATCCGTTTTGTTTGGTTTTTGTGTCAAGATCGACCTCTAATGAGAGTGAAGTAAGATTTGGGGAAGTTGCTGTCCCGAAACAGATTTTTGTGCTTCACCGTAAACATTCGTGAGAAATTTATGTATGTCGTATTGAGCTGTAATTTTTTGTGCTTCTGCCCCAGGTTGTTATTTAACTTTCGTTAGTTTTGCACTTTTTGATTTGAGCAACAGAAGATTTTCTAAAAAATTGATCTTTACCTGCTGGTCTGTTTTGACAGATTTAGCCACTCTTGCATTTGCTTCTTTATTCGATTTCCTTTTTGAATTATTTTTGGGTTTTCGGAAGGATTTGCTACCGTAGCTTTTGTTTTGATGGTTTTCAGTTTAAGTTGGACCCAAAAGGTTTTATCGCTTCACTTATACTAATGTTGCAAATGAGAACTGTGTGAAGTTTTGTGTGAAAGAAATTTCCAGGAAGTGGAGATAATGGTGTAATAAGGAAGAGAAGGGTTTTATGACTCAAGAAATAAGTGTATGAAGATGAAGATATTGATGATTCAAGTTATAACTCCGGATAAATTCATTGAGGACCAAATTCAGACCTGCAGAGTCCGTTTCCAACTAGGTAACAGTTCTGGTAAGAAAAGTTCCGCGAAAATACAATCCAACTATATTTTTGCAGTTTTCAGTCAATACGGAAAGCTACGAAGCGAAAAAGGGACGGAAACGGAGCCAGGGTGTCTCACACCACCCTGTGGCGCGGACCCACCCCTGGCCACGCCACCAGGTGGTGAGTCCACCGGGACTCCGCGTCTGACTCGTTTTCTCCCAGTACCTTCCTTTTGATATGAAACTTCATAATATATAACCCCCAGGATCCCCCGAGGTCCGTATATCGTGTTTTCGTCGTGTTTTTGTTTCGATCTGTTTCTGTCAGGACATACTCTTTGAAAGCTTAGAAGCACAATGGTGTCTGCCAAGGATAAAGGGAAGGAGCCCATGGAGGAAGACCTCCAAGACCCCGGGAAGGAGAAGGAGATCAAGAGTGAAGGTGAAGAGGAGCAAGGCCAACGTCCGCATACCGGCACCACCATTGCAAGCATTGGAGTGGTGAAACCTGCCAAGATTAGAAGGACTGCACGGATGCAGACTGGGGGGAAAGCTCCTCGTCACAGTTTGGCTCCACGGTCACTTCCTCCACGCACCAGGAATCCTTTCCATACCCTTATCCATGAGCATCAATACCAGAATATACCCAAGGGGAAATTACCCTCCAATTGGGATTTGCCTCGTTCTAGCCATGCAGAATAAGAAGACTTCAAGGAGGAAGAGTGGGGAAAGAATAGCAAGAGCTGGAATTCTCAACACGACATGATCATGAGCCGCATTGAGCAAAACTCGCAGCTTATTCGTAATCTCACCTTTGAGATTGAGGACTTGGGGAAACTTATCAGAGAGCTCATCGAGAGGATACCACCACCACCTAAGGAGTAATTCGTCATCAGGTTTGGCATCCCCTTGGTTTGTTCCAAGCTTGGGGGAGTGTCGCGGTATCACATCACTATCTTCTATATTTTTACCTTATTAGTAGAGTCATATCATGAATAGAGGAGTTATTTTGTAGTATGGTTTGCATTATGGAAGTGTCCCCTCTCTCGTTAGATATGTATCCCTTGGTGTGAGTTTCCATTATGGAATATTAATGAGAAGTTCTATCATTCACTCTTTTGCCTAGCTTATGTTAGTTTTCAATTCGTGGTTATATGATTGATCTTGTTGTTAGTATTGGTAGCACTCTGGGATCATTGAGTTAATTTAGTTGGTTTTGGCAAACCTGGCTCGATCAGTAGCAACACCTTTTTGAGAGTTGAAAATAAAAAGATAGAAGTACTCTAGAGGAAAATAATTTCATCATCTTTCTTTCTTGATTTGCTCATAAGTCTAGTATTCTCTAGTTAAGATCTTTTGTGCTTCCAAGGAAGATTGCATGTTTGTTTTTATCATTTGTATGCTTGTTTGTTTCCTTCAAATCTTGTACTTGATACCCAGCCTTGCTAGCCAAAAACCTGTACTGAGAGGTTATTCTTCTCGTGCATCCACCTCCTTTAAACCAAAACCTTTGCCAATTGTGTCCACCATACCTACCTAGTAGCATTATTTCTATTCCAAGTAAATTCTTGTTTTATCTACCTCCCAAATTAAACGTGTTATGTGAAAATTAGTGATTAAAGCTCTCACGAACTTGATGGCACACTTTACTTTCTTGCATTTAATAAACTTGAACCATTGTGCTCACCTATGTTGCGTATATGCTTGCGCTTTGTAAGTTGTGAATTAGCAGAACCATGTTGTCATGGGGAACGCTTTCAACATTGCACTGGTACTTTGTACCAAGTTGATATCATGTTCTTTTGTCTATGGATGTCGTCGGTGTGAAATGAAAGGGGGGTTTGTAAGTCCATGGAGTTATGCATGTGTGTTAGAGAAACGCCTGGGCCGCTAGTGTAATCCATGCTGACATGATGGAAACCTGCAGCATAACCATAACGAGTATCTATGAAGCATTCTTCTTATAAAAAAAGAGCCCCATATTGAGAAAAAAAGAGATATTATGAAAAGAGGAAAGAGAGAAAAAAGCACCATATTCCCATGGTAAATAAGAAGATTGCTGAGATACTTTTTGTCTGCTTGCCTTGTCATTTTGATATGGGGATTCTTCCGTATCATCGGGCAAGGGGTACCCCATTGGCGGTTCTCTATGATACACATATGCTTACGATGACAAGAACTTACCGGTGACTAAACTTGAGTAGCATGAGGAGCAACCCTCGTATTCAAGGGACATGAGATTCTCAACTTACAACTTGTCAATACATATCCTCATTCTTGATCACTTTAACCTTAGCCACCTAAAGATGCCTATGATGGGGGCAATGAGAGCTAAAATCTAGTAAGTATCATAATTTTTGGGAGCTCTTTATGAGACTTGCAATCCCTGCTTCCCTCTTTGAAGGGCCTTTCTTTTACTTTGTAGTTAAGTCAGTAAACCTACTCCCTTCTATCTCAGCAAGTATTTTGAGTTGATGTGTTTCATTCATTCATATGATGATTTATTCAATCATGTTTCTTATGTTCCTTGTTTTGCACATTGCTCTTTTCTTGAAGTTTACTACTTTGAAAGCTATCATTGAAAAGCCAGCTATTTGTGAACTCCAGCAAATTATCAACTATTCTTCGACCAAGAGCTAAGTTTGCCATTACAAATTATGATCTACTCTAGGTATCTTTATTGTGTTTCCTTTACTCATTGCAAGTTGAGTTATATAATAGTGAGTTGTCTTCTATTATGATCTATGCTTTGGATGAATGTGATGCTTCTTGTCCGTATTCTTTTATCGACTCTTCACTCCATAAACTTGAGGTCATGTTTATTGAGCTCAGTTTAAACAGGGACAAGCGAAGTCTAAGCTTGGGGGGAGTTGATACGTCCATTTTGCATCACTATTCTATGTCTTAATTCACTATTATTCATTGATATATTTCGTATTGAGAGGTGATACTTATGTTATTTCATCTATTTTTGCATGGTTGATGACTTTTGGAGCATGGACCGCTGCAGTCAGGATTCTGATGGAAAAGGTGCTGTTTGGAGGCAAAATTCGCGAAGATCAGAAAATCCAGGAAAATATATGGAAAATCCTATTTTTCCAGAAGACTCAGGATGCCATAAGATGAAGTGGAGGTGGGCCACAGGGGGCCCACACCACCCCATGGCGCGGGCAGGCCTAGGTCGAGCCAGGGAGTGGTGTGGCCACCCTGTCCCACTCTAGCCTCTCCCCTCTGGCGTATATCATCCCCACGAAACCCTAAGACTCGGGGAGCAACCACAAAAAGATTCCGCCGCCTCTGTGGGGCAAAAAACACCGAGAGAGAAAGATCTCTCCGGTAGACAGATTTCTGCCAGGAGAATTCCTTCCCGGAGAGGGGAGATCGTGGCCATCGACAACACCATCAAGCTAGACTTCATCGGGATCATCATCATCATCATCACCACCATCATCACCATCAGCACCCTCATCACCATCTCCATATTGCTGTAACAATTGCGTTGAATCTTGCATAGTTCATAGGGGAAACTTTCCCGGTGTTGATTACTCTTTGTAGTTGATGCTATTGAGTGAACCATTGAATTATTGTTCATGTTCAGATTGTTATACATCATTATTCCATCTTTGATCATGATCCATATGATGTCTTGTGAGTAGTTCGTTTTGTTCTTGAGGACATGGGAGAAGTCTTGTTGTTAGTAGTGGAGTTGCGTTGACAAAGATTCAATAGATTGTTATTTAAGTTGTGGTGTACTTCTTCTAGTGGTGTCATGTGAACGTCGACTACATGACACTTCACCTATATGGGCCTAGGGGAATGCATTGTGTATTTGGCTACTAATCGTAGGGGTTGCCGGAGTGACAGAAACCTGAACCCCCGTTAGCAAACCATTGCACAAGGGACGTAAGGGTCTTAGAGTTTAAAGCTGTGGTTAGGTTTCTACCTTAATTACTTTCTTGTATTTACGGATGTTTGCAAGGGGTATAATCACAAGTATGTATTAGTCTTGGATGGGGCGATACATTAGCACAGGTTCACCCACACAACACTTAGCAAGCTAAAGAAGATTAATTGACTATATGAAGCGAAAGCACTTGATAGTCTTCCCATGTGTCCTCGAGAACGTTTGGTCATCTATAGAAATACAACCGGCTTGTCCTTTGCTGCATAAAGGATTGGGCCACTTGCTGCATTCATTCTTATTGTCTTTTATTTACTCGTACTTTGTTTACTTGCTTTATCGAAAACCCCTAAAAATTCGTTTGCTAAGTATTTGCAGAGAATTTCTGAATGATACCACTAGCCAGCACCTTCTGCTCCTCGTTGGGTTCGACACTCTTACTTGTCGAAAACACTGCAATACACGCCTGTACTTGTGGGTCATCAGACTTCCAGCTTGTGCATGAATCAAAGCACAAAACCTTGCCCAAGATTCGGGCAATACCTCTTTTTCTCCCTGTTTAAAATCAAAAAGTTCCTGCAAAATAGCATGTCTAGCACTAGGAGGAAAATGTTTCTGTAGGAAAGTACTAATCAAGCAATCAGGGCTATCAATAGATCCAGGAGGTAAATTACTAAACCAAGTTTTAGCTTCTCCTTTCAGTGAAAATGGGAAAATCTTAGCAACAAAGTAAGTACGCATCTTAACATCATCAGAAAACAAGCCACTCATGGTAGAAAGTTCATTCATATGTGCTACCGCACTTTCATTCTTAGTCCCACAAAAAGGTTCTTTCTCGACAATAGCTATGTAAGATAGATCGAGAGAGAAATCATAATCTTCATCTATAATGTTTATGGGAGAAGCAACAAACTTAGCGATAGGAGACAATTTGGGTCTAATAGTACGCCTCTTAAGGAGACTCTTAGCAGTGCTCCTATCATGGGTGTTTTTACATTCTTTAATAAATTCATCGATCATCTCAACATAACCATCTTCAATATCATAACTCTCACTAGACTCATGTGAGCTAACAGGTGTGGTAGTGTCTTCATTAGGAGTTTCGGTGTTTCTAGCTATAGTTCTAGCAATCATAGCATCTAGGAAAGGACCTAATGAACCACTCTTATCAAGCACAGTAGAAGCAGCATCATAAGCATCAGAAGTTTCAGAATCAGCAGTAGTAGCAGTGTGTGTAGCATGTGTATGTGGTGGTGTAAGGAACTTACTCATAACAGACGGTGAATCAAGAGCAACAGAGGTGTTTAGAACTGTACCTCTTCTTGTAGTGGATGGTAAAATAGGAACCTTGCCATCACGAGACTTACCCATGATGGATGGATAGCAGCGAACAATAGAGAATCCAAGTGAACTTGATAAATAAATCTATGCTCCTCGGCAACGGCGCCAGAAAATAGTCTTGATGACCCACAAGTATAGGGGGTGTATTGCAGTATTTTTGAGGGAAGTGAAACCCAATTTATTGATTCGACACAAGGGGAGCCAAAGAATATTTATAAGCCTTAACAACTGAGTTGTCAATTCAGCTGCACCTGGAAACAATCTTGCTCACAGCAGTTTATCAGTAGCAACAGTTTTGTAGTAGGAATAGTAATGTAGCAGCAGTAGTAAAGCAAAGACAGTAGTAACAAAAGCAGTAAACAGTGGGATTCAAGTGCGGTAGGCATAGGGATGGATGGACAGGTGTTGCATGGACAAGACAATTCACATAGCAATCAGAACATAGGGCAATTGCAGATAAATAAGATAAAGCATCCAAGTACTAGATAATCCTAGGCATGTGTCCCATATATAGTCATACGTGCTCGCAATGAGAACTTGCACAACATCTTTTGTCCTGCCAGCCCGTTTGCAGCGGGGCCTCAAGGGAACTACTGGCAATTAAGGTTCTCCTTTTAATAGAGCACTGGAGCAAAGCATTAACACTCCGTGAACACATGTGATCCTCACATCAAAGCCATTCCCTCCGGTTATCCCGATTTCTGTCACTTCGGGGCCATTGGTTCCGGACAACAACGTGTGTATATAACTTGTAGATAAGACCAAAAACAATACTATCATAATGAATCAATAACATGTTCAGATCTGAAATCATGGCACTCGGGCCCTAGTGACAAGCATTAAGCACAACAAGTCGCAACAAAGTCAGAAAGCACTAATAAAAGATACTAGGCACCATGCCCTAACAATCTGATGCCATTACATGTACGATCTCATCCAATCCCTACCATCCCCATGGCCTACATCGGGGGATTACTCACTCATAGATGAGGGAAACATGGATGGTCGATGGAGAAGCGATGGTGATGATGATGGCGATGATCTCCTCCAATTCCCGTCCAAGTGGTGCGAAACGGAGTTTACGGTGCTTTGTTTGTGGAATCCGGTGATGGCGGCGGAGCAGAACTCCTTTTGGAAAAACATCGACCCCGCCCGAAATTTTTAGGTTAGAAGGCTCCTTATAGGCGAAGAGAGAGGCCGAGGGTGCACGGAGGCCAGACCCCGGCATGGCTGCCTAGCAGCGCCACCGGTGGTGTGGCCACCTGGCTCTTCTCCGTCTCGTGATACGCTCTGAGTCTTCGGGTGAAATAGGATTTTTGGCATATTTTCCGGGATTTTTCCTGATAGTTGGTTTTCTGCACAAAAAGTAGACACCAAAGCAATTCTGCTGAAAACAGCATCAGTTTGCATTAGTTGCATCGAAATCACACAAGTTTAGAGGAGAAACAAATAGCAAAAGTGTTCGGGAAAGTAGATACGTTTGGACGTATCACTGCTCTAATCATCTTCTCAAGTTTCACATGATACAGTGCATTGCTCTTAGTAATTATGTGTCTATCTCTTGCTTTGACTCAGAATTATCTAAGAGTGCCACAAAGCAACTCTAGGCTAGACGAAAGGGCACAATGGTCTTCATGATGCAGAGCAAAGGACTATAATTCGAGGGACACTACGCCATTAACTCTACTGGTGGGCGCTTGGCAGCTACTTTTAGGTGGAGCAAGTTCCGGAAAGTAGCCAAACTTACCATTAGAAGAACGGTCAAGGTCGATGTATCTGGCTGCCCTAAATGTTGCATGCTGTTCATGAACTTCCTAGCTATCTAGCTCTTTAGTTGCATGCTATTGTAATTAATTATGTGGTTGTCTTATCTCCACTGATCATATATGGGTGGTAAAACTGTGACAACCTTTTGTTGGATTGGAGCTATGAGTAGTACATACTGGTATGGTATATCTATATATATATGATGGTTTCCTATATGACCAAATATTATGATAATGATTGTGTTCCAGTGGTCGAGTGTGTTTGGAGAAAAGGGCAAACTGATCATGTGACATGGATTTTAGAGCTGAAACAAGATCTTGCTCTCTCTGTACTGCTATTGAATTTTAATGTCTGTATTGCTGAATCGGTCACTTTGAAATACTTCAGAATTGGTCAACTGCTGCTGAATATGAACTAGGAATTTGTCAATATTTTTTATATCTTATTATTCTGTACTCCTTAATCTTTTAGATGCTACTGAATTTGTCAAAAGTTCTGTCGTTGCTGCTGGCTGCTTGCTCTAGAGCTTTTGCCTGTGTGTCATCGGAACCATTGGATGTGTTTTGGATAGAGATTAGAGGGTAAATATATACAACGTGATTTCACCAAGTGAAGTCATTGGATACTATCCCTGTTTTGGCGCACGTGGCGTGTGTTCTTTAGATATTTTTACATGAATATCTGTCAAGGAATTATCCCTTTTTTCCTCCCCCAGTGAGGTCTGTGTTTGAATCCGGCGAGCTACATTGACCATAGCCCACAAACTTTTTAATTTGGCCTTTTTGGCATAGCCCCCACATCTAAAACAAACTCTGCCTACCCATGTTTTTAAGAAACTAATCCATTATGTGGCTTTTTATAAATTGAGTTTCCAATAGCACTGCCCTTTTATTTTAAGAGAGAGAAACATGGACACATAAAATATTTTTTAGAAGACCTATATAAGTTATAGGTACTATAAAGATTTTAATGATAATTTTCATCCGATTTATTTTGCGTAGTGGCAATGCATACGGTTTATATTTGTTGAGGTTTTGAGTTTGAACCCTGTGTGCTTGACATATATTTGTTTGGATTTACTTTTTTCATGTAGCAATATTGTTTTCGAAGAGGCTGACAT
The DNA here is from genome assembly GCA_023614405.1 of Avena insularis. Lineage (NCBI taxonomy): Eukaryota > Viridiplantae > Streptophyta > Magnoliopsida > Poales > Poaceae > Avena > Avena insularis. The sequence goes on from CM042694.1 coordinate 326,794,153, forward strand.
CATGGACCCACCAGCCTACAGTATCCCTCGAGTTTAATGGGCGGGTTTGAAAAAAAGAAGTTAAGTACTTGTACAAAGAGGCTGACATCAGGGACCACAAGCCAGAACTTACCAGGTAGGCTGACGTGCATAAGCCAGAACATACCAGGGAGGATGACATGTGGGTCCTAGCAGCAAGACCACAAGCGTTTGTGGCATCGAGCAATGTTTCCAAGGTCAAAATAGCAGACACAGCCAAAAAAAGTCCATCATACACACTTTTCATTTACAGAGAGACAAACATGTGGGACCCAGTAGAGAGACCTTATACAGGTACTGCATCAAGCAACATTGCCAAGTTCGAAACAGGGAGGCGCGAGCGAGGAAAAAGTCTAGCATGGATACTTTCTTTCTAATGAGAGGGATATGGGGACTGTTTTTTTTAGAGAAAGACATGCTGGACTGCTGAGCATAGCCCAGAGAAATTTGAGATAGGAGCCCATGGAGCATAGACTATGTAGAGCAACCCATGTAGATAGGTAAATTTTTTTAATTCGGCCTTTTGGGCATTGCCCCCACCTCTCAAAATAAAAAAACTCTACCTATCCATGTTTGAAACTGCTCCATTATGTGGCATTTTATAAATTTAGATGCATGAGCACTACTATTTTATATTTTAATAAACTATATAAACGTTGACACACAAAATATTTTTTAGAAGACTGATACATAAGTTTTATAACTATACATGTTTAACGATTTAATTTCTATAAATATCTTTGGTGCAGTAGCAAAGCACTCAGTTTACGTCTATTTGTCTTTAGTTCACATCCTCTGTGTGTACATATTTATATATATATATATCTTGAGTTTACATTTTTTGACAAAGGGTTTACATTTTAGGGATTTCTATTTTTGTGCCCCTGGTTCATTAGTTTTACTCAGTTTTCCCCATCCACTTAACTTTTCCTCACTTTTCCACTCCCTCTATTCTAAAACCCTCGGAGGCGCTCGGACGGAGGGATGTCGTGAGGTTAAAGGCTTAACCGTTACATGCTGAACAGTGGGACCATGTTGGGGCGGGTCGTGTCGTGGCCGTTACATGCTGACGGGTGGGGCCAGGATACACGTCGGACCAGCCATCCATCTCTCGCTGACTTGTGGGCCGCATTTTTCCTTTTTGTGTGGCCAGTGCAACCAATGACAAATGGGGCCGTTCTATGGGGCCGTCGAAGCCAATGTATGATGGGGCTACCTTGTGGGGCTGACGAAGCCAATGACCGATGGGGCCGTCATGTGGGGCTAGAGGGGGATTTGCATATTTGCCACGTTTTACTTTGCAGCTTGCATATTTGCCATTTTATGTGTCATAGACATGTGGTGGTCATGTGGTCAATATGAAAATTTCAAAGAAAAAGTTTTGCAGATATGCAAAATTGGCAAATATGCAAAAATCCTGGCGCAGCTACTCCCCCAAACATTGACAAGCGGGGTCATGTATGACACATGAGGTCGGCTCTCTCTCTCTCATCCGCTCCCAGCCCCTAGCCCCGAGTAGCTCCTATCCCACCGGCGGACAGAGCAGCCATCGTCAGTGTGTCGCCGGATCCATCCTACAGCGGAGTCGGACGGACTGCCGTGCCACAGCTCAACCACGGCTCCAACACCTGTTTCGTCCGCATGCATTATACGTTGAGGCAGTACGACCCCAGGCAGGTCCGCCGCCCACGACGACCAGGATTTTGTTCCGCCGCCATGGCTCGACGAATAGTTGCTGCAATTGCTAGTAGTGCTTGGTAAGACCTTTGCTCCTGCTCCGCCCACCCTAATCGATTCGGTTCCCGTAAATTCCTCGATATTGCAGGTGCAAATTAGTCCTCAATGCCTGGTCATAGCGGGTACACCTGCGAAGGTTGGGAATCGATCATATTGTGGCCACATTCTCCTTCTCCTACCACGTTGGATTTGAAGTGTTGCCATGGGCTGTCGGATTGATTTCAATTGGGTTTTTTGGGATTGTTACAGTGTGCTATGCAGGCCGATGATCCACGGTACATTGCATAACAAGATGAATCAACCTAGTGGTCTAGACATAGGATGGATTTGGAGGAGATGGTTGCCAATTTAGGTGATGAATTGGCCCGTAAAAACTAGTTGATATTCGAGCTGAAGCTTACTGTCGAGGAAGAAAAGAAGAATTCAGAGCTTATTTGCAAATAGAAGTTGACACTTAAGGCTGATCTTGCCGTATCTGATCAAGTGGTAGAAAATCTAAAACATGAACTTCAAGTGAAGGGGGAGGAGGGTAGTAGATTCATGTGGGTAGTTTTAGTAGTTGTCATCCCCGTCCTAGTAGTTATAGTATGCGGTTGTGGTAAAGGGTGGCACGTGTAATGGTTAGTTCAATAGATAGCTAATTTAGAGAGTAGAATTGTTATTCAATGGATGGTTATTAGTTCCTGCTAATTTAGTCACTTTGTGGTCCCAAAGTTGTCAAGAGAACGCATTGTGGGGCCCGAGTTGCTTGGCATTGGATCTAGCTATCCCAAAGTTGTCGAGAGAATGCATTGTGGGGCCCGAGTTGCTTGCCATTGGATCTAGCTTGTGGGCCCCCCGGATTAATCCTCCGAGAATCCCTGTTATGCATACAACCACGATCCCATGATCAGTTAGTCGTGGCATATAACCGATAAGTATCAAAGTAAACATCCAATACATAACGAATACCTATCATACCTTATTTGCCATTATGGCTACATCGATTAACATCAGCGAAACTTCATTAAGCGTAGAGCCTGAGCTATGCCTTAACCTACATGCAACTGACTGGGAGAACGTCCTAGCTCGCATAGTCATCCACTTCACCTTCTTCTCGATATCTGACCAAGTTAATAGCCAGGGACAATGCCAGTGAGTACTTTGAATGTACTCGCAAACCACCTTAAGTTAACAATAATAACAAGAGGATATGCATTATGGCTGTGGTAGTAGGAGGGCTCCAAGAGAGGTTCTTTTGTCAATTAGTTTCTCTTGTAGATATAGCATCTACATATCTTGGTTGAAAACTTTTGTAAAGTCTTTTTGGAAACCTTTTGAAAAGTGTTTGTAAACACTAGGATTGGGGTACCTATTTGTTCCCGTCTTCAGGTCGTCCCACGACCAAAATCCTTTCTCCCCCTTCCGAGCATCCCATGGTCAAAACCATTCTCCTTTATGACCATCCCATGGTCAAAACATTTCCAAAGACATTTATTTTCCGAAATCCTTTTTGAAAATAAAACCAGCACCGCTCTACAGCAACCTTCCCAACCGTCCATGACCGCGGACACGGCTATTCGAATAGATTTACACTCTGCAGAGGTTGCACACTTTCCCCACACCATCCGGGTACACTACCCTGATCTACGCCGATCGTGGGTCGAGTAACCGATCAAGACTCTCCGGATGCCCACTCCAATATAAGTGCCTACCCTATGAGTGTTGCTCCCCTCAAAACCGGGACGTCGGGTACCGAGGACCAACCGGAGCGCATTTTACACTTCACACAGTGGGCGCTTTCAATGAGGGGCTCATAGTAACACCTGGCTTCCCGCAGATAGTTCGTTCCTTCTCCAGGTCGATGTCCCACATGGACCTTTATGGGAGAAGGCCCAGCCTCCGGGGATCGCGACCCCGTGTACTAGTTGTGAGGCAGCTTATACCAGAATAGACAAACATCAAATCCATCCCTGTCCCATTCCAGAGTAATTTAGTTGCATGGGTTAATTGTTCTAGCAAAACTGCAAAGAACCGGGTGCGTTTTTGTAAACCTTTTTCCTCCATCTTTCCTTCAGCATTTTGTAAAACAAAACCTTTTTCTTTCTCAACATCTCTTGGGAGGTCCCACCTCACCAAGGTTTTATCATAAAACTTTTGGTAAAACTTTTTCCGTGGTCTTCCCATCCTATAGCTTTGCTTTGGTTAAAATAGGGTCTCCAAAAGGGGTATGGTGTATTACACAATCTACCATACTAGGGACAAGTAGGTGTCGTCAAGGGGGTTGTACTTAGTAGTACCAAAGTGTAATAGTTCGGATGAGCCAAACCACTACCATATATACATCAACATATAGTAAATAATGAAGTTTTGATAAACAGTAGATAAAACATGCATGAGTAAAACAGTAGGACAAGGCTTATGAGCAAGAAGGTGGCTTGCCTGATGATCAGCAATATGGAAATATGTCCCTGGACTTCTTCTTAGAATACCGAAATAATACCAATAATAAGAACCATCTTCTGATCTTTGATTTCACCGCAACCATCATTGTCAAGATAGCACATGCAAGCAAACCAAACCACAATCAACACAGGGCATACAAGCATCACTACAATATAGCAAACAAACATACCACACATTACTCAAATCAGTAGGTTTTGATAGATTGAGTGGGTTGTAATTGGAATTACTTTAATTGCCCTTGTGGTCTTTGTTTTAGGATGTATTTGTCCAAATACCACCTGTCAAGGGGATTTAGAACTACGCTTGGGTCTGTATGACATAAATATGCAAAGATGATACCATCAGGTAGGTAATGACAAAATAAGGCCAACAAAAGTGGTTTCACTATTTTATCAATTTTCTTTAATTTCTTATGGATATTCTAGTGATAAAATCTCTAGTTTTAGGAAATAATTCCCCAGAAAAGTTCTAGAGCTCCAAAAATTATTTACTTGGATGGTTAGGTAGATTTTGAGGTACTGATTCACAGAGAGTTGGAATCAGGTCAAGATAATTATCAGAATGCCCTCAGGAAATTCCCAAAGGCAGTTCTGTAGAAAAATTATCTTGGTCATCAAATTGAATATACAAGGACTTTTGATAGGAAGTAAAGGGCAATGGATAGCTATTGCAAATACCTCCCAGTACCAACTAGACTCACTATTTTTGGAGTTGCAGAGCTACTGTAGTGATTTATCTAGTGATAAATCTATATACAGAAGTATTTAATTCACTACAAATTGACAGAGGCTCAAAAATTAGTGGTATCCTAGGGTTGGGTAGATATCTATGTATCTCATCCAGGAGAGTTGGAATTGGGTCAATTGAACTCATGGTATAGCTTAGGAAAATTTCAAAAGTCATAATCAGATGGATCTTATTATTTTTGCTACAGGATTTTAATGGTTCCACTTGGAGGGAGGCCGAGGTCATGAGATAGGTACATGCAGTACCTACCAGGGGCACTTGGGTTTATCCTATTTGGAGTTGTAAACCCATAAGAAGTAATTGATTAGAAAAAGGGACAACTTCTGGTATTTAAATTACTAGGCTTAATCTAGACAAAATTTTGGTTCAATTATTGTACTGAATGTTGAGGAAAACATTTGGGTATAAACAAAAATTCAGATCTAGGCATTTGGAAGTATTTTTCATTTCCAAACGAATTTAATCCAAACATGGAAACTGCAGATCTAGTGGAAAATATTAAAAAGGAAGTGGGGGTGGGCTAGTTTTCCGGAGGGAAATGGGCCGGGGGAGCGAATTCGGCCCACGCCAGGGCTGCGCCGCGTGGGAGGCGGGATTTCAAACCCCTGCGATGGGGCCCGCCGGTCAGTGCCTTGACGAGGCCGAAGAGGTACAGAAGGTTGTGAGCCGTTCGATTTAGGAGGAATCGATGGACGTTGATCTTCCTCCTCCTTAGACCGAGCGACGGCGGTGGGGAAACCCTAGGTTTCGCCAGTGAAGTTTAGGGGGCTCACCTAAGGCCTTGGGAGGCGGCGGTGGGGCCACGGGGCAACGCGGCAGTCGATGACGAGCCGGAAGAGGGGCGGCATGTCCGGATTTCGCGACGAGAGGTACCTCACGTGGTCACGACTGAATGGAGATCGTCGGAGCTTGACCGTGGCGACGGTACAGGTGGTCCTGGGCCAAAAGAAGAACATGATTAGATAAAGGAGGAGGAGGGGGTCACCGCAGGATGACATGCAGAGGGAGAGAGCAAGAGGGGGAGGAACCTTGCTCAATTAATGGAGGAGGCCGAAGTTTTTCTTCTCTCTCCCTCTTGAATAGTACATAGCAGGGGAGAGGGAGAGGAGGCTCTGGGAGGTGAGGTGGAGTGGGAGGGAGGCAAATGAGCCAGAGAGGGGAGCTGGGGTGGCCTCTGGCCTATTTAACCGGGAGGGAGTAGTCCATCATGGACTTGGTCCATTGAGCATGTGAGGGAGGAGGGAAACTAGGGGGAGAGGATGTTGTGGGCAGAGAGGGTGGTATCTGGTCGATCTGCAGGTCAAAGAGAGGGAGGGTTGCTGTTGTGGCAAGCTTTGAAGAGATTTTTTCATCTTGTGGTTGTCTCTCTTCTCTCTACTCCTCTTCCAAACACAAGAGACAAGGGAGGGGAAGCTTCAGTGGTCGTGCTACAGTAATGGTCGACCAGAGGAGGGGTGGGTGTTGTACAAGCTTGCTTGGTAAGGTTGGAGAGAGGGTTTGGTTTGGTTTTTGGTGCTAAAAGGATAAATGTTCAAATCTGCCATAAAGGATGATCAAGAGTTATTTCTTGATTTTTGATATTAACCAACTTAGGGAAGGATGCTGGTAGATGGGTAAGGTTAAGATGCATCTCTGAGATTTATTTGGGATTTTTCAGAGAATTCTAGATGCACTTTATATCAATTATTCAAATAGTGCAGAAATAGTTTTTAGGAATTTATTTGGTATTTTTGAATTGGTCAGGTGGAGTTTTTGATGTGGGATGGTCCCAAATGTGAATACACACTTAGGGGAATTTTCCTAAGATTTATTGAGGCTTAAAAGCATTTAAAATAATTATTATTCCACTTCTGCCCTTTAAGAAAATAGGCAAAAAGAAAGAACAAAGGATCCCAAAAATATTTATTTTTGAGATAGGAAGGTAGGGTATGATATATATGCCTCAAAGGTAGCTTGAGTTGGCAAGGTGCTTTGGAGAAAATCAATCTTGCCTATAGAAAGAGAGTTTTGGAGTTTCTGGCCATTTAGGAGGTTTAATAGATTTTGGTCCATAATAAATATGGGTAATTATTGATAAATCTTTATAAGCAAGGTATATGATTAACGCAAGGTGGAACAAGCATTTTCAACCTTGGGATTTGATAAGTCAAGGTGATTTTAATGGAGAACAAGGAAAAAGGGATCTGGGGTAAAGTTGTTGTCATACCAATAAAACCTTGCTGGATCTTGGAGCTCAGAGCTCCCCTTGGGGCATGGGTTTGATGGATGGATAGACCAAGTGATGTACATCAACATGGTATAGAGGTTTGAGCTTGATCGTGCTTGAGTTGACCAAGGATTGATTTCAAACTTTGAGTAAAATAAGCCTGCCAAGGCACATTATCAACTAGCCTTCAAAACCTTGTGGGTTTGTAATGACTCTAGTGGACGCCATGTGTCAAACCATGGTCAGAAGGCCCAAAAATCCCCTAGAATGCAACTACCACATGGAATGATGCACCAGTGTGACGAAAGTTGCATCACAACATCCATTGGAGTGTGTGCTAATGTGGATCAAGGTGGTTTTGAAAAGAACACATGCAATGACTCTAGGGACTACATGTGTCATACCATGGTCAGAAAGCCCAAAAAGGCCCTGGAATGCAACTACCACATGGAATGATGCACCATTGTGATAGAAGTTGCATCACCATATCGAATGGAGTGTTTGTGATAATGTGGATCAAGGTGGGTTTGCAAAGAACATATGTAATGACTCTAGTGGACTCCATGTGTAAAACCGTGGTTAGAAAGCCCAAAAGCCCCTGGAGTGCAACTGCCATATGGAATGATGCACCAGTGTGATAGAAGTTGCATCACCACATACTTTGGAGTGTGTGTGGTCATGTGTATCAAGGTGGTTTTGAAAAGAACACATGCGATGTCTCTAGTGGACTCCATGTGTCAAACTATGGTCAGAAAAGCCCAAAAAGCCCCTGGAATGCAACTGCCACATTGATTAATACGCCAGTGTGATAGAAGTTGCATCACCACATCCATAGGAGGGTATTTGGTAGAGTGGATGAACGAGGTTTGTAAAAGAACACATGCAATGACTCTAGTGGACTCCATGTGTTAAACCATGGTCAGAAATCCCAAAAATCCTCTGGAATGCAACTTCCACATGGAATGATGCACCAGTGTGATAGAAGTTGCATCACCAAGCCCACTAGAGTGTTTGTGGTAATGTGGATCAAGGTGGTTTTGAGAAGAATACATGCAATGACTCTAGTGGATCAAGGTGGTTTGGAAAAGAACACAAGAAATGACTATAGGGGCTCCATGTGTCAAACCATGTCCATAATGCCCAAAATGCCCCTAGAATGCAACTGCCACATGGCATGATTCAATAGTGTGACAGAAGTTGCAGCACCATATCCATTTTAGTGTGTGGTAATGTGGATCAATGTGATTTTTGAAAGAACACATGCAATGACTTTAGGGACTCCATGTGTTAAACAATGGTCAGAAATCCCAAAAAGCACAAGAATGCAGCTGCCACAAGGACTGAAGTTGCATCACCACATCCATTGGAGTGTTTTTGGTAATGTGGATCAAAGTGGTTTGGAAAATAATGCATGTAATTACTCTAGTGGATTCCATGTGTCCAACCATGGTCAGAAAGCCCAAAAATCCCCTAGAATGCAACTGGCACATGGAATGATGCACCAGTGTGACTGGAGTTGCATCACCACATCTATTGGAGTGTGTTTGGTAATATTGATCAGACTCTAGTGGATTCCATGTGTCAAACCAAGGTTAGAATGCCCAAGAATCCCCTAGAATGCAACTGACACATGGAATGATGCACCAGTGTGACAGAAGTTGCATCACCACATACACTAGAGTGTGTGTGGTAATGTGGATCAAGGAATTTTTCACTAGAACACATGCAATGATTCAAGTGTACCAACGTGGTTTAGAAAAGGACACATGCAATGACTCTAGGGACTCCGTGTGTAATACCATGGTCAGAAAGCCCAAAAATCTCCTGAAATGCAACTGCCACATGGAATGATCCACTAGTGTGACAGAAGTTGCATCACCACATCCATTGGAGTGTGTGTGCTAATGTGGATCAAGGTGGTTTTGAAAAGAACACATATAATGACTCTAGTGGAATCAATGTGTCAAACCATGGTCAGAAAACCCAAAAAGCCCCTGGAATGCAACTAACACATGGAATGATGCACTAGTGTGAAAAAAGTTGCATCACCACATCCATTGGAGTGTGTGTGGTAATATGGATCCAGGTGGTTTTGAAAAGAACACATGCAATGACTCTAGGGACTCCATGTGTCAAACCATGGTCAGAAAGCCCAAAAATCCATGGAATGCAACTACTACATGGAATGATGCACCAGTGTGATAGAAGTTTCATCACCATATTGACAAGAGTGTGTGTGGTAGTGTGGATCGAGGTGGGTTTTAAAAGAACACATGCGATGACCCTAGTGGACTCCATGTGTCAAACCATGGTTAGAAAGGCCAAAAAGGCCCTAGAATGCAACTGCCATTTGGAATGATGCACTAGTGTGACAGAAGTTGCATCACGACACCCATTGGAGTGTGTATGGTAATGCTGCTCCATGTGGTTTTGAAAAGAACACATGCAATGACTCTAGAAACTCCATGTGTCAAACCACGCATGGTCAAAAATCCGAAAAAGCCTTGGAATGCGCTGCCACATGGAATGGTGCACTAGTGTGATAGAACTTGCATCACCAGATCGATTGGAGTGTGTGTGGTCATGTGGATCAAGGTGATTTGGAAAAGAACACATGAAATGAATCTAGCGACTCTAAACCATGGTTAGAACGCCCAAAAAGCCCTTGGAATGCAACTGCCACATGGAATGGTGCACCAGTTTGATAGAAGTTGCATCACCACATCCATTGGAGTGTGTGTGCTAGTGTGGATCAAGGTGATGTGGAAAATAACACATGCAATAACTCTACTGGACTCCATGTGTCCAACCATGACCGGAAATCCCAAAAAGCCCTTGTAAAGCAACTTCCACATGGAATGATGCACCAGTGTGATAGACGTTGCATCACTACACCCAATTGAGTGCATGTGGTAATGTGGATCAAGGTGGTTTTGAAAATAATACATGCAATGACTCTAGTGGATCAAGGTGGTTTGGAAAACAACACAAGCAATGAATCTAGGGGATCCATGTGTCAAACCATGTTTAAAAGCCCAAAAAGCCCTTGGAATTCAACTGCGATGTGGAATGATTCAACAGTGTGACAAAAGTTTCACCACCACATCCATTGGAGTGTGTGGTAATCTGGATCAAGGTGGTTTTGAAAAGAACACATGCAATGACTCTAGGGACTCCATGTGTTAAACCATGGTCATAAAGCCCAAAAGCCCCTAGAATGCAACTTCCACAATGAATTATGCACCAGTGTGACTGAAGTTGCATCAGCACATCCATTGGAGTGTGTGTGTGGTAAGGTGGATCAAGGTGGTTTGGAAAATAACCCATGCAATGACTCTAGTGGACTCGATGTGTCAATCCATGGTCAGAAATCCCAAAATCCCCTGGACTGCAAAAGGCACATGGAATGATGCACTAGTGTGACAAAAGTTGCATCACCATATCCACTAGAGTGTGTGTGGTAATGTGGATCAAGGTGGTTTTAAAAATAACACATGAAATTACTCTAGTGTATCAATGTGGTTTGGAGAAGTACACATGCAATGCTTCTCGGGACTCCATGTGTCAAACCATGGTCAAAAAGCCGAAAAATCCCCTGAAATGCAACTGCCACATGGAATGATGCTCTAGTGTGACAGAAGTTGCATCACCACTTCCATTATAGTGTGTGAAGTAATGTGTATCAAGGTGGTTTCGAAATGAACACATGTAATGACTATAGTGGACTCCATGTGTCAATCCATGGTCAGAAAGCCCCTAAAGCCCCTAGAATGCAACTACAACATGGAATGATGCACTAGTGTGACAAAAGTTGCATCTCCACATCAATTGGAGTGTGTGTGGTAATGTGGATCAAGGTTGTTTTCAAAATAACACATGCAATGACTCTTGGGACTACTTGTGTCAAACCATGGTCTGAATGCCCCAAATGGCCCTGGAATGCAACTACCACATGGAATGATGCACCAATGTGATAGAAGTTGCACCTCCACATCGACTAGAGTGTTTGTGGTAATGTGGATCAAGGTGGATTTGAAAAGAACAAATGAAATGACTCTAGTGGACTCCATGTGTTAAACCGTGGTTCGAAATCCCAAAAGCCGCTGGAATGCAACTGCCATATGGAATGAAGCACCAGTGTGACAGAAGTTGCATCACCACATACTTTGGTGTGTGTGTGGTAATGTGGATCAAGGTGGTTTTGAAAAGAACACATGCAATGACTCTAGTAGAATCCATGTGCCAAACTATGGCCAGAAAGGTCCAAAAAGCCCCTGGAATGCAACTGCCACATGGAGTGATACACCAGTGTGACAAAAGTTGCATCACGACATCCATTGGAGTGTCTTTGGTAATGTTTTTTTTGAAACTTTTCTACTGTAGGGGAGCCCCCCACAGTCCTTTATTGAAGTGGTAAATAGAAATACAAGTTTAGAGAATATTTACAGACATGTGACAAAAAGCATAAAAAGGGAGAAAAGGCTATTTTACAGTGCCTTAAGGTAAGTTGTCAAGCCATGATGATAGCAAAACCTTAGCATTACCCCTTAACCTGTGCTTAAGCAGGGTCAATTCAAAAAAGAACCTAGATCTCCAACCTCTGAAAGAGGTTCCTCATGTCTGAAGACCATCGCATTCCTTTGCTTCCAGATGTCCCAACAAGCCAAAATGATTACTTATGTAAAACATGGGCCATTGAAGTTTTGTTTAGCCATCTTAAAAGCCTCTGGGGAACTAACATCTCTACAGTCCACTTGTAAATAATTCCACACACGGGTACTAAACAAATAGTGAAAGAATAGATGTTTCAAGTCCTCTCTTATTTGTCCATAACATAGAACATAATCGTTATCATTTGTAACTTTCCAATGCCTTCTGACAAGCATGTCCTTTGTGTTCAGTCGATCATGTAGGAGTAACCAAGCAAAAAACCTATGTTTCTACATGCACTTGCTCTTCCAAATCTGGGCAGAAACCTATGTTTCTACATGCACTTGCTCTTCCAAATCTGGGCAGAAACCATGTCATTATCCATCTCTCTGAAATTTCTTTCATAATGAACCTTAGCCCTGAATATGTTACTGCTAAAATGATAGATCCATTTGTCATCAATCATTGACAAGTTGGTGCCAGAGAGAAATATCTGAAGCTGTTCATATTCCAAAAAAGCCTTAGCAAAGAGGGGCAACATGAATGCTTCATGAAGATTACTAAGAGATAAGATATCATGAACAGAGGCTAGCTTATCTCTGTCAAAGGAGAAAAGTCTGTGGAATTTCACAGACAGCAGAACATCAGCCCAGTGATCATTCCAGAATAGAATTGTAAAACCAGAACCAACTTGACATTTTGATATAGCTCTCCACTCATCAGCAAGATTGATAATACTCTTCCACTAGAAGGACCCACACATGGTAATATGTATCTTTGACTAATTGACCCATGGCAAGTTTGCATTGTTATAAAATTTATCAAGGTGTTTTAACAGCAGAGCTATATTTTGCTTTTGAAGATCCAGTACACCAAGTCCTCCTTTTTTATTTGGCTTGCAGATCATCTCCCAGGAAGCAAGGGAGTTTGCCCTCTCATCATGCTTGTATTTTCTCCAAAGACACCTCCTTCTGCCCTTATCAATGATTTCCAGCACTCCCAGAGGAATTGAAAGAGTGCACCTATAATAAGTTGGCAAGGAAGAAAGGATAGAGTTAACTAGAACCAGTCTATCACCATATGAGAGAAAATAAGCAGTTGCAGATAATCTTCTTTCAAGTCTATCTATTGGGGGTGAAAAATCTTTAATCTGAGGTTTAGTCGTACCCATTAGCAGTCCTAAATAGGTGAAAGGCATAGTACCAATTTGGCAATCAAACACTGATGCCAGATGAATTGTTTCTTACTCTGTTAGATTGATTGGGATGAGAGATGATTTATTGTAATTGACTTTCAACCTAGTAAAACCATCATATTGATCCAATTGCTCTTTTAAAACAAACAATTGCTCATCCTCAACAGGGAGTACAATGATAGTGTAATCTGCATACTGAACAATAGGGAATGAACCTTCCCTGATTATTGGTAACTATAATCTTCCCTATCTCAAAGCCAAATTGACAATACTCTCTAAAAGATCTCCACCTAACACATATAAGAGAGGTGACAGTGGATCCCCTTGCCTGACCCCTCTTTTACAAGCGAACTTATTTCCTGGCACACCATTTAATAACACAGAAGAAAAAACAGAGGAAAGAATTTCCTCAACCACTCTAATAAAATTTGGTGGAAATCCTTTGTGCCTTAGAATTTGTAAAATGGCACTATGCTCAATAGTGTCAAAAGCCTTCTCAAAATCAATTTTAATGACCATAGATTTCTTTCTAGACTGCTTACATTGGTGTAGGTATTCAAAAGACCATGCCAGGTAATCCTGAATTTGGTAATGTGGATCAACGAGGTTTGTAAAAGAACACATGCAATGACTCTAATGGATTCCATGTGTTAAACCATGGTCAGAAATCCCAAAAATCCCCTGGACTGCAACTTCCACATGGAATGATGCACCAGTGTGATAGAAGTTGCATCACCACGCCCACTGGAGTGTTGTGGTAATGTGGATCAAGGTGGTTTTGAAAAGAATACATGCAATGACTCTAGTGGATCAAGGTGGTTTGGGAAAGAACACAATAAATGACTCTAGGGGCTCCATGTGTCTAACCATGTTCAGAATGCCCAAAATGCCCCTAGAATGCAACTTCCACATGGAATGATTCTATAGTGTGACAGAAGTTGCACCACAACATCCATTGGAGTGTGTGGTAATGTGGATCAAGGTGATTTTGGAAACAACACATGCAATGACTCTAGGGACTCCATGTGTTAAACAATGGTCAAAAGCGCAAAAAGCCACTAGAATACAGCTGCCACAAGGACTGATGCACTAGTGTCACTGAAGTTGCATCACCACATCCATTGGAGCGTGTGTAGTAATGTGGATCAAGGTGGTTTGGAAAATAACACATACAATGATTCTAGTGGATTCCATGTGTCAAACCATGGTCAGAATGCCCAAAAATCCCCTAGAATGCAACTGGCACATGGAATGAAGCACTAGTGTGATAGAAGTTACGTCACCACATCCACTGGAGTGTGTGTGGTAATGTTGATCAAGGTGGTTTTGACTAGAACACATGTAATGATTCTAGTGTATCAATGTGGTTTGGAATAGTACACATGCAATGACTCTAGGGACTCCATGTGTAAAACCATGGGTAGAAATCCCAAAAATCCCCTGAAATGCAACTACCACATGGAATGATGCACTAGTGTGACAGAAGTTGCATCACCACATCCATTGGAGTGTGTGTGCTAATGTGGATCAAGGTGGTTTTGAAAAGAACACATACAATGAATCTAGTGGACTCCATGTGTCAAACCATGGTTAGAAAACCCAAAAAGCCCCTGGAATGCAACTACCACATGGAATGATGCACCGGTGTGAAAAAAGTTGCATCACCACATCTATTGGAATGTGTGTGGTAATGTGGATCAGGTGGTTTTGAAAAGAACACATGCAATGACTCTAGGGACTCCATGTGTCAAACCATGGTCAGGAAGCCCAAAAATCCCCTGGAATGCAACTACTACATGGAATGATGCACCAATGTGATAGAACCTTCATCACCACATTGACTAGAGTGTGTGTGGTAATGTGGATCAAGGTTGGTTTGAAAATAACACATGCAATGATCCTAGTTTACTCCATGTGTCACACCATGGTTAGAAAGCCCAAAAAGGCCCTAGAATGCAACTGCCATTTGGAATGATGCACTAGTGTGACTGAAGTTGTTGTTTGAAATATTCCCTAGTGACAAATAGTAATAAGGACTATTATCATATTTCATAAAGTTTATGATTAAGTTTTATATCATGCTATAACTGTATTGAAAGGAAACGTCAATACACGTGTGATATATAAACAACCAGGGGTTCCCGGTGAAACTCTAGTCACTGGTTCATTGGTCAACAGATGATCAAGGTTTCCTGATCATGTGGCATTTATGCCAGTTGGAAATGGAGTCAACTCATTATGAGAATGAGATGATGAACTAATACCCAACCGAAACATCGTGACCCGATCATGTCACGAAGTTCAAGTTATGATGATTAGAATAGACCTAGTAGACTATTCCTTAGACCGTGAGACTATATCAATCACCGTCTCCCGAGAATGCTTAGATAGCATCAAACATCGCTTAGTAATACAGTGATCATAAATGTGTGTTCAGGTATTCGGAGGAACCATAGAGGCAATATATGTCAAGAGCGGGATTTATCCATGCGCGTGACAGAAAAGGTACTCAAGGGCCCACTCGGAGAAGTTATATCCAATAGCTGCACAGCGTGTGTTTTGATCACAGGAATATCACTTGTCAAAACGATTCAAGTAGCATTGTTCGGTAACGAGATTGAACATGACATGGTGATGTCATTGATCAGATCTCGGGCAATGAAAGTATCAAGAGACAAAAGGAATAAGACACGATAGTCACAGTTCAAAACAACGGAAGATCTTCATGGAATGCACAGGGATCACATGGCCATCCAGGTCCCTCTGTCGATCATTGGTCCGGGAGTGTCCCGACCATGTCTAGAGTGTTCCCAAACTGTGGGGTATCACTCTTTAGGGCTTGATGATGCTTAGAGAGTGTTTACAAGATCGGTAGAATCACCGAAGAATAGAAGAGAGATATCCGGAAGGGTTTCGGTAAGTCCGGAGGATGTCTGGAGTAGAGGTGGAAAGTGTTCCATAGCCACAGAGATTGAATGATATGTGAATGAATGTTAAATATTGATTTAATCATTTATTCATAATTATTTAATAAAAGAGAAATCAATTAAAAGGTCAAAAGCCTTAATGGGCCAAATTCCGGAGGGAGAAGGGCCCATGAGGTAAAGGCAAAAGGAGAAAGGGGCCAAGGGGTGGCCGGTGGCCCTATTGGGCCATCCCCCACGTGGAGCCCATGTGGGGTGGCCAGCGGCGCCTTCCTTCCCACCTCCTCCTCCTTTAGTCCCACCCCGGGACTTTGACTCTCTCCCTCTCCCTCTCTCCCCCTCTCCCCCTCTCTCTCTCTCCCTCCCTCCCTCCCTCCCTCGCTCTCTCTCTCCCTCTCTCTCCCTCTCTCTCTCCCTCTCCCTCTCTCTCTCCCTCCCTTCATCCCTCTCTCTCTCCCTCCCTCTCTCTCTCTCTCTCCCTCTCTCTCTCTCTCTCTCTCTCTCTCTCTCTCTCTCTCTCTCTCTCTCTCTCTCTCTCTCTCTCTCTCTCTCTCTCTCTCTCTCTCTCTCTCTCTCTCTCTCTCTCTCTCTCTCTCTCTCTCTCTCTCTCTCGTGACCGTGGTCCCAAGTTGGGCCTGAGCAGAGACATCTTCCTTCTGCGAACTCAAGTCGCCTTCTTGAGATTTAGATCCAGGAGCTCTACTTCCGCAACTGCTGTTGGATCGGGGAAGCGTGAGTCATTGCTAGCCACCATGGGGCCTAGCCGGACTGGCCTGAGTTCTACGGCGAGACCCTACTCACCGATCAATCGGCCGATCGCCACCGGCCGCATGATCGCCATTGGCGGGATCTTACAGATCATGCCCAGCAGCTACATCCCGGCGTCACGCCCGATCACCCACATCGCGATAATGCCGGTTGGCACCATCAACCTCTTCGTCGGCTTCACCGGCGCGGTCGACCCAACGGCAACGGTGATCGTCGGCGGATCACCGCCGCACCGCGATTTACTCTCGGAGGAGCAGGTCCGCTCCATCAGGAGCCTCGTCACCGAGTATGACTCGGCCGCCAGCAACACGGCTGATACCAACACCGCCGTAGACGACACGACCCTACACGACGATGCCGACTCCACGACCCCTTCTCGGTAGACGGATCTATCACCGTGGCATCATGGGAGGACTCCATCACGCGGGTCTCCAACCCAAAGGACTTCGAGGACTCCTCCATCCTCAGGATCTTCGATTCTGGTTCCGGCTCGGAGTCCCCTGAGGACTTCCGTGCCAGATCCAATCGCTTCAACGCGATCTACATGGCGGGCAGCACGGTCGCCCCGCTAGATCCATTCTGAACACCGATCCTGCCAACCACCATGGCCACGGAGGTGGAGGAAGACCGCCAGCGACTGGAGGAGGCGACGCGCAAGGAGATAGTCGAGCGCGAGAAATTCCGCCTCGAGCGGGCGATGGTGCAGGAGCTGTCACTCTACCACCAGCATCGCATCAGGACCCGCCTGAACTCCAACGTCCAAAGCTGCATCCTAAACTTCAACGACGAGAGCGACCCCGCATGCGCGGCTGAGCGTGAGTACTGCGAGAACGCACCACCAGGCGGCAGCAATCGACCACCACCTAGCACACCGGCGACTGGGCCCCGCCACAACCCATTGGTCACGCACCCCCGCCGGACCAGCCGCGAATCATAATCTCGCCACAGGCCCGCGACACCAACGGACTCCCAGTATACTCCACCCGATGGACAACGTTGTCATGGCCCATGCTGTAGTCGCCAACCTCAACGTCCAGGGAGAGGGCGCACTGTAGATCCAGTACACCAAGGCCCTACTCGCCAGGGCCGTCGAGCAGCAAGCCATGGGAGTCGACCTGCAGGGGCGAATGTATTCCCGCTCCTCGGCAAGTAGGGCGGCCTCAAGTGGTCACCCCACCGTCGCCAATGCCGTGACCTCCCACCATCGTAGCCCCTGGCGAACCAGCCACGAGCCGCCAACCCCGTGCTCTCCACCAACGACCCGTGGCCGGTGAACAACACGGTCACCGGCAGCGGGCAGCCCATCGATGCCCGAACACACATCGTCAACAACCAGGCCTAGCGGGCGCGCCAACCCAACGACCTAAGGCACACCCTTAGTAACCGTGGTGACCCCGAACCCAGGGGATCGCTCAGCCGAGTTGGCCCCCAGTGCTTCAGACCTATGATACGAGGAGAGAAGTACCCCGCCAACTTCAAGGCGCCCAAAGAGATTGAAAAGTACGATCCGACGTATGATCTAGCAGTCTGGCTGGACACATACCACATGGCGATGGGAATCGCTAGCCACACCGACCTGCTAGCCGCTCGCTACCTCCCCCTGATGATGGAGGGCGTGACCCGCCAATGGATCAACACCCTCCTCGCCGATAGCATCGACTCCTGGGAGGAGATGCGGGACGCCTTCGTCAGGCACTTTGAGGGTTCCTACACCCGCGCCACCACCATTGAGGACCTAGAGCGATGCATCTAGGGACAACGCGAGTCGACCCGCCACTAGATCCAAAGGTGGCAGGAACTATGGATCAACGCCTCCGGCATCCACCCGGACACGACGATACATTGCTTCAAGAACGCGTGCCGGTACGATCCCCTGGTCGCTAAGATCAAAAGGGTCTATCGGACGCTCGACAACATCCCCGACCTCCTCGAGATCGCAAGGCGCTACTCGGAAGAGGACCCCAACCAAGACTCAGATGACGAGTCAGGAGGAAAACGCCGCACTAGCGGCCATGACAGCGGGCGACAGCGCGACATGCGCTACAACAACACTCGCATCACCGGCAAGCGCCATAGTGACGGGCGAGTTGACTCTGACGCCAAATCCAGCTATGGCCAATGAGACTCGAAGAACTTCCGCTGTGACGGAGGAAACTACTGCGACAACAGAAATTACCGCGCGGACAACACGGCGAGGCCGAAATTTGACCCTGCTGCCCTGCTCAACCAGCCCTGCATCTATCACAGCAGGGAGGGAAAACCGCCACCCACACACCGCTAACTGCCACTCCCTCAAGGAGATCGAAAAGGCAAGGCGAGCAAGGGAGGACCCCAACAACAACCCGCCTTAGGATAACGGAAACGCCAGCGGCTTCGGCAACACCGTGGGCTCGCTACACACCTTCACCGGGCTCAACACCAAACGCGAGAAGAAGGTCCTCGCTCGCGCGGTCCCCGTCAATGTGGTGACCCAAGTTGACATCCCTCGCTTCCTCAACTGGTCCGAACAGAGCATCACCTGGAGTCGCTAGGATCACACACCCAGGATCGAATACCCAGGGCGAGTCGCCCTGGTGGTCAGGCCCAAGGTGGCCGATTACTAGCTGCCCAAGACACTGATGGATGGCGGGAGCTCCATCAACATCATGTACCTGGACACGTTCAAGAGGCTCCAGCTCCCAGAAGCAGCAATCGAGCCGACCCTGACAACCTTCCACGGCATCGTCGCTGGTCGGAAGGTGTACCCAATTGGAAAAGTGACGCTGCCAGTCACCTTCATCACACCGGCAAACTACCGCATGGAGAGGATCATGTTCGAGTTGGTGAACTTCCACAGCCCCTACCACAGTGTCCTGGGACGCCAACCGTTCGCCAAATTCATGGCGACTCCCCACTACGAATACAACATGATGAAGCTCCCAGGGCCGAGCGGCATCATCACCGTCCACGGTGACCCCGACATGGCCGTGGAATGCGAGGACAAAGGCGCTCAGCTCGCTGACGCCGTCATCACCGTGGAGACTGACCACGCGGAGGAGCTTGCGAAATACGCGGGCAACATCAACAAGGATGACCCCACCATCCTGAAGAAACCAACCGCGGCAAACTCCACATTCGAGGCGACCACGCAAACCCGCACCATCGAGCTCGTCCCGGGCGACTCCAGCCAGACGGTCACCATTGGGGCACACATGAGCCCCGCATAGGAAAGCATTCTCATCGGGTTCCTCCGTGAGAACTGCGTCATCTTCGCATGGAAACCATCTGACATGCCAGGTGTCCCGAGGGAACTCGCTGAGCACAAACTCAACGCCAACCCCAAAGTGCGACCAGTAAAGCAGTCGCTACGGCCCTTCAATGAAGAGCGTCGTCGAGCAATCGCTGAAGAAGTACAACACCTGTTAGCCGCAGGCTTCATTCGGCCAATAAAATACTCCAAGTGGCTGGCAAACCCAGTCCTGGTTCTGAAAAAGAACAACACATGGAGAATGTGTATCGACTACACCAACCTCAACAGCGCCTGCCCGAAGGAGGAGTTCGTCCTACCGTGCATCGAGCAGATCATCGGTTCGACCGCGGGATCGGAGTCGCTGTGTTTTCTCGACGCGTACTCTGGTTAAAACCATATCAAAATGGCGGTCGAGGATGAGGAGAAGATGGCGTTCATCACGCCATTTGGCGCCTTCTGCTACACGACCATGACGTTCGGCCTCAAGAACACCGGCGCAACGTACCAAAGGTGCATGCAGGAGTGCCTTGCAAGCCAAATTGGCCGCAACATTCATGTCTACGTCGACAACGTGGTGGTAAAATCCACCCGCCAGGACGACCTGCTCGCCGACTTGGCCGAAACCTTCGCAAACCTGCGGAGGTACAACATCAAGCTAAACCTAGGAAAATGCACCTTCGGCATCCCCACCGGATAGCTCTTGGGATACATGTTCTCCAAGCGAGGCATCGAGGCCAACCCCACCAAGATCGACACCATCGCGGGACTTGGGAAAGCCGAGTGCCTGCACGACATCCAGAAGTTGGCCGGGCGAGTCACGGCTCTTAGTCGCTTCATCCCCCGGCTCGGCGAGAAGGCAATGCCCCTCTACCGCCTGATGCGCAAGAACCCCACGTTCCAATGGGACGCAGAGGCGAACGACACACTCAAAGAGCTCAAAGTAGTGCTACTCGCGGCCCCACTCCTTGCCGCCCTAGTCGACAAAGAGCCAATGCTCGTCTATGTGGCGGCCTCCACTCGAGTTGTCAGTGCCGTGATGGTCGTCGAACAGCCAGAGGAGGGCAAGGAGCGCCCCATACAACGCCCTGTCTACTACATCAGCGAAGTCCTGATAGACTCAAGACAGCGCTACCCGCAATACCAGAAACTGGTATACGTGGTATTCCGAGCTCAACGGTGACTCCCACATTACTTCCAGGAGCACCCAATCACGGTCGTCTCCTCCGCACCACTGCAAGGCATAATACGCAATCGCGAGGCGACTGGGCGAGTCGCCAAGTGGGCCATCGAAATTGGCATCCACAACATCAAATACGAGCCCCGCAAAGCGATCAAGTCGCAAGCCCTGCCTGATTTCCTCGCAGACTGGGAAGAAGCACAACAGCCGGAGAAGCTACCATACCTCCACTACTGGTCGCTCTATTTCAACGGGTCCAAGAACGCCGACGGCACAGGGGCTGAGGTCATACTGACCTCCCCTAAGGGAGACAAGCTTCTCTACGTGCTCCACCTCAACTTCAAGCCCTGCACCAACAACATGGCAAAGTACGAGGTCCTACTTCACGGCATGCGGGCCGCCAAGGAGATGAACATCAACAGCCTACGGTGCTACAGTGACTCCGACCTAGTCGCTGGCCAAGTCACCGAAATCTACGACGCCGTCTCCTCGACAATGATAGCGTACCGCCAAGCGGTAGATCAGCTGGGAGGACACTTCGATGGCTACTCAGTTGAGTGGATCGACAGACGCAAGAATGAGGAGGCAGATGTCCTTTCCTGCATCGGGTCGGCTCGACAAACGCCACCCGCAGGCGTCTTCCTTGACATCATCCACAAACCTTCGGTCTGCCAACCGAAGGAGATCGACATCAGGATACCACTACAACCCGAGCTGGCCCTAGTCGCCATGGTCATGGAGCCCAGCGACTGGACGACACCATACGTCGCCTTCCTCGAGCACAAGATCCTCCCAAGCAACGAGACGGAAGTGCGAATGATTGTGCGCCGCTGCAAATCCTTCATCATAATCAACGGTGAGCTCCACAAACGCAGCGTGACTGGCGTGTTCTAGTGCTGCGTACAGCCAGAGAAAGCCGCAAGATCCTCTAGGACGTCCATGCCGGCGACTGCGTCCATCACGCTGGCGCCAAGTCGCTGGTCGCCAAGGCCATGCGACACGGTTTCTACTGGCTCACTGCGCACGCCGACGCCACCAACATCGTCCAACGATGTGTCGGGTGCCAGAAATACGCCAACCAGACGCACCTTCCTGGTTCGGCACTCAAGACCATCCCCATCACATGGCCATTCGCTGTGTGGGGCATGGACATGGTCGGCCCGTTCAAGAAGGCCCCATCCTGCTTCACCCATCTCCTGGTCGCGGTCGACAAGTTCACCAAATGGGTCGAAGCCAAGCCGATCAAAAAGTGCGACGGCAAGACGGCCACCAAGTTCTTACGCGAGCTCATCTACCGGTTCGGCTACCCGCACAGCATCATAACGGACAACGGCACTAACTTCACCAAGGGCGCCATGGCAGAGTTCTGCGAGGAACACGACATACGACTCGACCTCGCCTCAGTCGCCCACCCGGAGTCGAACGGCCAAGAAGAACGCGCTAACCAGAGCGTCCTCCACGGGCTCAAGCCGTGACTCCAAGTAACCCTCGAGCGCACCCCAGGATGCTGGGTCGAAGAGCTCCCCTCTGTAATATGGGGGATCCGCACCTCCATCAACCGCTCCACGGGGTTCACACCTTTCTTCATGGTTTATGGTGCCGAAGCCATAATGCCAACCGACCTGGAGCACGACACACCTCGAGTCACCAACTACATCGAGGCGACAAACGAGATCGCCCGCCAATACAACATCGACCATATCAACAAGGCACCTGACCTGGCTCGCTCCCACACCACCATCTACCAGCAGGGAGTCCGCTGCTACCACAGCCGCCGAGTCCGGACCCGCACCTTCCAGGAGGGCGATTTGGTCCTACGACTGGCCTAGGACAAGAAGGGCATGGACAAACTCTCCCCCCATGGGAGGGGCCATTCGCCATAGGGCGAGTCCTTAGCAACGACGCATACTACCTCATCGACATACGAGGCGACGACCAGCTTGAGGTCGGGAGGCCATGGAATGTAAACCTTCTCCGAAAGTTCTATACATAGAACTCAAACTTGTACCCAGATGATATATAATGAAATTCATTTGGATCACACAAATTGTGTCTACTCTCCATACTCTGGTGCCACTCACACTCCTACAATTAGCAATATGCTACCTACGGAAGTCAAACCCTTGGTCGAGCGACCGGCACGGCTAAGTAGTGTGACCCAAGGGCACCGAAGACATTCAGGCCTTGTGTCGTCCACGAACACGCCAATCCGGAGCCACCATCGGAGTCGCCATGCTCGACTGGCCCACCGGGCCAAGACGACCGACGTTTGCTTCCCACAGCGACCCGTCCTTCTCATCCTCGCGCAAAGCGACTCAAACGGTTAAGTACCACGCACAGGGACTTCACAAATGAAAAACCCTCACGCGGCTCGGGAACACACCAAGTAAGAGAGCTGCCTTGGACTCGCCTAGCGATTGGCTCTCCGAACCAGGGGAAGGGACGCGTTACAAAGAACGCACCAGTATCTCACAATAGGCACGAGCCCAAAACGGCTAAGTACTACGCTCGGGGACTCGCCTAAAAACATCCCCACTCGCACTCGGAGACTGGCCCCTTGGGAGTCGCAAGGGACAACCAACAAAAAAAACCCAAAAGCAAACACATACGTACACAAACGAGTTATACCCTAACATAGGGCGGACATGCTCGGGGACTCGCTCACACCAAAGTTAAACACACCACAAAATTAAGCTTACATTGCGAGTCGATTGATTCCTCTTACTCTCATAAAAAATATTGTTCATATTACAAGCAGTCGCCACTTGGCATATCTCACAAACCGCCTAGAGAAGCTATCTATTTTGTAGGCCCTGATGAAGAAGCATCCCCACCACCCTTGACACGAACGGATGGTTGTCACTGGTTCGTCGGGTAGGTCGATAGCGACTTCGACAACACCGACCGGAAGGGCTGCTCCGACTTCAGCTCACGATGCTCCCGTTAGAGGTCGCCTGTCGCCACCACCATCACCTGGTATGGCAGCAGGTCCCCCATCGCCAACACCCGATCAGCGAAGCGGGCGGCCTTGGCGGTCAGCTTCAATACCTCCGACATCTCCACCGCGCCAGTCGCTGAAGGGTAGCCGCTGGTGACGTCGTCGAGGAAGTGAGCAAGCCCCAGACTCAATGTCATGGTGGCCTCGCGCCTGAAAGCCGAGCGCGCCATCCATTCCACGACGCTAGGTACCTCCTCCAAATAGTGCCACACTTCAGTCAGTCCCCCAGGTATAACCTCGGTGGGGGACATTCCTTGAAGAACTACGTGGACGCATAACGCCGAGGCGGTGGCCGTGTTCACCACCGCAGTCACACACTACGAGGCGTCGATGGTCTGCACCATCGGGTCGCTTTGCCCTATCACAGCTGCAAATTCAGACGTTAGTGCCACTACGGATTCCCCCACTCGGGGACTCACCGCACACATCAAATAAAAGAGCATCGACTCACCAAGGAGCTTCCGGCAATTCTTGGTGTCGTGCTTCTCTAAGGCGGCACGATTGCTTTGCAGCCCAAGGATGATTGAGTCCACAGCCTTCTGCTCCTCTTCAGCCGCAGCGACCGCGACCTTCACTCTATCCTCAGAAGAGATCGAGGTCGCCTTCGCCTCCTCCAACTCCTTGACCAGCGAGTCGATACGCCCATTCGCCACGTCCAGCTTGGCAATTGGGACATATCCTTCTCGCGCCTTGGCAATCGCAGCCGGAAGACCATCTGAACAGAAAATAAATGACTGTCAGCACTCCGGAACACCAGCAGTTTGCAGCAAAAAAATGAATCAAGTACTCACCAACAGTCTCCTAGAGTTGTCGGTTTGCCTCCTGCGCCATGCGTAGATCACGTTCCAGATGCTCCTTTGCGGCCTGTCGATATGCCGACTCCCTCTGCAAGCCCTGCAAGCAGAACGAAGAATTAGCAAATGCAAAAACACAAAATAAGTGCCCAGCCGCTAAAATTCAGCGACTAGACACTCGGGGACTGGCGACTAGAAGAAATTCAGTTCCTACCGCTGAAATTCAGCGATTAGAAACTCAGGGACTGGAGACTAGAAGAAACTCAATGCCTAGTCGCTGAAATTTAGCGATTCGACACTTGGGGACTGGACGTACCTGAATGGCGGAGCCAAGCATGTTGTGAAGTTCTCTGGCGTCCGTCGAAGGGCCCATGAAGGAGGTACGCCCGTGACGAGACCCAACATCCTTGTCAACAATCTCCGGGCTCTATGGAGACTGGTTTTCCACCACGCTCGGAAACCCCTTCGCCATGAAGCGTGGAAATGTTGCTGAGGCTCTAGCCGGGGCACTAGTCGCCGCGGCCGATGGTTCCGTCATTGGAGCCCCTGTGGCAGGCTCCGATCGGGTAACTGCCACCTCCTCGGCGCCTACAGCAGGATCACTTCCCTTGGCGCTATCTCCTGCCATAGCATCGCCGACACCTCCCTTCTGCTTCTTTGCACCCTCCGCAGGCGCGACGTCTGCAGCAGGCTTCGTCTTCTTGGGGAGATCGCCTTCCCTTGCGGTGGCGACTGGCGGAATCTTCGCCACTGAAGGGCGACCAATCTTCTTTGTGCCGGACCTGCCAAACCTCCAAAGTCTGCTTAGAAGTCATAGAAAAGGAGGATCAAGAGTCGGAAGGAAGAACCCGAGGCTTACTTGGCGACCAGAAGAAAACGCAACCCCGTGCTGATGTGGGCAGGCTTATCCAACTCTAGGCCTAGCTTGCACGTTAGACCTCTCTCGAAGACATCCGAAGCCCACGACACCGCGGGGATCTAGCCCTCCAAAACCTGAAACAACTGAGAGTGGACACGAATAAATTTCAGACAATGCGGCTGCAAATTGCACCACGAGAGTTACGACTAAAGTTAAATTTAGAGAGAAGAACTTACTGTGGGGCTTCATTCTTCATAGGCACGTACGGAGCGAGCCCAGCTGACGTGGTTGTAAATTCCGCGTCAGTGATCTTCTTTAGGGTGGCCTTGTAATCTTTGGCATCCCATGATTCCTTGCTGGTCCGGGAAGGATCATTCTTACCGCTGTACTCGTACATCCAGTGCGGCCGGGCCGCCAATGGGACTAGTCGCCGCCCGAGCCAACAATTATATAGGTTGATCGAGGACAACCCTTGGTCCTTCAGCTTCTGGATCTGGTCCATCATCTCCGTGATAGCCATCCTTTGATCATCGGGGAGCCTGTCCATCGCCAGCCGGCGGGGTTCACTTCTTTCCGCGACGAATTCCGACAACGCTACTTCACCGTAGGGAGTGGACTCCTTCACGTAGAACCAACTCCTCTTCCACTCGCTCGCGGCCTTCTTTGGAAGCATAAGCTTGACGAAGTTGGCCTTCGACTTCAGCTGAAAGGTGACGCCTCCGGCTGCCAAGATCGGGCCGCTGGACCCTTCACGTCCGATGCGGCCGTGGAAAAGCTCCAGCCACAACGGGAAGTATGGCCTGCAGCCAAGGTAGCACTCACTGACAGCGACGAAGATCGCCAGCTGCTCGATGCTGTGTGGGCCGAGATAGGATGGCTTGATCACATAATATGCGCAAAATCACCGGAAGAATAGCGAGGTAGGGAACCCCAAGCCCCTCTCCAAATGGCTTGGGAACCAGATGAACTCGCCAGCACGCGGCTTTGGCTCGATCTCAGAAGACGCGGGGATCCGCCAATTCCCCTTGCGAAGGCGCCGTGGTGCACTTTGATTTCCCCCACGAGCCTTTCGGAGGCGCCATCAAGAAGGAAGATAGAGTCACTTGGTCTGGAGAGTGTGGATCGAGGAAAGACAGAAGAAATGGATGCGCGAGAATGAAGAATGAGGGGAAGGATCTGCAGGACTGATCTGTCGCTCCCCTTATAAGGGGGTGCTACCCGCCAATCTCGGGGTAGCCGTTGCCTGTGGTAATTGCGCCGAAGTTACCGTTGGACTATCTAACGGATAGTTTGACCAAGATGACGGTCCAACTCCTTCAGTCGACTTGCTTGCAATTGGGCACTGTCCACTCGCCGAAGCAGTGACTTGACAGCGGTTGCATTCGCCGAAACGGCGACTAGAAACATGGGGAAAATTTCCTTGATTTCGGTGGAGTCCATCACCGATTTGACTAGGCGTCCAAATTGGACTCGCCTACTCTGACAGCCAAATGAACACCTGTGTCTGAATCAACGATGGCCTCGGGGACTATTGATGGGGATATGCCGAATGGGATATGCCCAACAGGATGTTCCGATTGGGCCAAAGGCCTCGCGAGTGGGCCTGCAGGACAGCGACTGGAATGTGACTAAGGAGAAGGCCTAGCGACTGGAGACTAGAGGCCCAGGAGCATATTTGAAGCCCAGTCGGATTAGGTCAAAGCCTCCGAATCCATATCTTGTTCGGTTGTAAATTGTAACCCTAGCGAGGTGCCTCCTATATAAACCTCCCTAGGGTACTCTAAGGATTTACGTTCCATCATACACCCCTTCGAGCAACTCGCTGCTTAGACACCGAGCTCGCCACCCCTGTAACTCGCTCTCTATCAATCTAATCTAGCAGGAGTAGGTCTTTAACCTCCAGGGGGCCGAACCTGGATAAATCCATGTGCATCCGCCCCCATCTCGCACCGCAGATGGCTGCCAGCTCTCGCTCCTGATTCGATCAATCGCTGCCTACTGCAGCGCCTGCCGTGGCCATTTCCATGACACAAACCATGGTCAGAAAGCCCAAAAATCCACTGAAATGCAACTGCCACATGGAATGATGCACTAGTGTGACAGAAGTTGCATCACCACATCAATTAGAGTGTGTGTGGTAATGTGGATCAAGGTGTTTTTGAAAAGAACACATGTAATGACTCTAGTGGACTCCATGTGTCAAAGCATGGTCAGAAACCCCAAAAAGCCCCTGGAATGCAACTACCACATTGAATAATGCACCAGTGTGACAAAAGTTGCATCACCACATCCATTTGACTTAGGTGGTAATGTGGATCAAGGTGGTTTCGAAAACAACACATGTAATGACTCTAGGGACTCCAGATATGGAACCATGGTCAGCAATCCCAAAAATCACATAGAATGCAACTACCACATGGAATGATGCACCAGTGTGACAAAAGTTGCATCACCACATTGATTGGAGTGTGCTGGTAATGTGGAACAATGTGAGTTTGAAAAGAACAGATACAATGACTGTAGTGGAATCTATGTGTCAAACTATGGTCAGAAAAGCGCAAAAATCCCCTGGAATGCAACTACCACATGGAATGATGCACCAGTATGACAGAAGTTGCATCACCACATGCATTGGAGTGTGTGTGGTAATGTGGATCAAGGTGGATTGGAAAAGAACACATACAATCACACTAGTGGACTCCATGTGTCAAGCCATGGTCAGAGATCCCAAAAGGCCCTGGAATGCAATTGCCACATGGAATAATGCACCAGTGTGACTAAAGTTGGATCACCACATCCACTGGAGTGTGTGGTAATGTGGATCAAGATGGTTTTGAAAAGAACACATGCAATGACTCTAGTGGATCAAGGTGGTTTGTAAAGGAACACATGCAATGACTCTAGTGGACTCTGATACGTTGCTAACGTATCTATAATTTTTGATGTTCCATGTTTGTTTTATATCTACTTTCTTATGTTTCATCCACACTTTGGAGTATCTTTACACATTTTCTGGAACTAACCTATTAACAAGATGCCACTGTGCCCGTTGCCTGTTTTCTTCTGATTTTGGTTCTAGAAAATCCAGAAAATGAATATTCTCGGAATTGGACCGGACAAAAGCCAATGGATATTTTACCGAAAGACTCACGGAGCCAGAAGATGAGACGGAGAGGGGCCAGGGGCTGACCACACCATAGAGTGGCACGGGTCCCCCTTGGCCACGCCACCAAGTGGTGTTGGCCCCTAGTCCACCCTCTGACATCGCCCCTTCGCCTATAAAATCCCCTCGGGACGAAAACCCTAAAGAATCCAGCCATGAAAAGTTCCACAGTGCCGCCGCCACTGAAGGGGAGATTCAGGGGACAGAAAGTCTCTATTCCGGCACCCTGCTGGGACGGGGAAGTGCCCCCGGAGCAATCTCCATCGATCTCCACCACCATCTCCATCGTTGTTGCTGATTCCCATGACGAGGAGGGAGTAGTTCTTCCTCGAGGCTAAGGGTTCTACCGGTAGCTATGTGTTCATCTCTCTCTCTATGCATGATCATATTGTGATCATGAGCTTTGTAATCAAGTAGATCTACCTTGCTACGCAAGTGCTTTAATAGATCTCTACTCTCCCCACGTGTGTGAAGTTGACAGTGTGCACACCGTGTGGCACTTAGGCTAGAGATTACAAATACTTGTTATGAGTTATATTTGGAGTTGGATGTCTCTATGAAATTGTGGTGTTTGTTGGAACCATCTAGTGATCAAGGTGACAGTGTGGGGTTACCTAGATGGGAAAAGCGAAATTTGAGGTGTGTTGTTATAGCCCTACCATGGATTAGAGTGTCCAACCAGATAGTAGTTAAGAGTAGTATCATGAAGAGAAGATATTTATATGAGAGTGTTCACTAGCGAAAGTATGATCCCTAGGCCTTGTTTCTAAGCATTGAAACACCATTTGCAACTAGATCTGTTACATGTTTGCTTGCTTCCATCTTTATTTCAGTTTGCCTTTAGTCTCTTCCACGCCATCAAGCTATTTTCTGGCACCATTGCCTATTATCCATACCACTTGTAATTCACTATCTCTTTGCCGAACTAGTGCACCTATACACCTGACAAGTGTATTGGGTGTGTTGGGGACACAAGAGACTTCTTGTATCTTGATTGCAGGGTTGCTTGAGAGGGATACCTTTGACCACTTCCTCCCTGAGTTCGATAAACCTTGGGTAATCCACTTAAGGGAAACTTGCTACTATTCTACAAACCTATGCACTTGGAGGCCTAACAACTGTCTACAAGAATAGAAGTGCGTAGACATCAGACTCCATGTGTCAAACCATGGTCAGAAAGCCCCAAAAGCCCGTGGAATGCAACTACCACATGGAATGATTCAAAAGTGTGACATAAGTTGCATCACCACATATATTAGAGTGTGTGGTAATGTGGATCAAGGTGGTTTTGAAAAGAACACATGCAATGACTCTAGGGACTCCATGTGTTAAACCATGGTCACAAAGCCCCAAAACCCCCAAAATGGAACTTCCACAAGGAATCATGCACTAGTGTGACTGAAGTTGCATCACCACATCCATTAGAGTTTGTGTGGTAATATGGATCAAGGTGGTTTGGAAAAGAACACATGCAATGAATGTAGTGGACTCCATGTGTGAAACCATGGTTAGAAATCCCAAAAATCCACTGGAATGCAACTGCTACATGGAATGATTCAACAGTGTGACAAAAGTTGCACGACCACATCCATTGGAGTGTGTGGTAATGTGGATCAAGGTGGTTTAGAAAAGAACACATGAATGACTCTAGGGACTCATGTGTTAATCCATGGTCAGAAAGCCCAAAAAGCCCCTAGAATGTAACTGCCACAAGGAATGATGCAGTAGTGTGACTGAAGTTGCATCACCACATCCACTGGAGTGTGTGTGGTAATGTGGATCAAGGTGGTTTTGAAAAGAACACATGTATTGTATCTAGAGACTCCAAGTGTCAAACCATGGTCAGAAAGCGGGAATGCAACTGCCACATGGAATGATGCACTAGTGTGATAGAAGTTGCATCACCACATCCACTAGAGTGTGTGGTAATGTGGATCAATGTGGTTTTGAAAATAACACATGAAATTATCCTAGTGGATCATGGTGGTTTGTAAAACAACACATGCAATGACTCTAGTGGAATCCATGTGTACAACCATGGTCAAAAAACCTAAAAATCCCTTGGAATGCAACTACAACATGGAATGATGCACTAGTGTGACAAAATTTGCATCACCAAATCCATTGGAGTGTGTGTGGTCATTTGGATCAAGGTTGTTTTTAAAAGAACACATACAATGACTCTAGGGACTCCATGTGTCAAATCATGGTCAAAACCCCAAAAGTCCCTCGGAATGCAATTGCCACATGGAATGGTGCACCAGTGTGACATAAGTTGTATCACCACATCCATTGGAGTGTGTGTGTTCTTGTGGATCAAGGTGGTTCTGAAAAGAACACATGCAATGACTCTAGTGGACTTCATGTGTCAAACCATGGTAAGAATATCCTGAAAAGCCCCTGGAATGCAACTACCACATGAACTGATGCACCAGTGTGACATAAGTTGCATCACCACATTAATTGGAGTGTGAGTGGTAATGTGGATCAAGGTGGTTTTGGAAAGAACACATGAAATGACTATAGTGGACTTCATTTGTCAAACCATGGACAGAAAGCGCAAAAAGCCCATGTACTGTAGCTACCACATGGAACGATGCACCAGTGTGACAAAAGTTCCATCACGACATCCATTAGAGTGTGTGTGGATTGTGGATCAAGGTGGTTCTGAAAATAACACATGCAATGACTCTAGTATATCAAGGTGGGTTTTAAAATAACACATGCAATAACTCTAGGGGCTCCATGTTTCAAACCATGGTTAGAAATCCCAAGAAGCTCCTAGAATGCAACTGCCACATGGAATTATTCCCTAGTGTGACAAAAGTTGCATCACCACATACATTCGAGTGTGTGTGGTAATGTGGATCAAGGTGATTTTGAAAAGAACACATGAAATGACTCTAGCGGATTGCATGTGCCAAACCATGGTCAGAAAGCCCAACAACCCCTAGAATGCAACTTCCACCAGGAATGATGCACTAGTGTGACTGAAGTTGCATCACCGCATCTACTGGAGTGTAAGTGGTAATGTGGATCAAGGTGGTTTGGGAAATAACACATGAAATGACTCTAGTGTATCAAGGTGGTTCGGAAAAGAACACATGCAATGACTCTAGGGACTCCATGTGTCAAACCATGGTCAAAAATCCCAAAATGCCCTTGGAATGCAACTGTCACATGGAATGATGCACTAGTGTGACAGAAGTTGCATCACCACATCCATTGGAGTGTGTGTGGTAATGTTTATAAGGGCGGTTTTTAAAATAACACGTGTAATGACTCTACTGGACTCCATGTGTGAAACGATAGTCAGAATGCTCGAAAGCCCCTAGAATGCAACTTTCACAAGGAATGATGCACTAGGGCGACTAAAGTTGCCTCACCACATATACTCGAGTGTGCGTGGTACTATGGATCAAGATGGTTTGGAAAACAACACATGCAATTCCTCTAGTGTATCAAGGTGGTTTGGAAAATAACACATGCAATGACTCTAGGGACTCCATGTGTTAGACCATGGTTAGAATGCCCAAAAAGCCCCTGAAATACGACTATCGCATTGAATGATGCACTAGTGTGAAAGAAGTTGCATCACCACATCCATTGGAGTGTGTGTTGTAATGTGGATAAGGGTGGTTTTTCCATTAACAAATGTAATGACTCTAGTGGACTCCTTGTGTCAAACCATGGTTAGAAATCCCAAAAGCCCCTGGAATGCAACTATCACATGGAATGATGCACTAGTGTGACAGAAGTTGCATCACCACATCCATTGGAGTGTGTTTGGTAATATGGATCAAGGTGGTTTTGAAAATAATACATTCAATGAATCTAGGGACTCCATGTATCAAACCATGGGCAAAAAGCCCAAAAAGCCTCTAGAATGCAACTTCCACATGGAATAATGAACAAGTGTGACAGAAGTTGTATCACCACACCCATTGGAGTCTGTGTGGTAATGTGGCTCAAGGTGTTTTTCAAAAGAACACATGCAGTGACTCTAAAGAATCGAGGTGGTTTGGAAAAGAACACATGCAATGATTCTAGAGACTCCATGTATCAAACCATGGTCAGAAATCCCAAAAAGCCTATTGGGGATATGCTAAATGGGTGTCCTCATAGCATGTCTCTAATCCGGCTAACCCGGGTGGCCCATAGTTGGTAGCAAGGCCTATGGCCTGCTGGGCAGCCCAGTTAGGTGGATCAAGAAGGGATGCCCATGCCGGATGAAGGAAGGCTACGTAGGAGTCACCGACATACTCGGAGTCTTGGAGTACAAGACACGAAGACTAATTAGTATTAGTGTAGGACTTTGTAACTTGTCCAGCAAGGTCCTTTCCATGTAACCTTAGGTTCTAGTGCCTTTATAAACCGGATCTATGGGAGCCTTTAGGGAAGAACACTCAACGTATAACGTACAACGTACAACACCTTGCACGGCGATCTGATCTCTCTAACTCGGCGTATTGTAATTATAGTGATTTAAAGCAGGAGTAGAGTTCCGCCATTATTGTGGGACTTGAACCTAGGTAAACTGTGTTACCTCGTACCCGCCAACTCTCTGCCTTACCCCATGTCTCTAAACACGCACTCCGAGGACCCCTCCATGGCATACTCGTCGGCAATACCACGATAGTTGGGGCCCACCGTGGGGAAAGAGGCGCTTCGAGCTCTACACCGGGCGAGGTACAAGCACTTCACGGGAATCAGCGGCATCATAGCCATCAGACGTGTTCTCTTCTCCGGCAATGTCCTGATCGTCCCTCCAGATGAATTCTGGGTGCTGGCAAAGACGAACCCTACGCGCTGCTCCGTCATCCCCTTCGGAGACATCCACATCTTCATCGGCGAAACTGCCTCGGGTCCGAGCTCGCAGGAAGTCGGAAACTCGTCAAAACCCCCACGGACCGCCTACGGGCAGGATACGTTCACGGAAGAATCTGGGCCGTACGTCTCTCTAGAGTATGGTGGCTCAGATCAAGAAAATTCAAGGCCCACCCAAACCGCCCCTGTGTAGGATATAACGGTGGAAGGACCCCGCAAATCCACTTGGCTTCCCCAAGAGTTAGATATGTGAAGGTCACACTTTGTCGGTGTAGTCACCATCTTCGATCTGGCTAGATGCGTTCAAAGGGATACAGAACCTCCCCGCGAATACCTTGCCAGATGGATGAGGTTAAGAGAAATCCTGAAGGGTGACCACGCTAATGAACTCGTCTACCACTTCGTGGAAGGGCTCACGTCCGGAACACTCCTCCAACATACCCTCCGAAGACGGTAGGCTGCAGGCCCTCTCACCCTTGGCGAGATGGTTGCAATTGTCAATGAATACACGGAAGCCGAGGAGAACACCCAAGCTATGCCTGGGCCGGAAGCCAGAGGAAACAACAACAACGGACCGCCTCCATCACCCTCCACATCCGCCATCAACAACACCGAAGCCAACTCTGACTCCGTCGTTGAGGCGAAGTATGCCGACATCAATATGGATGGCGGTGGCTCGGACGATAACTCGGAGGAATATGATGCTGTTATGAGGGAGATCAAATAGGAGATCAAGATGGAGGAGCACGCCGAGAAGGCCAACACGTCCCACCAGGTGCTAGTCGCCATCGGGAGTGTGATGGAAGAAGACGGATATGAACTGGAACGTGAGACAGCTCCACCCACACCTGCGGTTACCAGAGCGGTAGCAGCCAAGAAAGCCGCCGAGCCTCCAGCTCCGGCCAAGGCCATGCCCCCTCCGGTTATCCACCCGCAGCAGGTGCAGGAACTCACCATAGCCCCCAGTACGGCCAAGCAATCAAATCAGCCGCCACCGCCACCATCAACGTCTGCAGCTGGCAACCCATTGGTTACTCCCGCTGACAAGGTCATCTACGGTGCACTCCTCATTGAGCCCATCACCGTCACCCATATCCGGAGCATTACGGAGCTAGATGAGAAGCGTGCAGAAATCCTAGCGGAGGCCAAATGCATCACAAAACAGGGCGCTTAGCTAGACAAGGACATGGCCAATGCGCAACAATCTATCAAGGCGGCAAGAGCTATGGAGGCTGAATACAAGTAGTTTCTACTGAAGCACAAGGCAAAGAAAGCACCAACTCACATCGTCGAAGACCTCGACATTCGGCGCAGGTTGGGATATGACAGAACCAAGCCGGCAAAGGCCACCCCATACATCAATTCAGAGGGGAGGCAAGTAAGGCCAACTCCTGCCCTCAACATTTCCGTCGCCAAGACCCTCCTGGAGCAGGACAGATCGCCAGAAGCAGTTGCTCAGGTGTACGACCTCGTCACCAAGGCGTGCAAGCAACAGGAAAAGGCCACCTCGCAGAGGCTTGAGTCCAACCTGGAGCTTTGCCAGTCAACCCTGAACAGCCGCAGAAGGCCAAGATCTCCTCGTGATGAGGGATCCCACATAGGCTCCATGGAGCAAAGACGGAGGGATGCGTGCAACAGGGCTGATGCCATACCCATATCTTCTAATCACGGAGAAAAGTTTCACCTTCATAGATCACCGCGACTCCTACCATCCCGGCGTCATGAGGAACCACAGTCACGCCACCACCTAGGTGCCCTCAGGTCGGCATCATTTTACACGACCAGGGCGAGCAGCCTTGGCATGCTGGAGAGTGCAGCGGCGTCGAAGAATACAGTAGCAAATCCTACAAGGAAGCACCACATCCGACAAGCAACCACGAAAGGCATGAGGAGTCGCAAGGAGGGAGCAGCAAGAAGGATAACCCGCCGCCTCCACTACCACCATCACCACCCAGCATCCATCATGGCGGAGGGCATGCTAGATCTCATAAATCGCACCACAACTCCCCTCCCCATGACGAAAAAGGGAAGCAACCAGAGCCATACAACACACGTTCACGACTGGACAAGATCCAAGAAGCACGGGAGCTCCCATACCTTGGGCGACGTTGTTTTGGACCAGTAATACAGGCCACAACTTACCCCAAGGGTCTCCGGATAGACAATACCATCAAGCCCTATGACAACACTACAGGCCAGCCACATGGTTGCAGGAACATAGCAAAGCGGTTCACATTGCAAGGGGAAACCCTAATGTCACCATCAAGTAGCTCCCAATTATACTAACCAGCACTGCTCAGCAATGGATCGACGACTTGCCAGAGAAATCAGTATGCAATTGGTTGGATATGCATGAAGTGTTCACCAAGAACTTCGAGGGCACATACAAACGTCGCTGCACTGTCGGAGACCTACAGCGGTGCGCACAAGAAAAGGATGAAACCTCTCGTGCCTACCTCTCTCGCTGGCTAGAGATGAAAAATTCCTGCGCAGGGGTGCACGAAAAAACCCGCTATGTCCGCCTTCATCGATGGTTTGGAGAAGGGAACCTTGCTCTGGCATACGTTGAAGCACAAACAAGATAACAACAAGCTCTACCTCAACGCAATGATCGCCATGTCTAACGAATTTTACGCCGCTGACGACGACACACGCGGACCGTTGCCGGCAATAACAATCCCCACCCAGGCTAGAAAGAACAATAATACCAAGCGGAAGACTCCACCTAAAGAGAAGCAAGCAACTGACATGGTCGCCACAACTTTCACTGGCAGAGGCGGAGGAGGACAGCGTGGTCATGGCTGGGGGCTAGCAATGGTCAGCGGAGGAGTGATCCCACACCACGCCCCGTGTTCCCCAAACGTACGAAGAGTACCGCGATATGCCGTGTTTCGTCAACCTCGACGCAAACAGCAAAGCCACACACACCAACCGCCAATGTAAGTTCGTCAATGACCTCAAGGAGGACCCTAAGTCCAGCTACAAGCAAAGTCGGAAGAACAGACCCCACGAAAAAGACAAAGGGAAGAAGAAGGAAGAGAAGTCCAAGGATTCAAGTGATATGGATGAAGACGTGGAACCTAAGTCCGCCAAGAAGGGAAAAGGCAAAGGAAAAAACCCCTTCGAGAAGAAGGATCTAGTCTACCACACTTTCCTTGGCACCCCCACCATCCAGGCCCAGAAAACCTCCCTGAGGATACTGATGGCTACTGTTCCTCCGATTCTCCAGTACGTCAGGTGGTCGGATATACCAATCACTTGGATTAGGAAGGATCATCCAGATCTTATCCCAACAGGGAACCAGTATGCCATGGTCATCAACCCGTTGATTGACGGCACAGAGTTCACCAAGTGTCTCGTGGACAGTGGAAGCAGCATCAACATCATGTACCTTGATACACTACACAAGATGAACTTGACAGAGACCCAGCTAAGGAAGAGCAATATCGTGTTCTATGGTGCCATCCCTGGCCGACAAGCTAATTCCCCGGGTTGCATCACCGTTTCGATCGCTTTTGGCGATGTCAACAATTACCACAAGAACGAATGACCTTTGAAGTGGTGACTTTCAAGAGCGTGTACCATGTCATCTTTAGACGCCACATCTTCCACTCCTTCCTTGCAAGGCCATGCTTTGTCTACAACAAGCTCAAGATACCCGGACCAAACGACATCATCACCGTTGATGGAAGCTTCACCAAGGCACGGGAGTGCAAGCTCAGCGAAGCCGCCTTCGCCGAAGCAGTCCTCTACGGTGAAGAGTTCAAGGAAATCCAGAGCCAAGTCAATGCCTCGGAGATGTCGGCTTGGAAGAAGCAAATCACTGCTACTAAACCCTCATTCAAGGCTGCCATCAAGACCATGCCGGTGGAGCTTGTTGAAGGAGATTCCTCCAATACCTCTGCCATTGGCATGGACCTGGATCCCAAATAGGAAAGCGCGCTCATCGAGTTCCTCCGTGAGAATAAGAACATCTTCACCTGGCAACCTGCTGACATGAAAGGTGTACCTAGGGAACTTGCCGAGCACAGCTTGAATATTGATCCTAATGCTAAACCGGTGAAACAATCTCTACAACGCTTTGGGGACGAAAGACGAAGGGCTATAGGAAAAGAAATAGCTAGGTTACTTAAGGCTGGCTTTATCCGAGAAGTTATTCACACCCGATGGGTGGAAAATCCTGTACTTGTCCCCAAAAAGGGAACCAATGAATTAAGAATGTGCGTTGATTACACCGGCTTGAAGAAAGCGTGTCCAAAGGATCCGTTTGTTTTGTCTCGCATTGACCAAGTCATTGACTCGACGGCTGGCTTGGAATTTCTATGTTTTCGTGATGCCTACTCAGGTTACCACCAAATCTGGATGCGGAAGTCGGACCAATTGGACACTTCGTTCACCACACCTTATGGCACATACTGCTATGTCACGATGCCCTTTGGGCTAAAAAAATGCTGGTGCTACTTACCAGCGGATGATGCAGCGCGGCCTACATGAACAAATAGGTTGCAACGTACACGCATACGTGGACGCCGTTGCGGTAATGTCAAGGAAATCAAATGACCTTATCGCCGACTTGTAGGAAACCTTCGACAATCTCCAGAAATACAACATGATGCTTAACCTCAAGAAGTGTGTCTTTGGGGTTCCATCTGGCAAGCTGTTAGGCTTCATCGTTTTGCACCACGAAATCGAGGTCAACCCGGACAAAATTAAGGCCATCCTTGACATCAAATGCCTAACGTGCTTGAAGGATATATAGAGGCTCACAGGCTGCGTAGCAGCAGTAAGCCGGTTCATCAGTCGGCTTGGAGAGAAGGTTGTGCTGCTCTACAAGTTGCTCAAAAAGGTGGACAAATTTGTATGGACAGACGAGGCTGACCTAGCACTTCAGGAGTTGAAGAGGATACTCTCCTCCGTGCCAATACTTGCAGCACCGGTGACTAGGGAGCCTATGTTATTTTACATGGTGGCAACCAACCAAGTAATCAGCATCGTCATCATGGTGGAGCAAAAGGAGCCAACGCATGAATACAGAGTTCAGCGACCAGTTTACTACGTAAGCTAGGTCTTGACAGAATCCAAGCAGCGTTACCCGCACTACTAGAAGATAGCTTATGGAGTTTTCCTTGCTTCACGGAAGCTGAGGCATTACTTCCAGGAGCACCCCATCATAGTGGTGATCAAAGCTCCATAGTCCGACATCATCAATAACAGCGATGCTACAGGAAGAGTGGCAAAGTGGGGCATTGAACTTGCCGCCTTTGAAATCACCTATAAGAGACGCGACACTATCAAGTCACGGGCATTGGTGGATTTTATTGCAGATTGGATAGAACTGCCAGAAGACACTCCTGTGCCAGAGCCAGAATATTGGGTCATGCACGTTGACAGATAAAAGCTACTCAATGGCTCGGGGCTGGTGTATTATTACAATCACCAATAGGGGAGAAGTTGCTATACGTCCTGCAGATCCACTTCAATGCTACCAATAACATGGTGGAGTATGAGGCTCTCATTCACAGACTTCGAGTCGCCAAGGATATTGGCATGAAGCGCATAGTTTGCTATCGAGATTCCGACTTGGTTGCCCAGCAAGTAGCTGGCACCTGGAATGCGTGGAACCCAATGATGGCAGCATATCGAGATGAAGTAGATGAGATTGCCAAGTGCTTCGACGGCTACGAAGTCAAGTATGTCAAAAGGGAGGAAAATGAGGCGGCAGATCAGCTGTCAAACCTTGGATCATCTCCCCGACCAATTCCACCAGGCGTGTTCCTAGAGAATTTATGGACCCCATCCGTGAAGGGAGCGGACCCCGACAACCCGGATAGAGTGGATTCATTTGTTAATATAGTAACAATGACCTCTCCGGCTTGGGCGAAACCGTTCATGGACTATCTACAAGATGGAACTTTGCCTGCCGACAAAGTCGAAAGCCAGCAAATAGTACGAAGAGCAAAAGGCTACGTCATCATTGATGGCCAACTATACAAAAGAAGTACCATAGAGTTTTCCTTCGATGCGTCTCCCAGCAACAAGGTATTGATATCCTTAGCGAAATACAACTCGGAGATTACGGGCATCACGTCGCTCCTTGATCGTTGGTAGCTAAGGCCGTCCTACAAGGATTCTACTGGTTAACTGCCAAGGCAGATGCCAACAAATTGGTACAAACATGTCTTGGGTGTCAGTTCTATGCAAGACAACCAAATGTTCCCGCTGAAATATTGCAAACCATACCAATAACTTGGCCATTTGTAGTTTGGGGGCTGGAAATGGTGGGACCTTTGCAAGAAGCACCTTGTGGATTTACACACTTGCTAGTAGCAGTGGATAAGTTCGAAAAATGGATTGAAGCTAAACCCATTAGAAAGATTGATGGGGCAACAACCCTAAAATTTGTCTGAGATCTAGTGGTGAGATTTGGTCTCCCACACAGCATCATCATCGACAATGGTAGAAATTTGTCTCTCAGAGAAGTTGAGGAGTACTGTCATGAAAAGGGCATCCATCTTGACCTAGCATCTATGGAACATCCATAGTCTAACGGACAAGTTGAACGGGCCAATGGACTAATTCTGCACGGAATCAAGCCATGCTTAGAAACACCGCTACACAGAGAGGCTGGAGCCTGGGTGGAGGAATTACCATCTGTATTGTGGAGTTTAAGAACAACACCCAACAGATCGACCGGCTTGACTCCTTTCTTCATGGTTTATGGAGCAGAATCCGTCCTACCATCCGACATCCTCCACGATGCACCAATAGTCGCTTCCTATGAGGAAGATGGCGCTGAACAATCCAGACGCTTATCTGTGGACCTACTCGAGGAAGAGCACGTGCTGGCATGCTAGAGATCCGCCATCTACCAGCATAAGCTATGTGGCTACCATAGTCGCCGTGTTAAGCATCGCTCGTCTAAAGAGGGGGATCTGGTGCTTAGACTCAAGCAGGAGAAATCACACAAACTATTCCCGCCTAGGAAGGACCGTTCGTCATAAGAAAAGCATTGCTCAATGGTTCCTATTACCTCGTCGATATTTGCGAGTTGAACAATAGGCTAAACATTGCAAGAGCAAGCAACGTGACTCCGATGATGATTACCCGGAGACAGGTCAGCCATGGAACATAGCACAACTACGTCACTTTTACACTTATCATACTTTATATTATGTAATAAGTTTCTTATATGATCAATGAAATAAAGCATTTGGTTCACTCATATTGTCCGAGTCTTTTACCTCCTTTAGTTATTCATTTTTTGGATCATATAAACCCTTTATGCGCAAGTTTGCATTTGCACTTGTGAAAATTCCACCTACGGGCATTAGCTTTAGTTTTCTGGTCTACATGTTTTCTGAAGTTCTTATGTGGATTCTGGAGTAGTGCCTTTTCGGCACTCAAAGCCAGCGATTTTGCTCTTAGGTCCTTGACGGTGCTATTAAGCATCATCGCCTGAGAGCATAGTTCTGTGCTGCGAGTCTTCTGTCTCACGAAAGGTCAAGCATACGAACAAGAATAATGGATAATCCAGCACTTCCTTACAA
The DNA here is from genome assembly GCA_023614405.1 of Avena insularis. Classification (NCBI taxonomy): domain Eukaryota; kingdom Viridiplantae; phylum Streptophyta; class Magnoliopsida; order Poales; family Poaceae; genus Avena; species Avena insularis. The sequence goes on from CM042694.1 coordinate 326,835,437, forward strand.
AATATATACATGTTGGAAACAGATACGTAGCAGGAAACTTGAGTACACGTTTTTTCCTCTTACAAATTCATCCGTTTTTCCCATACACATTGCAGAGACACATTTAATATAAACATTGTTTTTATGGTTCTGCTGCAGGAGACTTCGTGGTGGCATCATTAGCAAAAGGAGAGCCAGGCCATGAAAGCTCGTCAAACTCGGAAGGAGAAGGGCTAGACTCAGAGGACGCCATGTCATCATCTAGTACCTCAGAAGGCACATAGACGTCCGCCTTGACTATCTTGGCAACTCTGGTGTTGTAGCTGGCGAGGGAGTTCCAAATAGCACCACTATTGATCTCTCGCCCTTCCTCGTCTAGCTTGGGCATGCCGGAGGTCACCAGCTCAATCTCGGAGTTCTCGTAGTGTTCTTTGACTAAGGATAGGGTCTTCCTCGCACCAGCCCAGGCAGAAGAGGCTTTCCAGTCCTTGACTTTCTCAGAGGGTCGGCACAGGATTTCCGGATACTTGGCTGCTAAGTTTGCCTCCTTGATGTTTATCCCCAAACACTGGGCTATCTCCTTGGCCTGAGCGATGGAGGTGCTTACAAAGTTGCCGGCAAGAATCATGCATTCCTGGGGATCTAGAGCACCTTCACCCAAGTTAGTCAAGCCAATGGGAGCTCTGGTTTGCATACGGTACAAGGATCATGAGTATAAGTACATCAAACATTTGTCCAAGGTACAAAATTGATCAATACGGAAGAAATATACCGAAGATTATGGATTTGGCTTGCTTGCATGTCTTCGCCAAGATGCCATGCTCGTCCTGAAGTTTCTTGTACGCCTCAAGGCTCCGGGAGTTATGCTCTATGGTAGCTTGGTTTTGCTTATTGAGGCGTTCAATTTCTTCCTTCAAACGTGGCATCTTGGCATCTGTAGACTCTTGCAGGACCTTCGTCGCCTCCTCGTGTCTTTTAACTGCCTCAGCCAGGTCTTTCTTCAAGATCTTGTTTTCAATGTCAAGCTCTTGAATATGCTCCGAGTGCTCGACAATACCCTTGGCCTTGGCAATAAGTTCTGTAAGATGGAATAACAAGAACAATATGAGAACACGTAAGAAATTGACTACAAGCAATAGCCAGGAAAAAGTCGGAGGGAAACAGACTCTTGCTATTCGCGATCTTTTCCTTCAGAAAAGCTGTTTCACCCTTTTCAGCATCCAGGTCCGCCTGCAACTTGGCATATTTCTCATTGGCCTTCTTCCTCCGGGCATTCTCATTCTGCGTAAGCAAAAGTGTTTAGTTTCTCTTAGAAGCTTCTAGCCAGAACTATTTTAGTTTCATCTAGAAGCTCGGGGGCTACAGGATTAAAATTCAAAGACAAGTATGCTACTCTTAGAGCATCTAGCTAGAATTCTTTTTAGTTTCACCTAGACGCTCGGGGGATACACTATCAAGTTCTACTCTTCGTTCTTTGGAGCACTCAAGCTAATAACTCTTGTTTATCCGCCTAAGAGATCGGGGGGCTACAGAGGGATATATTATACGATAGGTAAAGTTTAAAGACTTACAATGGCATTAACTTTAAGGTTGTTGGCCAGATTGGCATATACAGTGTGGAAGATGCCGACATTGTTATACACGGCATCCACCTGCTGGATAAGATCGTCCAGGCTCAAAGTCGGAGGAACTGGAGGAAGCGGCGTAGTAGAAGCCGGAGGTGTCGATGAAGCTCTAACCGACTGCTGTGTTGCTATGACAGTTGATGGCGCAGAAGCTCCTGCCTTGTCAGTTGCCACTGCTGCTGCTGTCTCTGCCCCCTTCGTCGGCTCTTTCCCTTTCTCGGTGGCATCCCTAGCCGGAGCTTCTGCCACTTTGGAGGAAGTACTCTCCTGCATTGCCTGTCCACTAGGAGCGATGCCCGTGCCGGCAGAATCTGAGACATCAAAGATTGGATTGATATCAATCTCCATGGTGGAGGTCTCAGGAATGACGGGGGACGAAGGCCTAGTGGGTCCAGTAGCAGGCTTCGCGGCAAGAGTTGGAGGAGCAGTGGCAGGAGAGGGCTTAGTGGCCATGTCCTTGGTTAACATATCGCGAATGTCTTTTGACCCTCCAGAATCTTTGGAGGATCGCTTCAGGCTAACACTGGCTTTCCTCCTAAAACATATGAAGTATAAGTACAGGAGTTGAATAAGGTGCGAGCTACTATAAAAGCTGGAGAATTAATGCAATTACTCCACGGCAGGAGCCTTAGTCAAGGGGATGCCGGTGGATCTACTCTTCTCCGCCTCTAAGGCGGAAGCGGATCGTCTAGAGACTCCACTCTCCGATTTCTTCTTCTTCTTGGCCTCGGTAGCAGCGTCAGAGGTGGAGCTCTTCCGCTTTCGTGCTGCCGGAGCTAGGTGGTCCTTGGGGCTGTCATTGTTGAAAACCACCTGGATATCCTTCATCTTGGGATCATAGACCTAGGAGGCCATCTGATCTTCCGCCAAGGTCGCCAGCTGGGAGAGAAAGATGTGTTAGACTGATAACTAAGACGGAAAAATCTTAGAGTATACATGTAACGAGCAACAAAGTAACCATAAGCTACCTCTGGGAACTTGCCACATTCGAACATGTCATAGGTGATCTTGAAGCCACGCTTCCTGTCCTTTACCTTGACCATGTCCTTAAGCCGGAGCTTGATGGTGTTGTTGGAGAAGTTATCCCGCAAAATTCGCATGGGATCCTTTCTATCCTTGGAGTATATGCACATCAGCTCGGCATGGTGCTATAGAGGTTGGATCTGCCTAGTGAACCAGCACATGGCCAGGTCCAAGCCTGTCAAACCTCCGTCTACGAGCCATTTGATCCGCCTTACATCGCGATTGGCTTCTTCATCAGACGGAAGGGAGGCTGGGGACCTCCAGGTGGGTGCTTTAGTGGCAGCTCCATCGACGAAGTCGGGATACATCTCAAGACGGTTGTATAGAGGAATGTCTGGGCCATAGAAATATGTGTGACCCATATTGTCGGGGAAGCACCGACAAGGCCGGATCTTAAAGCTAATTGTTCTGCATATCCGCAACTCATCCTTGGATTCAACAGATTCTCTGTAGATGGTAAAAAAAGTAAACAAATATATCTAACCTAGGTTTGATTCCTAGGTAGCCTTCGCACAAAGCTATGAAATTGCTAAGTACGAGGATGCTGTTGCAGGAGAGATTGTGGGAAAGTACCCCGAAAGTAGCGAAGGACATACAGAAAGAAGTCGGAGACTGGCACGCTTACGCCACATACCAGATGAGCTTTGAGATACACCTTCTCTCTAGCTTGGGGAGAAGGGGTCACCTTGTCAGCCGGCGTCGGCCGCCAGACCAAACCCTCCGCCGCGGGGAGGTACCCCTCGGCGAGGAGTTCCTGCAGATCTTCAAAGGAGAGGTCAGAGCCCCTCCACACTCCTTTGTGGGAGTCGCTATCTTCTTCAGCAGATTCTGGCACCGCCCGTCCTTGGTCATCGCCAGTGGTTTCCATCACGGCGGAGATAGGGATGACAACCCCCTCCGGTGGGACCATCACTCCCTAGGATGGCTCCATTGTTGTTGGTGATATACTTTCCGGGTATCCTCACCGTGCCTCACTGACCAGGGTGGCCCACTTCGGGTTAGAGCTTTGCTTCACGGGCGGCCCAGTCAGGGAGAAGAGACGGAGTCCAGTCCAGCTATGGGAAATTACCGACATAGACCTGTAGTATTACTTGTAGTTCAAGATGTACTCTGTAACCGACTCTTAGTCGTAGCTAGATAGGTCTCTCCTGTAAACCCTAGGCCAGATATCTATATAAGCCATCCTAGGGTAAGCCTTTAGGGCACCCTTACAATAGTCTACAATCTCAACTTGCACAGGAGAAACCCTTGTAACCCATATTCCGGATCTGCCATATTACTGGATTGCTAGTAGGAGTAGGATCCACCCAAAGCCAGCAGATTCGAACCTGGGTAAGCTTGTGTGCTCACCGTCCCGGAACACCGTACGTCTCACACCCCTCTATTCCACACTCCTCGAGGACCCCCTCATGGCGTACTTGTCATCATCCGACGACAGTTGGCGCCCACCATGGGGCAAGTGAGCTTTGGATCTGTGTTCTGAGCGGAATCTGCAAGAATCGGAATCGTCAAGACCATCGCCGTCGGTCGCATCCTCTATGCCAGTGACGTCCCTCTCATCGTTCTCGACGAGACCTGGATTCCGGCTAGGGAGGCCGTGACTTTTTACACCATTATGTCTTTTGGCGAGATCGATGTGTACATCGGATTCGCTGAACCTGCCCCACCCACCCTAGCTTTGATGATAGAGGCAGAAGAAATCTCTGGGTCCACTTTGTCCACGGAGGCGGCAGAGTTCCGGATCTCAAAAAACCCTAATCCCACCCAGCCCGCACTAGTTGCGGAGATAGTGGATAAAGCCTAACCTGAAGAGGACCTTGCGGTGCAAGTCGAATCTGGAGTGGATCTCCCTATCGAGGCCAAATCCTAGATCGATCTATCCGTGGAGGTCAAAATCCAGGAGGAACAATACAACAACCTCGGTTCTGGCTCTGCTAACGCCGGAATAGACCAACCTTTCCCGAGGCACACGTTGAGGCGCATGATGCTGCAAGGCGCAAACGTGGATGAAGTTCTCGAGACCATCAGGATTTTCGAGGAAGCCCACAAGGAGTCGCAACCACCTCTGGACTCACACATCGCACTTTGTCGGATATGTTGGATCCGGATCCGGCTCCGCCAATGCTGGAGACAACAAAGACTCGGTGCTGGAGGCGATCAGAACAAACACCGACTTACCCGCATCCTCGGATGACTCGATGACGTCGGTGGATTTTTGAAAGTTCTCCGTGGAATAAGGAGAAGCCATGGATGAAGGATCCGGAGAAAACTCTCCCAAAGCGCAGGATGACGTGGATCTCGGAGATAATCCCGATGTCTAGATGTCCGAAAGTACCGCTTAGAGCTTGACTCCGGGAAACAGACCCAAAGCCATCTTTGCTACCGGTGTTGCCAAGAAGGCAAAGAAGAAGAACAAGAAGAACAAGACCCCCACAAAAGAATTCTGGCAGAGGAAGTGATTGCCGAGGAATATGAGGAAGACTCGGATGGAGAACTTATCCCAGACGAGCCCAAAGAAGCTTTGGTGGATGGACACGTGGTCACTGCAGGTGCGCGTAGACTCATTGATGGTGCTCTGACTACACCCATCCCTACAGCTACAAAACTTACTGCTGAAGAGCTGGAGGAAAGGGCTCAGGCCTTAGAAGTGTGTCACCAAGTACTCGTGGATGAAGCCAACAACATCGAGCAAGAGAAGAAGCGCATGGCTACTGTTGAGAAATATATCTCCCTACAGCATCAGAAAAGCCGAAAACGACACACGCGTGGCGATAAATTTCCAGAAATCCATAAGGTTCTCTTTGAAGGAGACCCAGGGATGCCTCGACTCGACAACAAGGGAGATATGGTGTACCCAACGCCAGTACAAAACACTGCCACGGCTCGAGATATCCTGGCAAATAATCCAGGCCCAGAACAGGTTTGATTGGGCATTAAGCTACTCACCAAGGGTCTGGAACATTAGAATGTCGCGAAGTCCGGGAGCGGAAAACTGGTCTCTCAATCAGACCCAATGTCGCACGAATCCGGCTTGGAATGACGTAAGACCCCAACGGGTTCTAGAACAACACCACCATTCGGACCATCGGGAAGATAACTACTGAAGAACAGGATCTTCAGGGCAGCACCACAGAACTGCACGTGACTGGTGCAATGTTGCTCCAGCCGCAGAGCAAGAGGCAATTATTGTGCTGTATCCGAGAAACCCTCCGCGGTGAGAGTCGAACGATCGCAGGGAAGAAGACAAAGAGAAACGTCAGTAGGAGGACAGTCAAAGAATGCCACCTCCTAGACATACAAGTCGTCCGGCTAAACCCCATCGCGACAGGAATGACGGACGAAGAAACGACGGACAACATGCCGAGTCAAGCCGGCAGGGGGCTCGTCGCAATGAAGACCCTCCCTGGAACCGGAATAATGACGCTCCGGATAGAGGCCGACGATCAACCGGAAACAATCCACTTGCTCAACTCTCTCCACCAAGCAGCCATCACAACGGCTCTCAAGAGGCCAAGGAGGGCGTCGGGGCAGAGGAGGTGGTGGCAGAAGCCGAAGTTCGTCTCCAAGGCACCGCAGCTATAGAGAACAACCAAGATGGCGTTCCCTGTCACCAAGTTATGCGAGACACCAGATTAACTCTAACATAGAGGTGCGGTGTTACGAAAATGATGATATATACGTGGGCCCAAAATGCTTCGGACCACAAATTCGACAAACACACTTCCCGAAAGGATTTGCTATCTCAAGACACATCCAAGCCTACGATGGTGTGGCCTGGCTAGATACTTGGCTCCAAGATTTTCTCTAGGCGTGCTTCACAGCCAAAGGCGGAAACAGCTTGGTCGCAACCCGATATTTCCCACTTATGTTATGGAAGATAGCACGATCATGGCTCAATGAACTTCCGGAGAACACCATCCACAACTGGTATGACATGCAAAGGCCCTGTACGGTAGGAGACCTACAATGTTGCACCCAGAAAGCCGGAGAAACTTGCCGAGATTACCTCGGACGATGGATCGACACCAAGAACTCCTGTGAAGGAGTAAATGACCAAATTGTGGTTGAAGCTTTCATTGCAGGACTCCCAATTGGTTTACTACGTCATCGCTTGAAGTGTGACCAGGTCACTGATCTGGGAAAGATGATAGAAACAACGAGAAAGTATGCAGATGCTGATGACGATGCAGAGGGATTATTTAATGCCCTAGTTGTGCCACAGTTAGCAAAACAACCAAAGTAGCAAGCTCAGAAGTGCAAGAACAGCTCGGAAGAAAAACCCAACACGGAAATGGCAGTGGTCACTGCTACTTTCGGGTCTAGAGGATGAGGAGGGCGCGACGGCGGCCGCGGACGCGCTCGTGGGACATCAAGAGTCCAGGGTAGGGGAGACCAGCAACCTAGCAAAACCTACTCCTGGGCCGACATTGCCTATAACCCATGTGTGCCTCACTTAGATGCTAGTGGGGGCTTGTCTCACACAAATGCTGAGTGTCATTTTAATGACGACATCAAGAAAGACGATACTGCTGGCTACAGAGCTAAGCGGAGGAAGGGAAAAAAGAATCCCGAAAAAGAGAAAGAGACCAAGGAAGATTCTGACATGGGGGAAGCTACCCTTGAAATCCCAAGCCGGAGGGAAAGAAAAACTTCCCAACAAAGAAAGACACTTACGTCACCTTCCTCGGATCTCAACCAGCTAAGGTCAAGAAAGCAGTTCTGCATGAGCTCAACGCAACTGTTCCGGCTGTCCCACAATTCATGGACTGGTCGGAAGTGGCAATCACCTTTGACCGTGCTGATCATCCGCCTAAGTTGCACATGCAAGGAAAATACGCCTTAGTCGTTAATCCACTTGTTGATGGCTATGGTTTCTCCAAGACTCTCATGGACGGCGGCAACAACATCAATATTCTGTATGTTGAAACGCTTCGCCGAATGTGGATCTCGGAGATGCAGCTGAATCACAGCTCTGTGATCTTTTATGGATTTGTCCCAGGAAGACAAGCAATTTCCCTGGGAGAGATCACTTTGGATGTTACCTTTGGAACTCCAAAGAACTATCGGACGGAGGAACTTTCCTTCGAAGTGGTCCTGTTCAAGAGAGTGTATCATGCTATATTCGGACGTCTGACTTACTGGGATTTTATCGCTCGTCTGTGTTACATTTACAATATGATGAAAATTCTAGGTCCCAAAGGCATCATCACCATCAGGGAGAACTGAAGAAGGCGCGAGAGTGCAAGGACGGAAATGCCACCTTTGCTGAAGCCGTGTTGCACGCCCAGGAGTACCAGGAGATCAAGAAGACCATTGATCCGTTCGAGATGCCCACGATGAAGAAGGAGGTGACAAAGCCGAATCCGTAGTTCAAGGCATCGGAAGAGACGAAGAAGACGCTGTTGAAGGATGATGACCCCTCCAAGGTGACCCAGATAGGTGTAGGTTTAGATAGATCATAGGAAAGCGCGCTCGTCAAGTTCCTCCAAGCAAATCAAGATATCTTCGCGTGGCAGCCATCTGACATGACTGAAGTACCTAGGGAACTTGCCGAGCACTCTTTAAATGTACACCCAAACGCTAAACCCGTCAAACAGTCCCTACGATGTTTTGGCAATGAAAAGCGTAAGGCAATAGCTAAGGAACTAGCCCGGCTCAAGTTAGCCGGATTCATAGAAGAGGTCATCCATACTGATTGGTCGGCCAACCTTGTAATGGTCCCTAAAAAGGACACCACAGATTTAAGGATGTGTGTTGATTATGCTGCCTTGAACAAGGCTTGTCCCAAAGATCCATTCGCTCTGCCTAGAATTGATCAAGTTATTGATTCTACGGCAGGCTCGGAACTCCTATATTTTCTCGACGCATATTCCGGTTATCACTAGATTCGGATGAAGGAGTCATACAAAGTCAAAACTTCATTCATAACCCCCTTCGGAACCTTATGTTTTGTTACGATGCCCTTTGGGCTCAAGAACACAGGAGCTACGTACCAGCACACGATGCTGCGTTGCCTCCACGGCCAAATCGGACGCAATGTACATGCATACGTGGATGACATTGCGGTCATGTCCAAAAAGAAGGAAACATTAATTTCTGACTTGGAGGAAATGTTCGCCAATCTACGAAAATACAACATAATGCTTAACCCGAAGAAGTGTTTCTTTGGAATACTAGCCGGAAAATTGTTAGGTTTCATCGTGTCTCAAAGAGGCATAAAGGTGAACCGAGACAAGATTAAGGCTATACTCAATATTTCCGGGCCGACTCGCCAAAAGGATGTTCAAAGACTAACCGGTTGTATTGTTGTAGTCAGTCGGTTTGTAAGCTGGCTCGGTGAAAGAGCCACACTACTCTACAAGCTCTTGAAAAGGACCAAAAAATTCATTTGGACCGATGAAGCTAAAGCTGCACTAGAAGACCTAAAAGCAGTACTCGCATCTGCTCCTATCCTTGCAGCACCGGAACCATGAGAACCGATGTTGCTCTATCTCGCTGCGACAAACAGAGTCGTCAGTGTCGTCATGGTGGTGGAGAGACCAGAGGAAAATCAGGAACACATGGTGCAGCGTCCGAATTATTATCTCAGTGAGATCCTAACTGAATCAAAGCAGCGGTATCCGCACTATCAAAGGCTGGCTTATGGCGTGTATTTTGCATCTCGTAAGTTACGGCATTATTTTCAGGAACATCCCATTACCGTGGTGAGCATAGCTCCCATGAGAGATATAATCAAAAACAACGATGCTACAGGACGCGTCGCAAAATGGGGCGTAGAGCTTTCAGCTTTTGACATTGAGTATAAACCTCGTACAGCAATCAAATCCCAAATCATCGCTGACTTTGTCGCAGATTGTGCAGAGACAACGGAAAATATGATCCTACCAGAGTCGGAATACTGGACCTTAGATTTTGACGGGTCTAAGGCGCTCGGGGTCTTGGGGGCTGGCATGGTGCTCAAATCACCCCAAGGAGATAAACTTTTCTATGTGATGCAGATCCACTTCACGGCGATGAATAACATAGCCGAGTATGAAGCACTATTGCATGGAATCCGGATTGCTAAGGATATCGACATCCGATGTTTGATGTGTTATGGAGATTCGGATCTTGTTGCCCAACAAGTTCGGATATCTGTAATGCGAATAAACACATGGAAGCATATAGAGCTGTCATGGATGAACTATCTAAATCGTTTGAAGGGTTTGAGGTTCAACACATCCCTCAAACAGAAAATAAGGAAGCAGATGCACTATCTCGTATAGGCTCTGCGCAGAAAAAGGTCCCGGATGGCACTTTTTTAGAGCACCTCAAAGTTCCCTCTTTAAAAGGAGTAGACGAGGAATATCCGACCAAATCCGACTCACCTTTAGTCACAGTACTGGCTGTAATTCCCATCTGGACTCAACCCTACCTTGATTACTTGGTAGATTGCAAATTGCCTGAAGACGAAGTTGTGAGCCGGCAGATCGTCCGACGAGCAAAATCCTATATTACAATTAGTGGTGAGCTCTATAAGCGGAGCGTGTCTGGGGTCTTTCAGCGCTGTGTATCTCTGGAAGAAGGAGTGGAAATCTTAAGAGAAATCCACTAAGGCGAGTGTGGTCACCATGCTGTAGCCAAATCTCTTATGGCAAAAGCTTTCCGACACGGTTTTTTGGCTTACAGCCAAGGCAGATGCAGAACGGCTGGTCAAGACATGCAAAGGCTACCAAAAGTATGCCAAACAAGCTCATGTTCCAGCTGATCAGCTGCGAACAATACCTATAACATGGCCTTTTGCGGTCTACGAGCTTGACATTGTAGGACTGTTTAAACGGGATCCAAGTGGATTTACTCATCTCTTAGTGATGGTGGATAAATTCACAAAATGGATTAAGGCTAAACCCGTCACCAGTTGTGATGGAGCAACAACCAGAAGATTTGTCGAGGATGTCATAATCCGATATGGTTATCCGCATAGCATTATCACAGACAACAGGAGTAACTTCTCTATGGGAGAGCTTGCCGAATTATGCAACGAACAAAATATCCAGTTTGACATTGCGGCAGTCGCACATCCGCAGGCTAATGGACAAGTCAAAAGAGAAAACGTTTAATCCTACAAGGCCTAAAACCAAGACTCGAAGCACCACTATGACGTGCTGCGGGGGATTGGGCACAGGAATTACCTTCTGTAATATGGAGCTTGCGAACAACTCCGAACAGGTCAACTAGATACACACCTTTCTTCTTGGTCTATGGTGCAGAAGCAGTTCTTCCCAATGATTTGATTCATACTTCTCCTAGAGTTGCCGCGTATATTGAAGAGGATGCCAAAATTTCTCGACAAAATGATCTCAACTTAGTCAAAAAAGTTCGCCGTTGCTGAGATGAGATCAATAGCATATCAGCAGAAGTTACGCAAGTATCATAGCCAGAGAGTCAGAAATCAGTCTTTCAATAAAGCCGACTTGGTTCTCCGGCTTGTGCAGAAAAGAAAGCACAAACTTTCCCCGGTATGGGAAGCGCCCTTTTTAGTTAGCCGGGTATTGCACAATGGTTCTCGCTATCTAACTGATATGCCGCCAGTCAAATAAAGACCTGCTACTAAGAAAAGAAAAAAGAAAGAGAGCTGGAGGCAGTATAGACCCGGAAGAATTAGACAGACCATGGAATATTTCTCAGCTACATCCCTTTTATTCTTAGTTTATGTTTCTTTGTAATCATATATGTGTACATGTTCAATAAGAAATAAAGTATTGGTTGCCTCATTTTTTCTGAGAAGTTTTATATTATCATCTTATTTCCGAATGATCATATCGCAGTCGAAAATCCCAGAATACTTGAACATACTTTATGCTCATGTTTATTCTGGTTTAGATTTCCGATTCTAAAATTGCTACCTTTGGGTATAAATTTAAATTTTCTAGTTTATACTTTTGTTATTTATCTGATTGCTGGATGCAGGCATTTTCCGAGTAGTGAATTATTGGTACTGGAAGCCAGCTTTGTTTCCGAGTTTTAAACTAGTTTAGCAATTGAGCTCCGTTGCTCGGCAAAGTTTCCGTGCTAAAGGTTGGACGGCTCACGAAAGGGACGAGGCGGAAAGCCAAATAAACTATAAGTACATACAAAAAACATATGTGCTTATGTAAACATTTCTGGCACATAAAATTAAAGCCAAAAGTGCTAAATAGAAATAATAAATCTTCGCACTAGGAAAAGTATTATACTACTTATTTACAAACCCGAATTGTTCTTCAGAATAACACATTGTTTGTTCTGATGCTCTACGATGCAGGGGGAGAGGTAGGAGCTGCCGGCTCACTGGATACATCAACCTCGCCTTGATATCTCTCTGAGACGTTCAAATCTGATACGGTTTGTTTGTCATTGGAGACTTCTTCTGTTACCTCGGCAGTCGGAGGAGGCGTCTCCACACGAGTGAAGAAAGGAGTGTCGTAGCTGGTCAAGTCAGCTACGTGGCACCCATATCCGGCACAGGATTCCATGTTTGCTTTGATATCCTGCTCATGTCCGTCTTCATCCACGGTAGAATACGCTCTGGTTACTTGCCAGATTTCCATGCTTCCATGGTGGCTCATAACCATGGTGAGAGCATTTTGCATTGCGGTCCGTGCGTAGGACATGTTCCAGTCCTAGATGAGACGGGGCATCTCCTTGGCCTTGTCCCGCACTTCAAAGTCGGACATTCTATGCATGTCCGGAACCTTGAGAACTTCGCCAATATCCTCAAAGTATTGGCAGAAATCATGAAGTAAATCGCCGACTTGGGTAAGCCGGCTAGTGCGAGACTCGGCCGAGGCTGAATCCAGTAAGTTCAGAGGACCTGCGCATGTAATGCAAAAGGTTAGTAAAACAAATCCAGGCTCCAAAGAGTCAGAAAAGGCAGAAAAGTCAAAAGAGGGAAACATACCGAAGATGACATCATCAACTTTGGTCTTCTCCTCCCGTAGGCTCTGGAGTTCAGCCCAGAGTGCCTCGGTGATGTCCTTCTCTTTGAACAAAGCATCATTGATATCTGAGATTCTTTGATCCTAGGCCGTGATCCTTCGATCTTGTTCGTCGGTGGCCATGGAAGAGGATTCAAGAATCTGAGCAATGCTCCGTTCATGATCCGCCTTTAGCTTGTCCAACTCCTGACATAAGTCAGTGTTCTCCACCACCAAGGTCTTCAGATTTTCGGCTTCTTCAATCATAGCATAGGATTGCTTTATTAGTGCTATAGTCAAAAGAACAACAGTTGAATAAAATTTCGACTATGATATAAAGGGCAAGGTTTGAGTACTGGAATGTTTACCTTCAGCCTCGTCCCTTGACACTCTCAATTGAGAATTTTCAAGCCAGAGAGCTCTGATTTCTCTCCGCTTGTTGCTAATATTCTTCAACAATTCCTGGTTATATGAATTAACTTTCTGTAAGCCAGAATACCCAGAGTCAGAAGTCTACTAAAGACTTGGGCTAATATTTTTACTAATATCAGCACGAGCCTTGGGGCTACACTAGTTCATTCTTTAGCATCCTAAGGAAGCATAAAACCGTATTATCTATCCAACTTCATGCTTGGGGGCTAGAGGATATGATATGAAATAAAGTAAAAAAGGTGAGTTGGAATTCAACTTACATGATGTTCATGGGTGAGATTTCTTCAGCTCATGGACACCTCGGTGCTAACCTTCTCGGCGAGGGTTAGCGGGATTACTAGGGGTGGCGGAAGCACACCGATTCTCAGCCCCTCGTCGCAAAGACGGATCTTCTCGAGAAGTTCGGAGTACTTGACGTCCTCCGCTTCTTGTGCCTCTTCCTCGGCAGTAATTTTCTGGCTCTCCAAGCATTGTTGGGCTAGCAGTTGGATCTCCTCCATATACTTCTGAGTAATGCCAAGCTTGGAAAGACCCGGATTGTTGAGGAGGTTTTCAGTGAAGACGTCTGACGAGGGATCATTACCCAAAGAGGGTTCACCCTTATCAAAGCCTGAGTCACCCATGGTGACGTCAGTTTGCGATCCGAGGATCGCTGGCTCTGCTTGTTGAGCCGTATCTTCTATGATGGTCGAAGATGGAGTAATCTCCGGCACCGCACAAGGCTGTGGGGCAGGAGTCGGAGGCGCTGCGGTAGGAGAAGTCAAATTCAGTTTTGACTGGCACAGGGGCTTCAACAAGATTCCCTTCCCCTTGTCCTTCGTGAGATGTTTAGCTCTGAGGAAGTAATAGAATAAAGAACATTACATCTCGGAAAGAATTATGAACAAAGTACAAAAACCTTGTGAGGAAAGTTACCTCATCACAATGGGCACCTCCTTCATGCCAATTGCCAGAGTCAGAGCCTTAAGCTTTCGAGTAAAGGTCTCCGGCGGTGGAATCAATTCTCCATCATCCTGAAAAATCTCATGAGGATATCCCTCGATAGGAGCAAGCTCCGACTCGGGGAGGTCAGCAAGCTGAAAAGAAGATATATCTTAGTATTGCGAAAAGAGACAATAATGTAAAGATGAACACATAATTTGAGTTACTGCTGAAAGCTTAGCAGTACCACAGGATCTTCAGCTGTATGCTTATCCAAAGATAGCTCTAGGATCTTCTTCTCGATCCGCTCCCTTACCAGCCACTTGATTTGAGACTCGTATTCCTTATCAGTGTAGGGGCAGGGGCAGATTCGGAGAGTATCTCTCTTGGACGCCGTAATGGAATGCATAAGCAGGTCTCCATGATGTTGAAGAGGCTGGATCCGGCGTGCCACCCAGCAGTGAACCAAGTCAGACCCTTTGAGGCCCTTGTGCTTCATCAAATATTTATCCGCCTCTTAGCAAGAAGAAAATCGTCACTAAGAGCTGGCGCATCTGCGTCCCAGGACTCTTGGGGCATGGCGGCTCCGTCGACAAAAGCCGGCAAAGCAGTAGCTTTGCCGGGAGCAAGAATATCCTTGTGATAAAAGAAAGTGGACGGCCATTGTTTCACCAACTCACTGGCCTTGATCTGAGGATAGACATGCTCTATCCTAACAGAAAAACTAATGGTACCGATAATGTATGGATTATCGGCCCTGATAGAATTTCTCCGGATATGAAAATAAAACCGGAAAAGTGTAAGACTCGGCCTAATGCCGAGATACCCCTCGCACAAAGAGATGTACGTGCTCATCTCTAAGAGAGTTCGGGGGAAGATGATGGAGTTGAACTCCATAGTGATCTATAACATTAGAAAAGAAGTCTGAGGGAGGTAAACTCAAAGCTCTATCAAGGTGGGTGCCGAAGTGCACCCGCTCGTCGGCGCGAGGAGTAGGGATGGTTTGCCCGTAGCCGCTCCGCCAGTCGCCAGCACCGAGGAGTCCTTCGTTCTCCACGACGTGGAGCTTGGTGTCATCCAAGACGCAGGGGATCCAGATCCCCTGGTGACTCTCCTTCTCCACCGCCGAAGCCATCACTGCTGTCGCCACCGCGCCAGAAGATGTGGTCGCAGCCATTCTTTGTGTGGGTCGGTGACCTTGGATGGGCGATGCTGGAAGATTGAGGGGAGGCAGAGGAGCTCTGTTTTTCATGGGGAGCGTTGGAAGGAAGGAAGCGGCACAAATTCTAGTGAAGAGAAGAGGGGAGAATCTCAACCCCTTATATCCTTCGTCCGTGCCAAGATTCGTGCAAATGTGTATAGTAACCGTTACACGCGTCATGGAAGGAGCTAGGTAACCCCCGCACGATGATTACGCTGCCTCGATCTCCACGCACGCATTAAAATAATGCCTCGGTTCCGCAAAAGGAGGACCCACCAACGGTCGTGCTGACGGGAATATCTGTCAGTGACGTGACTTGACCATGACTGGTGTCAAATTACGCCAGAGACCAAGTTCCGGCTTAGTTTGAATTTTGAGCTGGAAACCCGAATAATATATTCTTAGGTCTGGCTCATTTGAGATCCGGATCCTATCCTCTCTTTTGAAGTTTCAGGAACCCTTCAAGATTCTGCAAGCCGAAGATCAAGCTCGATGATGATGAAATCTGACTTTGGATCTTGGCGGCTTCCGGGGGCTGCTGTTGGGGATATACTTTCCGGGTATCCTCATTGTGCCTCACTGACCAGGGTGTCCCACTTCGGGTTAGAGCTTTGCTTCACGGGCGGCCCAGTCAGGGAGAAGAGACGGAGTCCAGTCTGGCTATGGGAAGGCCCAGAAGGATTACTGACATAGGCATGTAGTATTACTTGTAGTTCAAGATGTACTCTGTAACTGACTCATAGTCGTAGCCGGATAGGTCTCTCCTGTAAACCCTAGGCCGAATATCTATATAAGCCATCCTAGGGTAAGCCATTAGGGCACCCTCACAATAGTATACAATCTCAACTCGCACAGGCGAAACCCTTGTAACCCATATTCCGGCTCTGCCGTATTACTGGCTTGCTAGCAGGAGTAGGATCTGCCCAAATCCGACGGATTCGAACCTGGGTAAGCTTGTGTACTCACCGTCCCAGAACACCGTACGTCTCACACCCCTCTCTTCCACACGCCTCGAGGACCCCTCATGGCGTACTTGTCATCAATCCAACGACAGTTGTAGCCTCGGGAGCCGCCGCCGTTGAAGGGCAGAGCTGCTAGAGCCCATTGTGCAGATGGAAGGGGATGGAGAAAGGGACAAGCTCTGGCTAGGGTTTTCTGTCGAAGAGCTCGAACAGTCATGCAGCAGGAGGAAGACGAAGACGCATGTGAGAATGTGGATAAGACAAAATAATATGTCCGCTTTAAAATATATAGACCTGGTGTCAAGATTCATCCAAAAGGATCCAACGGACAAAGTGTTGCCAACATGGAGATGAGCGTGCGTGGTAATTTCACCACGTCCTCTGTCTTTGCCGCTTTATCATTTCGAATTTCGTGCATGTAAAAATAGCTAATGATTAATTCCATGCCTTCTGTGAGTTTCGAGGTAGTGTAGGTTGTACCCTACATCATCATCCTGGCAGTTGAAGTGAAGAGGTCACATCTGAAGGTTCAAATGAAGACGGAAATTGTCCGCCTCTGGAAATGAAGACTCAAGGAATCTCTGGCTACATTGCGAAGTTGGAGAGGATTGCAGGGTTCTTTGGGAGACCTTCTAGATATTTCTTGACGGATTGCCAGCATCACATAGATGGAGCATTCAAGATCAATGAGCAAGACGACGCAAGATCTCAAAGTCCTCCAGGGGATACTGTAGGGGATATGCTAAATGGGTGTCCTCATAGCATGTCTCTAATCCGGCTAACCCGGGTGGCCCACAGTTGGTATCAAGGCCTATGGCCTGCTGGGCGACCTAGTTAGGTGGATCCAGAAGGGAGGCCCATGCCAGATGAAGGAAGGCTACGTAGGAGTCACCGACATACTTGGAGCCTTGGAGTACAAAAACATGAAGACTAGTTAGTATTAGTGTACGACTCTGTAACATGTCCGGCAAGGTCCTTTCCTATAACCCTAGGTTCTGGTGCCTTTATAAACCGGACCTATGGGAGCCTATAGGGCAGAACACTCAACATACAACACCTCGCACAGCGAACCGATCTCTGTAACTCAGCGTATTGCCATTATAGTGATTTATAGAAGGAGTAGAGTTCTGCCACCGTTGTGGGACTTAAACCTGGGTAAACTATGTTACCTTGTACCCGCCAACTCTCCACCTTACCCCACGTTTCTAAACATGCACTGTGAGGACCCCTCCATGGTGTACTCGTCGACAATACCACAACAAAGCCCTTGGAATGCACCTGGCACATGGAATGATGCACCAGTGTGATAGAAGTTGCATTACCACATCCATTGGAGTGTGTGTGGTGATGTGGGTCAAGGCATTTTTGAAAACAACACATGCAATGACTCTAGGGACTCCATGTGTTAAACCATGGTCACTAGGGAAACCCTATAGGAGATAGGCTAATAGGAGGCACATCCCAATGCGCCTCCACTAAATATACAAGGTGTATGTGTAAAGTGTGAGACTTCTATATTTATATAATAGAGGAGCATCTGTGAGGGATGCGTCTCCTATATCTCATGTATGAACCAGATCTGGTTGCCCCTTACTCGAGGCATACTAGCCCCATATGCAGTGCGCCTCGAGTAAGGTGGGTGGGCCCGGTGGTGGTAGGTGCCCCAATACTGGAGGCGCACTAGCTGATATGCGCCTTGGGTAATTTTCAATATTGGAGGCGCATAACCGTGGTGTAGCATCCCAATTGTCTAACTGAGGTGGGCCCGGGGTGGTGTAGCATCCCAATTGTCTAACAATTGCGATGCAACTTGCCTAGCCTATATTGCTACTTCCTACATGTATTGTTGCATCATCATTATATCATGCTCATGTCACCATCCCACCTTGCATTTGAGCATCATATAAACCCCCTCTATTTGATTCTTATCCCATATGCATTATATACTGTAGTTGCCTCTTGATATATTGTATGTGCTTCTTGATAAATTGCTAAATGTCCAAGTTGAGTTGAGGGCATATCTTTTCTTGAATCCACCACCTTTCTTGCCATCGCCTTATAATTCCACCATCCAAGCTATATGTGAGCCATTGCATTTCTTTGGTTATTATGTCTAGCTCATATGTGGTAAGATGGGCTTCAACTCTATTTCCACATGCTTCCATAATTGTTTTCTTATCGTTTTCACAATATGAACTATGTGGAGCCACATGGCCACCCTTGTGTTGCTATGTGAGTGAGAATGTTTGCAATCTTATATATGGCTCGTATGAGAGAGTGTAATCATCTATGAATATATTTTGGGTCATATGATCACCTAGTGGTTCACCCACACTAGCATGCCTAAGTTGTATTCACAAATGACTATACTCCAAATCTTCCATGTGGTTGTCAATCTTCCTTTCTTGGCATGGTTTATTTAACTATGAATGCATGCATGGGTGTATATTGGCTATATGATATTATAGATGTTCTTACAATTATGAGTTTGCCTATGATTCACATGCGTGGCAGATGCAAGCAAATTATCATCCTCTTTTGAATTCTTTGGTTTGTGGGTTTTGTTTGATTTGAATGCACCCAAGCTACATCAACATCGAACTATTCTCCATGTTCCATCTCTGATCCTCCTTCATGCTCCTCTTTGGTTTTATTGAGTTGTTACCTTTTGACTCTTCTCTACAATCTCTTGGTTTTTTCAGAACTTAATCGAAACAAGAAAATTCAAATGGAACCAATCTATTCTATCCATCTTCCTCTTTGCTCAAACCCCCTCTCTATCTTGCAAAGGGACAACCCATGTGCCAACCCCTCCTCTTTCTTCCTCTTAAGCACATTCTTTTATTTCATCTCTAGTGTCACATGCACTAGTGGATATTCCTTAGCCACATGAGATCACACATCATTTTATGTGTTACCTTTCCTTTAAAAAACTTCTTTTGAGTTCATGTGTTTGATTTGCACTTTTCAAAACTTGTGTTGATACTAACCAATCTAGCTAGACTAACTACCCCTCTCTACCCAAGGATCCCCTTGATCTGATCCTTTGGATTAGAGCATCCTCTAGCTTCCTCTAACCCAACCCGGCTGCACCTCCAACCTAGTCGAAAACCCTAGCAGAACCGGTGCACCTCTCTCTAACCCTCTCTCCTTGCGGCGATCGAGAAGCACCTAGGCCACCTCGTCAACTCGCGCCCTCCTCCTCTGCTCCTGGGCCCCAATGTTGTCACACTCCACCATCCAGGCAACCTGTTTATCTCCTTGCGCTACGCTCGCATCCCTCACGTGCAAGGCTAGCCGAGCAGTGCCCACGCCTTGCGCGTGACCCCTCCTCTCTCTCTTTGGACAAAGCCGACAGGGCATCAAGGTAGCCTCAACAACTCCTCATTATCGATCTAGATTGCCACCCCATCTTCTTCTCCCTCTATTCCACCTCAAAACCCTCGCACCGCCGCCACCTCCATGGCCGCCTCGTCCATCTGTCTCTCACCACCGTTTTAGCCCGCCGTGGTCTTGCTGTCAAACCACGACATCCTGGAGCCGCACCGCTATGTCTTGGAGATGCGAGAGTACCGCCAGGACGATGATGCCGGGCCAGCGCATGCTGCGCCTACCACTGCTGCCGCATCGTGGCTTCATCCTAAACAAGTTCCGACCGGCCACCACCGTCTCTAACACCACTCGGTGAGCTTCCGCCTCGCCCCATCTCCCTCTAGCTCACGACTCGCTTCGCTTTTTCGCTTCGCCGCGCCAAAGATTCAGACATCGCCGTCGCTTATACGCTGCCGCGCCGCGCATGCGACAATGTAAGTAGCAGCATCAACAACGCGCCTCTAAACCCGCCCTCTTCCCTTCATGTTTACGACGACCCTCCTCCTCTTCTAGTGGGAATCACAACATGGTTTCCCTTCTCGGTTGATCCAGCTTCCTAATGCCACAAACCATGCTGAATTTGGAGAAGCACATGCAAAGAAATCTTCTTGCGAAGTCTGCAGAAAAACCTCGTTTTAAATGCATCTCATCTATCAGTCGTGGTTATTGTTTCATCTCTAAATCTCGTCGATTTCTGACACACATAGTCTCCCGACGAAGAAACTTTGTACACAAAAAGTGTAAACCTAAGTTCGATCTCGAACTTTGGTTTTTGTGTGTTATTCAAATTCACGTTGGTTTAGTCGCACCCTTCATCGCTAGATCAAGCTAGCTAGCAGTTTTGCGCCGCCGATTCAGTTTCGTCAGCTATCTCTGGAAATTTTGCAGAAACCCCCTTGCAGTTTTTCATCAATCAAACCACGATCCCGGATCAACCACGTGTCAACCTATTGGCTTGCAAGATGCAAGAGCCCAAGATGACACATCCCACTGTGGTACGTGGGTAAGCTGAGCCCGGGTAACAAAAGTCCAGAACGTTTTTCTAATTAACAAAAATTTCACAAATTGTTTTAATCTAAAGTAAATCATGTCTTTTTATATTTTTCAATTTGACAAAAATTTCAAAATGAAAAGTGTTTCAAATTTAAATATGAATTCAAATAAAAATTCAAATTTGACTAGAGTCAACTCTAACTAGTCAGACCTGTGACATTTGACCCCTTTTTGAATTATTTGTATTTAATAATAATTTTGAATTCATAAATTCAAATTTGGCAGATGATATATATTTTCTAATCATAAAAATGCTAGAAATTCAAATATTCCATCGAAAATAAAATTTGAGCAATTTAAAATTTTGAAATTATTTAATTGTCAATAAATGTGTTTTCTAATAAATCTATAACTTTAATTCCGTAAATCTAAATTCGACAAATAATATGTCTAAATCGATCAGCGTGATGAGCTTGTTCTGATTATGCATTCCATGATATGAATTGAAGCATGCATCATATAAACATTAAATAATCAAAACTATTTATGAGAGTAAAACATGGCTAAATGAATTAATAAAGTGCTTTATTATTGTTTCCACACCTCACCCATGCCATGCTATGTTATACCATGAAATTGTGCACAATCCCATCATGGCATTCCTTGTTTGTTCGTTGCATATGATTTATATGAATGTATTTATTTTGGCCCTTGTGTGTTTGGTTTTATCCGGATAGACACTGAGCAAGGAGAATACCAGGAGCCTTAGGAGTATTACCCGGATCCTTCTTATTCCGCAACTGAACTGCTAGGAAAGAAATTTCCCATGCTTGCATACATATAGTACCTATGCTTCTATCTTACTCTTGCATCATTGAGTCGCAATTGCATTAAATTAAATCCCAAGTATTGTATAGCCTGTATTTTTAAACCCCGCCAAAGCTTGTCTCCAATCCCATGAGACATTACTACAGGAGGTATTTGAGCCATGCGAGTCATAGAATTGCATGTGTAGGATTTGTGCGAGTCTTTGGATAACGAGGTACCTAAACAACTTAATCGGAGTAGTAATGAGATAACTAATGAAAGTGGCATCGGTGAGCAATATCTGCTATTTGGTTCTTAAGCTCACTTGCATCCTGTAGGACCCCGAGTACTCGATTCCTGTTCCTTGACTATTCGCACTATCCACATACGGGAGAGTCTATGGATCCCCCTTCGCCTGAGCTTGATTCATACTTTATTTCTTGGGGCCACAAAGTAGTTTGGATTTTTATTACTATCATATACTTATGCCATGCTTTACTACTCTACTTACGATTGCGCGTGGAGCGCCTGTACTGTTTTGGACTGCAGAGTATTTTTGTGGTATCGACAAGCCCAGTCACACTTTTGGGTTCCCAGTTGTTTACAACCATTGACGCAAACCCTGGTTCTATCTCAGAGCCGACTAACTTCGTTGCAGGTATCTTAGTGGGGTGCCCCCCTAAAATAATTTATGAATCCTATGAGTGCATTGTCGTGACGCCTCGTTGCATTTTATTCGGTTATTCCTGAGGGTGATCGTGTGTGTGTTGCTATTTGTGCACCCCTGTAGGGTAAATCTTTCTAAAAGCCGTGTCCGCGGTTATGGATGACTTGGAGCACAGTTTCTCGATCATAGACAAGCATAATTAAAGTACTGCCTGTAATTTGACTAAGACATGACTAGTAAATAGTGCAACACTCATGGAATGGTTAATAAAATTGCCAACGGATGGGATGTTCTTCTGCCTTATCGTCAGTAAGCGAGAAGGAGGGCGAATGCTGTTTATTTATGATGCTTATATAACCGTTGTTATTAATTAATGATCATCCGTCTATCTCTGGTTGGGCGGATGTGTAGCGAGTCTCTATAGAAATTTGTAGATAATATCTTTTGCTGCAATTGCGTCACCTTAGGTTGTTCCCTTTATAAGCATTAAGACTTGTTGAGTACCCCTAAGGTCTCACACGATAAATATTTGGTTCATATGGACATGTATACTCTCATGAAGGTTACTGGGTTAAGGAGACGGATGATGGTGGCAACGACTCTCCGGCGTAGAGATTCTGGGGATGGAGATCCATGAGATCTGTGGGTGGGATGTTCTTATTTTCAGGGCATCTTATACCAGTTTTCTTCTTATCCATACTCGGATCATGTTTTGTGCTTCCGCTTGATACTCCATTGCATGATGTATGAGGATGTATCCTAAACTATTTTATCTATCTAGGATATTTGGATCTTGCTGTATGGTGTTGAATATTTATGTTTATATTGTTTTAGATGGTGTGGCTCTGATGTCTATTGTATGTCGCTAACATACATACTCATTTGTGTATGTTATGATCGCTTTACCAGTCGATTACGCCACTCGCTCTTGTCCCGATGTTCTAAAAAGTGGGTGGGATGGTTGGCCGGTATTGTGCCCTGCTTCACGAGGTTGGCCTACTGTGTGTGGCTGTGCGACCCACGGTAGTACGTCCTGTCCAGTTTTGGTTCATCCAGGCTTGAGCTTAGAGCGTAAGTTCCGAGGTATTACAATTGGTATTAGAGCCATGCCGACCTTCAGGGTCTCAGCCAAGATGGTCATTGTCAGTCTAGAAAATATTTTGGTAGCTATGTATACTAGGGAAAAACTAAACGAGAGAGTAGGATTGTTTCCATTTTTCTTCTTACCCACCCACCCACCCTTTTTCTAGTAAGGAAGTGTAACATTTGTCTATTCTCTTCTAAAAATTCAAACTAGGATTCAAGTGTTTGGGGTTTCTGTAGTACCATAGAATGTGTGATAATTCCTTGTCTATCTGTTGCATCCAACCTTGTTGTCGCAATCTGCCTTTGGTTATCAACTAGTGGTACATTCCATAACGACAGGATTATTTGTAAATCGACGTGATCTATCCTACTCTTTGTAAACCGATGTGATATGTCTTACTCTTTGTTATTCGACACAATGTTGTTAAGGGTGTTCTTCCTTCCTGCATGCTTTCGTAGAATGTGGAGTTGCTAATCTCTATCTGTTAAGTGCTTTTTCGCATCTATTGGTATTTTAATGCCTAAAATGCGTATTTTTTTCTTTGATTCATCTGTGTTTCCACACTCCTCTTTAGTCATGTGGGATACGCCATCTACCTTATTTTATTAGCATGCCTATGTTAACTTGATCTTTTGCTACCGGCACTTCAATTTGAAGTTTTTATTTCATCTTCAATTCTTTTGGGGCTAAATGCATAATGTGTGTCAATCTGATGCTTGTGATTGTAATTTGGTTCTCGGTATAGCTAAATAACACTTATCACGAGTGGAATATGGTCAATGCTATAAATCTAATTCTCCAAAATGGTTGTGGTTATCTCTTGTGTATTTGAGTTGTACCACGATCATATCTATGTCACAATCAAGTATCTTTGGCAATCCGGAGATTTCTTAAGGCACTATGATGGATTTCATCCGATTGTTGTGCTTTCAACCTCTTTTGAACTCCATATCTACAATGTTCTCTTTGATACAAGAGAATCTCATCCTTTCATCTTTGATAGTTTTTCTTAAATGTATGAGTTATCAATGGTTCTTATCCAAAATCTCTTCTCTTTTTCAATCGGTGATCCGGTCAACAAGGTGAACAAGTTAGTATCCCTTTTTCTTATCTGAAAGGCTAGATAGTCTATTCTTTTGATGAATCTCTTCCAACATAAATCCTTGCTCTTAGTGTTGATCTTTCAAAGAGTGTTCAACTCAGAAAGTGTTTCAAGCATTTGTTCGTTTCTCTCGCCTCATGAACTTGGTATTCTTGGAATATCTCTATAATTCTTGGTGGTATATCTTGATGATATGATTTCCTATTATATATCATTTGGAGAACATGGAAGACCATATGTGTCTCATCCTGTCAAGCTTCGTGAACGCCGCCTGTGTGCAAGGTTCTCAAAGTGTGAATTCTGGCTTCTGAAGTCACCTATCTCGGCCACATCCTTCTGCTAAAAACATTGCTACAATTCTGGAATCAGCAAGGTCAATTGTTAATTCCATCCACCACCTTCAACCGAATCCAGAGATTTTCCTTGTTTGGGCAAGTTATCATCGTTGTTCCGCTAGAGAATCCCTCAAGATGGCTAAATCTCTCTCGGATCTTCTTAAGAAGGACAAAAAGTTCTTTTGGTCTTTTGCTCATCAAGAAGCCTTTTGAAACTCTCTCGCTTTATCTTCTATCCTAAATCCTCTGGATACCATGAAGATTTTTGGATCTTTGTAATCCCTCTATTCAAGACCTTGGTGCTTTTCTTGTTATATCTATAGGATATATCATCTGTTCCAGTGATATTTCTTCATATATTTTTTGGCATCTCGGGACTTCCAACATGACGACAACATCATCTTCGTTATCTGCTTGGATCCGGCAAAGTGTTTGCATCAATCTTGTTTTCTTACGAAGCTTCATGCATTCTTCTTATCAAAGGTATTCATTCTAACTTTCTGAGAGTTGGGTTGCACAATTTTCCTATTTATGTACAGAGTAGTGCTTTGAGTGCGGGATGGATTCATGACCATACCACTACTCGTATCATTCGCTCTTGTACATTAAATTAGTGGATTAATGCGATTTTACTCATTCCATGGAAGTTAGAAGTGGCCTCTATCTCTTGATAGTTTCACTTCTGTCCTTGTTTTTCGGAGTGTTCTCTTGACGAACGTGAGCAACAATCTATTGTTGGTGGTCTCGTATGTTTCAAGATGGAAGAAAATCTTTAACAATCTGGTGGAAACAAATGCAAAATCTTCTATGTCCTTTTCATTCTACCGGTGCTCAACATCATCAAATAAGATGGATGGAAGATATATCTGTTACTCCAAGTTGTCAATTATTTTCTGTTGGTAAAGACAATTATGGTTAATGCCATTAATCACAAAATATATTGCAATAACCTCATGGTTAAGGAAAGCAATAAGCATCACTACAATAAACTCCAGTTTTCATCAACCCACTTCTTTCTCAGGAGTTTACCATGAGCTTGGGTCACCTCCTTCTCTTGAAGATATATCTGTGCACCTCAATTCCGTGATCCTTTGGTTCCTACCGGCGCAAGAAGAATCTAATCCGAGAATTCATGAACCCAAATCTTTCCGTTGATATCAAGGAACCCTATTGTTCGAAGGAAATAATGTTTCTCCAATATTCACTTAAATCTAAGGGAAGAAAAAAATTGTATTTTCATATTGGTTGATAAGTTCTCCAAAACTGCTCTTTTCTTCCGGCGAGATTAAGAATCATCCTCACGTGCATCTTTTGATCTTGAATCCGAATGATGTGTATTTTCGTTCTCCTTGATACATCGTCTCTTCAAGATTCTTTCAAGAAGTGGTTCTTTTCTTCATCGTTTTCTCTAAAGCATACGAGCTATGTTCATCACACCTTCCTTGTTTCTTGATAACCCTCCAGGTTCTTCAAGTCCTTTGTTTCTAAGAAGCAAAACGCAAGACTCGCAACAAGTATAGTAATTTTGCAAGGGTAATGGTCGCACCATTTCGTTGTTCATC
Organism: Avena insularis; assembly: GCA_023614405.1. Classification (NCBI taxonomy): domain Eukaryota; kingdom Viridiplantae; phylum Streptophyta; class Magnoliopsida; order Poales; family Poaceae; genus Avena; species Avena insularis. The sequence continues at coordinate 326,861,440 of CM042694.1, forward strand.
ATCTTGGGAACATGAGGATCACCTTCGTTCCGAACACCCGCCTCTCTTTGTGTCCTTTTCTTTTTCCTAGGAATCTTTGGGCGAGATTCTTGTTTAGTGGGGGAGAGTTGTAGCATCCCAATTTTCTAACAATTGCAATGCTACTTGCCTTGCCTATATTGCTACTTCCTACATGTATTGTTGCATCATCATTATATCATGCTCATGTCACCATGCAACCTTGCATTTGAGCATTATATAAACCCCCTCTATTTGATTCTTATCCCATATGCATTATATATTGTAGTTGCCTCTTGATATATTGTATTTGCTTCTTCATAAATTGCTAAATTCCCAAGTTGAGTTGAGGGCACATCTTTTGTCGAATCCACCACCTTTCTTGTTATCACCTTATAATTACACAATCCAAGCTATATGTGAACCATTACATTTCTTTGGTTATTATGTCTAGCTCATATGTGGTAAGATGGGCCCTCCACACTCCTTTGTGGGCGACGCTATCTTCTTCAGCAGCTTCTGGCCCCCCCCGTCCTTGGTCGTCATCGGTGGTTTCCACCATGACGGAGACAGGGACGACGACCCCCTCCGGTGGGACCATCACTCCCTGGGATGGATCCGTTGTAGCCTCGGGAGCCACCGCTGTTGAAGGAGCAGAGCTGCTGGAGGCCATTGTGTAGATGGAAGGGGATGGAGAAAGGGAGAAGCTCTGGATAAGGTTTTCCATCGTAGATCTCGAACGGTCATGCGGCGGGAGGAAGACAAAGACGCAGGTGAGAATGCGGGTAAGAGAAAATAATCTAGCCGCTGTTAAAATATATACACCTGGTGTCAAGATTCGTGCAGAAGGATCCAATGGACGAAGTGTTGCGGACGTGGAGATGGGCGTGCGCGGTAATTTCACCACATCCTCCATCTTTGCCGCTATACCATTTTGGTTTTTGCGCGCGTGAAAATAGCTAATGATTAATTCCTTGCCTTTTGTGAGTTTCGAGGTAGCGTAGGTTATACCCTACGTCATCCTCCTGACAGCTGTAGTGAAGAGGTCACATCTGAAGATTCCATCGAAGACGGAAATTGTCCGCCTCTGGAAATGAAGACTCAAGGAATCTCCGGCTATATTGCAAAGCCGGAGAGGATTACAGGGTTCTTTGGGAGACCTTCGAGATATTGCTTGACGGATTGCCAGCATCACATAGATGGAGCATTCAAGATCAATGAGCAAGACGACGCAAGATCTCAAAGTCCTCCGGGGGATACTTTTAGGGATATGCTAAATGGGTGTCCTCATAGCATGTCTCTAATCCGGCTAACCCGGGTGGCCCACAGTTGGTAACAAGGCCTATGGCCTGCTGGGCGGCCCAGTTAGGTTGATCTAGAAGGGAGGCCCATGCCAGATGAAGGAAGTCTACGTAGAAGTCATCAACATACTCGGAGCCTTGGAGTACAAGACACGAAGACTAGTTAGTACTAGTGTAGGACTCTGTAACATGTCCGGTAGGGTCCTTTCCCTATAAACCTACGTTCTGGTGCCTTTATAAACTAGACCTATGAGAGCCTTTATGGAAGAACACTCAACTTACAACGTACAATACCTCGCACAACGAACCGATCTCTGCAACTCAGCGTATTGCCATTATAGTGATTTATAGAAGGAGTAGAGTTCTGCCACTGTTGTGGGACTTGAACCTGGGTAAACTATGTTACCTCGTACCCGCAAACTCTCCGCCTTACCCCATGTCTCTAAACACGCACTATGAGGACCCCTCCATGTCATACTCGTCGGCAATACCACGACAAAGCCCTTGGAATGCAACTGCCACATGGAATGATGCACCAGTGTGAAAGAAGTTGCATCACCACATCCATTGGAGTGTGTGTGGTAATGTGATCAAAGAATTTTGGAAAACAATACATGCAATGACTGTTGGGACTCCATGTGTCAAACCATGCTCACTAGGGAAAACCCTATAGGAGACAGGCTTATAGGAGGCGCATCCCAATGTGCCTCCACTAAATATACAAGGCGCATGGGTAAAGTGTGAGCCTTCTATATTTTTATATACTGGAGGAGCATCCGTGAGGGATACGTCTTGTCGGGGGGATGACCTCCGGATACCCCAACCAGACAAGATTTATAGCAGTCGGATCGCGTCCGGATGGCTGAACGCAGCCGGATAGGAGCAAGTCAAGCCGGCTACCTCACGGTTGCCGGAATGGCGAGGAGCAGCCGGCCACATCAGCATAGCCGGAATCAATCAAGAGGACAGTGCATCGTGCTGCACAGTGCACGGTACACCCTGGTACGATGACAATCCCAACAACTACCCAACCATACCGAAGACTTTGCGGGGTACCGAGGGAACAGTGGACAGATGCTGACGACGGGGTCGCACTGCGTTCACTGTACCCACGACGACCTTACCGCTTGTACCCTGATGGGATGTAAGTGTACCGAGTACTGTAGATGACCAGCTGGATGGGGCCCGCCTGTGGGGCCGCCAGTCGTACTGGCTAGTAAGACCGTTACCTATCTGCCTATATAAGGAGAGGCAAGGTTCCAGTAGAAGGGGTTGGTCTCAGTGCATTTAAGGCAGTAGCTAGAGAATATAGCTCAAGGAGCGATTGTAGCCCGTATACCACTCATAGTCAGATCGGCAGGAGTAGGAGCTTTACCTCATCACGAGGGCTCCGAACCTGGGTACTTCCTGTGTCCAACTACACTTTCTTGTATCCAATCCCGCCTGTGGACACCGTCGATAGCTTCCCTGCTAGTCCCCACACCTCTATCTAACCTGCTTAGGTACTGCCGTTCCAAGTACAACGATAGTTGGCACCCACCATGGGGCAAGATGGATTTGACCGGAGTCACGTTCCGCATGGGACCCCGCACTTCAGCCGGTGAGCGCGTGGCCTCCGGCCTGGTGCTCACGCTCGACAAATTTGACTGTGTCATCAACAACGCTTCCTGCTTTGCCGGAACCTCGTTTCCGGCAAACGGTTCTATCTTGCTTTTCGGCAACCTCCCCGTCTACATCGCCACCGTGCCGGAGTGTTTCCCTAGGGAGATCGTTTCTATCGTGGAGCTGCCGCACTCGGGTAGCAGCGCCTCCGTTGCCCCTCGCGGAGTCAAGGTAATGACGGCTCCAGCTCTCACCCCCGCCAACCGTGGGAGCAGGGCACGGACGAGGGCGGAACTTCTGCGCCGCCACAGTCTCGAAACCCGGTGGAGGAGGCCATCGACCGGCTCTTCACACCGGTTAACCTCGGGGATAACCCGGAGGAGGCGGATGCCAACTTCACCATGGAGAGACAGCTTCTCCTCCAGGAGGCCATGGAGCTGGCTGCGACCCGCAAGCAGATCGAGATCACCCGGCGCGAGTACGACCGTGCGCACGGCTTCACTCCGGCTACCGTGGAGCCGGGGTGGCGAGCTAGGCGGCAAGATGGAGAAGGATGGCGAGCCGGATCCGACACCCGCTCTCATTCGGCCCACCTACAGCATGCCCATCAAGAACCTGCGCACAGAGCGAGTCGCAGCAGACGAATTGCCCAACCTAGAGGGCGAGGAGTGAGCCCGACAGCACGCTCGAGTGCAGGAGCTCCTCCGGATTGCGGACGAGAAGGCTGATGCCAACCGGCAGATGCAGGAGGACCCCAGCTGCTCCAAGGAAAGCAGGCCGCCTGCCAACAGCAAGGGTGCGCCCCGCGACACCCAACAGGTGTCCGCTCCTCCGGCTAAGGCCCACAGCAAGCACCACGGTTCTGGCAGCAAGGGCCAGCCGCGTTAGGTGCAAATGGTGAACAACAACCCACCGCCTCCCCCTCCAACAATCGGAGCGCCAAGACCTGTCGGTTCCCGTCTCTCGGGCCAGGTAGGAGCGCCCAACCCGGATCGTCCGGATGACCGTGACCGCATCGAGCTCCTCGCTCAAGCGCATGTCACGGAAGAGGAAGACTCCACTGGACCGGTTTGTTTTGGACCCCGCATCCGGAACGAGCCGTTTCTGGATAAGTTCACCCTGCCCAGGGACACCCCCAAGTATGATAGCAGCATGAAGCCGGAAGATTGGCTGACCGACTACACCATGGCAGTCGGCATCGCCCGTGGGAACAAACGCACAGCTGTGCGCTACGTCCCCCTTATGCTAACCGGGTCAGCGAGGACATGGCTCAACAACCTCGTGCCCAACAGTATCAACGCCTACCCAGACTTTGAAAAGGTGTTTGTCCGCAACTTCAATGGCACATACAAGCGTCCGGGCCGCCCACGCGACCTGGCCCTATGCATCTAGGGCGACCGCGAGACGGACCGCGAGTACCTCGCCAAGTGGACGGAGTTGCTCAACACCTACGAGGGCATCCTGGAGAGCCAGGCCATCGGCTTCTTCATCAAGGGATGCCGAGAAGGCACCATGCTTCACCACCGGCTACTGTGTGATGAGCCGAAAATCATGGCGGAGCTGATGACGGTTGCGGACCAGTATGCTATGGCAGATGCCGACATGAAGAAATCCCTCTGAGTAAGCGCTGACGGGCATCCGACTCCGATGGAGTCGGCTCGCGACCGTCCGAGCAATCCGGCTAGAAAAGCCAGATCCTCTAGGCGCCACGGCAACAACAACCGGTTCCATGGGGACCGCCAAGCCGGACAACAGAAGCGCCGCTACCACGCGCGGCAGGTCAATGCTATAGAGGGCGCGCCCGACATGCCGGCTAATGATGCAAGAAGGCAGAAGCCGTAGATCACCTTCGACCAGATGTTTGACGGCCTGTGCAAGTGGCATAGTGGTCCCTTCAAGCCGGCTACACACACCACCTAGAACTGCAGCTGGACCCGCCAGCTAAAGGACCTAGGAAACCAGCAACGTCTTTCCCTGCCCCCTCCTAGTGGACCACCACCACTGGCTAGGGGAACCGGTAATGATGGTAATGGCGGCAACAGCAGCAACAACAACAACGACTACCCCCAGCCGCACGCCGCCTACAACATCTTCGAGACGGAGCTGGACGACAAGCACAGCCGCAGGCGATGCTACAAGGAGGTCAACGCCATCATCTCCCCAGTCCCCTAGTACCTGAACTGGTCGGAGACCCCCATCACCTGGAGTCGGGAGGATCAGCTGGAGCAGCTTCCGATTCCTGGGGCTACGCCATGGTGCTTAACCCCCTCATCACCTCCAATGAGCGCACCTGCCGCTTCTCGCGCGTCCTCATCGATGGAGGCAGCATCCTCAACCTTCTCTACCGGTCTTTGCTGGAGAAGCTGGGCATCCGTGAGTGCGACCTGCGCCCGAATACCACAACGTTCCACGGCGTACTGCTAGGACCGGCTTGCGCTCCGCTAGGTAAAATCCAGCTGGACGTCATCTTTGGGACCGAGGAGAACTTCTGCCGCGAGCCGATATGGTTCGAGGTGGTGAACCTGACGAGCTCCTACCATGCTCTCCTCGGGCGCCCCGCCCTCGCCAACTTCATGGCCGTCCCCCACTACGCGTATCTCAAGATGAAGATGCTGGGACCAAACAACGTGATCACTGTCTCCGAAAGCTTCAGGCGGTCGATGGAGTGCGCCTTAGCCAGATCCAAGATGGCAGAGGCCCTCATCATAGCCGAATATAAGTGCGTGATAATGCGCAATGTGGCCATGGCCCAGCAAGAAATGCTGGCTAGCAGCAAGCCGGCTGGAGAAGCAGCTTTCCAGACGGCAAAGGAGACGAAGAGGATCCTGCTCGACCCCTTCGACCCGACGAAGTTCGTTACCATTGGTGCCAACTTGGACAGCAAATAGGAAGCCGCGCTCGTAGACTTCCTCCATGAGAATCGGGACAACTTCGCATGGTTACCCAAGGACATGCCAGGTGTGCCGAGGGAGTTCGCTGAGCACTCACTTCATGTGCGGCTGGATGCCAAGCCGGTCAAGCAGCCTCTGCACCGGTTTGCAGAGGAGAAACCAAAGATTATTGGTGACGAGATCACCCGGCTCATTGCAGCTGGGTTCATCATGGAGGTGTACCACCCGGACTGGCTCGCCAACCCAGTCCTGGTGTTGAAGAAGAACAAGACCTGGCGCATGTGTATCGACTACACCAGCCTAAACAAGGCGTGCCTAAGGGACCCCTTCGCCATGCCCTGTATCGACCAAGTCATCGATTCCACGGCTGGCTGCGATTTGTTGTCCTTCTTGGATTGTTACTCCGGTTACAATCAGATCCGGCTAAACCCGGCTGGCCAGATAAAGACATCGTTTATCACCCCATACAGGGCTTTTTGTTATGTAACCATGCCTTTCGGTCTGAAAAATGCAGGCGCTACCTATCAGCGTTGTATGCAGAAATGCTTGCACTCACAGATCGGCCGAAACGTGCAAGCCTATGTGGACGATGTGGTCATCAAGACCAAGGAGAAGCGCACCCTCCTCGAGGACTTGGGAGAGACATTCGGCAACCTCCGGCAGTACCAAATGAAGCTGAACCCGGAGAAGTGCGTCTTCAGAGTCCCATTCGGCCAGCTACTCGGTTTCCTCGTCTCACAACGAGGGATCGACGCGAATCCGGAGAAGATTGCGGCCATCGAGAGGATGTAGCCGCCCAAGAGATTGCTTGGAGTCCAGAAGTTCACCGGATGCCTAGCCTCCCTCAACCATTTCGTCAGCCGGTTGGGGGAGAAGGCACTTCCGTTGTACCAGCTGATGAAGAAGACATACAAGTTCTCCTGGACCTTGTTGGCCGATGCCACTTTTCATGACCACAAGCGCATGCTATCCATAGCGCCGGTTCTAGCCATGCCGGCTAGCAAGGAGCCGATGTTGCTCTATATAGCAACCATCAGCCGGGTTGTCAGTGTTGTCCTAGTGATGGAGCACCCTGAGGAAGGCAAGGCTCAGTCGGTTCCGAAATCCGTCTACTACCTCAGCGAGGTTCTCTCCCTCTCCAAGCAAAACTACCCCCACTACCAGAAGATGTGTTATGGTGTGTACCTAGCGTGCAAGAAGCTCAAGCACTACTTTCAAGAGCATCTGATTAAGGTCGTGTGCACTGCACCCCTTTCGGAAATCATCGGAAACAAGGACGCCACCGGCCGAGTCGCCAAATGGGTCATCAAGCATGCCGCCTACTCCATCCAGTACGAGCCCTGGCTCACGATCAAGTTGCAAGATCTGGCAGACTTCCTCATCAGCTGGGCTGAGACACAGTACCTCCCACCAGTTCCTGATTCGGACCATTGGAGGATGGACTTCCACGACTCGAAGGTGCTCGGGGACTTGGGATCCGGCATCGTTCTCACCTCATCCAAAGGAGACTGGCTGGAGTACGTCCTCCAGATCCACTTCAAGTCCTCCAACAACATTGACGAATACGAGGAGCTGGCACATGGCCTCCGGCTAGCCAGGGAGATTGGTGTCAACAGGATCCTTTGCTTCGGCGATTCGGATCTGGTGGTGCAGCAGGTATCCAGAGAGTAGGACACCCGTGATGCAAACATGACCCTCTACCGGTTCCACATGCAGAAGCTCGGCCCCTGCTTCGACGGATGTGAGTTTCATCACATCCCTCGCGTCAACAACAAGGCAGCCGATTCGCTCGCGCGAATCATATCCACCAGGCAGGCGATCCCACCAGGGTTCTCCTTGGAGCACCTGCGCAAGCCCTCCATCAACCCGTCCCCCAAGTCGGATTCCATTATCTAGGCAGGGAGCGCTCCAGTTGATGGCACGGCAAACGTGGAGCCAACAGAACCTGTGAAGAAGAAGGCCCACACCAACTTTGGCAAGCCCGTACCCTCCGGCTCGCAAGACCTGGGGGCTGCCGACTCGTCAAGCGGCTCGGGGGCTGCCGTTCTGGGTACCTCATCCGGACGACCCCTCGACGACCCTCAACCGGAGAGCAGAACATCCTCACTATCCGGGAGATACCATCCTAGGCGCAACCCTTCATGAACTACATCGCCAATGGAGAGCTTCCGGATGACGAGGTGGAGGCCAAGCAAATCCGGTGCCGCACGCACACGTACACCATCATCAACAAGGAACTGTACAAGTGCAGCGTATCCGGCATCTTCCAAAGGTGTGTAGATGTGGACACAGGCTACCGGCTGCTCAAGGACATCCACCAGGGCGAGTGTGGGCATCACGCTTCATCCAGGGCAATAGTCACCAAGGCGTTTCGCCATGGCTTCTATTGGCCCACCGCCCTCGCGGACGCCGAGCAGCTAGTCCGCGTGTGTAACAGGTGCCAACGCTTCGGGCAGCTCAGGCACATGCCGACTACGGTACTCAAGACCATACCGATAACCTGGCCCTTTGCTGTCTGGGGCCTCGACATGGTCGGTCCCTTCAAGCGGGCGCGTGCAGGCATGACCCATCTGCTGGTGGCGGTGGACAAGTTTACAAAGTGGATAGAGGCCAAGCCTATCCGGAAGCTGGATAGGGCGACAGTCGTCACCTTCTTCACCGACATCATCAACCGGTTCGGCTACCCCAATAGTATCATCACCGACAACGACACGAATTTCCCAAGGGGGCCTTTTCGCCTGGTTTTACAGCAATAAGGACATCCGGCTGGACCTCGCTTCCGTTGCGCACCCGCAATCCAACGGGCAAGTCGAAAGGGCAAACGTCCTAGTGCTAGCCGGCATTAAGCCACGCCTCATCGAGCCCTTGGAGTGGTCGCCTGGATACTGGATCGAAGAACTTCCTGCTGTGCTGTGAAGCCTCCGCACCACGCCAAATAGGTCAACCGGCTTCACCCCGTTCTTCCTTGTTTACGGCTCGGAAGCCGTCCTCTTTGCGGACATCGAGTTCGACTCACCACGCAAGCTCCTCTATGATGAAAAGGCCAACCAGGAGGCGCAGGAGGATGGCATGGACCTCCTCGAGGAGGCCAGCGAGCTGGCATTGTCTAGATCGGCCCTGTACCAGCAGCGCTTATGCCACTACCATTCGAGCCAGATCTGCCCCGTCGCATTCCGCGAGGGCGACCTGGTTTTCCGGTTGGTGCAAGACACGAAGGGCATGCACAAGCTATCGCCGCCCTAGGAGGGTCCCTTCATCATCAGCTGGGTGTTGCCCAACGACTCCTACTTCCTCACCGACGCGCAATAGCCGCGCAAGAATAAGATGGACAAGTCGGACGAGGAGACAGAGCGCCCCTGGAACGTGGCCCTGCTCCACCTATTTTACACCTAGTCACCAGACAGTGTATGTATCCCGCAAACCTTATGAATGAAAATGCGGACCCCTATGAGATGCTCTAGGGATCCTTGCTAGAAATTGGTGTGTATTTGTTTCCGGTTCAGTTTTTCTGGCTCCGACAACCCCTACCCTGGGGCTCGCCGGCTGGCCTGACCTGCTAAATCAACAAACCGGCTGAGTAGTGTGAGACGATGTCAGAGGCCCACTCTTCGTCTTAGCTACAGACCGCAACCTGGCTATCCGGCTAGCAAGAGCAAAATCCCGAGGCATCCCACATGAAAAACAGGGAGGAGATGCGACAGATCGGGCGTCCTGGCCTTGCAACTAGCTTGGGACAATCCAGCTACCAATCGTCAGTACCATGCGCAATGTATTGTCATCTCCCGGCTGCAGACCATAACCCGGCTGCCCGGCAAGGACGCAGCATAAACAGCAGAGCACACGGGAAAGTGGCTAACTGTCTAGACAGGCACAAGTTAGTTTTCGAAAAACAAATCCGCCTTCCAGCTAAAAAGGCGCTACCTTAACCGACTAACCTATTGACGGGTGGGAATGTATGTATGTTTGTTTTTTGTACGTCTATATCGCATCAGAATTCAAGTAGAAGGAAGATTCAAAGTCCTTTCCTTCATCAAGCGCTCCGAATCTCAAGGGCTACACCCACTGGGTGCGCTCGCGTGCCCCCATTGGAATCTTGTAGTTTCCGACCGGCTAAAGGAGTTAGCCGGATATTTGGAGCCTAGGTGAGGGCAAGGGCAGGAAGAAAAGAAGAAGATTTGAAACACACAGCTCATGACTACTCCGAATCTGGGGCTACACCCAGTGGAGTGGCACGCCTCTGGAATGGAAGTTCCCCCGGCTGCAGGCGTCTAGCCAGTGGAAGTAACCGGCTAGAGGTGTCTAGCCGGACAAAGCTAAAGACTTGAAGAAAAGAGAGGATTCGAAGCACCTGGCTATGCCAGCTACTCCGAATCTCGGGGGCTATAACCAGTGGGTGTGCTGGCGCGCCCCCACTGGAGTTGGAGTTCCCCCGGCTAAAGGTGTTCAGCCGAGTGAAGTCAGCCAGATAAATTCAATCGGCGAAATATCAAAACATCGGAACACACAAAAATCACAAGTTGGAAGCAAGCCAAATAGTTCAGTTGGATATAAAGAGAGGGGGAGACGAAGCTCCCATGAGTTCACCCGGCGTCAGAGACAGCCGGCACAGATAATAAGGTTCAAACAGAACAAGACAAATAACAAGTACACCCGACATTCCGGGAATCATATCTAGGCAGCAGGGCCTTTGCCGTGCGGAGGATCCTGGCTGGAAGCAGTCTTAGGAGGAGGAGGGGGCTCGTTGGCTAATCCAGCTCCGGCATCCCCACCGATCGACTATGACGAAGCTTCCGCATACGGAGTCTTGGCAGACTCCCAGTCAGTGAGGACCTCATCGACGTCCGCGTAGTCGGCATTCTTGATGACGGAGGCCTGGTGCTCCGGATGGGCCTGGCGGATGGCAGCGAGGTCAGCGCCGGCACGGAAACCCCCATCGATCTTCTCGACACGGGCGTCCTTGTACCAAGAAAGCATCAGGGCCAGCGCCATTTCCGCCCCGGCTCGTGCCACCGGATGCCTCAAACGGTCAACGGTAGCTGGCACCTCCGCCACCTTGGCCGCCAGCTGCGCCATCGTTTCCGGAAACGGGGCATCCGGCCACAAAAACGTGAAGATAGCCTGAGCCACCTGGCGAAGCTTGGCGGCCTGCTCGCCGAGGAGGACGACCAACTCCTGGGCAGTCGACTGCTCCCCTGGCCAGTTGTCCTACAGCCGGTTATATGCCAGTAGGTCTACGCCGGGATAAAAAGCTGTTAGAAAAAAGAATGTCAGATGCGTGTAACGGATCCAGAAATACGAAGGGAGTCAGAGAGAAAACTTACCCTTCGCCGTGTGCCCTATCTGCATCAGCTCCTCCAAGGGGCCTTCTCCCAAACCGTCAGCCGTTTGATCTCCTTCTCTTGGTCCTTGTTCTGGGCCATGAGGAGGTCAAATACTTGGGCCCGGTTGGCGAGGGTGGCGTCGTGCTCCTTGACGGTGGCCTCCAGGATGTCTAGCTTAGCATGTCAGTCCTTATTCTACAGCCGAAGCGTAGAATTGGACTTGCTCAGCCGGTTGTTCGCCTTCTTCAGGCGATCGATTTCCTGCTATGCGGACACCATGATGGCTGCAAAAAGCCGACTATCAGCAAAAAAACGAAGAAAAGGAAAGACCAAAGTATCTGGCTGAGGGGACTTACTCTGCGAGGTCCCGTTAGCAGCCGCAAGCTTCTACTCTAGGGTCCGATTGCTGCCGGCTGTGGCCTCGAGCAGCCGGATCTCCTTCACTGCCAGCTCGAGGGTGGCGGCAAGGTCCGCCAGCGAAGCGGCGGAGGAGGCATCATCGTCGATCGTGTTGGTAACCAACGACTCCTTCGCCTCGTCCACAGCCATCCGCCACTTCTCCCCCGGCTCGTCGTTGGAGTTGTCGTTGGTAACAACCACGAGCTCCTTACCGGCGGAGGCCCCCCGCACTACCGTAGGAGAACTACCTCCACTTTGTGAAAAGGGCGCAGCCATATCCGGCTACACCACCACAGTCGGCAGAGCGTCCCCTGCTCCGGCTGCGGCAGCTGGATCATCTTGAGGCGGGGGTGGAGACGGTGCCCAGGACGAAGGAGGGGGAGCGGAGGCAGATGCAGGCAGCGCGGTGTCCGGCACGCAGGGCAGCGAGCCAGTGGGTGCCCTGGCCGGGCTCGAGGCGCCAAAGGAGACCAGAGTGCTGTGCAGCAGAAAGCAAGAGAGAAACAGAAGCAGATAAGCAAAAGACGAAAAAAAGTTGCACAAGGAAAGGAGGAAAAGGCAAAAGGGCTAGAAGTTAGCTTACCCCGGGGGCTATTCGTCTGCAGTCCCAAAGTTCCCAGGCCAGCGCATGGCGGTACCTAAGTTGCCGGAAATTGCCGTGTTTTGAAATGTTGGGCCGCCAACTACCGAGAGGGGCCATTTCGACGCAAACTATCTCGCCCCTGCCAAATTCAAATATTCCGTGAAACTGCCCCGTGAAGTAGACGGTCGGGACCCTCATGTCGGTCAGCTATCCGTGACGCGAGCGCCAATGCGACAACCTCTTAGGCAAATTGAGTAACTAAGTGGATTGGATGCGTTGACCAATTTCACAAATCCATTCCCACCTTTCCCCTAGCACTGGCAGCGTCGGAATCCACCCTCCAGGCAGGACGATCCCTTGGGACATTTGACTTTTGGTGCCAATTTGCTGCGCCTAGTTGCTACGCCCAGTCGCTGATCCCGAGCTCCAATGGCGCATGCCGTAGCCGCTGTTGCGAGGCTCTAGACCGCCTCCACCGCCGGCGAGCCGAGCAGCTCGGAGGATGGCAGATCCTACTACCAATGAAGAAGAAGTTCTGGATACAAGCGGGTGAGCTATCCTTCTCTTTGCTATTCGCACTAATTATAACTGTTAGCTGGCTACTGAACCTAAAATTATTTGTTAGCCCAACGCTGACAAACATATTTTTCCACAGTTTTCTGTCAAGTGGGATTTCCGCGGATCACCCTTACCTGGTTACAATAGCCTCTTCAGGTACGACTCTAAGGGCAAGTGGTATGGACACCATTGTATCACGATGGAAGAAGCGCCTGCACAGATCTGCACTATATCTGGTATGGTTGCTGCTCTGTGTAATCATGATGAATTATGGCCGAAGCATACTGCAAAGTTCAGCTTCATGGATGAACGTGGCATCATGGTTCCTTTAACGTGTGACAGTCAGCTAATTGGGTTGATGAAAAGGTATGCTTCGACTTGCATGTTTGAGCTGAATTATGATGTACTAGATGTGGAAGCTACTGCAACTGGGAGTCACCCTTCTATTCTTGGACAGGGTGGTTGCTCGAACGCAAGTAGCTCCTGGTAAGCAAAAGTCTCTTGGGGTTCGCATGTTTGTGCTGAATTGTAATTTTTGTTTTATTTACTCTGTAGATATTGGGCAGTTATGCAACAGTCTTGTTTCTTTGACAGGAAGCGCCGCAAGGTTAGAAACATGACTACCGGGCCAGTCATTTTACTGCCCGAAGAAATTAAAAACGAGTGGAAAGATGATGCTGGACGCGATTCTAGTTCCCATTGTCTCGATGATGCAGAGTACGTGACGCTAAGAAAATTGGCACCGAGGAAGAGGAAGAAGGCAGGAAATGAAGAAGCCAGTGGACGTGAAGGCTTGGTACCTAGCCTGCGGAAGAAGGGTGCTGGCAATGAAGATGCATACTAATGTGTTGAACTTGAACCTGTATATGTAATTCGGTTAAATTATGGAGCTCTGTGTGTGGAACTTTGCTGGGCGAAACAATCTACACACATTCTCTGAGTAAAATGTATCGTGACTTAGGTTTTGGAAACGCCCGAATCAGTAGTTGAATCCGAAATTGTGATTGTGCCACTACTATCTGAAAACATGCAGCACCGGTTCCATGATTGCTGAGGGGCGGGAGGTCTCAAAATACGACGGAATGTAAGTGGCACAGAAATAAATTCTTTAAGCTGCTACACTCCACGAAGTAGCAACTTATTTCAGCTACTGCGCACAATTACATGGCAACATAAACAGCAATGGCAACCGATAATGCCTAGATGAGGAGGAAATCGGTACCACTTTCTGGCCTAATCTTGAGCACGTCTATCTCACCGCCTCTCTGCTCCTGCACCCCCTGCATCTGGCGAAGCTCCCAGATCTCCAGTAACCGGGTGTACGTGCTTCCACTTTATAAATTGTGGTTTTGCCATTTGCATGCGGCACAATCCATGTAGATTACGTTTAAACAAACCACCAATGTCAGAATACCACCATGATCAGACAAAAGGAAGTAATTCAGGGTTAAGACAGATTAACGGGCGACCAATTTTTTTCCACCCAGGACTCTGAGACCACTAGTTCAGACTGGTAGGTCAACAAGTATAACTATTACAACTTAAAAAGGCACGGATCTCAAGCTAAATAGAACTAGTTATCACACATCTCCTTGATCTTCCTAATCTTATCCCGATGTGCTTCTTCCTGCGAGAGCAAGGACCGAATCTTCTGCTCCTTCCTTTTAGCATCTTCCTTGCACAGCTTCAATCGTTTCTCTGCATTTTCCTCATAAACTTGTCAATACTCGTAGTTGTGAACTGGAGGACTTTGTCCTGGTGAAGACCATTCCTTGCTTGAGTCATTTCTTGCTCTGCTTTAGCCTTCAAGGCCAACGCTGCGTCCCTCTCCTTCTCGACTTTGCTAACCTTGTCTTGCACCCACCTGAGATCTCGCTTATGCTTGGTCATGTCAACTGGTTCCCATAGCTTCATCTCAACACTTTCAAGAAGTGAGCTGAATACGGATTCTTTCAACTGAACAATCATTTCCCGTAGTTTGTCTAGCATTTTCCGCATTGATTTGGGCCACTCTGGATCTACCCATTTGACAACACCGCAACTTCCGCCTTGCATCATTGAACGATGTCCTTGACACCGTAGAAACCTCCTGCCTGCGTTTCGTCCTTCGAACTCTACAAATTTAGCAGGCACATATCCATGTTTACATAGCAGAGGACTATCTTCATCCGCTAAACCGTGATAGTCGGAGTCATACATCGTCTGGTTGGCCTAACACATCATACGTGCATGAGTAAACAAAGTAGATCTAGCTCAAAAAATAGATAACTGGCCACAGATGATAGAGATAGAGATGAGACGACTCACATCGAAATCACCGTCCCTGTCATGACGACGCATTTCCTCGTCGTCTCCCCTTGAACCCATGGCGAGAGGGAGGGTGGCTACCGGAGAGGGGATTGGGATGGAGGCATCGTCGGCTTGCGGCTACGGCAAGATGGGAGTGTAGTGGGGCAAGTGGCTTCGAGGGGAAGGAAGAGAAGTACGGGGAGGAAGAGAAGTAATGGGGACGTGACACTGGGATATGGCCCACTGAACTCGTGAGTCGTGACACACACAATAGGGGAGCGCCCGGTGTTGCTAGTTTGTCTAGAGCAAGCATGGACAATCATGCCGCAGAACAGCCTACTAGCGGATCGCTCTCACGAAGACCATCCCAATCGTCCAAGCGCCCCAATCGAACGGTATGTAACAATCGTAAAGCAGAACAAATGTGTTAGGGCGTGCCTTCTAGAAGACTCGGTCTAACGGCCACCCATTGGGGGGCCAAGGTTAGGGATCTCCTAAGGTTAGGATCCATATGTGGTTTATGAGAAGAACACACATGCAGTGACACTGGTGGATCCCTGTGTGGTTTGTTAAAAGAACACACATGCAATGACTCTAACTATGGTTAATGAAAAGAGCAGACATGCAATGACACTGGTGGATCCATGTGTGGTTTATGAGAAGAACACACATGCAATGACACTGGGTGTGGTTAATGAAAAGAACAGACATGCAATGACACTGGGTGTGGTTCATGAAAAGAACACACATCCAATGACACTGGTGGATCCTTGTGTGGTTTGTGAGAAGAACACACATGCAATAACACTGGGTGTGGTTCATGAAGAGAACACACATCCAATGACACTGGCGGATCCTTATGTGGTTTGTGAGAAGAACATACATGCAATGACTCTAGATGTGGTTCATGAGAAGAACACACATGCAATGACACGGGTGGATCCATGTGTGGTTTATGAGAGGAACAGACATGCAATGACACTGTGTGTGGTTCATGAAAAGAACAGACATGCAATGATACTGGTGGATCCATGTGTGGTTTGTGATAAAAAACACACATGCAATGACACTTGGTGTAGTTCATGAAAAGAACACACATTCAATGACACTGGTGGATCTTTATGTGGTTTGTGAGAAGAAGAGACATGCAATGACTCTAGATGTGGTTCATGAGAAGAACACACATGCAAGGACACTGGTGGATCCATGTGTGGTCTGTGAGAAGAACACACATGCAATGACACTAGGTGTGGTTCATGAAAAGAACACACATCCAATGACACTAGTGGATCCTTATGTGGTTTGTGAGAAGAACAGACATGCAATGACTGTAGATGTGGTTCATGATAAGAACACACATGCACTGACACCGGTGGATCCATGTGTGGTTTATGAGAGGAACAGACATGCAATGACACTGGGTGTGGTTCATGAAAAGAACAGACATGCACTGACACTGGTGGATCCATATGTGGTTTGTGAAAAGAACAGACATGCAATCACACTGGGTGGATCCATGTGTGGTTTGTGAAAAGAGCAGACATGCAATGACACTGGTGGATCCATCTGTGGTTTGTGAGAAGAACACACATCCAATGACACTGGGTGTGGTTCATGAAAATAACACACATCCAATGACACTGGTGGATCCTTATGTGGTTTGTGAGAAGAACAGACATGCAATGACTCTAGTAGTGGTTTATGAGAATAACACAAATCCAATGACACTGGTGGATCCTAATGTGGTTTGTGAGAAGAACATACATGCAATGACCCTAGATGTGTTTCATGAGAAGAACACACATGCAATGACAATGGTGGATCCATGTGTGGTTTGTGAGAAGAACACACATGGAATGACACTGGGTGTGGTTCATGAAAAGAACACACATCCAATGACACGGGTGTATCCGTATGTGGTTTGTGAGAAAAATAGACATGCAATGACACCGGTGGATCCATGTGTGGTTTATGAGAGGAACAAACATGTAATGACACTAGGTGTGGTTCTGATGACCCACAAGTATAGGGGTGTATTGCAGTATTTTTGATAAGTAAGAGTGTTGAACCCAACGAGGAGCAGAAGGTGCTGGCTAGTGGTATGGATCAGGAATTCTCTGCAAATACTTAGCAAACGGATTTTTAGGGTTTTTTGATAAAGCAAGTAAACAAAGTACGAGTAAATGAAAGACAGTAAGAATGAATGCAGCAAGTGGCCCAATCCTTTATGCAGCAAAGGACAAGCCGGTTGTATTACTTAAGATGACCAAACATTCTCGAGGACATATGGGAAGACTGTCAAGTGCTTTCGCTTCATATAGTTGATTAATCTTCTTTAGCTTGCTAAGTGTTGTGTGGGTGAACCTGTGCTAATGTACCGACCTTCCTAGGACTAATACATACTTGTGATTATAACCATTGCAAACATCTGTAAGTACAAGAAAGTAATTAAGGTAGAAACCTAACCACAACTTTAAACTCTAAGACCCTTACTTCCCTTGTGCAATGGATTCCTAATGAGGGTTCAGGTTTGTGTCACTCCGGCAACCCCTACGATTAGTAGCCAAATACACAATGCATTCCCCTAGGCCCATATAGGTGAAGTGTCATGTAGTCGACGTTCACATGACACCACTAGAAGAAGTACACCACAACTTAAATATCAAACTATTGAATCTTTCTCAACACAACTCCACTACTAACAACATGACTTCTCCCATGTCCTCAAGAACAAAATGAACTACTCACAAGACATCATATGGATCATGATCAGAGATGGAATAATGATGTATAACAACTTGAACATAGACAATAATTCAATGGTTCACTCAATAGCATCAACTACAAGGAGTAATCAACATCGGGAAAGTTTCCCCTATGAACTATGCAAGATTCAACGCAATTGTTATAGCAATATGAAGATGGTGACGAGGGTGTTGATGGTGATGATGGTGGTGATGATGATGATGATGATCCCGATGAAGTCCAGCTTGATGGTGGTGTTGATGGCGACGATCTTCCCTCTCCGGGAAGGAATTCCCCCGGCAGAAATCTGTCTGCCGGAGAGATCTTACTCTCTCGGTGTTTTCCGCCCCGCAGAGGCGACGGAATCTTTTTGTGGTCGCTCCCCGAGTCTTAGGGTTTCGGGAGGATAATATATGACAGAGGGGAGTGCCTGGAGTGGGCCAGGGTGGCCACACCACCCGCTAGCGCGACCTAGGGCTGCCCGCGCCAGGGGGTGGTGTGGGCCCCCTGTGGCCCATCTCCAGCCCTCCTTCTGGCTTCCTTCGTCTTCTGGAAAAATAGGATTTTCCGTATATTTTCCCGGATTTTCTAATCTTCACGAATTTTGCCTCCAAACAGCACCTTTTCCATCAGAATCCTAACTCCAGCGGTCCATGCTCCAAAAGTCATCAACCATGCAAAAACAGATGAAATAACATAACTATCACCTCTCAATACGAAATATATCAATGAATAATAGTGAATTAAGACATAGAATAGTGATGCAAAATGGACGTATCAACTCCCCCCAAGCTTAGACTTCGCTTGTCCCCAAGCGAAACTGAGCTCAATAATCATGGCCTCAGGTTTATGGAGTGAAGAGTCGATAAAACAATACGGACAAGAAGCATCACATTCATCAAATACATAGATCATAATAGAAGACAACTCACTATTATATAACTTAACTTGCAATAAGTAAAGGAAACACAATAGAGATACATGAAGTAAATCATAATTGGTAATGGCAAACTTAGCTCTTGGTCGAAGAATAGTTTGATAAGTTGCTAGAGTTCACAAATAACTGTTTTTCAATGATAGCATTCAAAGTAGTAAACATCAAGATAAGAGCAATGTGCAAAACAAGGAACATAAGCAACATGATTGAATAAATCATCATATGAATGAATGAAACACAACAACTCAAAATACTTGCTGAGATAGAAGGGAGTAGGTTTACTGACTCAACTAAAAACTAAAAGAAAGGCCCTTCAGCGGGGAAGGTGGATTGCAAGTCTCATAAAGAGCTCCCAAAAATTATGATACTTACTAGCTTTCAGCTCTCATTGCCCCTATCATAGGCATCTTTAGGTGATTAAGGTTAAAGTGATCAAATATGAGGATATGCATTGACAAGTTGTAAATTGAGAATCTCATGTCCCTTGAATACGAGGGCCGCTCCTCATGCTACTCAAGTTTAGTCACCGGTAAGTTCTTGTCATCGTAAGAATATGTGTATCATAGAGAACCGCCAACGGGGTACCCCTTGCGCGATGATACGGAAGAATCCCCATATCAAAATGACAAGGCAAGCAGACAACAAGCATCTCAGCAATCTTCTTATTTACCATGGGAATATGGTGCTTTTTTCTCTCTTTCCTCTTTTCATAATCTCTTTTTTTCCTTTTTCTCTTTTTCTCAATACTGGACTCTTTTTTTATAAGAAGAATGCTTCATAGATGCTCGTTATGGTTACGCTGCAGGTTTCCACCATGTCAGCATGGATTAGACCATGACCCAGTGCTTTCTAAAACACATGCATAACTCCATGGACTTACAAGCTCCCTTTCATTTCACAATTTACATCCATAGACAAAAGAACATGATATCAACTAGGTACAATGTACCAGTGCAATGTTGAAACGTTCCCCATGACAGCATGGTTCTACTAATTCACAACTAACAAAGCGTAAGCATATATGCAACATAGGTGAGCACAATGGTTCAAGTTTATTAAATGCAAGAAAGTAAAGTGTGCCATCAAGTTCGTGAGAGCTTTAATCACTATTTTTCACATAACAAGTTTAATTTGGGAGGTAGATAAAACAAGAATTTACTTGGAATAGTAATAATGCTAATAGGTAGGTATGGTGGACACAAATGGCGAAGGTTTTGGTTTAAAGGAGTGGATGCACGAGAAGAATTCACTCTCAGTACAGGTTTTTGGCAAGCAAGGCTAGGTAGCAAGTACAAGAGTTGAACGAAACAAACAAACATACAAGTGATAAAATCAAACATGCAATCTGATACATTGCAAATGTATCTATAAGTTTTGATGTTCCATGCTTAGTTTTATCCACTTTCTTGTGTTTTTTCCAACTTTGGAGTACTTTTCATATGATTTCTTGGACTAACCTATTAATAAGAGCCATAGTGCATGCCTGCTTTTACGCTGTTTTTGGTTCCGGAAAGTCAAAAATGAATATTCTCGAATTGACGGACAAAAGCCAAAGTGCCTATTTTTGGAAGGGATCAAGTGCCGAATCGAGACGGAGAGGGGCAGGGCCGTCCACACCACTGCATGGCAACTGGCCCGCGCCAGGGGGTGGTGTGGTGGCTCCCGACACCCCCTCGGGCTCTCCTTCTGCCTATAAGTTGCCCTCGGGACGAAAACCCTAAGGACCCAATAAAAAAATCCACGAAAGAGTCTGTAGCCGCCGTCATCTCCATCCCTAGATCGGGAGGGATCTGAAGCTCTTCCCAAGACCTCACGAGAAGGGAATTCACCCTGGAGGCCTTCTTCATCACCATGCAAGCCTCCTGTGTGATGCGTGAGTAGTTCATCATTGGACTACGGATCCATGTAGTAGCTAGATGGCTGGTTTCTCCTCCTTTGTGCTTTCATGTTTAGATCTTGTGAGCTCCGTTCATGATCAAGATCATCTATTTGTAATCCATACGTGTTGTGTTTGCGGGGATCCGATGGATATTGAGATGCTATTTCAGATTGATTATTGATTCTATCATGTCTTTGTTATTTGAGATCTTGCATGCTTTCCGTTGTTAGTAGCTATATTGGCCAAGTAGATGCTAGCAACTCCAAGAGTTAGTATTTATGCTCGATAGTGGGTTCATGCCTCCGTAACTGGGAAGTGACACAAATCTCTAAGGTACTAGATGTGCTGTTGCTACTAGGGAGAAAACAACGATCCTTTGTTCATAGACCAATTGTATTGTTTACTTTACACGCAGTTCATAAAGCAATAATCTGTTGCTTCCATCTTAATACTGGAGGGGGTTCGGATGATAACCCGAAGGTGGATTATTAGTCATAGATGCAGTTGGATGGCGGTCTATGTATTATGTTGTAATGCCCAATCAAGTCTTAGAGGAGTCAAGATGATTAGTATATGCATGTATTGCTTTCTCGGTGTTTGTCAATTGCCCTGCTGTAATTTGTTCACCCAACATGTTATCTATCTAAGGAGAGCCACGTCTAGTGAACTATGGATCCCGGTCCTTTACTTTACATACAATCTACAATCTTTTACTGCTTTGTGTTTACTTTCTGCAAACTTTTACTTCTTTCCATTCAATACGTTTAATCCTTTGTTTTCCGCAAAACACGGTGAGATTGACAACCTCATCGCAAGTTGGGGACAAAGTTTTGTGGTTGTGTTATGCAGGTCTCCATGTTGCTACTAGCACCGGTAGTGCGCCCTACCAAAGCTCAGCTAGTAACACCTTTGGGGTGTTTCCTTGCTCCTACTAGTTTGATTAAACCTTGGTCTCATAACTGAGGGAAAACTTGTTGTTGTGATCATCATACCTTCCTCTTGGGGTTCCCAACGAGCTCTACATCAACCACGAGCCAGCAAAGATTTTTCTGGCGCCGTTGCCGGGGAGTCAAGGACATCTTCACAAGGGGAGTCCCTAATAACCAATCTCTTTACTTTGTTGTTTTTGTTTTGCTTAGTTTCTTTTTGCTTTGTTTGCTTGTTTTGTTCTTCAAAAAACACAAAAAAAATAGTTTTGCTTGTTTGCTTTCTTATTTGAAAAACACAAAAAAATTAAGTCTCCTTTAGTAGTCACCTCGCCCTTAGCTCACCATGTTGATCCCTACTTTCACCCTAAAAGACCTTTCAATTGGTAGTGGTTCTATAATTGGGAAAGATAACATTGAAGAATTCTTTAATCATGTTAGTAAGCATGAAGATACTGAGGATAGATCCCTTGTAGAACTTGCTCCAAACTATGAGATTGCTGCAGCTTCTTTAATTCACATGTTAGAAGCTAGGTTTGCTAACCTCAACCCCTTAATGCAAGTAATGTTTCTTAAGCTTAAAGAAATTGAAGACCCTGAAAAGAGGGATTTTATTCTAGAAACTTTGTTTAAAGAGTTCTATGATGTTGCCAAAGAAGCTAGAAAAGTTTTTGAACGTTTCAATATGCTAGGCTCATGTGTAGATGTGGTTGGTACACGAGAAAAGATGAACAAAACCGAACCTAATGGGGAGGAACCTAAGATACCAATACCCTTCAAACTAGTAGCAATACATGATGCCGTAGAAAAGAATCTTGATTGGATTGTTCCTGCAAACCCTTTTGATGAGAATAATGAACCTAAGAGCATTGAGAGAGGATCCTCTACAACTTACTTGGATGATATACCTTGCCTTGTTGAAAATATTTCTGGTATTGATCTTAATGTTTCTTCATTTGAGAACACTTGATTCTTTCTTTGCTTCTTATGCCTAACTTAAAGGCGTTAAAGAAAAGTATTTGTTGGGAAATAACCCAAGAGTTTTAGATGAGTCTTGGAAAGTTACTACCTCTGTAATAACCTCTCCTTATCCTTTTTATTTGCTTTTTGTGCCAAGAGTAACCTCTAATGAGAGTGAAGTAATGATTGGGATAGTTGTTGTCCCGAAACAGATTTCTGTGCTTCACCGTAAAAATTCCTGAGATAACTCTGTACGTCAGATTGATCTGTAATTTTTTGTGCTTCTGCCCCAGGTTGTTATCTAACTTTCGTTAGTTCCACACTTTTTGAATTGAGCAACAGAAGGTCTTCGAAAAAGTTCATCTTTACCTTCTGGTCTGTTTTGACAGATTTCTGCCATTTTCTGCATTTGCTTCTTGTTGGTTCCTTCTTGAGTTCTTTTGGGGAATTGAGATTTTTGAGGGAAGTGCTACAGTATCTAGTGTTCTAATGGAAGTTTATTTGGTGTTAGAACTAAACCTTGAGACTTATTTATCTTAAGTGCACTAATGTTGCTAATGAAATTGTGTGAAGTTTTGTATGAAGGAAAATTTTCATGTGTATGGAAGGAATGAGTAATGATATGAAGGATGGACTAAAGCTCAAGCATGGGGATGCCACGCGTGTCACCCCAAGAAATATCTAAGAAGTACAAGCATCAAAGCTTGGGGATGCCCAAGGCATTCCCCTTCTTCATCAATAAAAATCCCAGGTTTCTTCCAAACGCTTCATTTTTATTGTTTCATGCACAGTTGTGTTTTTCTTGGAGCGTCTTCTTTTTCGTTTTTGTTTTGGTTTTTGTTTGCTTTGGTTTGCTTAGTTTTCTGAATAAATTGGTTGGACCCCCTCTTTCACACTTTCGTTTGCATTTAGTTTGGTTTGGTTTGGTTTGGAAAAGAGTAGGAAATTTCATGCTTATGTGGTAAAAAGAGCTCATTTTTGACTGTGGCCTATGCTTTGTCATGCCATGCTTGATATTGTTTTGGCTTTATGCTTAGTATTCTTTTCTGTAACATGACTTGTTATAAACAATTGAGATTTCTTAATGTGCCTTGGATGAATCATGCATTGTTTTAGCATATTAAAGCATAGTATAGTGGTATTCTCCTTTGATGCTTTATTTGGGTTGACTTGGCACATGCTCACACCATGTTATGACTATCTCAAGTCACCATAGCCTTTATGATCCTTTAGTTTTCAACTTGTAGTATCACTTTATGCTTTGATCAATTATGTTTTGTCGCTCTGCATGATTATGGCCATTATTGCTCTCTTAGTTTGTCGCTCCTAGTCTTTTGCTAGCCTCCACCACCAAGTATGAGTTCCACTCATGCATCCAACTCCCTAAACCAAGTTATTCCAAAGAGTCCACCATACCTACCTACTAGATTATGCTATTCCAAGTATATTCATGCTTTTGTTTACCTTCTACTTGTTATGAGAAAACTAGTGATTAAAGCTCTCACGAACTTGATGGCACACTTTACTTTACTTGCCCTTAATAAACTTGAACCATTGTGTCTTCTATGTTGTATGTGCTTGCACTTATTTGTTGGGAATTAGCAGAACCATGCTTTCATGGGGAACACTTTCAACATTGCACTTGGTACTTGTACCTAGTTGATATCATGCTCTTTTGTATATGGATGTCGTCGGTGTGAAATGAAAGGGGAGCTTGTAAGTCCATGGAGTTATGTATATGTGTTAGAGAAACGCCTGGGCCGCTGGTCTAATCCATGCTGACATGGTGGAAACCTGCAGCATAACCATAATGATCTTTCTATGAAGCATTCTTCTTATAAAAAAAGAGTCCTATATTGAGAAAAGAGAAAAAGGAAAAAAAGAGATACTATGAAAAGAGGAAAGAGAGAAAAAAGTGCCATATTCCCATGGTAAATAAGAAGAATGCTGAGATGCTCGTTGTCTGCTTGCCTTGTCATTTTGATATGGGGATTCTTCCGTATCATCGGGCAAGGGGTACCCCATTGGCGGTTCTCAATGATACACATGTACTTACAATGACAAGAACTTACCGGTGACTAAACTTGAGTAGCATGAGGAGCGGCCCTCGTATACAAGGGACATGAGATTTCTGACTTATACTTCGTCAAGCATGTACACCATAGTTTGTGCACTTTAACCTTAATCACTTCAAGATGCTTATGATAGGGGCAATGAGAGCTGAAAGCTTTAAGTATCATAATTTTTGGAAGCTCTTTATGAGACTTGAATCCCTACTTCCTTTTTACAAAAGGCCTTTCTTCCACCATTATATTGAGTCTCCACCTTCTATCTTTATGCACCTACTTTGAGAGCATAGTGGCCATTCTTAGTTCTATGTGCATTGTCCCAAGACTAGTTGATTGATGCATAACTTGTTATTGCTTGTTTGAAACTATTGTATCTAGTCACTCTTATGAACTTTGAAGGTGTCCTATGCATTTATATTTGCTACTCTATTGAGGGACAAGCTGAATACTTTTATGCTATGCTTTCTTTATGTGAAACAAACAAACGTCTTGCAAAGCATTGTTATTCATGAATCTTTTGTTTGTGCCTTTTCATGTTGCATCATAGTTTCTTTGCTTATTGCTAGAACTTTGTCTTTCATGTTATGATTGAAGTACTATGATCCCAGCTTTGAATGTTTTGCAAATACCTTGATCAAGTCTTTGATGGTGCATGTCACCTCAAAAATTATTTCTTTTTATCACTTACCTACTCGAGGACGAGCAGGAGTTAAGCTTGGGGATGTTGATACATTGCAAATGTATCTATAATTTTTGATGTTACATGCTTAGTTTTATCCACTTTCTTGTGTTTTGTTCCAACTTTGGAGTACTTTTCATATGATTTCTTGGACTAACCTATTAACAAGAGCCATAGTGCCAGCTGCCTGTTTTCTGCTGTTTTTGGTTCCAGGAAAGTCAGAAAATGAATATTCTCGGAATTGTACGGGACAAAAGCCAAAGTGCCTATTTTTCCGAAAGGGATCAAGTGCCAGAATACGAGAAGGAGAAGGGCCAGGGGCCGGCCACACCACCTGGCCGCGCGGCTAGGCCTGGCCTGCGCCCAGGGGTTGGTGTGGTGGCTCCCGGCACCCCCTCTGCCTCTCCTTCCGCCTATAAGTTGCCCTCGGGATGAAAACCCTAAGGACCCGATCAAAATCCACGAAAGAGTCTCAGAGTCGCGTCATCTCCATCCCTAGATCGGGAGGATCAAGCTCTTCCGGCACCGCCAGAGAAGGAATTCACCACGAGGCCTTCTTCATCACCATGCAAGCCTCCGGTGTGATGCATGAGTAGTTCATCCTTGGACTACGGATCCATGTAGTAGCTAGATGGCTGGTTTATCCTCCTTTGTGCTTTCATGTTTAGATCTTGTGAGCTCCGTTCATGATCAAGATCATCTATTTGTAATCCATACATGTTGTGTTTGCAGGGATACGATGGATATTGAGATGCTATTTCAGATTGATTATTGATTCTATCATGTCTTTGTTATTTGAGATCTTGCATGCTTTCCGTTGTTAGTAGCTATCTTGGCCAAGTAGATGCTAGCAACTCCAAGAGTTAGTATTTATGCTCGATAGTGGGTTCATGCCTCTGGTAATCTGGGGAAGTGACAGCAATCTCTAAGGTACTAGATGTGCTGTTGCTACTAGGGAGAAAACAACGATCCTTTGTTCATATAACAATTGTATTGTTTACTTTACACGCAGTTCATAAAGCAATAATCTGTTGCTTCCATCTTAATACCGGAGGGGGTTCGGATGATAACCTGAAGGTGGATTATTAGTCATAGATGCAGTTGGATGGCGGTCTATGTATTATGTTGTAATGCCCAATCAAGTCTTAGAGGAGTCAAGATGATTAGTATATGCATGTATTGCTTTCTCGATGTTTGTCAATTGCCCCGCTGTAATTTGTTCACCCAGCATGTTATCTATCTAAGGAGAGCCACGTCTAGTGAACTATGGATCCCGGTCCTTTACTTTACATACAATCTACAATCTTTTACTTCTTTGTGTTTACTTTCTGCAAACTTTTACTTCTTTCCATTCGATACGTTTAATCCTTTGTTTTCCGCAAAACACGGTGAGATTGACAACCTCATCGCAAGTTGGGGACAAAGTTCTGTGGTTGTGTTGTGCAGATCTCCACGTTGCAACTAGCACCAGTAGTGCGCCCCTGCCAAAGCTCAGCTAGTAACACCTTTGGGGTGTTTCCTTGCTCCTACTGGTTCGATTAAACCTTGGTCTCATAACTGAGGGAAAACTTGATGTTGTGCTCATCATACCTTCCTCTTGGGGTTCCCAACGAGCTCTACATCAACCACGAGCCAGCACAATCTTCCTTGGAAGCACAAAAGATCTTAACTAGAGAATACTAGACTGATGAGCAAATCAAGAAAGAAAGATGATGAAATTATATTTCTTTAGAGTATTTCTATCTTTTTCATTCAACTCTCAAAAATAGTGTTGCTACTGACCGAGCCAGGTTTGCCAAAACCAACTAAATTAACTGAATGATCCCAAAGTGATACCAATACTAACAACAAGATCAATCATATAACCATGAACTGAAAAACTAATATAATCTATGCAAAAGAGTGAATGATAGAACTTCTCATTAATATTCCATAACGGCTACTCACACCAAGGGATACATATCTAACGAGAGAGGGGACACTTCAGTAATGCAAACCATACTACATAATAACTCCTCTATTCATGATATGACTCTACTAATAAGGTAAAAAGATAGAAGATAGTGATGTGATAACACGAAACTCCCCCAAGCTTGGAACAAACCAAGGGGATGCCAAACCTGATGATGAATTAATCCTTTGGTGGTGGTGGTATCCTCTCAATGAGCTCTTTGATCAGTTTCCCCAAGTCCTCAATCTCGAAAGTGAGATTATGAATCAGCTATGAGTTTTGCTCAATGCGGCTCATGATCATGTTGTGTTGAGAATTCCAGCTCTTACTATTCTTTCCACACTCTTCCTCCTTGAAGTCTTCTTTTCCTGCATGGCTAGAACGAGGCAAATCCCAATTGGAGGTTAATTTCCCCTTGGGCATATTCTGGTATTGATGCTCATGGATAAGGGTATGGAAAGGATTCTTGGTGCATGGAGGAAGTGACTAGGGATCTAAACGGTAATGAGGAGGCTTCCCTCCAATAGTCCTGGCGGGATTTGCCACCACTCCAATGCTTGCAATGGTAGTGTCGGTGTACTTTGCCTCCTCTTCACCTTCACTCTTGATCTCCTTCTCCTTCCCGGGGACTTGGAGGTCTTCCTCCATAGGCTCCTTCCCTTTATCCTTGGCGGACACCATTGTGCTTCTAAACTTTCAAAGAGTATATCCTGGCAGAAATAGATCGAAACAAAAACACGATGAAAACACGATATACAAACCTCGGGGGATCCGGGGGGTTATATATTACGAAGTTTCATATCAAAAGTAAGGTACTGGGAGAAAACAAGTCGGAGGCGGAGTCCGGGGTGGACTCACCACCTGGTGGCGTGGCCAGGGGTGGGACCACGCCACAGGGTGGTGTGAGCCACCCTGGCTCCGCTTCCGTCCCTTTTTCGCTTCGTAACTTTCCTTATTGACTAAAAACTGCAAAAATATAGTTGGTATGTATTTTTGCGGAACTTTTCTTACCAGAACTGTTACCTATTTGAAAACAGACTCTGTAGGCCTCTGAATTTGGTCCTTGATGAATTTCTCCGAAGTTATAACTTGAAAGGCATCAACATCTTCATTGTAAGAATCTCCACCAATATAGTGCTTGAGTCGCTCCCCATTCACTACTTGTGTAGTATTATCTTTTAAAGAAGAAATTTGTATTGCTCCTGAATGGTATACTTCTTCAATAATGAAAGGTCCTTCCCATTTTGACAGTAGCTTTCCTGCAAAAAATCTGAGACGAGACCTATACAATAGAACTTTCTCACCAACATGAAATTCTCTCTTAAGTATTCACTCGTCATGCCATCTTTTAACTTTTTCCTTAAAGATCCTAGCATTTTCATAGGCTTCACTCCTCCATTCATCTAAGTAACTTAAGTCAAATAATCTTCTCTCACCAGCGAGCTTACAATCTCTATTTAGTTCTTTAACTGCCCAGTAAGCTTTGTGTTCTAATTCTAAGGGTAGGTGACAAGCTTTCCCATAAACCATTTTATAAGGAGATATCCCCATAGGATTTTTGTAAGCAGTTCTATAAGCCCATAAAGCATCATTCAACTTTTTAGCCTAGTTTTTTCTAGATATATTATCAGTCTTTTGCAAGATGGATTTAATTTCTCTATTTGATAACTCTACTTGCCTGCTAGTTTGGGGGTGATAGGCTGAAGCAATTCTATAATTAACATCATATTTAGAAAGGGTCTTTCTAAAACCACCATGAATGAAATGAGAACCCACATCAGTCATGAGATACCTAGGCACTCCAAACCTGAGAAAGATAACATCCTTAAGCATTTTAGAGAGGTCTCCCCATCAGCACTCTTTGTAGGAATGGCTTCTACCCACTTAGTAACATAATCAATGGCAACAAGAATATGAGTGTAACCTTTCAAAGGAGGGAAAGGACCCATAAAGTCGAATCCCCAGCAATCAAAAGGTTCAATAACTAGAGAGTAGTTCATAGGCATTTCATTGTGTCTAGAAATATTACCAACACGCTAACATTCATCACAAGATAAAACAAATTTTCTTGCATCTTTAAAAAGGATAGGCTGGTAGAAACCTGATTGTAGCACCTTTTGTGCAGTTCTATCTCCTGCATGATGTCCTCCATAAGCACTACCATGACATTTACGCAATATCTCCTTTTGTTCATATTCTGGAACACATCTTTGCATAATACCATCCACTCCTTCTTTGTATAAGTGTGGGTCATCCCAAAAATAATGCCTCAAATCATAGAAGAACTTCCTTCTTTGCTGAGCTATAAAAGTTGGAGGCAAATACTTGGAGACAATAAAGTTAGCATAATCAGCGTACCAAG
Organism: Avena insularis; assembly: GCA_023614405.1. NCBI lineage: Eukaryota > Viridiplantae > Streptophyta > Magnoliopsida > Poales > Poaceae > Avena > Avena insularis. The sequence goes on from CM042694.1 coordinate 326,890,889, forward strand.
GGCTCCCTCGCGAGCTTACCCCTACTGCAGCTAACTATTCATTTGGGAGACTATCATTAACAGGCATAGGGTCAAAAGAGATGTTTTCCAATCGAGATAAATTATGAGCTACAGGGTTTTCAGCACCCTTCCTATCTACTATATGTAGATCAAACTCTTGTAAAAATAGCACCCATCTAATAATCCTAGGCTTAGCATCCTTCTTCGTCATAAGATATTTAGTAGCAGCATGATCAGTATGAATGGTGACTTTTGAGTCTACAATGTAGGGCCTAAACTTATCACAAGCAAAAACAACAGCTAGAAATTCCTTTTCAGTAGTAGCATAATTCCTTTGAGCAGCGTCTAGAGTCTTACTAGCATAATGGATAACGTTTAACTTTTTATCAATATGTTGCCCAAGGACAGCACCTACAGCAAAATCACTAGCATCACACATTATTTCAAAGGGTAAACTCCAATCAGGTGGTTGAACAATAGGGGCTGTAGTTAAAGCCTTCTTAAGAGTTTCAAAATCTTCCTTACAATCATCATCAAAAACGAAGGGTACATCTTTTTGAAGAAGATTAGTAAGGGGTTTTGATATCCTAGAAAAGTCTTTAATAAACCTTCTATAGAAACCAGTATGACCAAGCATACTACGAATACCTTTGATGTCTCTTGGGCATGGCATATTCTAAATTGCCTCAACCTTAGCTCTATCAACTTCTATGCCTCTTTCAGAAACTTTATGCCCAAGGACAATCCCTTCATTAACCATGAAGCGGCATTTCTCCCAATTAAGAACAAGATTAGTTTCTTCACATCTCTGCAAAACTTTATCAAGGTTGTGCAGACAATTATCAAAAGAAGTTCTATAGACAGAAAAGTCATCCATGAACACTTCTACAATTTCCTCACAAAAACCATGAAAGATAGCAGACATGCACTTTTGAAAAGTAGCAGGAGCATTACATAAACCAAAAGGCATACGTCTATAAGCATAAGTTCCATAAGGGCAAGTAAAAGTAGTTTTTTCTTGATCTTGTTGTTTAACAGCAATTTGAGAGAAACCAGAATAACCATCAAGAAAACAAAAATGGGTCTTTTTAGACAACCTTTCCAACATTTGATCAATAAAAGGAAGTGGGTAATGATCTTTCTTAGTAACTTTATTGACTTTTCTAAAATAAATGCACATCCTATAGCCGACTACTATTCTTTGAGGAATAAGCTCATCATTATCATTAGGAACAATGGTAATACCTCCTTTTTTAGGAACACAATGAACAGGACTAACCCATTCACTGTCAGCAATAGGGTAAATAATACCAGCATCAAGGAGTTTCAATACCTCATTCCTTACCACTTCCTTCATCCTAGGATTTAAATGTCGTTGGTGCTCTACTACTGGCTTTGCATCTGGTTCTATGTTGATAGAATGCTGACATATAGTAGGTGAAATCCCGTTTAAATCATCCAGAGTATAGCCCATAGCTCCTCGGTGTTTCCTCAAAACCTCCAATAACCTTTCTTCTTCCTTCCTTAAAAGTTTAGCGCTAGTAATAACAAGATATATCTTTTTATCATCAATATAAGCATATTTAAGATCATCAGGGAGAGGTTTTAGATCGAAGAATGGATCCTTTTTAGGTGGCAACGTGGTCCCCAAGTCTTCTACCGGCAAGTCATGCTTTAGCATCTTGGGTTGACGACGGAGGATCTTGTCAATTTCGTTCCTTTCTTCCATGAAGATCTCACTTTCGTGATCTTCCATAAATTGCTGCAAAGCATTGTTAGGAGCAAGAGAGATAGAAGCAAGTTGTTCAACTCTAAAATCCTCATTATGGGTTTCCTCTTCACAAGGCTCTTTAGTAAATTTTGAAAAATTAAACTCATAAGATTCCCCATCAAACTTAGTCAAGATTTTCTCCCTCTTGCAATCTATAATAGCTCCACAAGTACTCAAGAAATGTCTACCAAAAATGATAGGATAAGTTTTACTAGCAGCTGAACCAAGTACTAGAAAATCAGCGGGATACTTAATCTTACCACAAAGAACTTCCACATCTCATACAATGCCAATTGGAGAGATGGTCTCTCTATTAGCAAGGTGAATAACCACATCAATCTCTTCCAATTCGCAGGGACTGATTTCATGCATAATTTCTATGTAAATCTCATAAGGAATAGCACTGGAACTTGCACCAATATCACATAAACCATAATAGCAATGATCACCGATTCTAATAGAAAGCACAGGAACACTAGCTTTTTTAGTTCTATTAGGATGTGAAACAATATTAGAAGCATCTTCACAAAAGACTATGTGTCCATCTTCTATGCTTTTAGTGACAAGGTCTTTCACAATAGCTACCACAGGTTCTACGTTTATCTGTTCATCAGGATTTACGGTTCTCTTCTCACTTTTAGTGATTACATTAGTTATCATAGGATGATCCTTTACCTTATCTGGGAAGGGAATATAAGGCTCTGGTAAGATATGATCAATAATGCAACACTCAGTGCTCCCAACAGGAACACAGTCAACAATATCTTTATAAGGCACATGGTACTTATTCCATCCCCTCTTTGGAATTTCAATATAAGAAGCAAAAGCTCTAAAGCAATTCGTAATAACTTGCAAATCAATACCATAAGCATTACTAATATTTTGAAAGTCATCAGTTCCCATAAAAGATTCAATGCATTCATAATCATAATTTATACCTGACTTTCTACCTTTGTCATTCTCCCAAGCTTCAACATTGTCTTGAATACGGTCTAGAAGATCCCATTTATCTTCTTCTTCCATACGAGTGAATGATCCAGCACAAGAAGCATCCAATAAATCTTTATCATGTAGAGGAAGTCTTGCATAAAAGTTATTAATAATAATATTGTTGGGGAGCTCATGAATGGGACATTTGAGCATTAGTAACTTCAATATCCCCCAAGCTTGAGCTGTACTTTCTCCATCAAGAGGCCAAAAGTTGTATATTTGATTCCGATCTTTATGAATCTCACTAGGAGGATAAAACTTTGAATAAAAGAGAGGAACTATTTCCTCCCATTCCAGAGCTTAACCATTCTTCGGCAGCTTATACAATTCCTCAGCTCTTCCTTTCAGCGATAATGAGAATAACTTCTTCTTAACTTGATCTGTAGTAATACCTGCACACTTGAACAACCCGCATAATTCGTGTATAAAGAGCAAATGATCACCGGGATGGACAGTTCCATCCCCAACATAGTAGTTATCCATAACACGATCAATAATTCTTGTAGGTATTTTAAAAACATCATTCTCATCAGGTGGTGGCTTATCTACTACCTTAGCAGTGGTAGTAGCATTACCAAATAAGAAACTCAACGAATTATCCATAACGAAAATAAAGCAACTAACAAAAGTAAACAATACTCACAGTAGAAGTTTCCTTAACCAGTTCCACTCTCCAATAGCGCTTCACTCCCCGACAACGGCGCCAGAAAATAGTCTTGATGACTCACAACTATAGGGGGTGTATCGCAGTATTTTCGATAAGTAAGAGTGTCGAACCCAACGAGGAGCAGAAGGTACTGGCTAGTGGTATGGATCAAGAATTCTCTGCAAATACTTAGCAACGGATTTTTAGGGGTTTTTGATAAAGCAAGTAAACAAAGTACGAGTAAATGAAAGACAGTAAGAATGAATGCAGCAAGTGGCCCAATCCTTTATGCAGCAAAGGATAAGCCGGTTGTATTACTTAAGATGACCAAACGTTCTCGAGGACACATGGGAAGACTGTCAAGTGCTTTCGCTTCATATAGTTGATTAATCTTCTTTACCTTGCTAAGTGTTGTGTGTGTGAACCTGTGCTAATGTACCTACCTTCCTAGGACTAATACATACTTGTGATTATACCCCTTGCAAACATCCGTAAGTACAAGGAAGTAATTAAGGTAGAAACCTAACCACAACTTTAAACTCTAAGACCCTTACGTCCCTTGTGTAATGGTTTCCTAACAGGGGTTCAGGTTTCTGTCACTCCGGCAACACCTACGATTAGTATCCAAATACACAATGCATTCCCCTAGGCCCATATAGGTGAAGTGTCATTTAGTCGACGTTGACATGACAGCACTAGAAGAAGTACATCACAACTTAAATATCAAACTATTGAATCTTTCTCAACACAACTCCACTACTAACAACATGACTTATCCCATGTCCTCAAGAACAAAACGAACTACTCACAAGACATCATATGGATCATGATCAGAGATGGAATAATGATGTATAACAATCTGAACATAGACAATAATTCAATGGTTCACTCGATAGCATCAACTACAAGGAGTAATCAACACCGGGAAAGTTTCCCCTATGAACTATGCAAGATTCAACGCAATTGTTACAACAATATGGAGATGGTGATGAGGGTGCTGATGGTGATGATGGTGGTGATGATGATGATCCCGATGAAGTCCAGTTTGATGGTGGTGTTGATGGCGAGGATCTTCCCTCTTCGGGAAGGAATTCCCCCGGTAGAAATCTGTCTGCCGGAGAGATCTTTCTCTCTCGGTGTTTTCCGCCCCGCAGAGGCGGCGGAATCTTTCTGTGGTCGCTCCCCGAGTCTTAGGGTTTCGGGAGGATAATATACGCTAGAGGGGAGTGCCTGGAGTGGGCCAGGGTGGCCACACCACCTGCTGGCGTGGCCTAGGGCTGCCCGCGCCAGGGGGTGGTGTGGGCCCCCTGTGGCCCATCTCCAGCCCCCCTTCTGGCTTCCTTCGTCTTCTGGAAAAATAGTATTTTCCGTATATTTTCCTGGATTTTCTGATCTTCGTGAGTTTTGCCTCCAAACAGCACCTTTTCCATCAGAATCCTGACTGCAATGGTCCATGCTCCTAAAGTCATCAACCATGCAAAAACTGATGAAATAACATAAGTATCACCTCTCAATAAAAAATATATCAATGACGAATAGTGAATTAAGACATAGAATAGTGATGCAAAATGGACGTATCAGGTTCATGAAAAGAACAGACATGCAATGACACTGGTGGATCCATATGTGGTTTACGAAACGAACAGACATGTAATCACACTGGGTGGATCCATATGTGGTTTGTGAGAAGAGCAAACATGCAATGACACTGGTGGATCCATGTGTGGATTGTGAGAAGAACACCCATGCAATGACACTGCCTGTGGTTCATGAAAAGAACAGACATCCAATGATACTGGTGGATCCATGTGTGGTTTGTGAGAAGAACACACATGCAATGACACTGGGTGTGGTTCATGAAAAGAACACACATCCAATCACTGGTGGATCCTTATGTGGTTTGTGAGAAGAACAGACATGCAATGACTCTAGATGTGGTTCATGAGAAGAACACTGATACGTCCAAAATGTATCTACTTTCCCGAACACTTTTGCTATTGTTTTTCCTCTAAACTTGTGTGAATTGGATGCAACTAACACGGAATGACGCTGTTTTCAGCAGAATTACCTTGGTGTCTAGTTTTTGTGCAGAAAATCAACTATTAGGAAAAATCCTGGTAAATATGCCAAAAATCCTATTTCACGAGTGTAACATCCCAATTGCCGCAACCCTGATTAGTTGTCCAGAATGTAATAATCAGGAGGAACAAAAACTTTTTATTGTTTAGTGATGAAGTGTTTGTCTGTTGTTTGACAATGTCTATGCCTATGAGTGTGTATAAGATGATATCCTCCTTACCTCAACACCAGTTGACAAAAGCTACTTCCCAAAACCGTCTTGGCTTAATTTCCATATTCTCAAATGTTCTGGCATTTCAAAACCTGAGCCAAGAAGCCTTTGCAAACCAGCTATTTTCGTAGCTTCTATTGATCAAACAATGGAGAACAACCTATTATAATCTCCTTATGTTTTATAGACAGAACCTTCAACTATTCTTATTTCTAGGTTTCCCAAAACCTCTTTCTAAAGCTTTTGAATTCTACTCTTGGTAGGGATACCAAGGACTCTTACCTTACTCAAACTCCAACCTTTCAAAATTGCCCATACTTACCTCAAGGTAAGCTTGATGGTAACCCTAGTAGTAGTTGATTAGTATATAAGATGAGTTGCCTTGATCTGTTGTCTGATGAATTGCCTTGATCTGCTACTTGATTTGTCTCCTTAGGAGATAGTATGAGATACTCTAGGAGCTCATCACTAGGATCAAGAGGTTTCCAAATCACCAAACCCTAAGCAATAATACAAAGCAGGATCTAATCTCTAGATACTAGGTGATCATCTAAAACTCTTAACCAGATCAATTCTGAAGATATCCCTTCTAGAAGTTTCCAAGTCAATGAAGACCAATATCAAGAATGGATCCTTTCTACTCAATCTACACTTCAAAATCATCCACTTGATGATGCTTGGGTACCTTGCAACCCATCAAAAACATCCCCTCTCATGCTCTAGTCAAAAACCCTAAATCTGCCAAAATTTGGCCGTCTGGAAAACTATTTCCAACATCACCTTTTTGGATGTCTCCCTTTCCCAACCCTTGTGCATTTTTGGTAATTCACTTGAACCATCTTGTTAACCATCCTAAGTACTACCAAGGACCACTCTTGCCCTTGGTTATATCATCCTCCAACTCACTTGTTCTTGATGGTTATGCAGGCAAGAAATAACTTTTCCTGCAAATCTAGTCAACATGCCTACTTTGACAGAAGCTCACACCAACATCCCACATTCTATGGACCAACTCTTTGCATGGTTGTGTTCTACTCATATAGGTCTTTCAAAATCTACTTCACTTGTTCCAAGTAGATCTTTGTGCCGCTTAAACCCGACATGGTTTATAAGGCATCATGACCCATCTGGTAAAGCAGCCTTATTTTCAACAAAGTTTGCCATCACTTCCAGACCACCTCAAATATAACTAATCCAAAATACTTCTGCCATGATTATCTATATGACTTGGTCTAACTATCCATTTAGTCCTTGCATCAAGGTGAGCTCTGAGCTCCAAGATCCAACAAGGTTTTGGTAGTATGAAAATAACATCCCCCTAGATCCTCAATTCCTTGTTTCCCATCTAATTCAAGTTGGACTTACAATTCCCAAGGTTGAAAATGCTTGCTACACCTTCTCTACACCATCTACCTTGATCATAAAGATTTATCAAATATTATCCATAATTATTATGGCTCCAAATCTAATTAATCTCTTTAAGAGACCAAATCTCCAAAACTTCTTCCATAAAGGAAAGTTTGGTTTTTTTCCAAAACACTTCCCCAAATTTTGGCTCAGTTGAGGTCCACATATCATACCTCACCTCCCCACTTAAAAAATAAATATTTTTGAAGAGCTTTATTATTTCTTTTTGCCCATTTTCTTAAATGGCTAAATTGGAATAATAATTGTTTTAAATACTTTTATCTTCCAATAAATCTTGGGAAAATTCCCCTAAGTGTGTATTCACATTTGGGACCATCTCAACTGAAAAACCCACCTTGTCCAACGTAAAAATATCAAATGAGATCCAATACTTCACTTCTGCAGTTTTTCAATAAATGGATTTAAGTGGACTTATAATCTTGTGAAAAATCCCAAATAAATCCTAGAGATGCATCTTACCCTTACCCATCTACCAGCATCCTTATCTCAATTGGTCAAGACCAAAAATCAAGAGATAAACCTTGATCCTCCCTTATGGCTGATTTCAACATTTAACCTTGTAGTACCAAAAACCAAATCAAATCCCTCCAATCTTGCCAAGCAAGCCTGCACAGCACCATTCACCTCTCCTGGTCGACTAACACTGTAGCAACACCTTTCCTTCTTGTCCTTTGTGCTTGGCTTTGAAGGAGACCATGGACATGTCTTGTCTCCACTCTTTCTTATTCAATACAACAGCCACCTTCAGCCTTCTCTGCCTCTCAGCATGACCAGGACCCTTCCTCACCTCTCTCCACCGCCCACCCTAGCCAATGGGAGAGCCCTGGACCAAACCCTAGCCTAGAATAAGCTTAGTCCACCATGAACCCATCTACCCCAAATAAAAAGGGGCAGAGGCCACCCCGTGCCTCCCCTGCCCCTCATTTGCGTCCTTTCCCTTCTTCTTACCACCCCAGCACCCCCTCTCCCTCCCCACTGCCCTGTGTTGCTCGAGAGAGAGAGAGAAAAGAGCCTCGGGCTCCCCCTTGAAATCGAGCTAAGCCCCCTCTCCCTTGCTCATCTCCCTCTGCATGTCATGGTAGGGTGATCCCCTCCTTCCCCTCTCTATGATACTGCTATTTTGGTGGCCAGGGACTGCCCCTACCGTCGCCGCCATCGAGCTCCGACGAGGTTACTCTCGGGTGTCCTCGCGCGAGCCAGATCCCGGCGCAGAAACCCACCATGCCGCCCATCCCCAAGGTCGTCGTCGTCGATCGCGTCCTCCTGGCTCCTCCACGGCCACCGGCGAACCCTCGGCGAGGCTCCCCTCTGCTAGGGTTTCTGCCCTGCCGTGCCGTCGAGAGGAAGAGGACGAGCTAGGGCCATCCATCGCCCCCTAATCGGATGGACCCCGTCCTTCCTTACCTGTTCGGCGCCCCGCTCCGGCTGATAGGCGGGCCCCGCCATCGCGGGTTTGAACGCCGCTCCCGCCGGTGGCCACGGGATTGTTGGGCTGGCCTGCGGATGTGCGACCCACGGCCGTGCAGATCTGGCCCAGATGCCCGCACCCCTTTTTCCTTTTCCCTTTCCTCATAGCAACATATTTTCCAAATTAGTTTAAATCGTTTTTATAATGGAAAATGGGGTATTTTGTCCAAATAGAATTTTTACCATGTTCATGTGTGTTTTGTGCAACATGCAGATCTGGTCTTGTGCCAAAAATAATTTTTATTATTTGTTGGCAATTAATCCACTAAAAGTTGTCTTTTGCACTAAATAAATTCCCCAGGGAGTTGTACATACCCATTTGGGATGAATCAAAGTTCTCCTGGAAGCTGATGGCTATACCGATCAATTAGCATAGGCCTCATGCCAAGGTGAACAGTAGTTTGTCTATAGTAAAAATAACAAAAACTATTAGTTTCGGCCTTAAGTAATTTCTCTAGGTCAAACCAACAGAGGTATTGGCCCAATTCCAACTCCCAGTAAAACTCCATATCAACATCTACCAAACCCCAGCAGCTCAAATTTTATTGAGTTGTGGTTTAATTTTAATTAATTAAACTATTCTGTGTAGACTCATTTAACTAAATAAACCACTCTAGAAGTTCTTATTATCCTAAAAGGTTGATTCCAATTTCTTCAGAAAGGTACTCTAGATGCCTACCATGTGTCCTTGGAATCAAATCAAAATCCTATGTAGATTAAATCTAGTGAAAAAGACAAAACAGCTCTAGAACTACCTTTGGGAATTTCCTGAGGGCATTCTGGTACATATTTCTGCATGAATTCAACTCTCAGTGAACAAATAAATAATACCCTACTGATTCATCCAAGGAAATAATTTTTGGAGCTCCAGAACTTTTCTGGTGAATTATTTCCTAAAACTAGAGCTTTTATCACTAAAATATTCATAAGAAATTAAAGAAAAGTGATAAAATAGTGAAACCACTTTTTTTGGTTTCATTTTATCAACTCCTATCTGTTGATATCATTTTTACACAATGGTATCATACAGAATTTGTCCTTGGTCCAAAACCCCTCTTAGATAGTTCCTCGGCTATAAATCCTAAGGGATTTTCTTCCATGTTTCCAAGACAAGGCCAATCTTATCAAATACATTCTTCCTAAGACCTACTGATTTGTAAACTTGTATGGTTCATTGCTTGTTGTATGTATTGATGTTTGTATGCCTGGTGTTGATTGTGTCATTTGTTTGCTTGCATGTGACCCGTATTGACGATGATGCGATTATATCGGGGACCAGAAGAAGTTGGATATTCTTGGTTATTATGGGTATTCTAAGAAGAAGTCCAGGGACAATTATGCCATATTACTGATCTCAGGCAAGACACCTTCTTGCTCATGAGCCTTGTCCTACTATTTTACGTATGCATGTTTTATCTACTATTTATGAAACTACATTGGTTTATTATATGATGATGTATATCTGGTAGTGGCTTGGCTTCTCCAAACCATTACTCTTTTGTACTATTAAGTACAACCCTCTTTATGACACCTAATTAAACCTAGTATGATAGATGGTGTATTACACCATATCCCTTTGGAGACCCCGATTTAGCCGAAGCAAAGCTATAGGATGGGAAGACCCCGGAAAAGTATTACCAAATGTTTTATGATAAAACCTTGGTGAGGTGGGACCTCCCAAGAGTTGTTGAGAAAGAAAATGGTTTTTTTTTTACAAAATGCTGAAGGAAAGCTAGAGGAAAATGGTTTATGCAAGCGCACCCGGTTCTTTGCAGTTTAGCTATAACAACTTAACCCGTGCAACCACATTACTCTGGAATGGGACAAGGCTAGATTTGATGTTTGTCTATTCTGGTATAAGCTTCCTTGAAACTACCACATGGGATCACGATCCCCGGAGGCTGGGCCTTCTCCCTTAAAGGTCCATGTGGGACATCGACCTGGAGAAGGAACGAACTATCTGTCGATAGCCAGGCGTTACTATGAGCCCCTCATTGAAAGCGCACACTCGAGAGGTGGAAAAAGCGCTCCGGTTGGTCCTCGGTACCCGACGTCCCGGTTTTGAGGGGAGTAACACTCATAGGGTAGGCACTTATATTGGAGTGGGCATCCGGAGAGTCTCGATCGGTTACTCGACCCACGATCGGTGAAGATCAGGGTAGTGTACCCGGATGGCGTGGGTAAAGTGTGCAACCTCTGCAGAGCTTAAATCTATTCGAATAGCCGTGTCCGCGGTTAAGTACGGGTTAGACAAACTTCTATAGAGCGGTGCTAGTTTTGTTTTCAAAAAGGATTTCAGAAAAGAAATGGCTTTCGAAATGTTTTGACCATGGGATGGTCGTAAAGGAGAAAGTTTTTGACCATGGGATGGTCAGAAGGGGGAAAAAGGAGTTTGGTCGTTTGACGACCTGAAGACGGGAACAAATGGGTACCCCAATCCTAGTGTTTCCAAAAGTTTTCAAAAAGGTTTCCAAAATGTTTACAAAGGTTTTCAACAAAGATATGCAGATGCTATATCTACAAGAGAAACTAAATGAGAAAAGAACCTCTCTTGGAGCCCTCCTACTACCACAGCCATAATGCATATCCACTTTTTAGTACTGTTATCTTAAGGTGGTTTGCGAGTACATTCAAAGTACTCACTGGCATTGTCCCTGGCTATTAACTTGGTCAGATATCAAGAAGAAGGTGACGTTGACGACTATGCGAGCTAGGACGTTCTCCCAGTCAGTTGCCTGTAGGTTAAGGCATGGCTCGGGCTCTACGCTTAATGAAGTTCTGCTGATGTTGATCGATATAGCGTTACTAGCAAATAAGGTATGACATGTATTCGTTATGTATTGGATGTTTACTTTGATACTTGCCGGTTATGTGCCACGACTAACTGATCATGGGATCATGGTTGTATGCATAACAGGGATTCTCAGAGGATTAATCCGGGGGGCCCACAGACTTGGTATCAGAGCCATCCTGACTGTAGGAGAACCTTAGTTAGCATGGTCGCTAGACAGGAACCTTATTTTTATAACCCCGGCTTTCAAAAACTAGTTTCTCAATGAGTTTCAAAAAGTTCTACTTCTTCTCTTACTCTAAGTAAATGCTTGCGAAAATGGTTTCCTCTAACTCTCGTCCAAACTTCAAACCTATGGATTTTAAATAACTAGGATCTAGAACCCGGTGAAGACAATGAGAACAAGATGAAGACAAGCAACTACCAGCAAACACAAGGAGACTACAAGATCGCCCCACCGGCGGAATCCTCCTAATCAGAAGAAGTCAAATATGGCCCTATCGAGAAGCATCCAATGACCCAGTGAAGGGTTCCTACACAAGATAGTGACTCCGACCTGAAGAAAGACGATATCTAGGGTCGATAGTCCTAAGAATAGGATTCCCCTACATCGCGTGTAGTTAACTCCTTGGTACCTAGCGTTGACCGTGTTTGCTTGCCTAAGTGTATACTGTGTTGCTTGATGTTTGTTGTTTGCCGAGGACATTGCGATCCCCTCGCTCTGTTTGCCTTGTTTGTATGCTCTGGTTTGCTTTTACCTCCTTAAAAATGTGACTCGAGGAGCGATAACCCACCTAGTAACTCAAGAAACCCATGTGTTAGATGTCGGTAATGAGACCCAGACTAACCTCGAGAGTATATGAGAGGAAATGAATCGCAAGAACCAGGAGTTCGACATCGGCCAGTCAGAATCAACTCGAAGATTTCACCTCGGCAGGACAGCATACCTCGTCAAACTCAACCCGTGAGACTCGTCAATAGCACCACACTCCCTTGTTCCTCAGTCTAATACAGCAAGAATCCCATTGAAGCCGGAAGTCAATCATCGAAGGATCCTCAATATCCCCAAGAAACCACCCGATGAGTCAACCAAGACAAGAAGTGAAGACCTAACCACACTAACCTTTAGTGTATTAGAGCTTCCTACCACCACAGGAGACTAACTATTCTAGTCGACCCTACCCAAACCAACGGGAAGTTCCTCCCTAGAAGGTTAGAAATACCCATAAACCCCGATAATATGGAAGTGTGAAGGCAACTAGTCCACTCCACTATCGAGCAAAAAAAGCACAAGGACTTCAAGTGAAGAAGTTTTCTCCGAAGTTAGCTTCCCTACCTCGATTGAAGACGATCTGATGAGTCGTAAAGCGCTAACTAAAGGCTTCGTTAGGAAACCACCCTCGCCAAGGTTCGAGAGATAGGATGTCACTTATATACCTCAACTCACGACGTAGGGAAAATACCACATTCCTCTAGACTCACGCCAGCACTCCAAGCTAGAAGAACCGCACCTTTCTCAAAGAACCTTAGTAAAGCTCTAAGGTGGAAAGACTGCGCCTTTCCACTCAAGCTCCAGAAAAATGGCTACCATAAGATACTTCAATCTCCAAATCCGACGTCTCCTTGCCGGACAGATCGCCGGATCACTAACCCCTCAGTTCCAACCCATTAGAATACCTGCGATTTCAACAGATTGAAATAGGCTAAGTTCAATTAATAGTAGATAAGCCCCGTAAAACATAGCTTCACGGACGCCATCTGAAGATTCCAACTCCACGAAGAAAGGACTACGTCAACTCCTCGGATCTACCCCAGTTTAACCTTAAGGGGGAAAGACTGCGTCTTTCCCACAAAATAGAATAACCCTCTGCCAGGAGCAACCTCGGGAGTCCCTACCCTAAAATCGTTAAATAGGATACGCTATTACCCTAAGGAAGAGCTGTGAATCCTTAGACAGAGGTACTCCTAGCTGTAGATTCTATCCTCCAACGAGTACTCCATGAAGTTCAGCATCGAGATAGTCTTCCCAGTCCAAGCCCTTGAGATATAGAGTTCGGAAGGAAAAGAAGGTCATCCCTCGCAATCAGGACTGGACTCTGCTCTACTCTCCGTGCATCCTGGAAGACTGAAGTTCAACTTCATCGATGTAGTAACCACTTCCAAGGATGGGTACCGTAAGATAGCACGCTTGAAACCAGTAGCGCTAACCTTGACTCAAAATTCCCTAACCCTACTCTCCTGAATCTCGGGACGAGATTCTTTTAATGGGGGGAAAGGTCTGTAGCATCCCAATTTCCGCAACCCTGATTAGTTGTCCAGAATGCAAAAATCAGGGGGAACAAAAACTTTTTCTTGTTTAGTGATGAAGTGGTTGTCTGTTGTTTGAAAATGTCTATGCCTATGAGTGTGTATTAGATGATATCCTCCTTACCTCAACACCAGTTGACAAAAGCTACTTCTCAAAACCGTCTTGGCTTAATTTTCATATTCTCAAATGTTCTGGCATTTCAAAACCTGAGCCAAGAAGCCTTTGCAAACCAGCTATTTTTGTAGCTTCTATTGATCAAACTATGGAGAACAACCTATTATAATCTCCTTACGTTTTATAGGCAGAACCTTCAACTATTCTTATTTCTAGGTTTCCCAAAACTTCTTTCTAAAGCTTTTGAATTATACTCTTGGTAGGGATACCAAGGACTCTTACCTTACTCAAACTCCAACCTTTCAAAATTTCCCATCCTTACCTCAAGCTAAGCTTGATGGTAACCCTAGTAGTAGTTGATTAGTATATAAGATGAGTTGCCTTGATCTGCTGTCTGATGAATTGCCTTGATCTGCTGCTTGATTTGTCTGCTTAGGAGATAGTATGAGCTACTCTAGGAGATCATCACTAGGATCAATAGGTTTCCAAATAATCACACCCTAAGCAATAATACAAAGCAGGATCTAATCTCTAGATACTAGGTGATCATCTAAAACCCTTAACCAGATCAATTTTGAAGATATCCCTTCTAGAAGTTTCCAAGTCAATGAAGACCAATATCAAGCATGGATCCTTTCTACTCAATCTACACTTCAATATAATCCACTTGATGATGCTTGGGTACCTTGCAACCCATCAAAAACATCACCTCTCATGTTGTAGTCAAAAACCCTAAATCTGCCAAAATTTCGCTGTTTGGAAAACTATTTCCAACATCACCTTTTTGGATGTCTCCCTTTCTCAACCCTTGTGAATTTTTCGTAATGAACTTGAACCATATTGTTAAACATCCTAAGGAATACCAAGGACCATTCTTGCCCGTGGTTATATCATCCTCCAACCCACTTGTTCTTGATGGTTTTGCAGGCAAGAAATAACTTTTCTTGCAAATCTAGTCAACATGCCTACTTTGAAAGAAGCTCACACCACCATCCCACCTTCTATGGACCAACTCTTTGCATGGTTGTGTTCTACTCATATAGGTATATCAACATCTACTTCACTTGTTCCAAGTGGATCTTTGTGCTTCTTAAACCCACATGGTTTATAAGGCATCATGACCCATCTGGTAAAGCAGCCTTATTTTCAACAAAGTTTGCCATCACTTCTAGACCACCTCAAATATAACCAATCCAAACTCCTTCTTCCATGATCATCTATATGACTTGGTCTAACTATCCATTTATCCCTTGCATCAAGGTGAGCTCTGAGCTCCAAGATCCAACAAGGTTTTGGTAGTATGAAAATAACATCCCCCTAGATCCTCTATTCCTTGTTTTCCCATCTAATTCAAGTTGGACTTACAATTCCCAAGGTTGAAAATGCTTTCTACACCTTGTCTACATCATCTACCTTGATAATCAAGATTTATCAAATATTATCCATAATTATTATGGCTCCAAATCTAATTAATCTCTTTAAGAGACCAAATCTCCAAAACTTCTTCCATAAAGGAAAGTTTGGTTTTTGCCAAAACACTTCCCCAAATTTTGGCTAAGTTGAGATCCACATATCATACCTCATCTTCCCACTTCATAAATAAATATTTTTGAAGAGCTTTATTATTTCTTTTTGCCTGTTTTCTTAAATGGCTGAATTGGAATAATAATTGTTTTAAATACTTTTATCTTCCAATAAATCTTGGGAAAATTCCCCTAAGTGCGTATTCACATTTGGGACCATCTAAACTCAAAAACCCACCTTGTCCAATGTAAAAATATCAAATGAGATCCAATACTTCACTTCTGCAGTTTTTCAATAAATGGATTTAAGTGGACTTCTAATCTTCTGAAAAATCCCAAATAAATCCTAGAGATGCATCTTACCCTTACCCATCTACCAACATCCTTATCTCAATTGGTCAAGACCAAAAATCAAGAGATAAACCTTGATCCTCTCTTATGGCTGATTTGAACATTTAACCTTGTAGTACCAAAAACCAAATCAAATCCCTCCAATCTTGCCAAGCAAGCCTGCACAGCACCATTCACCTCTCCTGGTCGGCCAGCACTGTAGCAACACCTTTCCTTATTGTCCTTTGTGCTTGGATTTGAAGGAGACCATGGACATGTCTTGTCTCCACTCTTTCTTATTCAATACAGCAGCCACCTCCAGCCTTCTCTGCCTCTTAGCATGACCAGGACCCTTCCTCACCTCTCTCCACCGCCCACCCTGGCCAATGGGAGAGCCCTGGACCAAACCCTAGCCTAGAATAAGCTTAGTCCACCATGAACCCATCTACCCCAAATAAAAAGGGGTAGTGGCCACCTCGTGCCTCCCCTGCCCATCATTTGCTTCCTCCCCCTTCTTCTTACCACCCTAGCACCCCCTCTCCCTCCCCACTTCCCTGTGCTGCTCGAGAGATAGAGAGAAAAGAGCCTCGGGCTCCCCCTCGAAATCGAGCTAAGCCCCCTCTCCCTTGCTCATCTCCCTCTGCATGTCATGGTAGGGTGATCCCCTCCTTCCCCTCTCTCTAATACTGCTGTTTTGATGGCCAGGGACTGCCCCTACCGTCGCTGCCGTCGAAGTCCGATGAGGTTACTCTCGGGCGTCCTCACGCGAGCCAAATCCCGGCGTGGAAACCCACCATGCCACCCATCCTCGAGGTTGTCGTCGTCGACCGCGTCCCCCTGGCTCCTCCACGGCCGTCGGTGAGCCCCCGATGAGCCTCCCATGCCCCGCTCCCCTCTGCTAGGGTTTCTACCCTACCGCGCCATCCAGAGGAAGAGGACGAGCCAGGGCCGTCCATCGCCCTCTAATCGGACGGCCCCCATCCCTCCTTACCTATTTGGCGCCCCGCTCCGGCTGACAGGCGGGCCCCGCCATCATGGGTTTGAACGCTGCTCCCGCCCGCGGCCACGGGATTGTTGGGCCGGCCTGCGGATGTGCGGCCCACGGCCGTGCAGATCTGGCCCAGCTGCCCGCACCCCTTTTTCTTTTTCCCTTTCCTCACAACAACATATTTTCCAAATTAGATTAAATCGTTTTTATAATGGAAAATGGGGTATTTTGTCCAAATAGAATTTTTACCATGTTCATGTGTGTTTTGTGCAACATGCAGAACTGGTCTTGTGCCAAAAATAATTTTCATTATTTATTGGCAAATAATCCACTAAAAGTTGTCTTTTGCACTAAATAAATCCCTCAGGGAGTTGTACATACCCATTTGGGATGAATCAAAGTTCTCTTGGAAGGTAATGGCTATACCCATCAATTAGCATAGGCCTCATGCCAAGGTGAATAGTAGTTTGTCTATAGTAAAAATAACAAAAACTATTAGTTTCTCTAGGTCAAACCAACAGAGGTATTAGCCCAATTCCAACTCCCAGTAAAACTCCATATCCAGATATACCAAACCCCAGAAGCTCAAATTTTATTGAGGTCTGGTTCAATTTTAATAAATTAAACTATTCTGTGTGGACTCATTTCACTAAATAAACCACTCTAGAAGTTATTATTATCCAAAAAGGTTGATTCCAATTTCTACATAAAGGTATTCTAAATGCCTACCATGTGACCTTGGAATCAAATCAAAATCTTCTGTAGATTACATCTGGTGAAAAAGACAAAATAGCTCCAGAACTATCTTTGGGAATTTCCTGAGGGCATTCTGGTAAATATTTCTGCATGAATTCAACTCTCAGTGAACAAATACATAAAACCCTACTGATTCATCCAAGGAAATAATTTTTGGAGCTCTAGGCCTTTTCTGGTTAATTATTTCCTAAAACTAGAGCTTTTATCACTAGAATATTCATAAGAAATTAAAGAAAAGTGATAAAATAGTGAAACCACTTTTGTTGGTTTCATTTTATCAACTCCTATCTGTTGATATCATTTTTACACAATGGTATCATACAGAATTTGTCCTTGGTCAAAAACCCCTCTTAGGTAGTTCCTCGGCTATAAATCCTAAGGGATTTTCTTCCATGTTTCCAAGACAAGGCCAATCTTATCAAATCCATTATTCCTAAGACCTAATGATTTGTAAAATTGTATGGTTCATTGCTTGTTGTATGTATTGATGTTTGTATGCCTGGTGTTGATTGTGTCATTTGTTTGCTTGCATGTGACCCGTATTGACGATATTATATCGGAGACCAGAAGAAGTTGGATATTATTATTGGTTATTATGGGTATTCTATGAAGAAGTCCAGGGACAATTATTCCATATTACTGATCTCAGGCAATCCACCTTCTTGCTCATAAGCCTTTTCCTACTGTTTTACTTATGCATGTTTTATCTACTATTTATGAAACTGCATTATTTTATTATATGATGATGTATATCTGGTAGTGGCTTGGCTTCTCCAAACCATTAAGCTTTTGTACTATTAAGTACAACCCTCTTGATGACACCTAATTAACCCTAGTATGATAGATGGTGTATTACACCATATCCCTTTGGAGACCCCGATTTAGCCGAAGCAAAGCTATAGGATGGGAAGACCCTGGAAAAGTTTTACCAAATATTTTATGATAAAACCTTGGTGAGGTGGGACCTCCCAAGAGTTGTTGAGAAATAAAAAGGTTTTGTTTTACAAAATGCTGAAGGAAAGCTGGAGGAAAAAGGTTTACGCAAACGCACCCGGTTCTTTGCAGTTTAGCTATAACAACTTAACTCGTGCAACCACATTACTCTGGACTGGGACAGGGCTGGATTTGATGTTTGTCTATTCTGGTATAAGCTGCCTCACAACTACTATAGGCTGGGCCTTCTCCCTTAAAGGTCCATGTGGGACATCGACCTGGAGAAGGAACGAACTGTCTGCGGACAGCCAGGCGTTACTATGAGTCCCTCATTGAAAGCGCACACTCGAGAAGTGGAAAAAGCGCTCCGGTTGGTCCTTGGTACCCGGCGTCCCGGTTTTGAGGGAGTAACACTCATAGGGTAGGCACTTATATTGGAGTGGGCATCCGGAGAGTCTTGATAGGTTACTCGACCCACGATCGGTGAAGATCACGGTAGTGTACCCGGATGGTGTGGGTAAAGTGCGCAACCTCTGCAGAGCGTAAATCTATTCGAATAGTCGTGTCCACGGTTAAGGATTTTAGAAAAGAAATGGCTTTGGAAATGTTTTGACCATGGGATGGTCATAAAGGAGAAAGGTTTTGACCATGGGATGGTCGGAAGGGGGAGAAAGGAGTTTGGTCATTTGACGACCTGAAGACGGGAACAAATGGGTACCCCAATCCTAGTGTTTCCAAAACTTTTCAAAAAGGTTTCCAAAATGTTTACAAAGGTTTTCAACAAAGATATGTAGATGCTATATCTACAAGAGAAACTAATTGAGAAAAGAACCTCTCTTGGAGCCCCCCTACTACCACAGCCATAATGCATATCCACTTGTTAGTATTGTTATCTTAAGGTGGTTTGCGAGTATATTCAAAGTACTCACTGGCATTGTCCCTGGCTATTAACTTGGTCAGATATCAAGAAGAAGGTGACGTTGACGACTATGCGAGCTAGGACATTCTCCCAGTCAGTTTCCTGTAGGTTAAGGCATGGCTCGGGCTCTATGCTTAATGAAGTTCCGCTGATGTTGATCGATGTAGCCTTACTGGCAAATAAGGTATGACATGTATTCGTTATGTAGTGGATGTTTACTTTGATACTTGTCGGTTATGTGCCACGACTAACTGATCATGGGAGCATGGTTGTATGCATAACAGGGATTCTCGGAGGATTAATCCGGGGGGCCCACAACCAGAAGACTCACAGAGCCAGAAGATGAGGCGGAGTAAGGCCACGCGGGCCAGGCCAGGACGCGCCTAGGGTGGTGTCGCCGCCTTGGCTGCCCCCCCGGCCTCCCTTTTCGCCTATAAGTTGCCTCTTAACCTAAAAACCAAGGGGGGTTCGATGTTTTTCCAGAAAGAGTTCCGCTGCGCCGCTACCACCAGATTCTGCGATTCGGAACCAGAAACTCCATTCTGGCACCCTGCCGGGATGGGGAATTGGAGGAGATCAACGCCATCATTATCACCATCGCTTCTCCATCGACCATCCATGTTTCCCCCATCTATGAGTGAGTAATCCCCCGTTGTAGGCTATGGGGATGGTAGGGATTCGATGAGATCGTTCATGTAATGGCATCAGATTGTTAGGGCATGGTGCCTAGTATCTATTATTAGTGCCTTTTGACTTTGTTGCAACTTGATATGCTTAATGCTTGTCACTAGGGGCCGAGTGCCATGATTTCAGATCTGAACATGTTATTGATTCATTATGATAGTATTGTTTATGGTCTTACCTGTAAGTTGTATACACATATTGTTGTCTGGAACTAAAGGCCCGGAAGTGACAGCAATCGGGATAACCGGAGGGAATGGCTTTGATGTGAGGATCACATGTGTTCATGGAGTGTTAATGCTTTGCTCTGGTGCTCTATTAAAAGGAGCACCTTAATTGTCAGTAGTTCCCTTGAGGCCCCGCCGCAAACGGGCTGGCAGGACAAAAGATGTTGTGCAAGTTCTCATTGCGAGCACGTATGACTATATATGGAACACATGCCTATGATTATTTAGTACTTGGATGCTTTGTCTTATTTATCTGCAAATGCCCTATGTTTTGATTGCCATGTGAATTGTCTTATCCATGCAACGCCCATCCATCCATCCCTATGCCTACCGCGCTTTAATCCTACGGTTTACTGCAATTGTTACTACTGTCTTTACTTTTACTACTGCTATTACTTTACTATTGCTACCACAAAACTATTGCTACTGATAAACTGTTGTGAGCAAGATTGTTTCCAGGTGCAGATGAATTGACAACTCAGTTGTTAAGGCTTATAAATATTCTTTGGCTCCCCTTGTGTCGAATCAATAAATTGGGTTTCACTTCCCTCGAAAATACTGCGATACACCCCTATACTTGTGGGTCATCAAGACTATTTTCTCGCGCTGTTGCTGGGGAGCATAGCTTTATTTATCAAGTTCACTTGGAATCACTATTATTCGTTGCCATCCATCCATCATGGGTAAGTCTCGTGATGACAAGGTTCCTATTTTACCATCCACTAAAAGGCGAGGTACGGTTCTGAACACCTCTGTTGCTCTTGATTCACCATCTGTTACGAGTAAGCTCCTTACACCACCACATACACATGCTACACACACTGCTACTACTGCTGAATCTGAAACTTCTGATACTTATGATGCTGCTTCTACTGTGCTTGATAAGAGTGGTTCATTAGGTCCTTTCCTAGATGCTACGATTGCTAGAACTATAGCTGGAAATACTGAAACTCCTAATGAAGACACTACTACACCTGTTAGTTCACCTGAGTCTAGAGAAAGTTATGATATTGAAGACTATTATATTGAGATGACCGATGAATTTATTAAAGAATGTCAAAACACCCATAATAGGAGTGCTATTAAGAGTCTCCTTGAGAGGCGTACTATAAAACCCAAATTGTCTCCTAATGCTAAGTTTGCTGCATCTCCCATAAATATTAAAGATAAGGATTATGATTTCTCTCTTGATCTATCTTATATAGCTATTGTTAAGAAAGAACCTTTTTGTGGAACTAAGAATGAAAGTGTGGTAACACATATGAGTGAGCTTTCTACCATGAGTGTCCTGTTTTCTGATGATATTAAAATGCGCACCTACTTTGTTGCTAAAATTTTCCCTTTTTCACTGAAAGGAGAAGGTAAAACATGGTTTAATAATTTACCTCCTAGATCTATTGATAGCCCTGATTGCTTGATTAGTACTTTCCTGCAGAAATATTTTCCTCCTAGTGCTAGACATGCTATTTTGCAGGAACTTTTTGATTTTAAACAGGGGGAAAAAGAGATATTGCCTGAATCATGGGCAAGATTTTGTGCTTTGATTCATGCACATGCTGGATGTCCATTACCTAAGAATGAGCTTCTTGATATATTTTATAATGGACTAACTAAATAATCTAGGACATACCTGGATAGTTGTGCTGATTGTGTTTTCAGGAATAGGACTCCCTTGGAAGCTGAGGAATTAATGGCTAAAATAAGCAAGAATTATGAAGATTGGACTCCTCCTAAACCAACTATACCTGAGACAATTATACCTGAACCAGCTATACTTGCACCTATACCAACATCAAAGAAGAGGGGAGTTATTGAACTAAATGATGAAGTGATGAAGGAAGCTAAGAAATATCTTAAGGAGAAGGTAATTAAAGCTGCAGATGTCAAGAATTTACCTCCTATAGAAGAATTATGTAAGCCAATCCCCCTCTCATCCACTATTCAGGTACACTCTCTCCAAGATTTTGATGAAGGTGATATCCCTTGCTCTAAACCTCCTGATCAATGCCTAGAAGAATTTGATATTTTTATTGTTAATCAAGATAATTTCAATAAAAGGGTGCCTTGATAGCTTTCAGTCTTGCTCCTAACCACGAGAAAGGTGGAATTTGTGGAGGCCTCATCGCCTCTTGTTTATTAGCTTTGCATGGTGTAGTGCCTCATCATCTAGACCTACAGTTTCCCATAGAAAGGCTTGACCTTAATTCCATGATACATCATAAATTTGTTTCCTCTTGGGCTAATTTGAATGATTTGTCTTATGAAATAACCTTTCTCAAGGCTGGTTGGAGAAGGAGTAAGTCCGAGCGATTTTTTCTTTTGCCTGCACCTGTTTTGTTTAACCTTGATACCAGGGTAGGATGGTCACTCACTGAGGAGGAGCTTGATACGTACCTGGGAGAGCTCTCCCAACAGGAGTAGGATACTAGAAGGGAGGTTACAGATGATTCGGGCCAGCCCTCGAATGAGGGGGAGTCTTCATATCAGCAGCCTACCTATGATTGGGGAGCTTCTTCTTCCGAAGGGCCTAACCACGATCATTCTTATAATGACCCGCCTGTAGGAACCCTTACCCGTGTTGGGGTTGATACCCACTTAGGCCAAAAGCCTATGCTTGGGGGGAGGTACACCGACATCACACTCATCTCCATATCATGTTTAGTCGGTACTTTGTATATCCATGCTTCGTTCTCTCTTTTTAGTTTTCGTTCTTTCTTTACTTTTGCTTTCTAAAACACAAAAAGACCAAAAATATTTTTTTTGTTTCTCTTTGTTTGCTTCTTCTTCTTTTTGCCTTGGTTTGCTTTTTCCTTTTGGCTTTGTCTTAATTATTCAAAAAACCCAAAAAGATTTTGCTTTACTTTTTTTTCCTTTTTTGTTCTTGCCTTTGAAATTTAAAAACACCAAAAATATTTGTTGTTCTTCTTTGGTTTTGTGGAGTTTGTTGCAGGGGTTCAGCAGTCCTCAGTGGAATTTGGTTTCATGTTATTATTCAAGCCACACAAGTGAAGACCAATAATGAGGATTAATGACAACTTGAGGTGTGGTAAGAGGCTGGTAACAAACTCTATTTGTTTTCATTTTTGTACATATACTCATCATTGTGGGCATTCTTAGTCTATTCATGTAGGGTGTATGTTATTTATGGATGCTTAGTAGTTCTTGCTTTCTTATGATTAGCTCCAGCTTGCCAATAGTTTGTAGCATGTCATATGAATGTTTGCTTGCATTGGTATATTCATAACTTGGTATGACACTGTGGTATCCTCCTCTAAATGTTTGTCTTGAATCGATTTGGCACATGCTAATGCATGCATATGACTGAAACAATAATCAGTTAAGCCTCGATGAATTATTTTGCCTCAGGGGTCTTAAATCACTTTCATGCCATGATTAGTCATGTTTTGTTGCAAGCATGATTATGACAGTTATTGCTCTCTCATTTGTCGCTCCCTTACTATTTCTAGCCTTCACTTACACTGAGTATGAGCTCTACTCGTGTTTCCAATTCCCTAAAATCAATATTGCCAAAAGTGTCCACCATACCTACCTATTAGTATCATTTGTTGTTCCGTGCATATTCAATATGCCTTGTTTTCTTCCGAATAAAATGTTTGCTTGTTATGAGAAAGTTAGTTAGTAAAGCTCTCACGAACTTGATGGCACGCTTTATTTCTTGCACTTAATAAACCTGAACCATTATGACTGTCCATGAAAGTTATATGCTTGCAAATTATAGGCTGGGGATTAACAAAACTGTGTTGTCACGGGGAACGCTTTCAACACCTGTAAATATATACCCAGTTGATATCATGCTCTTTTGTTTACGGATGTCGTCAGCGTGAAATAAAAGGGGAGCATGTAAGTCCATGGAGTTATGTATATGTGTTAGAGAAACACCTAGGCCGTCGGTCTAATCCATGCCTAATCATGGTGGAAAAATGAAGCGTAACCATAATGAGTATCTATTAAGCATTCTTCTTATAAAAAAAGAGATATAGCCACTGAGAAAAGAAAAAGGAAAAAAAAGAGATCTGAGAAAAGAGGAAAGAGAGAAAAAGAACCATTTTCACATGGTAAATAAGGAGAATGCCGAGATACTCGTTGTCTGCTTGCCTTGTCATTTTGATATGGGGATTCTTCCGTATCATCGGGCAAAGAGTACCCTATTGGCGGTTCTCTATGATACGCATGTATTTACTATGACAAGAACTTACCGGTAACTAAAGTTGAGTAGCATGAGGAGCGGCCCTCGTACTCAAGGGACATGAGATTTCTAGTTTATAGTCTGTCAAGCATATAACTCAGATTGGACCTCACTTTCACCTTAACCATTTAAAGATGCTTATGATAGGGGCAATGAGAGCTCAAAGCTAACGAGTACCATACTTTCAGCATTTGGAACCCTTTGAAAGTTTTCAAAACCTTTTCATTTCCTTGTTGAGTCTCCGCACATTCTATGAGCACTTTCTTGAGAGCATAGTTGTCATTCTTAGTGTAATGTGCTTGTCTCATAACTTGATTAATTGTGTTATGACTTTGATGCTTGTATCTTTGATATCTTTACCTCTAGTATTCACCTGAACTTCAGAGGTGCCTTGGCATTTATGTTTGCTCTACAATAAAAGGCAAGCGAGATACCACTCTATCATACCTTTTTATGAGCATTGCAATGTTGCTTATGTTTATGATTCATGCTACTTAGTATTTCTGAGTTTGAATCTCTTCATAGCTTGCAATGACTATTAAGTAAACTTAGTTGCATACTCTTTATTATGAATTGCCTGAGTAGTGGACCATATGTTGAGAATATATACATCTTATGAAGCAAATGTGTTCGTGAAAGTTTCTTTTATCGCACTCAGTTTTTAACTGAATTGCTTGAGGACAAGCAATAAGCTAAGCTTGTGTTTCTTGAACACATTTGCTATTGTTTTTCTTCTAAACTTGTGTGAATTGGATGAAACTAACATGGACTGACGTTGTTTTTAGTAGAATTACCTTGGTGTCTAGTTTTTGTATAGAAAATCAACTATTAGGAAAAATCTCGGAAAATATGCCAAAAATCCTATTTCACCAGAAGACTCACGGAGCCAGAAGACGAGACGGAGTAGGGACATGAGGGGCCCACACCACCTGGCCGCATGGGCTAGGCCAGGCCGTGCCTGGGTGTGGTGTGGCCGCCTCGGCTACCCCCTCGGCCTCCCTCTTCACCTATAAGTTGCCTCTTGACCTAAAAACCAAGGGGGATTCTACGTTTTTCTAGAAAGAGTTCCGCTGCGCCGGCACCACCAGATTCCGTGATTCGGACCTAGAAACTCCGTTCTGGCACCCTGTCGGGACGGGGAATTGGAGGAGATCATCGCCATCATCATCACCATCGCTTCTCCATCGACCATCCATGTTTCCCCCATCTATGAGTGAGTAATCCCCCGTTGTAGGCTATGGGGATGGTACGGATTTGATGAGATCGTTCATGTAATGGCATCAGATTGTTAGGGCATGGTGCCTAGTATCTATTATTAGTGCCTTTTGACTTTGTTGCAACTTGTTATGCTTAATGCTTGTCACTAGGGGCCGGGTGCCATGATTTTAGATCTAAACATGTTATTGATTCATTATGATAGTATTGTTTATGGTCTTACATGCAAGTTGTATACACATATTGTTGTCCGGAACCAAAGGCCCCGAAGTGACAACAGTCAGGATAACCGGAGGGAATGGCTTTGATGTGAGGATCACATGTGTTCATGGAGTGTTAATGCTTTTCTCCGGTGCTCTATTAAAAGGAGCACCTTAATTGCCAGTAGTTCCCTCGAGGCCCCACTGCAAACGGGCTGGCAGGACAAAAGATGTTGTGCAAGTTCTCATTGCGAGCACGTATGACTATATATGGAACACATGCCTATGATTATTTAGTACTTGGATGCTTTATCTTATTTATCTCCAAATGCCCTATGTTTTGATTGCCATGTGAATTGTCTTGTCCATGAAACGCCCATCCATCCATCTCTATGCCTAGCGCGCTTTAATCCTACTGTTTACTGCAATTGTTACTGCAATTGTTTACTTTTACTGCTGCTATTACTTTACTATTGCTACTACAAAACTGTTGCTATTGATAAACTGCTGTGAGCAAGATTATTTCCAGGTGCAGCTGAATTGACAACTCAGTTGTTAAGGCTTATAAATATTCTTTGGCTCCCCTTGTGCCGAATCAATAAATTGGGTTTCACTTCCCTCGAAAATACTATGATACACCCCCTATACTTGTGGGTCATCAAACACACATTCAATGACACTGGTGGATCCATGTGTGGTCTGTGAGAAGAACACACATGCAATGACACTAGGTGTGGTTCATGAAAAGAACACACATGCAATGACACTTGTGGATCCTTATGTGGTTTGTGAGAAGAACAGACATGCAATGACTCTAGATGTGGTTCATGAGAAGAACACACATGCAATGATACCGGTGGATCCATGTGTGGTTCATGAGAGGAACATACATTCAATGACACTGGGTGTGGTTCATGAAAAGAACAGACACAATGACACTAGTGGTTCCATATGTGGTTTGTGAAAAGAACAGACATGCAATCACACTGGGTGGATCCATGCGTGGTTTGTGAAAAGAGCAGACATGCAATGACACAGGTGGATCCATGTGTGGTTTCTGAGAAGAACACACATCCAATGACACTGATGGATCCTTATGTGGTTTGTGAGAAGAACACACATGCAAACACACTGGGTGGATCCATATGTGGTTTATGAGAAGAACAAACATGCAATGCCACTGGTGATATGTGGTTTGTGAAAAGAACACACATGAAATGACTCTAGATGTGGTACATGAGAAGAACACACATGCAATGACACCGGTGGATCCATGTGTGGTTTATGAGAGGAACAGACATGCAATGACACTGCGTGTGGTTCATGAAAAGAACAAACATGCAATGACACTGGTGGATCCATATGTGGTTTGTGAAAAGAATAGACATGCAATCACACTGGGTGGATCCATGTGTGGTTTGTGAAAAGAGCAGACATGCAATGACGCTGGTGGATCCATGTGTGGTTTGTGATAAGAACACACATCCAATGACACTAGGTGTGGTTCATGAAAATAACACACATCCAATGACACTGGTGGATCCTTATGTGGTTTGTGAGAAGAACACACATGTAATCACACTGGGTGGATCCATATGTGGTTTATGAGAAGAACACACATGCAATGACACTGGTGGTATGTGGTTTGTGAGAAGAACACAAATGCAATGACACTAGTTATGGTTCATGAAAAGATCAGACATGCAATGACACTTGTGGATCCATGTGTGGTTTGTGAGAAGAACACACATGCAATGACACTAGCTATGGTTCATGAAAAGAACACACATGAAATGATACTGGTGGATCCATGTGTGGTTTGTGAGAAGAACACACATGCAATGACACTGGGTGTGGTTCATGAAAATAACACACATCCAATGACACTGGTGGATCCTTATGTGGTTTGTGAGATGAATAGACATGCAATGACTCTAGATGTGGTTCATGAGAAGAACACACATGCAATGACACCAGTGGATCCATGTGTGGTTTATGAGAGGAACAGACATGCAATGACACTGGGTGTGGTTCATGAAAAGAACAGACATGCAATGACACTGGTGTATCCTTATGTGGTTTGTGAGAATAACACACATGCAATGACTCTAGCTGTGGTTTGTGAAACGAACACACATGCAATGACTCTGGGTGTGGTT
Organism: Avena insularis; assembly: GCA_023614405.1. Lineage (NCBI taxonomy): Eukaryota > Viridiplantae > Streptophyta > Magnoliopsida > Poales > Poaceae > Avena > Avena insularis. Next base: position 326,918,832 of record CM042694.1, read on the forward strand.
TGTGACAAGAACACACATGCAATGACACTGGTGGATCCATGTGTGGTTTGTGAGAAGAACACACATCCAATGACATTGGGTGTGGTTCATGAAAAGAATAGGCATCCATATGTTTTTCATTAAAAAACACACATCCAATGACTCTAGCTGTGGTTCATGACAAGAACACACATCCAATGACTCTAGCTGTGGTTCATGAAAAGAACACACATCCAGTGACACTGGGTGTGGTTCATGAAAAGAAAACACATCCAATGATACTGGTGGATCCTTATGTGGTCTGTGAAAAGAACAGACATGCAATGACTCTGGGTGTGGTTCATGGAAAGAAAACACATCCAGTGACACTCGTGGATCCATGTGTGGTTTGTGGGAAGAACACACATGCAATGACACTGGGTGTGGTTCATGAAAAGAAAACACATGCAATGACACTGGTGGATCCATCTGTGGTTTGTGAGAAGAACATGCATCCAATGACTCTGGGTGATCCATATGTGGTTTATGAGAAGAACACACATGCAATAAACTCTAGTGGATCTATCTTGGCATAATTTGATGTATGCCATGATGTATTTCATTGTACAAGACACTCACTTTCGATTTTTATACTACTCAGTTTTTCCCTTGGTTTTTTGATACTACTTAGTATGCCCTTGGGTTTTTTTATACTACTCAGTTTTGCCCTTGGTTCCCCCTCTCTCTTTTGTAGAAGCCCGAACATGTGCTCACTCTGTCTGCTATGCCCTGATTGGTTGTCACAGTTGTCACATGGATCATGCGCACCAACCATTGATCCTGTGTGATCCAACGATGATCGTTGCACACGTCGTGCCCTTCACAGTACAGCGCGAGACAACACGGATGTCTCCCTCAGCGTGAGACAGCACGGACGTCTCCCTCTACAAGAAGGAACGCGATGCCGTCCATGGAAAAAGTCGTCGAGTGGTCATGTCACGTTTAATCTAGTCTGCAAAGGCTACTACTGCTACTACAACACATGCATAGGGCAACGGGGTCATCGAGTGCACGGTTGTTGACGGGACGCTGCAATTTATTGCCACTTGATTTTAATAAGACATATCCCATTTTTAATCAACGCTCTCAATATCACTTCCAACTGGGTCCTACTGCAAGTAACTTCCATGAGTCAAGGGCCCCCCTCGAGTAGATCTAATGTTGCTAGAAATTGGTTCCGCGCCACTTGCATGCAGTCGAATCGAGGTCTTCCATGAGCGTGTTTTCAATGCAGGTCTAAAGTGGAGATCGTGGTTGTTTCAATAAAAGGGAACCCAAAAAAAGGTGGAGATCGTGGTAGCCCCCTTCCCCCCGCCCACCACACGTGTCCACTCGAGGACTACGAACGGTCCGATGTTTATAAACCCGCTCGACCTTCTTCTTACATGTGCTCGTGTCATTTTCCCCCAGTATGTCTAGTCCTAAGACCCCAATCTGCACCTACCGCGCGCGCCGAAGCTCCCTCGCTTGCACTACCTCCTTCCCTAGGTGCGCCATGAAGTGTATGCGTGGAGACGAGCCGAAGGTGAAGCCAGTCGAACGCGCAGTAGCAGATGGCTCGGTCGTCGCCAAGCAGGTGGAGGCGTCTTCTCCGGGCATGAACGCTGCTCGTCTCCATGTCGTCGAGGGTGCGAGCTCACCCGTCCAGCCAGTAGCCATCGCCGCTGAGCAGCAGGTGGCCGACAACATCGTGGCTGACAACATCGTGGTGCCAGCGGCTGATCTGGATGGGGGCAGGCGGCAGGCGGAGGCAATCTGGTGCTCTACATCAACGACCCCATCGCCGTACAAGAAATATTCGACACAATCACGGAGAATGACGAGTTCGAGGAGGAGGTCCCTAATGAGGAGTCCGAGGTACCATATTGCTAGCTTCTCTAGTCGCAGCCGCCGATTTCACTGTTCATACATAGGATTTGCTCAATCGTGTGAAGATTCTTTTGCTCTTGAAGTAGGGTAGTGTAGCATCCCAATTGTCTAACAATTGCAATGCTACTAGCCTAGTCTATGTATATGCTACCTTCCTACATATAATTGTTGCATCATCATTATATCATGCTCATGTCATCATGCCACATTGCATTTGAGCATCATATAAAACCCTTGTTCTTTTGGTTCTTATCACATATGCACCATTAATTGTATTTGCCTCTTGATACATTGGATTTGGTTCTTGATAAATGCTTGATGCCCAAATTGAGTTGGGGGGCATATCTTTCATTAACTCCACCACATTTCTTGTCATCACCCCATTATTCCACCATCCAAATATATGTGAGTCTTGCATTTATTTTGGCATTTGTCTAGCTCATATGTAAAAGGATGGATCCACTTCTAACTCTACATGCTCCCATATATGATCCCTATTGTTTTCACAATATCAAATATGGGGAGACACATGGCCACCTTTGCATGTCATGTGAGTAGAAATGCTTCTATTAAGCTCCCATATGGTTTCAGTTACTATATGCTCATGTATGATGCTATAATTGGCTCCAAGTTGATCTAGTGGAAAAATACACACTATTAAGGCCAATTAGTTCATGTATGTGCATATGATAATTATTCTCATATGATATGCGAGATTGGGGTTTTGTATGGGGTATAAATTCAAATTGGAATGCATGTAGGGGAGATATGGCCACAATATCCTTTAATTGTCTTCACAACTAGTATTTGGTCTATATGGATCATGCATGGCCCCTACAACATCATTTTTCCTCCTCTCTTATTTCTTTCATGTAAGTTCATTTCGAAATTATTTGAATCTTGGTGGATTTAACCCACTTGGGCATCTTCCGCACAAGTGATCATCTCTTCCTCTCCCTGGCTATCTGTTATTTTGTTTCCTACATACATCTCCATTCCAGTATTTATGACCAAAGGGAATCTATATGTGGACACCCTCCTCGGACCGTCTTACCTACCATTATCTTGTTTGAGGTGTTTCCTGCCCTTTATTCAATGTCCTAGCCAAGCAGTCTTCACCACAGTACAGTTTTCTAGAAATCGTCTTTGTGATAACTCCCAAAATTCTTGTCCCATACGCCTTCTTTTCTTTTACATATGTTCAAAGCTATCAATCTTAGATGTTCTACCGATCCTATTAAATCTAAATACCTCCCTGTTTTCAACATCCTTGGCCGCTCAAATTCTGGGTTGTGCTTTTCAAAATCTGTACAGTTTTGCTTCTGTCCCTCTGTTCCTGCGAGCAAACAGCAGCAGCAGTTTTCAGCTTCAAACTAGAGAGCATCAGCGATCTGCAACTGGGCCCTAGCCAGCAGTTGGGCCTCGCAGCCAGACGGAGCAGCAGCAGCACAACGGCAGGAGATCGCGCCGCAGCTCCTTCCGGCCCAACTCCTCCCTGGCCCATACCCCTTTGTAGGAGGAGATCAACGCCGTCTACTGTTCTTCCTCCTCGTCACTTTCCCCTCTCTGCAACGCTCACGGACGGGAGCAGGTGTCCGTCTCCGCTCCATCGCCCTCGCCCGCGACCTCACGCGGCGTGCATGACGCCCTCTTTAACTACAACCTCTCAGCATCGTGCAAGCCCTAGCACGCCTCCTTCCCTCTCCTTTTCCACCGCCTCATCCATAGCCGCCGGCGTGTGCCGCCTCCCGTCGTCGATCCAGCAGTCGCCCGAGAACGTGGAGTAGCGGATACGCGGCGCCATCTTGTTCCGCGTAGAACGCACGGCAGTATTGGAGCCGGAGCTGCCAGGACCTTTCTCCCCTTCTTCACCACCGCCGCCCGAGCTGCTGTTGCCGTTGCCAGCGTCACTCCCGGCCGCCCCTTCCTCGGATTCTTTTGGGAATCAAACGAGGTGAGCATCCCCGTCATTCTTCCGCGCTCTCTATGTACTTTTGCACCCTGTACCACGCGTACCGTCGCTGAGAACCGCCGCCGCGCGCGCCGCTGCAGTTCAGACAGCACCAACATCGCGCGCACCTTGCTGTTGCCTTTGCACCTCTATTCCCTCCAGTTTTCTGGCCGACCCAACCCTCCTCCGGTAAACCTCTCTGAACAAAAGTTGCAGACGGATGTCCCCTCTTTCCATTCCAACAGGAATCGCTCAAAACGGTGGTCCGTACCTCTTGGAGTCTTCCGTCGAAGATCGTCGTTATTTCTGCCGCGTCTGACGAAGTGCAGCTCGCGTTCGTCAGTTAAACGCGCCTTATTTTTTCCCCTCTGTTCTTCGCCTTGCCCCGACCGCTGCAGACCTCCTTCACGAAAATTTTCAACATCAAAGTTGCTCCCTGTACTCCCAGCTTTCCAAGGCAAAATACCTCGCTCGATTTGGAGTTTCACAGCCGAAGAAACCATCTGCTGAAGTCGGGGCAAAATAATCTATTTTCTGAAATTTCCGTTTAAAAATCTGAATCCGCTCTGTTCTCCACTCGATTACGGCGCATACATTACTCCTATGAAGAAACTTCCTTCTACAAAGTTGTACATCGTGGCTAGATCTATGACTTTTGTTTTTATGACATCTTCAAATTCCTCATGGTTTCGTCGGAATATTCGTCCGAACTTAGGCTTTTTCGTTGTCAATTTTTCCCAGATCTGAAATTCAGTTTAGAGCTGCTCCTGACGGTTTTGTAAAAAGCCCCCTGGCCTTCTTGTAGCCTCAACCCTCAATCCTCCTCTTTGCCACTTGTCACACCCACAAGCTCCTGCCACGTCAGCGCACAGTCAGCACAATGGACCCGCGTCTCTGTGACTGTGGGTAGAGTGCCCAGTGTAACAAAAGTCCCCGCCATCTTTTTCAAAAATAATAAAATTCCAGAATATGTTTAATATGTTTTAACATCCAGAAAATAATAAATTTTAATTGACAAATCTAAATAATACAAATAATATATGTTTTTGAATCAGAAAAATGTGAGGAATTCAAATATGCCATCCAAAATAATATTTGTCTAATTTAAATTTTCGAAATTGTTTAATTGCAATAAAAATGCATTTTTCTTAATTAATTAATAACTTTAATTCTATAACTCCAAATTTGGAAAATAATATGTCTAAATCGATCAGCGGGACGAGCCCGTCCTGATTATGCATTCCATGATATGAATTGAAGCATGCATCATGTCATTATTAAAAATCAGAACTGTTTATGGCAATAAAACTTGACCAAATAAGTAATAAAATGATTTATTCTTGTCCCCACACCTCACCCTTGCCATGCTACATTATTGCCATATAATTTGTGCATCATTCATCATGGCATGCTTGTTTGCTTGTCGCATTTTATTTATATGCTTGTGCACTTTATTTATGCTGGTCCTTGTTTGTTTGGTTCTTCTTTCGAATAGACGCCGAAAGGTGGGAAATATCGTGAATCTGTGAGTACTACCCAGATCCATCTCTCGCTTCAACTGAGCTGCCAGGCAAGCACTACCACATGCTTGCATACATATAGTACCTATTGCCTCTATCTTATTCTTGCATCATTGAGTCACGATTGCATTAAATTGAATCCCAAGTACTGCATAGCCTTTACTTTTAAGCCCCACCGAAGCTTGTTCCTCCATCCTATGAGCCATTACTACAGGAGTTGTTTGAGCCATGCGAGTCGTAGAACAGTATGTGTAGGGTATGTGAGTGTCTGATGGATAACGAGGTACCTAAACAACTTAACCTAAGTAGTAATGGGATAACTAATGAAAGAGGCACCGGTGGGCAATATCTATCATTTGGTTTTTACGCCCACTTGTGTCCCGTAGGACCTCGAATACTTGATTCCTGTTCCTTGACTATTCACACTATCCACATCCGGGAGGCCTTATGGACCCCCCTGAGCCAGAGCTTGATTCATTTCTATTTCTTGGGGCCACAAACTAGTTTGGGGTTTTATTTACTATCCTGTACTTATGCCATGTTTACTGCTTTATTTAAGATTGTGCGTGGAGCACCTGTACTATTTTGGATGCGGAGTGTTTTCACGGTATCGACAAGCCCAGTCACACTTTCGGGTTCCCAGTCGTTTACAGCCATTGATGCAAACCCTGGGTCCGTTCCGGAGCCGGCCAACTTTGTTGCGGGTAGCTTAGTGGGGTGGCCCCCGGAAATATTTTATGAATCCTGTGATCGCTTTGTCGTGAATGCCTCGTTGGGTTTTGAGTTGGTTTTTCCGAGGTTGATCAAGTGTGTGTTGCTATTTGTGCACCCCTGTAGGGTAAATCTTTCTGAAAGTCGTGTCCGCGATTATGGACGACTTGGAGCACAGTTTCTCGATCATAGACAAGTATAACTAAAGTACCGCTTTTAATTTGACTAAATACCTGACTAGTAAATAGTGCAATACTCATGGAATGGTTAATAAAACTTCCAACGGATGGGTTGTTCGTCCGCTTTCTCGTTGGTAAGCGAGAAGGAGGATGGATCTGTTACTTTATACTGTTATAACTGTTGTTACTAATTAACGAACATCCTCCTATCTTTGGTTGGGCGGATGGTTAGCGAGTATCTATAGACTTGTTAGTTATTATCTTTTGCTACAATTGCGTCACCCCATGTTATGTCCCCTTTAGAGGCATAAAGACTTGCTGAGCACCCCTAGGGTCTCACACGATAAATTGTTTGATTCAGATGAACAGGTGTATTCGCAAGATGGATACTGGGTGAAGGAGACAGATGATGTTGGCAACAATCACTCGGTGTAGAGATTCCGGGGATGGGGATCCGTGAGATCTGTGGGCGGGATGTGCTTACTTATGGGCATCTTATGCCGATTTGCTTCTTGTCCGTACTCGGATCTTGTTTCCCGCTTCCGCTTGATACTCTATTGATTGATCTATGAGGAGCTATCCTACACTATTATCTCTATTTAGGATATTTGGATCTTGCCGTATGGCGTTGCAATATTTCTATTTCTTTTAGATGGTATGGCTCTGAGAACTGTTGTAAGGTAGCTTGCATACATACTCACTTGTGTATGTATTTGATCTCTTCGCCTGTTGCCTACACCGCTCGCTCTTGTCCTGATGTTCTTGGAAGTGGTTAGGGTGGCCGATGGGTCTACATGTGGGTGGCTCCTGGGCCCCCGCTGTACTACTTTAACCACTTTTGGTTCATCCAGGCTTGAACTCAGAGCGTAGGGTCCGAGGTTGTTACAATTGGTATCAGAGCCATCCCGCCCTTCAGGGTCTCAGCCAAATGGTCGTTGTCAGTCTAGCAAATATTTTGGTAGTTATGTATACTAGGGAAAAACAAAACGCGAGAGTAGGACTGCTTCCATTTTTCTTCTTACCCACCCACCCACCCTTTTCTGGTAAGGAAGTGTAACATTTTCAATCCTCTTCTAAAATTCAAACTAGGATTCACGTGTTCTGGGTTCCGTAGTACCATAGGTTGTGTGTGTGCGTGTGTGTGTAATTCCTTGTCTACCTGTTCCATCCAACCTTGTTGTCACAATCTTCCTTTGGTTATCAACTGTTGGTACATTCCATACCGACAGGCTTTTGTAAACCGACGTGATCTATCTGACTCCTTGTTAACCGGCGCAATCTTGTTAAGGGTGTTCTTCCTTCCAGCATGCTTTCACAAAATGTGGAGTTGCTAATCTCTATCTGATAAGTGGTTTTGCGCATTTATTGGTATTTTAATGCCGAAAAATGCGGGAAATTTTTCTTTGATACATCTGTGTTTCCACACTCCTCTTCAGTCGTGTGTGAAACATTGTCTATCTTTCTTTTATCAAAATGATGTTGCTAACTCATTCTTTTGTCACCGACGCTTAATCCTGGAGTTTTACTTCATCATCAAATCTTCTGGGCTAAATACATAACGTGTGTCGATCCGATGCTTTTGATTATAATTTGGTTCTCCACATAGCTATATGACACTTATCATGAGTGGAGTATGGTTAATGCTATCTATTTTCATCCTCCAGATGATGGCGGTTATCTCCTGTGATTTTGAGTTATACCGTGATCATGTATTTATCATATTCAAGTATCTTTGGCAATCCGGAGTTTTCTCCAGGCACTACGATGGTCTATCATCTGTTTATCATGCTTCACATCTTTTCGGAACTCCATATCTACAAAATTCTCTTTGATACGAGGGAATTGCATCTTTTCGTCTCGGATAGATTTTCTTAAGGTATGAGCTATCATCGTTCCTTTATCCAAGATCTCTTTATCTTTGTAACCGGTGATCCGATCGACAATGTGAACCAGGTGGCATTTCTTGTTCTCTTCCGAAGGACCATATAATCTATTCTGCCAGTGCATCTTTCCAACATGAATCCTTGCTCGCAACGTCGATCTTTCAAAGAGCGTTGAGCTCAGAAAGTGTTTTGAGCATTGTTCGTTCTTCCGCCTCTTAATCTTGATATTCTTGGAAGATTTTGTTCATTCGTGGTGGTATATCTTGATGATATGCTGGCCTATTCTATATCAATGGAAGAACATGGAAGATCATCTGTGTCTCTTTCTCTCAAGCTGCGAGAACACCGCTTGTGTGCAAAGTTCTCAAAGTGTGAATTCTGGCTTCTTGAAGTCACCTATCTCGACCATGTCCTTCTGCTAAATACATCGCTTCAATTCTGGAATCAGCAAGTCCATTGTTAATTCCATCCTCCACCTTCAATCAAACTTGGAGTCTTTCCTTGTTGGCGAGTTATCATCGTCGTTCTGCTGAAGAGTTCCTCAAGACTGCTAAATCTCTCTCAATAATTTCAAGAAGAACATGGAGTTCTTTTCACCTCGGTCTCGTCAAGTAACCTTTGAAACCCTCTCGTTCTATCGTCTATGCTTAATCCATCGGAGGCCATGCCGACTTTTCAGATCTTTTGTAATCCTTCTATTCAAGTTGGTGCTATCTTTTTCTCTACCTGTTGAATCTTGCAGTTGTTCTCTGTAATCTTCCTTCATATCTTTTCCGGTGGTTTGGATCTTCTGACACGACGACAACATCATCATCCTTATCTATCTTGGATCCGGAGAATCATTTGCATCATATCTTTGTTTTCTTACGGAGTTCCATGAGTTCTTTTTGTCAAGATCTTCAGTCTGTCTTTGGGAGTTGGGTTGCATGATTTTCTTATTCATGTACGAGTAATGCTTTGAGTGCGGGATGGAGTAGCTACCATACCACTACTCTTATCATTCACTCTTGTATATTGGATTGGCGGATTAATGCAATTTCACTCATTCCACGGATGTAGAAGTGGCCTTTATCCCTCGATACTTTTACTTCCGTCCTTGTTTTCCGGAGTGCTCTCTCGAAGAAAGTAATCAATAATCCCTTGTAGGTGATCTCGCCATTTCTACACGGAATAAAATCTTTAATTATCTGGCAGTAATAAACGCAAACTCTTTTCTATCCTCGTCTTTCTACCGGTGCTCGACATTCCCAAACAAGATGGAGGAAAATATCTCTCTCTTTGTTTCATCAATTCTTTTTCTATGGTAAAGCCAATAATGGTTGATGCCATCAGCCGCAAATCTATTGCGTTAGCCTCAAGGTTAAAGAAAGCAATAAGTATCTCTACAATAAACTCTAGATCCTCCATATTCTTTTCTTCTCGGGATTCCACCATAATCTAGCATCACCTCCTTGTCTAGGAGATATATCTGCACATCTCAATTGCGTGATCCTTGGTTCTTACCGTTGCAACAAGAATCTAATCCGACAATGTCTAACTAAATCTTTCCGTTGATATCAAGGAACTCTATTGTCTGAAGGCGATATTGTTTCTAAACTTCTTTTCCCATATCCGAGAGAAGAAACAATGCTATTTTCATAGTGGTTGATAACTTCTAAAAAGTCATTCTTTTCTTCTAGTGAGACAAAGATTCATCTTCTCTTGTAGCTGTAAATCTTTAATCTCAATGAGGTGTCGTTTCTTTCTCCCTGATATATCGTCCTTTCTATTTCTTTCACAAGTGGTTCTATTCTTTTACCATGTTTCTCGAGAAAACTGAAGCTATGTTCATCCTATCCTTCTTGTCTCACGACAATCCTTCAATTCTTCTAACCCTTTGTGTCTCAAGCAAAACGCAAGAATCGCAACAAGTCTAGCAAGCCTTGCAAGGTGTAGTGGTCGCACCATTCCGTTGTTCATCAACTTGGGAACGTGAGGGTCACCTTCGTTCCGACACCCGCCTCTCCTTGTGTTGGGTTCTTTTTCCTAGGAATCTCGGGGCGAGATTCTTGTTTAGTGGGGGAGAGTTGTAGCATCCCAATTGTCTAACAATTGAAATGTTACTAGCCTAGTCTATATATATGCTACCTTCCTACATATAATTGTTGCATCATCATTATATCATGGTCATGTCATCATGCCACATTGCATTTGAGCATCATATAAAACCCTTGTTCTTTTGGTTCTTATCTCATATGCACCATTAATTGTATTTGCCTCTTGATACATTGAATTTGGTTCTTGATAAATGCTTGATGCCCAAGTTGAGTTGGGGGCATATCTTTCATTAACTCCACCACCTTTCTTGTCATCACCCCATTATTCCACCATCCAACTATATGTGAGCCTTGCATTTATTTTGGAATTTGTCTAGCTCATATGTAAAAGGATGGATCCACTTCTAACTCTACATGCTCCCATATATGATCTCTATTGTTTTCACAATATCAAATATGGGGAGACACATGGCCACCTTTGCATGTCATGTGAGTAGAAATGCTTCTATTAAGCTCCCATATGGTTTTAGTTACTATATGCTCATGTATGATGCTATAATTGGATCCAAGTTGATCTAGTGGGAAAAATACACACTATTAAGGCCAATTAGTTCATGTATGTGCATATGATAATTATTCTCATATGATATGCGAGATTGGGGTTTTGTATGGGATATAAACTCAAATTGGAATGCATGTAGGGGAGATATGGCCACAATATCCTTTAATTGTCTTCACAACTAGTACTTGGTCTATATGGATCATGCATGGCCCCTGCAACATCATTTTTCCTCCTCTCTTATTTCTTTCATGTAAGTTCATTTTGAAGTTATTTGAATCTTGGTGGATTTAACCCACATGGGCATCTTCCGCACAAGTGATCATCTCTTCCTCTCCCTGGCTATCTGTTATTTTGTTTCCTACATACATCTCCATTCCAGTATTTATGACCAGAGGGAATCTATATGTGGACATCCTCCTCAGACCATCCTTACCTACCTTTATCTTGTTTGAGGTGTTTCCTGCCCTTTATTCAATGTCCTAGACAAGCAGTCTTCACCACAGTACAGTTTTCTAGAAATCGTCTTTGTGATAACTCCCAAAATTCTTGTCCCATACGCCTTCTTTTCTTTTACATATGTTCAAAGCTATCAATCTTTGATGTTCTACCGATCCTATTAAATCTAAACTCCCTGTTTTCAACATCCTTGGCCGCTCAAATTCTGGGTTGTGCTTTTCAAAATCTGTATAGTTTTGCTTCTGTCCCTCTGTTCCTGCGAGCAAATAGCAGCAGCAGTTTTCAGCTTCAGACTAGAGAGCAGCAGCGATCTGCAACCTGGGCCGCAGCCAGCTGCTGGGCCTCGCAGCCAGACGGAGCAGCAGCAGCACAACGGCAGGAGCTCGCGCCGCAGCTCCTTCCGGCCCAACTCCTCCCTGGCCCATACCCCTTCGCAGGAGGAGATCAACGCTGTCTACTATTCTTCCTCCCCGTCGCTTTCCCCTCTCTGCCACGCTCACGGACGGGAGCAGGTGGCCGTCTCCACTCCGTCGCCCTTGCCCGCGACCTCACGCGGCGTGCGTGACGCCCTCTTTATCTACAACCTCTCAGCATCGTGCAAGCCCTAGCGCGCCTCCTTCCCTCTCCTTTTCCACCGCCTCCTCCATAGCCGCCGGCGTGCGCCGCCTCCCACCGTCGATCCAGCAGCCGCTCGAGACCGTGGAGTAGCGGATACGCGGTGCCATCTTGTTACGCGTCGAATGCATGGCAGTATTGGAGCCGGAGCTGCCAGGACCTTCCTCCCCTTCTTCACCACCGCCGCCCGAGCTGCTGTTGCCGTTGCCAGCATCACTCCCGGCCGCCCCTTCCTCGGATTCTTTTGGGAATCAAACGAGGTGAGCATCCCCGTCGTTCTTCCGCGCTCTCTATGTACTTTTGCACCCTGTACCACGCGTACCGTCGCCGAGAAGCGCCGCCGCACGTGCCGCTGCAGTTCAGATAGCAGCAACATCGCGTGCACCTTGTTGTTGCCTCTGCACCTCTTCCCTCCAGTTTTCTGGCCGACCCAGCCCTCCTCCGGTAAACCTCTCTGAACAAAAGTTGCAGACGGATGTCCCCTCTTTCCATTCCAAAAGGAATTGCTCAAAACGGTGGTCCGTACCTCTCGGAGTCTTCCGTCGAAGATCGTCGTTATTTCTGCCACGTCTAACGAAGTACAGCTCGCGTCCGTCAGTTAAACGCGCCTTATTTTTCCCCCTCTGTTCTTCGCCTTGCCCCGACCGCTGCAGACCTCCTTCGCGAAAATTTTCAACATCAAAGTTGCTCCCTGTACTTCCAGATTTCCAAGGCAACAAACCTCGCTCGATTTGGAGTTTCACAGCCGAAGAAACCATCTAGTGAAGTCGGGGCAAAATAATCTGTTTTCTGAAAGTTCCGTTTAAAAATCTGAATCCGCTCTGTTCTCCACTCGATTACGGCGCGTACATTACTCCTATGAAGAAACTTCCTTCTACAAAGTTTTACATCATGGCTAGATCTACGATTTTTGTTTTTATGACATCTTCAAATTCCTCATGGTTTCGTTGGCATATTCGTCCGAACTTAGGCTTTTTCGCTGTCAATTTTTCCCAGATCTGAAATTCAGTTTAGAGCTGCTCCTGACGGTTTTGTAAAAAGGCCCCTGGCCTTCTTGTAGCCTCAACCCGCAGTCCTCCGCTTTGCCACTTGTCACACCCACAAGCCCCTGCCACGTCAGCGCACAGTCAGCACAATGGCCCCTCGTCTCTGTGACTGTGCGTAGAGTGCCCCAGGGTAACAAAAGTCTCCGCCATCTTTTTCAAAAATAATAAAATTCCAGAATATGTTTAATATGTTTTAAAATCCAGAAAATAATAACTTTTAATTAACAAATCCAAATAATACAAATAATATATGTTTTTGAATCAGAAAAATGTGAGGAATTCAAATATGCCATCCAAAATAATGTTTGTCTAATTTAAATTTTCGAAATTGTTTAATTGCAATAAAAATGCCTTTTTCTTAATTAATTAATAACTTTAATTCTATAACTCCAAATTTGGCAAATAATATGTCTAAATCGATCAGCGCGACGAGCCCGTTCTGATTATGCATTCCATGATATAAACTGAAGAATGCATCATGTCATTATTAAAAATCAGAACTGTTTATGGCAATAAAACTTGACCAAATAATTAATAAAATGATTTATTCTTGTCCCCACACCTCACCCTTGCCATGCTACATTATTGCCATGTAATTTGTGCATCATTCATCATGGCATGCTTGTTTGCTTGTCGCATTTTATTTATATGCTTGTGCACTTTATTTATGTTGGCCCTTGTTTCTTTGGTTCTTCTTTCAAATAGACGTCGAGCAGGGGAAATATCAGGAATCCCAGGAGTACTACTGTAGCATCCCAATTGTCTAAAAATTGCAATGCTACTAGCCTAGTCTATATAGATGCTACCTTCAAACATATAATTGTTGCATCATCATTATATCATGCTCATGTCATCATGCCACCTTGCATTTGAGCATCATATAAAACCCTTTTTGATTTGGTTCTTATCTCATATGCATTATTAATTGTATTTGCCTCTTAATAATGTATTTGGTTATTGATATATTGTTTAATGCCCAAGTTGAGTTGGGGGCATATCTTTTATTAACTCCACCACCTTTCTTTCACCATCTTATAATTCCACCATCCAACTAAATATGAGCTTGGCATTTATTGGTTTTACTTCTAGCTCATGTGGGTTGGGATGGATCCAATTCTACTTCCCACATGCTCTCATCTATGTACCATATTGTTTTCACATCATTGATATATGAGAGCCACTTGGCCACCTTTGCATGCCTTGTGAGTGGGACCCTTTCTCCTAGCTTCCATATGGATTATCATGGAATTATGCTCATGTTGGAATAATTTGGGACTATTGATTATCTAGTGGAACATACACACTAGCATGTCCCATTTTAATTCAAACATGGCCATCTCCATCTATTCCACTTGGGACCTTCCTTTTAATTCTTTTTGCTTGGCTTTGGTTATCAACTGTTGGTACATTCCATACCGACAGGTTTTTGAAAACTGGCGCGATCTATCTGACTCCTTGTTGACCAGAGCCATCTTCTTAAAGGGTGCCCTTCCTTCTAGCAACTCCGCTTTCTGTGCAAAATCACTTATCAGGTAGAGAGGTAGAGTCGCTAATCTTGATTCGTTATCTGATTTTGCGCATCTATTGGTATTTTAATGCTGAAAATTGCGGAAAATTTTTCTTTGATACATATGTGTTTCCACACTCCTTTCCAGTCGTGTGTGAAACATTATCTATCTCCTTTTATCAGCATGTCCATGCTAACCCATTCTTTTGTCACCGGCGCGTAATCTTGGAGTTTCTTTTCATCTCCTTTTCTCTTGGGCTAATTACATCACATGTGTCGATCCGATGCTGGTGATTGTAATTTGGTTCTCGGCATAGCTATATTCCACTCATGATAGTGTCGATTGGAATATGGAAAATGCTACCACTCTGGATTGCCAAAGATACACCTGTGATTTTGGGTACACCGTGATCCAATCTATGCTTATTCAAGCATCCTTGGAAATCCGGAGCTTCTCAAGGCACTACGGTGATTCATCATCCATCATCATTGCACATCTTTTTGAACTCCATATCTGCACATCTTTTTCGTCTCTGATAGCTCATACCATAGGCAAAGCTATATCATCGGTTCTTATCCAAGATCTCTTTATCTTTGTAACCGGTGTTCCGATCGACAATGTGAACCAGGTGACATCTCTTCTTCTTCCGAAGGACCAGATAATCTATTCTGCCAGTGCATCTTCTTCAACACGAACCCGTGCTCTTAATGTTGATCTTTCAAAAGAGCGTTGAGTTCAAAAAGTGTTTCGAGCATTTGTTCGTTTCTCCCGCCTCTTGAACTTGATATTCTGGGAATATCCTGTTAATCCATGATGGTATATGTTGGTAATATGCTTGCCTATTCCATATCAATGGAAGGGCATGGAAGATCATCTGTGTCTCTTTCTCTCAAGCTTCGTGAGCACTGCCTGTGTGCAAAGTTCTCCAAGCGTCAATTCTGGCTTCTTGAAGTCACCTATCTCGGCCACGTCCTTCTGCTAAATACATTGCTTCAATTCTGGAATTGGCAAGTCCATTGTTAATTCCATCCTCCATCTTCAACCAATCCGGAGTTGTTCTTTGTTGGCAAGTTATCATCGTCGTTCCGCCGAAGGTTTTCCTCAAGACCGCTAAATCTCTCTCAATCATTTCAAGAAGAACATGGAGTTCTTTCACCTCTATCTCATTAAGTAATCTCTTGAAAACCCTCTCGCTCTATCGTCTATGCTCAATCCACCGGAGGCCATGAAGATTTTCCAGATCTTTGTAATCCGTATGTTCAAGTGGTGCTATCTTTTTCTTTATCTGTGGAATCTTGCAGTTGTCTCCGTGATCTTCCTTCATATCTTTCCGGTGGCTGGTTACTTATGATATGACGACAACATCATCACCCTTATCTATCTTGGATCCGCTGAATCGTTTGCGTCTATCCTTGTTCTCTAACGGAGTTCCATGAGCTCTTCTTATCAATACCTTCAGTCTGTTTCGGTAGTTGGGTTGCATGGTTTTCTTATTCATGTGCGGAGTAATGCTTTGAGTGCGGGATGGAGTAGCTACCATACCACTACTCTTATCATTCGCTCTTGTACATTGAATTGGTGAATTAATGTGATTTCACTCATTCCACGGAAGTTAGAAGTGGCCTTTATCCCTCGATACTTTTACTTCCGTCCTTGTTTTTCCGGAGTGCTCTCTCGAAGAAAGTAATCAATAATCTCTTGTTGGTGGTCTGCATATTCTAGATGGAGCAAAATCTTCAATTATCTGGTGGAAACAAACGCAAACTCCTTTCGCTCCTCGCTCATCTACCGGTGCTCTACATCCCCAAACAAGAAGAAAGGAAACTATATCTCTCTTTGTTCATCAATTCTTTTCCTGTGGTAAAGCCATTTATGGTTGATGCCATCAGCCGCGAATCTATTGCGTTAGCCTCAAGGCTAAAGAAAGCAATAAGTATCTCTACAATAAATTCCAGATCCTCTATGTTCTTTGCTTCAAAGATTCCACCATGATCCGGCTTCACATCCGTCTCTGGAAGTTATATCCGCGCACCCCAATTGCGTGATCCTTTGGTTCTTACCGGCGCAAGAAGAATCTAATCCGACGACGTCTAGCTAAATCTGTCTGTTCATATCAAGGGACTCTATTGTTTGAAGGCAATGTTGTTTCCATACTTCATTTCTCTAAACCCGAGAGAAGATACGATGCTATTGTCATAGAGGTTCAAATCTCTCCAATCTAGCTCTTTTTCTTCCGGCGAGATAAAGATTCAGACATCCTCTCTAGTATCGGTAAATCTTTAATCTAAAGGGTGTGTCTTTCTTTATCCATGAGACATCATCTTGTCCTTTCTTTCAAAAGTGGTTCTATTCTTTTATCATGTTTCTTGAGAAAACCGGAGCTATGTCCATCCTATCCTTCTTGTCTCACGACAATCCTTCAACTCTTCTAACCCGTTGGTTCTCAAGCAAAACGCAAGACTCGCAACAAGTCTAGAAAGTTTTGCAAGGTGTAGTGGTCGCACCATTCAGTTCTTCACCATCTTGGGAACGTGATGGTCACCTTCGTTCCGAACACCCGCCTCTCCTGGTGTTGTTTTTCTTTTTCCTAGGAATCTCGGGGCGAGATTCTTGTTTAGTGGGGGAGAGTTGTAGCATCCCAATTGTCTAACAATTGCAATGCTACTAGCCTAGTCTATATAGATGCTACCTTCAAACATATAATTGTTGCATCATCATTATATCATGCTCATGTCATCATGCCACCTTGCATTTGAGCATCATATAAAACCCTTTTTGATTTGGTTCTTATCTCATATGCATTATTAATTGTATTTGCCTCTTGATAATGTATTTGGTTATTGATATATTGTTTAATGCCCAAGTTGAGTTGGGGGCATATCTTTTATTAACTCCACCACCTTTCTTTCACCATCTTATAATTCCACCATCCAACTAAATATGAGCTTGGCATTTATTGGTTTTACTTCTAGCTCATGTGGGTTGGGATGGATCCAATTCTACTTCCCACATGATCTCATCTATGTACCATATTGTTTTCACATCATTGATATATGAGAGCCACTTGGCCACCTTTGCATGCCTTGTGAGTGGGACCCTTTCTCCTAGCTTCCATATGGATTATCATGGAATTATGCTCATGTTGGAATAATTTGGGACTATTGATTATCTAGTGGAACATACACACTAGCATGTCCCATTTTAATTCAAACATGGCCATCTCCATCTATTCCACTTGGGACCTTCCTTTTAATTCTTTTTGCTTGGCTTTTATCCCAATTTTGGGAATGCATAATAATAATGCCATGTGATAATATTGTTTTCACAAGAATCAACATGGCAATAAATATTTTGCATGGGCCATGCAAGTACCACCTTTTGTTTGTCATTTGGATTTTATTTGATTTTAAAATGGATCATCTCTATATCTCTCTTTCTACCATTCCTTTGGGGCTTGATCTAGTTGATCTTGTTTCCATCAAACATCATCATCACCTCTCCCTCTTTTTGGTCTAGCTTTGGTTTGCTTGTTGTGCTTGAGCTTGCCAAAAAGGAGAACCATCTCTCTCCCTCATCTAACCCTAAACCTTACCCCATCATCACCACACCCCATACCCCTCTCACCTAAACCCTAAGTCCTCCACCTCTCTCTCTCGGCCTCCCCCTCTCTCTCACCTAGCTGGCCCCACCATGCCACCTAGCTACCCCAACCCTAATACCAACCTAGCCGAGGCTCCCCTAACCTCTACCCGAGGCTACCCCTCTCCCTCTCTTCTCTCTCTCTGCTGGTGAGCCCCACTGAACCACCCTATCTGGCTCCTTACCCCACCTGCCAGTGCACCTGCCCTGCCGTGCCCCAGCCCTAGCACGTGAAAGAGGAGGAAAGGTGGCACCGAGCCACCTTTTTCCATCTCCCCGCGCCCACGCGCCTCTCCTCTTCCTCTCTGCTTTACCCCGCCACACGACCCCTCTGGCCGATCCCAGATCCACCCAAACCTACCTCCCCTCCTCCCTTCTTCTCCATCGCCGACCACCCTCTCTAGCCGGCACCCTCGGCCTCCTCTCGGCTACACCATCCCAGGCGACTCATGAACGTGGAGGTGATCGAGGAGTACAAGGAGGCTTCCCAGCCGACCAGTGGAGCTGAGCAAGAGGAGCCCCAGAACACCTGCGCCGCCGACACCGGGTAAACCCTAGATCCGGGTGCGCCAGCTCCGACGATCTACCGCCCTGCCGATCCGACCACGCCAACATCACCTCGGTGAGCTCCCGACCCCTAGACATGTTCCTTCACGTCTGGCGCTAGAGCCGGACGTTTGCTGTGCACCCTCGGTGCCGCAGACGCGCTGCCGCTCTGCCACAAAACCCTACCTCGGCCACGCCCACTCCTCTATCACCTCGCCCCAGCCACCGAAGGATCCGCCTCAAGAACGCCCCAAGCGTCCCAGAGTCGAGCCTCACAAGGCCAAGGCCAAGTCAAAGACGGTCCGCGATCTCGACAGATTCAGAGAGAAGATCCACGAGCACCGCGCTGCGAATATCCCCCACCTTTTGATCTCACAACCCGGCTCCCTCCGCCCACTGCTGCCACCGTGGTGGTTTTGCAGAAAACCCCTGGTTCCACCGCCTCAACCGCGGTCCTCGCTAAGCTGGCACCCCTTGGTCGCTCATGGCGCGTGGGCTGCGAACCTGTGCCCCACCTGCCACAGGCTAGAAGAGCTCAAGGGTGACAAGTTTTTCCGCTGCTTGGTCCAGATCAAGGTGGCCCCACATGTCTGTGGCTAGCTAACCCGAGTATAAAAGTAATTCAGTCTATCTGTTTAAATTCAAATCTTTTCCAAATTAATTCAAATTCAAATTTATTTCTGTTTTTAAATAACTTTTAAAATATTAATCCAATTAATACAAATAATATATGCTTTCAAATCAGAAAAATGTGAGGAATTCATATATGGCCTCCAAAATATATTTTGAACATTTAAAATTCCAAGTTTATTTAAATTACAACAAATTGCCCTTTTGACTTAAATAATTAATATCTTTTGTTTTATAACTCCAAATTTAACAAATGATATGTCTAAAATGATTAGCTCGACGAGACCTTTCTGTTTATGCATTCCATGGTTTGATTTGAAGCATGCATCATATAAATATAATGAGTACAGCAACTAATATGGAAATAAAATGGGCCCAAAACTCAATAAAATGCTTTGTTATTGTTTCCACACCTCACCCATGCCATGCTACCTTAATGCCATGCAAATTGTGCATCATTCATCATGGCATGATTGTTTGCTTGATGCATTTTATTCATATGCTTGCACTTTATTTATGTTGGCCCTTGTTTGTTTGGTTCTTCTTGACTGAAAGGCTGCGGGGATATATCAAGAGAACCAGAGCACTACCTGATCCATTCCTTGCTTCAATCGGCTGCCAGGCAAGCACTACCACATGCTTGCATACATATACTACCTATTGCCTCTATCTTATTCTTGCATCATTGAGTCGCGATTGCATTAAATTGAATCCCAAGTATTGCATAGCCTTTACTTTTAAACCCCACCGAAGCTTGTTCCTCCATCCCATGAGCCATTATTACAGGAGTTGTTTGAGCCATGCGAGTCGAGAACAACATGTGTAGGGTATGTGAGTGTCGATGGATAACGAGGTGCCTATACAACTTAACCCGAGTAGTAATGGGATAACTAATGAAAGTGGCATCGGTGAGCCATATTCGCTATTTGGTTTTTCAGGCTCACTTGTGTCCCGTAAGACCCAGTACTTGATTCCTGCTCCAAGAATATTCGCTATCCACATCCGGAGGCTTATGGACCCCCGAGCGAGCTTGATTCATTCTTATTTCTTGGGGCCACAAACTAGTTTGAGGTTTCATTTACGATCCTGTACCTATGCCATGCTTTACTGCTTTATTTAAGATTGTGCGAGGAGCACACTATACTGTTTAGGTCCGTGACCCGTTTACGCTGTATCGACAAGCCCAGTCACACTTTCGGGTTCCCAGTCGTTTATAGCCGGCTCCACAAACCTTGAGGCCGTCTCGGAGTCAGCTAACTTTGTTGCGGGTAGCTCAATGGGGTGGCCCCCTGAAATATTTCTGAATCCTGTGACCGCTTTGTCGTGACTGTCTCGTTGGTTTTGATTTGGTTTTTCCGAGGCATATCGAGTGTGTGTTGCTATTTGTGCACCCCTGCAGGGTAAAACTTTCTGAAAGCCGTGTCCGCGGTTATGGACGATTTGGAGCACAGTTTCTCGATCATAGACAAGCATAACTAAAGTACCGCTTTTAATCTGACTAGACTAGGTACTTGACTAGTAAATAGTGCAATACTCACGGAATGGATAATAAAACTGCCAACGGATGGGGGGGTTGTTCATCCGCTTCCTCGTCGGTAAGCGAGGAGGAGGATGGATCTGTTAAGATTACCGTTATAACTGTTATAACTGTTGTTATTAACTCACGGACATCCGTCTATCTCTGGTTAGGCGAATTGTTAGCAAGTACCTATAGAATTGCTAGGGTTTCTCTTTTGCTGCAATTGCGTCACCCCAGGTTGTGTCCCCTTTAGAGGCATAAAGACTTGCTGAGTACCCCTAGGGTCTCACACGATAAATTATTGGTTCAGATGAACAGGTACCCTCGCAAGATGGATACTGGGTGGAAGAGAGGGACGATGTGGGCAACAATCATTCGGTGTAGAGATTCCGGGAACGGGGATCCGTGAGATCTGTGGGCGGGATGTGCTTATTTATGGGGCATCTTATGCCGATTTGCTTCTTGTCCGTACTCGGATTTTGTCTTCCGCTTCCGCTTGATACTCTGTTGATTGATGTATGAGGAGATATCCTAAACTATTATATCTATCTAGGATATTTGGATCTTGCCGTATGGCGTTGCTATATTTCCTTTCTTTTTAGATGGAATGGCTCTGATGTACTATTGTATGGTGGCTTGCATACATACTCATTTGTGTATGTAGTTGATCCCTTCGCCTGCCGATTACGCCGCCCGTTCTTGTCCCGATGTTTGGAAATGGTTGGGACGGCCGAAAGGTCTACCTGTGAGTGGCATTTGGGCCACACCGTACTATTTCAACCATTTCTGATCATCCAGGCTTGTACTAGGAGCGTAATTCACCGAGGTAGTTACAACTACCCAGATCCATCTCTCGCTTCAACTGAGCTGCTAGGCAAGCACTACCACATGCTTGCATACATATAGTACCTATTGCCTCTATCTTATTCTTGCATCATTGAGTCGCGATTGCATTAAATTGAATCTCCAGTACTGCATAGCCTTTATTTTAAGCCCCACTGAAGCTTGTTCCTCCATCCTATGAGCCATTACTACAGGAGTTGTTTGAGCCATGCGAGTCGTAGAACAGTATGTGTAGGGTATGTGAGTCTCTGATGGATAACGAGGTACCTAAACAACTTAACCTGAGTAGTAATGGGATAACTAATGAAAGAGGCACCGGTGGGCAATATCTGTCATTTGGTTTTTACGCCCACTTGTGTCCTGTAGGACCCCGAGTACTTGATTCCTGTTCCTTGACTATACACACTATCCACATCTGGGAGGCCTTATGGACCCCCCTGAGCCAGAGCTTGATTCATTTCTATTTCTTGGGGCCACAAACTAGTTTGGGGTTTTATTTACTATCATGTACTTATGCCATGTTTACTGCTTTATTTAAGATTGTGCGTGGAGCACCTATACTGTTTTGGATGCGGAGTGTTTTCGCGGTATCGACAAGCCCAGTCACACTTTCGGGTTCCCAATCGTTTACAACCATTGACGCAAACCCTGGGTCCATTCCGGAGCCGGCCAACTTCGTTGCGGGTAGCTTAGTGGGGTGGCCCCCTGAAATATTTTATGAATCCTGTGATCGCTTTGTCGTGAATGCCCCGTTGGGTTTTGAGTAGGTTTTTCCAAGGTTGATCGAGTGTGTGTTGCTATTTGTGCACCCCTGCAGGGTAAATCTTTCTGAAAGCCGTGTCCACAGTTATGGATGACTTGGAGCACAGTTTCTCGATCATAGACAAGTATAACTAAAGTACCGCCTTTAATTTGACTAAATACCTGACTAGTAAATAGTGCAATACTCGTGGAATGGTTAATAAAACTGCCAACAGATGGGTTGTTCGTCCGCTTTCTCGTTGGTAACCGAGCAGGATGGATCTGTTACTTTATACTGTTATAACTGTTGTTACTAATTAACGGACATCCGCCTATCTTTGGTTGGGCTGATGGTTAGTGAGTATCTATAGACTTTTTAGTTATTATCTTTTGCTGCAATTACGTCACCCCAGGTTATGTCCCCTTTAGAGGCATAAAGACTTGCTGAGTACCCCTAGGGTCTCACACGATAAATTGTTTGATTCAGATGAACAGGTGTATTCGCAAGATGGATACTGGGTGAAGGAGACAGATGATGTTGGCAACGATCACTCGGTGTAGAGATTCCGGGGATGGGGATCCGTGAGATCTGTGGGCGGGATGTCCTTACTTATGGGCATCTTATGCCGATTTGCTTCTTGTCCGTACTCGGTCTTGTTTCCCGCTTCCGCTTGATACTCTGTTGATTGATGTATGAGGAGTTATCCTACACTATTATCTCTATCTATGATATTTGGATCTTGCCGTATGGCGTTGCAATATTTCTATTTCTTTTAGATGGTATGGCTCTGAGAACTGTTGTAAGGTAGCTTGCATACATACTCACTTGTGTATGTATTTGATATCTTCGCTTGTTTCCTATGCCGCTCGCTCTTGTCCTGATGTTCTTGGAAGTGGTTAGGGCGGCCGACGACTACACGCAGTGGCCTCGGCCCTCATTGTACTACTTTAACCACTTTTGGTTCATCCAGGCTTGAACTCAGAGCGTAGGGTTCGAGGTTGTTACAGGTAGTATATACATGGTTCGATCAGTCGATTGATGCATCTGCCATCTAGTCACAAAACCCTAATCCTTCTAGTCACAAAACACCAATCTACTCACCTGCCACCTGCTGCTCGACAGCGACTGCTACTGGCTGGACGAATGAGCTCTAAGCCTCGACGGCGCAACGATGAGCGGCGTGCGTGCCTAGAGAAGGCGCCTCCGCCTTCTTGGCAACGACCGAGCCATCTGCTGCTGCGCCTTCAACTGGCTTCACCTCCAGCTCATCTCCATGCGTACGCTTCATGGAACACCTAGGGAAGGCGATGGTGCAAGCAAAGGAGCTTCAGCGCGTGCGGTAGGTGCAGATTGGGGTTTTGGGACTAAAAAGATTGGGGAAAATGACATGAGCTCATGGAAGAAGAAGAACGAGCGGGTTTATAAACACTAGACCTTTGGTAGTCCTCGAGTGGACACGTGTGGTGGGAAGGGGTGGGGCTACCATGATCTCCACTTTTTTTTTGAAACAGCCACGATATCCACTTTATAACTGCATTGAAAACACGCGCATGGCAGACCTCGATTCCACTTCATGCAAGTGGCATAGAACCAATTTCTAGCAACGTTATGTCTCCTCGAGGGCCCCCCTGACGCATGGAAGTTACTTGCGGTAGGGCCTAGTTGGAAGTGAGATTGAGAGCATGCTGCGTAAAAATGGGATATGTCTTATTAAAATCAAGTGGCAGTAATTTGCAGCGTCCCGTCGACAACCGTGCACTCGATGACCCCGTTGCCATGTGCATGTGTTGTGGTAGTAGTTGTAGTAGGCTTTTCAGACGTGATTAAACATGACATGACCACTCAACGACTTTTTCCATGGATTGCTTCGTGTTCCTTCTTGTAGAAGTCTCGCTGAGAGAGACGTCTGTGCTGTCTCATGATATATTGTGAAGGGCAGGACATGTGAAACGATCCATGTTGGATCACACAGGATCAACGGTTGGTGCGCATGAACTGCATGACAACTATGACAACCAATCAGGGCATAACAGCCAGGGTGAGCATAGGTTTGGGCTTCTGCGAGAGAGCGAGAGAGGGGCAAAACTGAGTAGTATCAAAGAACCAAGGGCAAAACTAAGTAGTATAAAAATGGAAAGTGAGTGTCTTATACAATGAAATATAATGAAATGCCGCATCACCACACCTCATTGGATGTGTGTATCAGTGTGCATAATTGTGGTTTTGGAAAAGAACACATGCAGTGTTGCCACCACAACATGTGTCCAACCATGTCCAGAAACCCTAGCAGCATGCTGGTATTCAACTGCAGCATGCATTCTACCACTAGATTGAAAGATGCTGCATCACCACACCTCATTGGATGTGTGTGTCAGTGTATCAGTGGGCATCATTGTGGTTTTAGGAAAAGAACACATGCAGTGATGCCACTACAGCATGTGTGTTCTTTTCATAAACCACATGGATCCACTAGATTTCATTGCATGTGTGTTCTTTTCATAAACCACTTGGATCCACTAGAGTCATTGCATGTGTGTTCTTTTCATAAACTACATGGATCCACTAGAGTTCATTGCATTTGTGTTCTTTTTATAAACCATAACTAGAGTCATTGCATGTCAGTTCTTTTCATAAACCACATGGATCCACTAGTGTTATTGCATGTGTGTTCTTTTCATAAACCACATGGATCCACCAGTGTCATTGCATGTGTGTTCTTTTCATAAACAACAAGCAGAGTCATTGCATGTGTGTTATTTTCATAAACCACATAGATCCACTAGAGTCATTGCATGTGTTTTTTTACATAAAACACATGGATCCCCTAGAGTTCACTGCATGTGTGTTCTATTCATAAACCACATGGATCCACTAGAGTTCATTGAATGTGTGTTCTTTTCATAAACCACATGGATCCACTAGATTTCATTGCATGTGTGTTCTTTTCATAAACCACATGGGTCCACCAATGTCATTGCATGTGTGTTCTTTTCATAAACCCCATGGATCCACTAGAGTTCATTGCATGTGTGTTCTTCTCCTAAATCACCACTAGAGTCATTGCATGTCAGTTCTTTTCATAAACCACATGGATCCACTAGTGTCATTGCATGTGTGTTCTTTTCATAAACCACATGGATCCACCAGTGTCATTGCATGTGTGTTCTTTTGATAAACAACAACTAGAGTCATTGCATGTGTGTTATTTTCATAAACCACATGGATCCACTAGAGTCATTGCATGTGTTTAGAGTTCACTGCATGTGTGTTCTATTCATAAACCACATGGATCCACTTGAGTTCATTGAATGTGTGTTCTTTTCATAAACCACATGGATCCACTAGAGTTCATTGCATGTGTGTTCTTGTCATAAACCACATGGGTCCACCAATGTCATTGCATGTGTGTTCTTTTCATAAACCCCATGGATTCACTAGAGTTCATTGCATGTGTGTTCTTCTCCTAAACCACCACTAGAGTCATTGCATGTGTGTTCTTTTCATAAACCACATGGATCCACCAGTGTCATTGCATGTGTGTTCTTTTCATAAACCACATATGGACCCACCAGTGTCATTACATGTGTGTTCTTCTCCTATGACACCACTAGAATCATTGCACGTGTCTTCTTTTCATAAACCACATGGATCCACTAGTGTCATTGCATGTGTGTCCTTTTCATAAACGACAACTAGAGTAATTGCATTTGTGTTCTTTTCATAAACCACATGGATCCACCAGTGTCATTGCATGTGTGTTCTTTTCATAAGCCACATCTAGAGTCATTGCATGTGCGTTCTTTTCATAAACAACATGGATCCACCAGTGTCATTGCATGTGTGTTCTTTTCATAAACCACATGGATCCACCATAGTCATTGCATGTGTGTTCTTTTCATAAAGCACATGGATCCACCAGAGTCATTACATGTGTGTTCTTTTCATAATCCACGACTAGATTTCATTGCATGTGTGTTCTTTTCATAAACCACATGGATCCACTAGAGTTATTGCATGTGTGTTCTTTTCATAAACCACATGGATCCACTAGAGTCATTCCAAGTGTGTTCTTTTCATAAAGCACATGGATCCACAAGAGTCATTGCATGTGTGTTCTTTTCATAAACCACAAGTAGAGTCATTGCATGTGTGTTCTGTTCATAAACCACATGGATCCACCAGTGTCATTGCATGTGTGTTCTTTTCATAAACCACATGGATCCACTAGAGTCATTGCATTTGTGTTCTTTTCATAAAACACAGGGATCCACTAGAGTTCATTGCATGTGTGTTCTATTCATAAACCACATGGATCCACTAGAGTTCATTGTATGTGTGTTCTTTTCATAACCACATGGATCTACTAGAGTTCATTGCATGTCTGTTCTTGTCATAAACCACATGGGTCCACCAATGTTATTGAATGTGTGTTCTTTTCATAAACCCCATGGATCCACTAGAGTTCATTGCATGTGTGTTCTTCTCCTAAACCAACACTAGAGTCATTGCATGTGTGTTCTTTTCATAAACCACATGGATCCACCAGTGTCATTGCATGTGTGGTCTTTTCATAAACCACATATGGATCCACCAGTGTCATTACATGTCTGTTATTGTCCTATACCACCACTAGAATCATTGCATGTGTGTTCTTTTCATAAACGACATGGATCCACCAGTGTCATTACATGTGTGTTCTTTTAATAAACCACAACTAGAGTAATTGCATTTGTGTTCTTTTCATAAACCACATGGATCCACCAGTGTCATTGCATGTGTGTTCTTTTCATAAACCACATCTAGAGTCATTGCATGTGTGTTCTTTTCATAAACCACATGGATCCACTAGTGTCATTGCATGTGTGTTCTTTTCATAAACTACAACTAGAGTCATTGCATGTGTGTTCTTTTCATAAACCACATGGACCCACCAGTGTCATTGCATGTGTGTTCTTTTCATCAACCACATGGATCCACCATAGTCATTGCATGTGTGTTCTTTTCATAAAGCATGACTAGAGTTCATTGCATGTGTGTTCTTTTCATAAACCACATGGATCCACTAGAGTCATTGCATGTTGGTTATTTTCATAAACCACATGGATCCACTAAAATCATAGCATGTTTTTTTTTCATAAAACACATGGATCCACTATAGTTCATTGCATGTATGTTCTATTCATAAACCACATGGATCCACTAGAGTTCATTGAATGTGTGTTTTTTTCATAAACCACATGGATCCACTAGAGTTCATTGCATGTGTGTTCTTGTCATAAACCACATGGGTCCACCAATGTCATTGCATGTGTGTTATTTTCATAAACCCCATGGATCCACTAGAGTTCATTGCATGTGTGTTCTCCTAAACCACCACTAGAGTCATTGCATGTGTGTTCTTTTCATAGGCCACATGGATCCACCATTGTTATTGCATGTGTGTTCTTTTCATAAACTACCTATGGATCCACCAGTGTCATTACCTGTGCGTTCTTCTCCTATACCACCACTAGAATCATTACATGTGTGTTCTTTTCATAAACCACATGGATCCACTAGTGTCATTGCATATGTGTTCTTTTCATAAACCACAACTAGAGTAATTGCATTTGTTTTCTTTTCATAAACCACATGGATCCCCCAGTGTCATTGCATGTGTGTTCTTTTCGTAAACCACATCTAGAGTCATTGCATGTGTTTTTTCATAAACCACATGGATCCACCATTGTCATTGCATGTGTGTTATTTTCATAAACCACAACTAGAGTCATTGCATGTGTGTTCTTTTCATAAACCACATGGATCCACCATAGTCATTGCAAGTGTGTTCTTTTCATAAAGCACATGGATCCACCAGAGTCATTAGATGTGTGTTCTTTTCATAAACCATGACTAGAGTTCATTGTATGTGTCTTCTTTTCATAAACCACATGGATCCACTAGAGTCATTGCATGTGTGTTCTTTTCATAAACCACATGGATCCACTAGAGTCATTGCATGTTTTTTTCCCTAAACCACAAGTAGAGTCATTGCATGTGTGTTCTTTTCATAAACCACATGGATCCACCAGTGTCATTGCATGTGTGTTCTTTTCATAAACCACATGGATCTACAAAAGTCATTGCATGTGTGTTCTTTTCATAAAACACAGGGATCCACTAGAGTTCATTGCATGTGTGTTCTATTCATAAACCAGATGGATCCACTAGAGTTCATTGTATGTGTGTTCTTTTCATAACCACATGGATCCACTAGAGTCCATTGCATGTTTGTTCTTGTCATAAACCACATGGGTCCACCAATGTCATTGAATGTGTGTTCTTTTCATAAACCCCATGGATCCACTTGAGTTCATTGCATGTGTGTTCTTCTCCTAAACCAACACTAGAGTCATTGCATGTGTGTTCTTTTCATAAACCACATGGATCCACCAGTGTCATTGCATGTGTCGTCTTTTCATAAACCACATATGGATCCACCAGTGTCATTACATGTCTGTTATTGTCCTATACCACCACTAGAATCATTGCATGTGTGTTCTTTTCATAAACGACATGGATCCACCAGTGTCATTGCATGTGTGTTCTTTTCATAAACCACAACTAGAGTAATTGCATTTGTTTTCTTTTCATAAACCACATGGATCCACCAGTGTCATTGCATGTGTGTTCTTTTCATAAACCACATCTAGAGTCATTGCATGTGTGTTCTTTTCATAAACCACATGGATCCACTAGTGTCATTGCATGTGTGTTCTTTTCATAAACCACATGGATCCACTACAGTCATTGCATGTGTGTTCTTTTCATAAAACACATGGATCCACTAGGGTCATTGCATGTTGGTTATTTTCATAAACCACATGGATCCACTAAAATCATAGCATGTTTTTTTTTCATAAAACACATGGATCCACTAGAGTTCATTGCATGTATGTTCTATTCATAAACCACATGGATCCACTAGAGTTCATTGAATGTGTTTTTTTTTCATAAACCACATGGATCCACTAGAGTTCATTGCATGTGTGTTCTTGTCATAAACCACATGGGTCCACCAATGTCATTGCATGTGTGTTATTTTCATAAACCCCATGGATCCACTAGAGTTCATTGCATGTGTGTTCTCCTAAACCACCACTAGAGTCATTGCATGTGTGTTCTTTTCATAAGCCACATGGATACACCATTGTTATTGCATGTGTGTTCTTTTCATAAACTACCTATGGATCCACCAGTGTCATTACCTGTGCGTTCTTCTCCTATACCACCACTAGAATCATTACATGTGTGTTCTTTTCATAAACCACATGGATCCACTAGTGTCATTGCATATGTGTTCTTTTCATAAACCACAACTAGAGTAATTGCATTTGTTTTCTTTTCATAAACCACATGGATCCCCCAGTGTCATTGCATGTGTGTTCTTTTCGTAAACCACATCTAGAGTCATTGCATGTGTTTTTTCATAAACCACATGGATCCACCATTGTCATTGCATGTGTGTTATTTTCATAAACCACAACTAGAGTCATTGCATGTGTGTTCTTTTCATAAACCACATGGATCCACCATAGTCATTGCAAGTGTGTTCTTTTCATAAAGCACATGGATCCACCAGAGTCATTAGATGTGTGTTCTTTTCATAAACCATGACTAGAGTTCATTGTATGTGTCTTCTTTTCATAAACCACATGGATCCACTAGAGTAATTGCATGTGTGTTCTTTTCATAAACCACATGGATCCACTAGAGTCATTGCATGTTTTTTCCCTAAACCACAAGTAGAGTCATTGCATGTGTGTTCTTTTCATAAACCACATGGATCCACCAGTGTCATTGCATGTGTGTTCTTTTCATAAACCACATGGATCTACTAGAGTCATTGCATGTGTTTTTTTCATAAAACACAGGGATCCACTAGAGTTCATTGCATGTGTGTTCTATTCATAAACCAGATGGATCCACTAGAGTTCATTGTATGTGTGTTCTTTTCATAACCACATGGATCCACTAGAGTCCATTGCATGTTTGTTCTTGTCATAAACCACATGGGTCCACCAATGTCATTGAATGTGTGTTCTTTTCATAAACCCCATGGATCCACTTGAGTTCATTGCATGTGTGTTCTTCTCCTAAACCAACACTAGAGTCATTGCATGTGTGTTCTTTTCATAAACCACATGGATCCACCAGTGTCATTGCATGTGTCGTCTTTTCATAAACCACATATGGATCCACCAGTGTCATTACATGTCTGTTATTGTCCTATACCACCACTAGAATCATTGCATGTGTGTTCTTTTCATAAACGACATGGATCCACCAGTGTCATTGCATGTGTGTTCTTTTCATAAACCACAACTAGAGTAATTGCATTTGTTTTCTTTTCATAAACCACATGGATCCACCAGTGTCATTGCATGTGTGTTCTTTTCATAAACCACATCTAGAGTCATTGCATGTGTGTTCTTTTCATAAACCACATGGATCCACTAGTGTCATTGCATGTGTGTTCTTTTCATAAACCACATGGATCCACTACAGTCATTGCATGTGTGTTCTTTTCATAAAACACATGGATCCACTAGAGTCATTGCATGTTGGTTATTTTCATAAACCACATGGATCCACTAAAATCATAGCATGTTTTTTTTTCATAAAACACATGGATCCACTAGAGTTCATTGCATGTATGTTCTATTCATAAACCACATGGATCCACTAGAGTTCATTGAATGTGTGTTTTTTTCATAAACCACATGGATCCACTAGAGTTCATTGCATGTGTGTTCTTGTCATAAACAACATGGGTCCACCAATGTCATTGCATGTGTGTTATTTTCATAAACCCCATGGATCAACTAGAGTTCATTGCATGTGTGTTCTCCTAAACCACCACTAGAGTCATTGCATGTGTGTTCTTTTCATAAGCCACATGGATCCACCATTGTTATTGCATGTGTGTTCTTTTCATAAACTACCTATGGATCCACCAGTGTCATTACGTGTGCGTTCTTCTCCTATACCACCACTAGAATCATTACATGTGTGTTCTTTTCATAAACCACATGGATCCACTAGTGTCATTGCATATGTGTTCTTTTCATAAACCACAACTAGAGTAATTGCATTTGTTTTCTTTTCATAAACCACATGGATCCCCCAGTGTCATTGCATGTGTGTTCTTTTCGTAAACCACATCTAGAGTCATTGCATGTGTTTTTTCATAAACCACATGGATCCACCATTGTCATTGCATGTGTGTTATTTTCATAAACCACAACTAGAGTCATTGCATGTGTGTTCTTTTCATAAACCACATGGATCCACCATAGTCATTGCAAGTGTGTTCTTTTCATAAAGCACATGGATCCACCAGAGTCATTAGATGTGTGTTCTTTTCATAAACCATGACTAGAGTTCATTGTATGTGTCTTCTTTTCATAAACCACATGGATCCACTAGAGTAATTGCATGTGTGTTCTTTTCATAAACCACATGGATCCACTAGAGTCATTGCATGTTTTTTCCCTAAACCACAAGTAGAGTCATTGCATGTGTGTTCTTTTCATAAACCACATGGATCCACCAGTGTCATTGCATGTGTGTTCTTTTCATAAACCACATGGATCTACTAGAGTCATTGCATGTGTGTTATTTTCATAAAACACAGGGATCCACTAGAGTTCATTGCATGTGTGTTCTATTCATAAACCAGATGGATCCACTAGAGTTCATTGTATGTGTGTTCTTTTCATAACCACATGGATCCACTAGAGTCCATTGCATGTTTGTTCTTGTCATAAACCACATGGGTCCACCAATGTCATTGAATGTGTGTTCTTTTCATAAACCCCATGGATCCACTTGAGTTCATTGCATGTGTGTTCTTCTCCTAAACCAACACTAGAGTCATTGCATGTGTGTTCTTTTCATAAACCACATGGATCCACCAGTGTCATTGCATGTGTCGTCTTTTCATAAACCACATATGGATCCACCAGTGTCATTACATATGTCATGTTATTGTCCTATACCACCACTAGAATCATTGCATGTGTGTTCTTTTCATAAGCGACATGGATCCACCAGTGTCATTGCATGTGTGTTCTTTTCATAAACCACAACTAGAGTAATTGCATTTGTTTTCTTTTCATAAACCACATGGATCCACCAGTGTCATTGCATGTGTGTTCTTTTCATAAACCACATCTAGAGTCATTGCATGTGTGTTCTTTTCATAAACCACATGGATCCACTAGTGTCATTGCATGTGTGTTCTTTTCATAAACCACATGGATCCACAGTCATTGCATGTGTGTTCTTTTC
Source organism: Avena insularis (assembly GCA_023614405.1). Classification (NCBI taxonomy): domain Eukaryota; kingdom Viridiplantae; phylum Streptophyta; class Magnoliopsida; order Poales; family Poaceae; genus Avena; species Avena insularis. The sequence continues at coordinate 326,951,437 of CM042694.1, forward strand.
ATAAAACACATGGATCCACTAGAGTCATTGCATGTTGGTTATTTTCATAAACCACATGGATCCACTAAAATCATAGCATGTTTTTTTTTCATAAAACACATGGATCCACTAGAGTTCATTGCATGTATGTTCTATTCATAAACCACATGGATCCACTAGAGTTCATTGAATGTGTGTTTTTTTCATAAACCACATGGATCCACTAGAGTTCATTGCATGTGTGTTCTTGTCATAAACAACATGGGTCCACCAATGTCATTGCATGTGTGTTATTTTCATAAACCCCATGGATCCACTAGAGTTCATTGCATGTGTGTTCTCCTAAACCACCACTAGAGTCATTGCATGTGTGTTCTTTTCATAAGCCACATGGATCCACCATTGTTATTGCATGTGTGTTCTTTTCATAAACTACCTATGGATCCACCAGTGTCATTACCTATGCGTTCTTCTCCTATACCACCACTAGAATCATTACATGTGTGTTCTTTTCATAAACCACATGGATCCACTAGTGTCATTGCATATGTGTTCTTTTCATAAACCACAACTAGAGTAATTGCAAATTTTTTCTTTTCATAAACCACATGGATCCCCCAGTGTCATTGCATGTGTGTTCTTTTCGTAAACCACATCTAGAGTCATTGCATGTGTTTTTTCATAAACCACATGGATCCACCATTGTCATTGCATGTGTGTTATTTTCATAAACCACAACTAGAGTCATTGCATGTGTGTTCTTTTCATAAACCACATGGATCCACCATAGTCATTGCAAGTGTGTTCTTTTCATAAAGCACATGGATCCACCAGAGTCATTAGATGTGTGTTCTTTTCATAAACCATGACTAGAGTTCATTGTATGTGTCTTCCTTTCATAAACCACATGGATCCACTAGACTCATTGCATGTGTGTTCTTTTCATAAACCACATGGATCCACTAGAGTCATTGCATGTTTTTTCCCTAAACCACAAGTAGAGTCATTGCATGTGTGTTCTTTTCATAAACCACATGGATCCACCAGTGTCATTGCATGTGTGTTCTTTTCATAAACCACATGGATCTACTAGAGTCATTGCATGTGTGTTCTTTTCATAAAACACAGGGATCCACTAGAGTTCATTGCATGTGTGTTCTATTCATAAACCAGATGGATCCACTAGAGTTCATTGTATGTGTGTTCTTTTCATAACCACATGGATCCACTAGAGTCCATTGCATGTGTGTTCTTGTCATAAACAACATGGGTCCACCAATGTCATTGCATGTGTGTTATTTTCATAAACCCCATGGATCCACTAGAGTTCATTGCATGTGTGTTCTCCTAAACCACCACTAGAGTCATTGCATGTGTGTTCTTTTCATAAGCCACATGGATCCACCATTGTTATTGCATGTGTGTTCTTTTCATAAACTACCTATGGATCCACCAGTGTCATTACCTATGCGTTCTTCTCCTATACCACCACTAGAATCATTACATGTGTGTTCTTTTCATAAACCACATGGATCCACTAGTGTCATTGCATATGTGTTCTTTTCATAAACCACAACTAGAGTAATTGCAAATTTTTTCTTTTCATAAACCACATGGATCCCCCAGTGTCATTGCATGTGTGTTCTTTTCGTAAACCACATCTAGAGTCATTGCATGTGTTTTTTCATAAACCACATGGATCCACCATTGTCATTGCATGTGTGTTATTTTCATAAACCACAACTAGAGTCATTGCATGTGTGTTCTTTTCATAAACCACATGGATCCACCATAGTCATTGCAAGTGTGTTCTTTTCATAAAGCACATGGATCCACCAGAGTCATTAGATGTGTGTTCTTTTCATAAACCATGACTAGAGTTCATTGTATGTGTCTTCCTTTCATAAACCACATGGATCCACTAGACTCATTGCATGTGTGTTCTTTTCATAAACCACATGGATCCACTAGAGTCATTGCATGTTTTTTCCCTAAACCACAAGTAGAGTCATTGCATGTGTGTTCTTTTCATAAACCACATGGATCCACCAGTGTCATTGCATGTGTGTTCTTTTCATAAACCACATGGATCTACTAGAGTCATTGCATGTGTGTTCTTTTCATAAAACACAGGGATCCACTAGAGTTCATTGCATGTGTGTTCTATTCATAAACCAGATGGATCCACTAGAGTTCATTGTATGTGTGTTCTTTTCATAACCACATGGATCCACTAGAGTCCATTGCATGTTTGTTCTTGTCATAAACCACATGGGTCCACCAATGTCATTGAATGTGTGTTCTTTTCATAAACCCCATGGATCCACTTGAGTTCATTGCATGTGTGTTCTTCTCCTAAACCAACACTAGAGTCATTGCATGTGTGTTCTTTTCATAAACCACATGGATCCACCAGTGTCATTGCATGTGTCGTCTTTTCATAAACCACATATGGATCCACCAGTGTCATTACATGTCTGTTATTGTCCTATACCACCACTAGAATCATTGCATGTGTGTTCTTTTCATAAACGACATGGATCCACCAGTGTCATTGCATGTGTGTTCTTTTCATAAACCACAACTAGAGTAATTGCATTTGTTTTCTTTTCATAAACCACATGGATCCACCAGTGTCATTGCATGTGTGTTCTTTTCATAAACCACATCTAGAGTCATTGCATGTGTGTTCTTTTCATAAACCACATGGATCCACTAGTGTCATTGCATGTGTGTTCTTTTAGTAAACTACAACTAGAGTCATTGCACGTGTGTTCTTTTCATATACCACATGGATCCACCAGTGTCATTGCATGTGTGTTCTTTTCATTAACTACATGGATCCACCATAGTCATTGCATGTGTGTTCTTTTCATAAACCACATGTATCCACTAGAGTTATTGCATGTGTGTTGTTTTCATAAAACACATGGATCCACTAGAGACATTGCATGTTGGTTATTTTCATAAACCACATGGATCCACTAAGATCATAGCATGTGTTTTTTCATAAAACACATGGATCCATTAGAGTTCATTGCATGTGTGTTCTATTCATAAACCACATGGATCCACTAGAGTTCATTGAATGTGTTTTTTTTCATAAACCACATGGATCCACTAGAGTTCATTGCATGTGTGTTCTTGTCATAAACCACATGGGTCCACCAATGTCATTGCATGTGTGTTCTTTTCATAAACCCCATGGATCCACTAGAGTTCATTGCATGTGTGTTCTTCTCCTAAACCACCACTAGATTCATTGCATGTGTGTTCTTTTCATAAGCCACATGGATCCACCAGTGTCATTGCATGTGTGTTCTTTTCATAAACCACATATGGATCCACCAGTGTCATTGCCTATGTGTTCTTCTCCTATACCACCACTAGAATCATTGCATGTGTGTTCTTTTCATAAACCACATGGATCCACTAGTGTCATTGCATATGTGTTCTTTTCATAAACCACAACTAGAGTAATTGCATTTGTTTTCTTTTCATAAACCACATGGATCCACTAGTGTCATTGCATGTGTGTTCTTTTCGTAAACCACATCTAGAGTCATTGCATGTGTTTTTTCATAAACCACATGGATCCACCATTGTCATTGCATGTGTGTTATTTTCATAAACCACAACTAGAGTCATTGCATGTGTGTTCTTTTCATAAACCACATGGATCCACCATAGTCATTGCAAGTGTGTTCTTTTCATAAAGCACATGGATCCACCAGAGTCATTAGATGTGTGTTCTTTTCATAAACCATGACTAGAGTTCATTGTATGTGTCTTCCTTTCATAAACCACATGGATCCACTAGACTCATTGCATGTGTGTTCTTTTCATAAACCACATGGATCCACTAGAGTCATTGCATGTTTTTTCCCTAAACCACAAGTAGAGTCATTGCATGTGTGTTCTTTTCATAAACCACATGGATCCACCAGTGTCATTGCATGTGTGTTCTTTTCATAAACCACATGGATCTACTAGAGTCATTGCATGTGTGTTCTTTTCATAAAACACAGGGATCCACTAGAGTTCATTGCATGTGTGTTCTATTCATAAACCAGATGGATCCACTAGAGTCCATTGCATGTTTGTTCTTGTCATAAACCACATGGGTCCACCAATGTCATTGAATGTGTGTTCTTTTCATAAACCCCATGGATCCACTTGAGTTCATTGCATGTGTGTTCTTCTCCTAAACCAACACTAGAGTCATTGCATGTGTGTTCTTTTCATAAACCACATGGATCCACCAGTGTCATTGCATGTGTCGTCTTTTCATAAACCACATATGGATCCACCAGTGTCATTACATGTCTGTTATTGTCCTATACCACCACTAGAATCATTGCATGTGTGTTCTTTTCATAAACGACATGGATCCACCAGTGTCATTGCATGTGTGTTCTTTTCATAAACCACAACTAGAGTAATTGCATTTGTTTTCTTTTCATAAACCACATGGATCCACCAGTGTCATTGCATGTGTGTTCTTTTCATAAACCACATCTAGAGTCATTGCATGTGTGTTCTTTTCATAAACCTCATGGATCCACTAGTGTCATTGCATGTGTGTTCTTTTCGTAAACTACAACTAGAGTCATTGCATGTGTGTTCTTTTCATATACCACATGGATCCACCAGTGTCATTGCATGTGTGTTCTTTTCATTAACTACATGGATCCACCATAGTCATTGCATGTGTGTTCTTTTCATAAACCACATGTATCCACTAGAGTTATTGCATGTGTGTTGTTTTCATAAAACACATGGATCCACTAGAGACATTGCATGTTGGTTATTTTCATAAACCACATGGATCCACTAAGATCATAGCATGTGTTTTTTCATAAAACACATGGATCCACTAGAGTTCATTGCATGTGTGTTCTATTCATAAACCACATGGATCCACTAGAGTTCATTGAATGTGTTTTTTTTTCATAAACCACATGGATCCACTAGAGTTCATTGCATGTGTGTTCTTGTCATAAACCACATGGGTCCACCAATGTCATTGCATGTGTGTTCTTTTCATAAACCCCATGGATCCACTAGAGTTCATTGCATGTGTGTTCTTCTCCTAAACCACCACTAGAGTCATTGCATGTGTGTTCTTTTCATAAGCCACATGGATCCACCAGTGTCATTGCATGTGTGTTCTTTTCATAAACCACATATGGATCCACCAGTGTCATTTCCTATGTGTTCTTCTCCTATACCACCACTAGAATCATTGCATGTGTGTTCTTTTCATAAACCACATGGATCCACTAGTGTCATTGCATATGTGTTCTTTTCATAAACCACAACTAGAGTAATTGCATTTGTTTTCTTTTCATAAACCACATGGATCCACCAGTGTCATTGCATGTGTGTTCTTTTCAGAACCACATCTAGAGTCATTGCATGTGTTTTTCATAAACCATGGATCCACCATTGTCATTGCATGTGTGTTATTTTCATAAACCACAACTAGAGTCATTGCATGTGTGTTCTTTTCATAAACCACATGGATCCACCATAGTCATTGCAAGTGTGTTCTTTTCATAAAGCACATGGATCCACCAGAGTCATTAGATGTGTGTTCTTTTCATAAACCATGACTAGAGTTCATTGTATGTGTCTTCCTTTCATAAACCACATGGATCCACTAGACTCATTGCATGTGTGTTCTTTTCATAAACCACATGGATCCACTAGAGTCATTGCATGTTTTTTCCCTAAACCACAAGTAGAGTCATTGCATGTGTGTTCTTTTCATAAACCACATGGATCCACCAGTGTCATTGCATGTGTGTTCTTTTCATAAACCACATGGATCTACTAGAGTCATTGCATGTGTGTTCTTTTCATAAAACACAGGGATCCACTAGAGTTCATTGCATGTGTGTTCTATTCATAAACCAGATGGATCCACTAGAGTTCATTGTATGTGTGTTCTTTTCATAACCACATGGATCCACTAGAGTCCATTGCATGTTTGTTCTTGTCATAAACCACATGGGTCCACCAATGTCATTGAATGTGTGTTCTTTTCATAAACCCCATGGATCCACTTGAGTTCATTGCATGTGTGTTCTTCTCCTAAACCAACACTAGAGTCATTGCATGTGTGTTCTTTTCATAAACCACATGGATCCACCAGTGTCATTGCATGTGTCGTCTTTTCATAAACCACATATGGATCCACCAGTGTCATTACATGTCTGTTATTGTCCTATACCACCACTAGAATCATTGCATGTGTGTTCTTTTCATAAACGACATGGATCCACCAGTGTCATTGCATGTGTGTTCTTTTCATAAACCACAACTAGAGTAATTGCATTTGTTTTCTTTTCATAAACCACATGGATCCACCAGTGTCATTGCATGTGTGTTCTTTTCATAAACCACATCTAGAGTCATTGCATGTGTGTTCTTTTCATAAACCTCATGGATCCACTAGTGTCATTGCATGTGTGTTCTTTTCGTAAACTACAACTAGAGTCATTGCATGTGTGTTCTTTTCATATACCACATGGATCCACCAGTGTCATTGCATGTGTGTTCTTTTCATTAACTACATGGATCCACCATAGTCATTGCATGTGTGTTCTTTTCATAAACCACATGTATCCACTAGAGTTATTGCATGTGTGTTGTTTTCATAAAACACATGGATCCACTAGAGACATTGCATGTTGGTTATTTTCATAAACCACATGGATCCACTAAGATCATAGCATGTGTTTTTTCATAAAACACATGGATCCACTAGAGTTCATTGCATGTGTGTTCTATTCATAAACCACATGGATCCACTAGAGTTCATTGAATGTGTTTTTTTTTCATAAACCACATGGATCCACTAGAGTTCATTGCATGTGTGTTCTTGTCATAAACCACATGGGTCCACCAATGTCATTGCATGTGTGTTCTTTTCATAAACCCCATGGATCCACTAGAGTTCATTGCATGTGTGTTCTTCTCCTAAACCACCACTAGAGTCATTGCATGTGTGTTCTTTTCATAAGCCACATGGATCCACCAGTGTCATTGCATGTGTGTTCTTTTCATAAACCACATATGGATCCACCAGTGTCATTTCCTATGTGTTCTTCTCCTATACCACCACTAGAATCATTGCATGTGTGTTCTTTTCATAAACCACATGGATCCACTAGTGTCATTGCATATGTGTTCTTTTCATAAACCACAACTAGAGTAATTGCATTTGTTTTCTTTTCATAAACCACATGGATCCACCAGTGTCATTGCATGTGTGTTCTTTTCGTAAACCACATCTAGAGTCATTGCATATGTTTTTTTCATAAACCACATGGATCCACCATTGTCATTGCATGTGTGTTATTTTCATAAACCACAACTAGAGTCATTGCATGTGTGTTCTTTTCATAAACCACATGGATCCACTATAGTCATTGCAAGTGTGTTCTTTTCATAAAGCACATGGATCCACCAGAGTCATTACATGTGTGTTCTTTTCATAAACCATGACTAGAGTTCATTGCATGTGTCTTCTTTTCATAAAACACATGGATCCACTAGAGTCATTGCATGTGTGTTCTTTTCATAAACCACATGGATCCACTAGAGTCATTACATGTGTGTTCTTTTCATAAACCACATGGATCCACTAGAGTCATTGCATGTGTGTTCTTTTCATAAACCACAAGTAGAGTCATTGCATGTGTGTTCTTTTCATAAACCACATGGATCCAACAGTGTCATTGCATGTGTGTTCTTTTCACAAACCACATGGATCCACTACAGTCATTGCATGTGTGTTCTTTTCATAAAACACAGGGATCCACTAGAGTTCATTGCATATGTGTTCTATTCATAAACCACATGGATCCACTAGAGTTCATTGTATGTGTGTTCTTTTCATAACCACATGGATCCACTAGAGTTCATTGTAAGTCTGTTCTTGTCATAAACCACATGGGTCCACCAATGTCATTGAATGTCTGTTCTTTTCATAAACCCCATGGATCCACTAGACTTCATTGCATGTGTGTTCTTCTCCTAAACCAACACTATAGTCATTGCATGTGTGTTCTTTTCATAAACCACATGGATCCACCAGTGTCATTGCATGTGTGGTCTTTTCATGAACCACATATGGATCCACCAGTGTCATTACATGTCTGTTATTGTCCTATACCACCACTAGAATCATTGCATGTGTGTTCTTTTCATAAAGGACATGGATCCACCAGTGTCATTGCATGTGTGTTCTTTTCATAAACCACAACTAGAGTAATTGCATTTGTGTTCTTTTCATAAACCACATGGATCCACCAGTGTCATTGCATGTGTGTTCTTTTCATAAACCACATTTAGAGTCATTTCATTTGTGTTCTTTTCATAAACCACATGGATCCACCAGTGTCATTGCATGTGTGTTCTTTTCATAAACCACATGGATCCACCATAGTCATTGCATGTGTGTTCTTTTCATAAAGCACATGGATCCACCAGAGTCATTACATGTGTGTTCTTTTCATAAACCACATGGATCCACTAGAGTCATTGCATGTGTGTTCTTTTCATAAACCACATGGATCCACTAGAGTCATTGCATGTGTGTTCTTTTCATAAACCACATGGATCCACTAGAGTTCATTGCATTTATGTTCTTTTCATATACCACATGTAGAGTCATTCCATGTGTGTTCTTTTCATAGACCACATGGATCCACAAGTGTCATTGCATGTGTGTTCTTTTCATAAACCACATGGATCCACCAGTGTCATTGCATGTGTCTTCTTTTCATAAACCACCGCTAGAGTCATTGCATGTGTGTTCTTTTCATAAACCACATGGATCCACTAGAGTCGTTGCATGTGTGATCTTTTCATAAAACACAGGGATCCACTAGAGTTCATTGCATGTGTGTTCTCTTCATAAACCTCATGGATCCACTAGAGTTCATTGAATGTGTGTTCTTTTCATAAACCACATGGATCCACTAGAGTTCATTGCATGTGTGTTCTTGTCATAAACCACATGGGTCCACGAATGTCATTGAATGTGTGTTATTTTCATAAACCCCATGGATCCACTAGAGTTCATTGCATGTGTGTTCTTCTCCTAAACCACCACTAGAGTCATTGCATGTGTGTTCTTTTCATAAACCACATGGATCCACCAGTGACATTGCATGTGTGTTATTTTCATATACCACATATGGATCCACCAGTGTCATTACATGTGTGTTCTTCTCATATACCACCACTAGAATCATTGCATGTGTGTTCTTTTCATAAACCACATGGATCCACCAGTGTCATTGCATGTGTGTTCTTTTCATAAACAACAAGTAGAGTAATTGCATTTGTGTTCTTTTCATAAACCACATGGATCCACCAGTGTCATTGCATGTGTGTTCTTTTCGTAAACCACATCTAGAGTCATTGCCTGAGTGTTCTTTTCATAAACCACATGGATCCACCAGTGTCATTGCATGTGTGTTCTTTTCATAAACCACAACTAGAGTCATTGCATGTGTGTTCTTTTCATAAACCACATGGATCCACCAGTGTCATTGCATGTGTGTTCTTTTTATAAACCACATGGATCCACCATAGTCATTGCATGTGTGTTCTTTTCATAAAGCACATGGATCGACCAGAGTCATTACATGTGTGTTCTTTTCTTAAACCACAACTAGAGTTTATTGCATGTGTGTTGTTTTCATAAACCACATGGATCCACTAGAGTCATTGCATGTGTGTTCCTTTCATAAACCACATGGACCCACTATAGTCATTGCATGTGTATTATTTTCATAAACCACATGGATGCACTAGAGTTCATTCCATTTGTGTTCTTTTCATAAACCACAAGTAGATCCATTACATCTGTGTTCTTTTTATAAACCACATGGATCCACCAGTGTCATTGCATGCGTGTTCTTTTCATAAACCACATGGATCCACTAGAGTTCATTGCATGTGTGTTCTTTTCAGAAACCACATGGACCCACTAGAGTTCATTGCATGTGTGTTCATTTCATAAAACACATGGATCCACTAGAGTTCATTGCATGTGTGTTCTTTTCATAAACCACATGGAACCACTAGAGTTCATTTCATGTGCATTCTTTTCATAAACCACATGGATCCACTAGAGTTCATTGCATGTGTGTTCTAATCATAAATCAGATGGATCCACTAGTGTCATTGAATGTGTATTGTTTTCATAAACCACATGGACCCTCTAGAGTTTATTGCATGTGTGTTCTTCTCCTAAACCATGACTAGAGTCATTGCATGTGTGTTCTTTTCATAAACCACATGGATCCACCAGTGTCATTGCATGTCTGTTCTTTTCATAAACCACATATGGATCCACCAGTGTCATTGCATGTGAGTTCTTCTCCTAAACCACATGTATCCACCAGTGTCATTGCATGTGTGTTCTTTTCATAAACCACATATGGATCCACCAGTGTCATTGCATGTGTGTTCTTCTACTAAACCACCACTAGAGTCATTTCATGTGTGTTATTTTCATAAACCACATGGATCCACCAGTGTCATTGCATGTGTGTTCTTTTCATAAACCACAGCTATAGTCATTGCATGTGTGTTCTTTTCATAAACAACATGGATCCACTAGATTCATTGCATGTGTGTTCTTTTCAAAAACCACATGGATCCACCAGAGTCATTGGATGTGTTCTTTTCAAAAACCTCAAATAGAGTCATTGCATATGTGTTCTTTTCATAAACCACAACTATAGTTCATTACATGTGTGTTGTTTTCATAAACCACATGGATCCACTAGAGTTCATTCCATTTGTGTTCTTTTCATAAAGCACATGGATCCACTAGAGTTCATTGCATTTGTGTTCTTTTCATAAACCACATGGATCCACCAGTGTCATTGCATGTGTGTTCTTTTCATGAACCACATATGGATCCACCGGTGTCATTACATCTGTGTTCTTCTCATATACCACCACTAGAATCATTGCATGTGTGTTCTATTCATAAACCACAACTAGAGTAATTTCATTTGTGTTCTTTTAATAAACCACATGGATCCACTATTGTCATTGCATGTGTGTTCTTTTCATAAACCAAATCTAGAGTCATTGCCTGAGTGTTCTTTTCATAAACCACATGGATCCACCAGTGTCATTGCATGTGTGTTCTTTTCATAAACCACAACTAGAGTCATTACATGTGTTTTCTTTTCATAAACCACATGGATCCACCAGTATCATTGCATGTGTGTTCTTTTCATAAACCACATGGATCCACCATAGTCATTGCATGTGTGTTCTTTTCATAAAGCACATGGATCCACCAGAGTCATTACATGTGTGTTCTTTTCGTAAACCACAACTAGAGTTCATTGCATGTGTGTTCTTTTCATAAACCACATGGATCCACTAGAGTCATTGCATGTGTGTTCTTTTCATAAACCACATGGATCCACTAGAGTCATTGCATGTGTGTTCTTTTCGTAAACCACATGGATCCACTAGAGTTCATTGCATTTGTGTTCTTTTCATAAACCACAAGTAGAACCATTACATGTGTGTTCTTTTCATAAACCACATGGATCCACCAGTGTCATTGCATGCGTGTTCTTTGCATAAACCACATGGATCTACTAGTGTCATTGCATTTGTGTTCTTTTCATAAACCATAGCTAGATTCATAGCATCTGTGTTCTTTTCATAAACCACATGGATCCACCAGAGTCATTGCATGTGTGTTATTTTCATAAACCACATGGATGCACTAGAGTTCAGTGCATGTGTGTTCTTTTCATAAACCACATGGACCCACTAGAGTTCATTTCATGTGCATTCTTTTCATAAACCACATGAATCCACTAGAGTTCATTGCACGTGTGTTCTTGTCATAAATCACATGGATCCACAAGTGTCATTGAATGTGTATTCTTTTCATAAACCACATGGATCCTCTAGAGTTCATTGCATGTGTGTTCCTCTCCTAAACCATCACTAGAGTCATTGCATGTGTGTTCTTTTCATAAACCACATGGATCCACCAGTGTCATTGCATGTGTGTTCTTTTCATAAACCACATATGGATCCACCAATGTCATTGCATGTGTGTTCTTCTCCTAAAACACATGGATCCACTAGTGTCATTGCATGTGTGTTCTTTTCATAAACCACATATGGATCCACCAGTGTCATTGCATGTGTGTTCTTCTACTAAACCACCACTAGAGTCATTTCATGTGTGTTCTTTTCATAAACCACATGGATCCATCAGTGTCATTGCATGTGTGTTCTTTTCATAAACCACAGCTATAGTCATTGCATGTGTGTTCTTTTCATAAACAACATGGATCCACTAGATTCATTGCATGTGTGTTCTTTTCAAAAACCACATGGATCCACCAGAGTCATTGGATGTGTGTTCTTTTCAAAAACCTCAAATAGAGTCATTGCATATGTGTTCTTTTCATAAACCACAACTATAGTTCATTACATGTGTGTTGTTTTCATAAACCACATGGATCCACTAGAGTTCATTCCATTTGTGTTCTTTTCATAAAGCACATCTAGAGTCATTGCATGTGTGTGTGCGTATCAGTGTGCATAATTGTGCTTTTAGGAAAAGAACACATGTAGTGATGCTACTCTAGCATGTGGTGTCCAACCATGTCAAGGAAACCTAGTAGCATGCTAGGATTCAACTAGAGCATGCATATTTACAGAAAAAAGTCTTCGTTTATTGGGAAAGTTATACTTTTAATGTCGAATCGGGATTGACTAAGAGAGAAATCAAGCATTGGGTCGAACTCTTCTTTGGTGTTAAGGTAGTAGCTCTGAATATCCATCGACTACCTGGAAAGGGTAGAAGAATAGGACCTATTCTTCCACCATCAGCTTGAAAGAAGCTGCATCACCACACCCCATTGGATGTGTGTGTGTGTATTAGTGTGCATCATTGTGGTTTTGGAAAAGAACATGGTCCTATTCTTCTACCACCAGCTTGAAAGAAGCTGCATCACCACACCCCATTGGATGTGTGTGTGTGTTTATTAGTGTGTATCATTGTGGTTTTGGAAAAGAACATATGTAGTGATGCCACCACATCATGTGTGTTCTTTTCATAAACCACAAGGATCCACTAGAGTTCATTGCACGTGTCTTCTTTACATAAACCACATGGATCCACTAGAGTTCATTGCATGTGTGTTCTTTTCATAAACCACATGGATCCACTAGTGTCATTGAATGTGTGTTCTTTTCATAAACCACACGGATCCACTAGAGTTCATTGCATGTTTGTTCTTCTCCTAATCCACCACTAGAGTCATTGCATGTGTGTTCTTTTCATAAACCACATGGATCCACCAGTGTCATTGCATGTGTGTTCTTTTCACAAACCACAACTAGAGTTATTGCATTTGGGTTCTTTTCATAAACCACATGGATCCACCAGTGTCATTGAATGTGTGTTCTTTTCATAAACCACAACTAGAGTCATTGCATGTGTGTTATTTTCATAAACCACATGGATCCACCAGTGTCATTGCATGTTTGTTCTTTTCAGAAACCACATGGATCCACCATAGTCATTGCATGTGTGTTCTTTTCATCAAGCACATGGATCCACAAGAGTCATTACATGTGTGTTCTTTTCATAAACCACAACTAGAGTTCATTGCATGTGTGTTCTTTTCATAAACCACATGGATCCACTAGAGTCATTGCATGTGTGTTCTTTTCATAAACCACATGGATCCACTAGAGTCATTGCATTTGTGTTCTTTTCATAAACCACATGGATCCACTAGAGTTCATTGCATTTGTGTTCTTTTCATAAACCACAAGTAGAGTCATTGCATGTGTGTTCTTTGCATAAACCACATGGATCCACCAATGACATTGCATGCGTGTTCTTTTCAGAAGCCACATGGATCTAGTAGTGTCATTGCATTTTTGTTCTGTTCATAAACATGTTGGAGATATGCCCAAGAGGCAATAATAAAGTGGTTATTATTATATCTTTATGTTTATGATAAATGTTTACATCCCATGCTATAATTGTATTAACCAGAAACATTAATACTTGTGTGTTTTGTAAACATAAAAGAGTCCCTAGTAAGCCTCTTGTTCAACTAGCTTGTTGATTAATAGATGATCATGGTTTCCTGATCATGGACATTGTATGTCATTAATAACAAGGTTATATCATTAGGAGAATGATGTGATGGACACACACCCATAGTAAGCGTAGCATAAGATCAAGTCATTAAGTTCGTATTGCTATAAGCTTTCAAATGCATAGTAACCTAATCCTTCGACCATGAGGTTATGTTAATCACCATCACCGAATGGGTACTTTGATGACATCAAACACCGCTTCGTAACTGGGTGGTTATAAAGGTGTCATTGGGTATTCTGAAAGTATGTGTTGAAGCGCATGGACCAAGATTGGGATTTGTCCATCCATATGACGGATAGATATGCTCTAGGCCCTCTCGGTGGGATGTCATCTAGTTAGCTTGCAAGCATGTGACTAGGTCACAAGGGATGACATATCATGGAACGAGTAAAGAGTACTTATCAGTAACGAGGTAGAACTAGGTATGGAGATACCGACGATCAAACCTCGGATAAGTAGAATATCGCGTGACAAAGGGAATTGGTTTCGTATGTTAAATGGTTCTATCGATCACAAAGTCATCTTTGAGTATGTGGGAGCTGTTATGGATCTCCAGATCCTGCTAATGGTTATTGATCGAAGATATGTCTCCATCATGTCTATATGTTCACGAACCGTAGGGGACACACTTAAGGTTCGAAGTTGTTTTAAGTAGATATGGAATGAGCGTTGGAGACCGAATGTTGTTCGGAGTTTCGGATTGGATCCGGGACATCACGAGGAGATCCGGAATTGTCCGGAGAATAAGATTCATATATTGGGGATCATTTTCTAAGTTAGGAAATGTTCCGGAGTATTTGTATGGGGATTCTAGAAGGTTTCGGAATGTTCCGGAAGGTTCTAGAAGATTTCTTGAAGTTTGCTTGAGAACCAAGAAAGGATCAAGGAATCCTTGTAGGGCAAGACAAGGAGTAGTGGGGGAGGAGGACTCCTCCCTCCTTCCCAATTCGCCGGCCAAGGAGGGAGGGGAGTCATACTAGGACTCCCCTTCCCACGGCGCCTCCCTCCTTTAAATAGAGGGGTGGGGGCGCCACCCCCTTGCCCCCTCTATTCCAAACCCTGGCTGCCGCCTCCCTCCTCCTCCTTCCCTCTGCTCAGGCTTAGGCGAAGCCCTGCAGAATTCTCTACTCCACCACCACCACCACACCGTCGTGCTGCTGGGATTCCGTGGAGAAGATCTACTACCTCATTGCTCATTTGGAACGGGCAGAGGAAGGTCTTCTTCGACCAAGACGTGTGACCGATCATGAAGCGCGCCGAACACGGCGCCGAAAGGATCGTCCACACGATCTTGAGATCGGCAAGTGATCGACTACATCAACCCCGAGATCTAATCTCGTAACGCTTTCGGATCTACGAGGGTTAGTACAGATCTATCTCGTTGCACATGTCTAATAGATTAGATCTTGGCTTTTATCTAGATTAGATCTGGGTTTTGTTCGTTCTTGCGGTAGAGAATTTTTGTTTTCCATGCTACGAACCCATCAGTGGTATCAGAGCCGTGTCTATGCGTAGATCTCATTGCTGCAGTAGAACACAATGGTTTTGTGGGCGTTGGTGCTCATGCCGTCTTTTGCTTTGTGTACTTTGCATCTTGCGGTATGGTGGGATGAAGCGGCTTGGGCTAACCTTACATGTCATCGCACATGAGAATTGCTCCACGCTTGACGTGTAACTTGCTTTGCACAAGTGGCTTTGCGGGTGTCTGTCTCTCCCATCATAGTATAGATCCAATCTACACTTTGCACTTCATAGCACCTGTATCAACGTTGTGGTTCAGTTTCATAGGTAAGATCCGTTCTTATTCGAAAGCCCCAAACCACGTAAAACATGCAAAGAAAATTAGAGGCGTCTAACTTGTTTTTGCAGGGGTTTTGTGATGTGATATGGCCATCATGTGATTGTGATTATATTTGATGTATGCAATGATCCTTGTTGTAATATGGCAACCGGTAGGAGCCTAATGGTTGTCTTTAATTCTGTTAAGACCTGGTTCTATTCATCTTGTAATAGCTTTATTCCAAGTAGTTGTAATAGTTGCTAGTGATGATGGACAACCATGAAGCGGTGCATCGACCTTTGACGTAATCTTTGGTGATGATGGAGATCATGTCCGTGCTTTGGAGATGGAGATCAAAGGCATAAGAAGAAAGGGCCATATCATATCATATCACACTAATTATGAATTGCCTGTGATGTTAATCCTTTATGCATCTTGTATTGCTTAGATCGTGACGGTAGCATTATAAGATGATCCCTCTCACTAAATATCAAGTAATAAAGTGTTTGTCCTTAGTAGGCACCGTTGCTAAGACTCGTCGTTTCGAAGCATCTCGTGATGATCGGGTGTGATAGATTCTACGTGTGCATACGACGGGTGCAAGCCAGATTTGCACATGCGGATACTAAGGTTAACCTTGACGAGCCTAGCATGTACAGACATGGTCTCGGAACACGGAATACCGAAAGGTAAAGCATGAGTCATATGGATGATATGATGAACATGTTGATTGTTCGCCTTTAAAGCTACATCATCTCACGTGATGATCGGACTTGGTGTAGTGGATTTGGTTCGTGTAATCACTAGAACAACTCGAGGGATGTTGTTTTGAGTGGGAGTTCATTTGTAATTTGGATTAGTCGAACTCAATTTATCATAAACACAATCAAAGTGAATTTGCATAGTTTGTTGTAGTCATTGGCATCCGTTCACCACCTTACGCTTAGTTATAGTTGAGATAGTAGAACTATAGAAATTCTGGATATTTGCTTTACTAACTGGTATCGTATTGTTTTGAGTGTCAATCAAAAGTTTAAAAGTCATATTGCAAACTTTCAGCAAACTTCGTTTACTCTGTGAAGTTTAATAAATAGTATTAAATCAGGAGTAACAATTCCAGTGTTAGTATCTAATGTATCATGTTTGCCTCCATGATTCTTGATACTCAAAAGATTGTTTTTAATATCAAGTTTATCTAAGAGCTGAAAGCAATGTTTCAGAAACCATCATATGTGAAAGGTATTGCGATATCTAAAACAATGTGTTGGTTACAACATGATAAAGTATATGTCCTCATATTTGATGAGAATTTGTGAAGGTTGGAGACGCTAGTCGTCCTAATCCTCCAAAAGGTTTTGGAAAAGAAACATTATACTCGCAATTCACCTTTATAAGCTATAGCAGCTTGATCATGAAAGTTGTCATGATAAGGATGAATAGAAGATGTAAGTAAAATGTTTACTACACTAAAAGATTACTAAAGAATGGAATTTTGAAAGAATGCCAAACATTTGATGAAGGTGATCCACTTCAAAGTGCAAGTCCAAAGGTATTAGTATTTGACTATACACACTTTGTACTATGTGTCATGTGAATGACACCACTATTGATGTTGACAGATTCTTTTAAAAGAAAAAGAATTGTTGAAAGAGAATCTATAAAATATTTGGTAGAAAAGAAAAGATTGGAGATATCCAACTTAGGTATATAGAAGATACATGTTATGGTTGTATTCCTTGGTTGTTAAACAATGTGGTTCTACGGTATTGGATACCGAATTGGTTGGTATGAAGTGTCATACAGGACAACACAATTCATGAACTGCAGTGGCCTAAGTAATTAGCAAGAGAATATGTGATGATGTTCATCGAAGACAAATAAAGGGTTGTTGTGTTGCTCGTTAACATCAAAGCTTACCTTCAAGATTTGTTTCAATAATTGTTATTTTGATCAGGTATTATGATGACAAAAGGTTGTTCAAATAATTACCATATTCCATAATAGATGGATGATATACAAGTCTGGTTGGAGAAATAACGACCATAAAACTAATGCTAAAATGTCGCAAGACAAATGATTGAAAGATCACTTGCGAAGTGACATCGCCGTTTAAATTATATTGAAAGGGATACATGAAGAAACTCCATGTTGATGGATTTTTGGAGTCTTTGATTTTGATCAAATGACGCTTGTGATACTTTCCTGGAGATAATTAAAACTCCGTTCGTAGGCCAAAAGAGGAACGGACGACTAACTGACTGGAATTTGTACATATTGATGTATATAGTCCATTATGTGTAGTCGTGGGCGATGGATTTCAACTTCATATGCTTTCTCCGAAGATTTGAGTGAGTATATGTATATACTTAATCAATAAGGAAGAAGTATGAAACATTTGAAAATGTTCAAAGACTTTCAAGATGAAGTGGAAAATCATTGTAACAAGAAAATAAAAGTTTATGATTGGATCATAAAGAAAGATGTTTGAGTTACAAGTTTAGCAAAACACCTAAGATTTGAGGAATCGTTCCATGGATTTGCATTTCCCAAAACACCATAGGAGTATGGAGTGTTCAAGATATGTAATGAAACCTTGTTTGACATGGTAAGATCAAAGGTGTCATTTATAAAACTAACATTATATTTTAAAGATTAAAGCTTTAGTGACTACCGCTTTTACACTGAAAAGAGCTCCATCGTGATCCGTTGAAATGACACCATATTAGTCATGGTTTGGGATAAAACCCAGGTTGTCCTTTCTTAAATTTTGGTATGCTAGGCATAAGTAAAATGTTTACAACCAAAGTCGGATAAGCATGTCTTTGTAGGTTATTTCGAATAACCATTGGGTATTCCTCCATAACACCGAAGACAAAAGTGTTTGTCACTTAGAAAGTCGAGTTTCTTGAGAAGGAATTTTTGGTGAAAAGTTAAGTGGGAGGACAATAGAACTTTGACAAGGTTGTTGAACCTTGGCTAATATGTGCTGAGTTGCGCAGCATCGGTAAGTGTCCCGGAGGCAGCAACAATGCTCATGGCTCACGTGCCTCAAAGGATGTGGTCACGGGGATCTAAGTTCCTATTGAACCAAGAAGGTCGGATAAGTAATCAAATGCCAAGATTTGAGAGTTAAATCATTGTTGTTTGACAATGATGAACCGACTACATGCAAATAATCAATGATGGGCCCTGACTTCGTTAAGTGGCTTGAAGCCATGAAATCCGTGATAATTCCATACACGAGAAATCAAGCTTTTAATTTGAAAGACCCTCTGGAAAGGTGCAAGACCTTACAGTCATATATGGATCTATAAAGAAATAGACATGGATGTTTCACATCTATGAAATAGTCGACATGTCAGAAAGAATTTACGACAATGTTCAAGGAATTGACTATGATAAGATTTGATCTTTCATAGCGATATTTAGTCTGGACGGATTAATGTAGCAACCACTACATATATTTTGGTATATGGTAGTTGAACAAACAAAACAAGTTCTTCTAATAGAATGGTCACCTAGGATGTGTCCATGACACGATCCAAAGGGTTTTGTTAATTCAAAGGATGCTAAAAGAGTATGAAAAACTTCACCGTGATGAAACCGTTAAAAGGTTTAATTTCATCAGAGACGATGAAGATGTTTGCATTTTGCAAGAAATTAAGTGGGAGCACTAAGACATATTTCTAATACATTATGTGAAAGACATATTGTTGATTAGAAATGATGTATCTTTTATTGACACAGGTTAAGAATTTCATTTCGATGAAAGACTTAGGCATAACCCAAGAATTAGGCATCAATGTCTATATGGATAGATTGAGGCGCTAATATGGTTTTGCCAAATGTACATAGATAAGATGTTGAATGAGTTCAATATGGAAACAACAAGAAAGGTTCTTGATGCACGGAAAGGACTGAATCAAGATTCAAGTATGTTGACACGAGATTCAAGTGTTTTGACACTTGGTGAAATCACAAGAATATTTTGATCAATCTTTGAGATGTACACATCCAGATATGTCCTATGCTCTAAATGTTATGAGCATATACTAGAATGACTCGTAAGATGATCATTGGACAATAGTAGGGATATTCCTATGATCTTTGGAAGAACTAAGAATATATTATTTATATAGTGATGACAAATAGTTCATTGTAAATTGTTGCATTGATACTAGTTTTATCACAAATTAAGTTTATCTCAATTTAAACTATGGGTGGCACAATGTAATGGAAAGGAAGTTCCATAACGGATTTGGTTGAGTACCAAAGTTAAAACATTGTGACAGATACTACAAAAAAGGCTAAGTATATGACTGTTATTGTAGCAGCAAATGAGGGCATTTGCGTCAAGTAGTTTGTTATCAAACTAGGTGTGGTTCATAGCGGGATAATACTATGAAGATACATTGTATGACGATTGTACCAACATGATTTAATCCCAAGGAACTAAAGGTCTCACCAAAGGACCAAATTTATACAATGCCATCTCATTGGAGAATGAGTAATGCGTAGAGACGCAAGGACATGCAAATACACACGGACCTGGAAGTGTCAGATCCGAAGATTATGTTTACCACTAGCAATAGTGTCTATACAACACCAGAAAGCCATAGGTGTTGAATGCACAAGTTTTTAACTAGATTATTGACTCTAGTGCAAGTGGGAGACTGTTGGAGATATGCCCAAGAGGAAATAATAAAGTGGTTATTATTATATTTTATGTTTACGATAAATGTTTACATCCCATGCTATAATTGTATTAACCGGAAACATTAATACTTGTGTGTTTTGTAAACATAAAAGAGTCCCTAGTAAGCCTCTTGTTAAACTAGCTTGTTAATTAATAGATGATCATGGTTTCCTGATCATGGACATGGGATGTCATTAATAACAAGGTTATATAATTAGGAGAATGATGTGATGGACACACACCCATAGTAAGCGTAGCATAAGATCAAGTCATTAAGTTCGTATTGCTATAAGCTTTCAAATGCATAGTAACCTAATCCTTCGACCATGAGGTTATGTTAATCACCATCACCGGATGGGTACTTTGATGACATCAAACACCGCTTCGTAACTGGGTGGTTATAAAGGTGTCATTGGGTATTCTGAAAGTATGTGTTGAAGCGCATGGACCAAGATTGGGATTTGTCCATCCATATGATGGATATATATGCTCTGGGCCCTCTCAGTGGGATGTCATCTAGTTAGCTTGCAAGCATGTGACTAGGTCACAAGGGATGACATATCATGGAACAAGTAAAGAGTACTTATCAGTAACGAGGTAGAACTAGGTATGGAGATACCGACGATCAAACCTCGGATAAGTAGAATATCGCGTGACAAAGGGAATTGGTTTCGTATGTTAAATGGTTCTATCGATCACAAAGTCATCGTTGAGTATGTGGGAGCTGTTATGGATCTCTAGATCCCGCTAATGGTTATTGATCGGAGATGTGTCTCCATCATGTCTACATGTTCACGAACCGTAGGGTGACACACTTAAGGTTCGAAGTTGTTTTAAGTAGATATGGAATGAGCGTTGGAGACCGAATGTTATTCGGAGTCTCGGATTGGATCCGGGACATCACGAGGAGATCCGGAATTGTCCGGAGAATAAGATTCATATATTGGGGATCATTTTCTAAGTTAGGAAATGTTCCGGAGTATTTGTATGGGGATTCTAGAAGGTTTCAGAATGTTCCGAAAGGTTCTAGAAGATTTCTTGGAGTTTGCTTGAAAACCAAGAAAGGATCAAGGAATCCTTGTAGGGCAAGACAAGGAGTAGTGGGGGAGGAGGACTCCTCCCCCCTTCCCAATCCGCCGGCCAAGGGGGGAGGGGAGTCCTACTAGGACACCCCCTCCCATGGCGCCTCCCTCCTTTAAATAGAGGGGTGGGGGCGCCACCCTCTTGCCCCCTCTATTCCAAACCCTGGATGCCGCCTCCCTCCTCCTCCTTCCCTCTGCTCAGGCTTAGGCGAAGCCCTGCAGAATTCTCTACTCCACCACCACCACCACACCGTCGTGCTGCTGGGATTTCGTGGAGAAGAACTACTACCTCCGCTGCTCGCTGGAACAGGGAGAGGAAGTTCTCCTTCGACTCCGCACGTGTGACCAACTGCGGAAGCGCTGCCAGAACGCGGCACCGGAAGGATCGTCCACACGATCTTTAGATCGGCAAGTGATCGACTACATCAACCCCGAGATCTAATCTCGTAACGCTTTCGGATCTACGAGGGTTAGTACAGATATATCTCGTTGCACATGTCTAATAGATTAGATCTTGGCTTTTATCTAGATTAGATCTGGGTTTTGTTCGTTCCTGTCGTAGAGAATTTTTGTTTTCCATGCTACGAACCCATCAAAACCATAGCTAGATTCATAGCATATGTGTTCTTTTCATAAACCACATGGATCCACCAGAGTCATTGCATGTGTGTTCTTTTTATAAACCACATGGATCCACTAGAGTTCATTGCATGTGTGTTTTTTTCATAAACCACATGGTCCCACTAGAGTTCATTTCATGTGCATTCTTTTCATAAACCACATGGATCCACTAGAGTTCGTTGCATGTGTGTTCTTGTCATAAATCACATGGATCCACCAGTGTCATTGAATGTGTATTCTTTTCATAAACCACATGGATCCTCTAGAGTTTATTGCATGTGTGTTCTTCTCCTAAACCATCACTAGAGTCATTGCATGTGTGTTCTTTTCATAAACCACATGGATCCACCGGTGTCATTGCATGTGTGTTCTTTTCATAAACCACATATGGATCCACCAGTGTCATTGCATGTGTGTTCTTCTCCTAAACCACATGTATCCACCAGTGTCATTACATGTGTGTTCTTTTCATAAACCACATATGGATCCACCAGTGTCATTGCATGTGTGTTTTTCTACTAAACCACCACTAGAGTCATTGCATGTGTGTTCTTTTCATAAACGACATGGATCGACCAGTGTCATTACATGTGTGTTCTTTTCATAAATGTAACACCCCGTCCACTCCTGGGCCCGTGGGGTGTCACTCCTGGTAGCTTAATAGGATATCTAGACTGGCCCCACAGACCAACACTAGTCTTTTCTGCGCACTTTGTCCTCACTCAGCATCTTGCTACCACTTCCCAGCGGTCACCCATCCTAGAATTGCTCTAGGCCAAGCACGCTTAACCTTAGAGTTCTTTTCGAATGAGCTTCCGGAAAAGAAGTTGCAACTTGTTGGTATGAGTATTCTATCAATCCTATTAAGCCATGTGCATGGTCGCAAATGCAGAACTCCGATTGGTTGGTCGGGCGCAGGAGAAAGAATATTGTTTGGACCCCACATTGTAACTCAAGCGGAGGAGAAAGTTCACATCATTCTTGAAAATCGGACATGGAGTATGTTCCTGGTGATCTCGTTTACCTTCATGTCACTCCCATGAGAGGCGAGCACCGCTTTGGTATCAAAGGAAAGCTAGCTCCTAGATACATCGGTCCTTTCAAAATTCATGGAAGAAGAGGAGAAGTTGCTTATGCTCTTGAGCTCCCGGAAAAACTCAAAGTCCATGATGTTTTCCACATCTCTCAACTCAAGAAGTGCTTCAAGGATCCCGGCAGTACCGTGGACCATGAGCTTATCAATCTCCACCCGGCAGTACCGTGGACCATGAGCTTATCAATCTCCAAGAAGACCTGTCTTATCAAGAACACCCCATAAAAATTCTTGAAGTCACAGAAAGAAGGACTCGCAACAAGTCCATCAAGTTCTGCAAGGTGCAGTGGTCGCACCATTCAGTTGATGAAGCCACTTGGGAACGTGAAGATGAGCTCCGTGCCAAGTATCCTACCCTCTTCGAGTCTTCTTCTTCTTCCTAGAATCTCGGGGCGAGATTCCTGTTTAGTGGGGGAGAGTTGTAGCATCCCATTTGTCTAACAATGGTAATGCTACTTGGTCTAGTAATATAATGGCTACTTCCTATATACAATTGTTGCATCTTAAACATATCATGCTCATGTCATCATGCCACCTTGCATTTGAGCATCATATAAAACCCTCTTTCTTTGGTTCTTCTCTCATATGCATTATTAATTGTATTTGCCTCTTGATATTGTATTTGGTTGTTGATATATTGTTTAATGCCCAAGTTGAGTTGGGGGCATATCTTTTATTCACCTCCATCACCTTTTCTTTTCACCACCTTATAATTCCACCATTCCATTTACCATGGGCCTTTATTTTTCTTTTGGTATTTAATCTAGCTCATGGGAGATAGGATGGATCAAATCCTTTAAATTCTTTTGCTTGGCCTTATTCCAATTCTTGGGGATGCAAAAGTATAATGCCATACCATCATATTGTTTTCACAAAATAAAACATGGCATTTAATATTTTGCATGGGCCATGAAACCACATCACCACCTTTAACCATTTGTTTTTCTCTTGGTTTAATTGGTTCATTTCTTTGTGGATCATCTCCATCCCTCTCTCCACCATCCCCATAGTCTCCTCTATACCATTTTATTTTTCTTCATGCATGGTCAAATGAGGTTTTCTTCCCTACTCCCCTTTTCTCTCTCTTCTCAAAACCTATTTTCTTCTTAACTAAACCCTAACCCTTATCCTTTCTCTCTACCATGATGGCCCACCTAGCCACCCTTCCTCCCTGGTCCCACCTCATCTCACCACCAACCCCAGCCCTAAACAAAACCCTAACCGAGCCCATGCCTAAACCTAGCTCCTAACCGAGATCTACCCTCTCTCTCTTCCTCTCTTCTCTCTCCCTGCCATGAGGGCCCCCTCCAGCCCGAGCCTCTCTCCTGCCTGTCCTCTCCCCTCAGCAGACCCCACCGGCAGTCCCTCACCACCCCTGCGAGCACGTGAGGGAGGTGGCCAAAAAGGTGGCCGAGGCCACCTTTACACCACTGTCGCCCCACGGTATCTCCCAGCACCTCCCTCCTTATCTAACCTACCCAGCTCTGTCGTACACCATCGGCCAACCCTCTCTGGCCTCACGCCGTTCTTTCCCTCCCCTCTACCCCATCTGCACCCTGACGGCCACCTTCTGCCTCCCCCTCTCCTCCAAGAAAGCACGGCGGCGGGCGGGTGTTCACGGTGTTGGGGAAGGCCGCGGCGTTCCACGTTGTCGTCCCGGCGCACGCGTACGAGGTGGAGGAGGCCCAGCTCGCCGGAGATCAACCTCGCCCTTCGAAACCCTAGCTGCACCGGCCATCTGCGTCCTCGCCCCTACATCGCCCCCCTGCACGATCTGACCGCGTCGGCGACACCACGACGCTGAGCAGGGGATATATCAGGAATCCCAGGAGCACTACCCAGATCCTTCCCTCGCTTCAACTGAACGGCCAGGCAAGCACTACCATATGCTTGCATACATATAGTACCTATTGCCTCTATCTTATTCTTGCATCATTGAGTCGCGATTGCATTAAATTGAATCCCAAGTACTGCATAGCCTTTACTTTTAAACCCCACCGAAGCTTGTTCCTCCATCCCATGAGCCATTACTACAGGAGTTGTTTGAGCCATGCGGGTCGTAGAACAGCATGTGTAGGGTATGTGAGTGTCTAATGGATAATGAGGTACCTAAACAACTTAATCTGAGTACTAATGGGATAACTAATGAAAGTGGCACCGGTGAGCACTATCTGCTATTTGGTTCTTCATGCTCACTTGTGTCCCGTAGGACCCTGAGTACTTGATTCCTGTTCCTTGACTATTCGCACTATCCACATCCGGGAGGCCTTATGAACCCCCCTGAGCCAGAGCTTGATTCATTCTTATTTCTTGGGGCCACAAAGTAGTTTGGGGCTTTATTACTATCATGTACTTATGCCATGTTTTACTGCTTTATTTAAGATTGTGCG
This sequence comes from Avena insularis, assembly GCA_023614405.1. Lineage (NCBI taxonomy): Eukaryota > Viridiplantae > Streptophyta > Magnoliopsida > Poales > Poaceae > Avena > Avena insularis. The sequence goes on from CM042694.1 coordinate 326,977,263, forward strand.
TGGAGCACCTGTACTGTTTTGGATGCGGAGTGTTTTCGCGGTATCGACAAGCCCAGTCACACTTTCAGGTTCCCAGTCGTTTACAGCCATTGACGCAAACCTTGGGTCCGTCTCGGAGTCGGCCAACTTCGTTGCGGGTAGCTTAATGGGGTGGCCCCCTAAAACATTTCTGAATCCTGTGATCGCTTTGTCGTGAATGCCTCGTTGGGTTTTGATTTGGTTTTTCCGAGGTTGATCGAGTGTGTGTTGCTATTTGTGCACCCCTGCAGGGTAGATCTTTCTGAAAGTTGTGTCTGCGGTTATGGACGACTTGGAGCACAGTTTCTCGATCATAGACAAGTATAACTAAAGTACCGCTTTTAATTTGACTAAGTACCTAACTAGTAAATAGTGCAACACTCATGGAATGGTTAATAAAACTGCCAACGGATGGGGGGGGGGGGTTGTTCGTCCGCTCCCTCGTTGGTAAGCGAGGAGGAGGATGGATCTGTTAATATTACCGTTATAACTGTTGTTCTTAATTCACGGACATCCGTCTATCTTTGGTTAGGCGGATGGTTAGCGAGTATCTATAGAATTGTTAGGTATTATCTTTTGCTGCAATTGCGTCACCTCAGGTTGTGTCCCCTTTAGAGGCATAAAGACTTGCTGAGTACCCCTAGGGTCTCACACGATAAATTGTTTGATTCAGATGAACAGGTATACTCGCAAGATGGATACTGGGTGGAGGAGACGGACGATGTTGGCAACGATCACTCGGTGTAGAGATTCCGGGAACGGGGATCCGTGAGATCTGTGGGCGGGATGTGTTTATTTATGGGGCATCTTATGCCAATTTGCTTCTTATCCGTACTCGGATCTTGTTTTCCGCTTCTGCCTGATACTCTGATGTTTGATGTATGATGAGATATCCTAAACTATTATATCTATCTAGGATGTTTGGATCTTGCCGTATGGCGTTGCAATATTTCTATTTCTTTTAGATGGAATGGCTCTGAGGACTGTTGTATGTGGCTTGCATACATACTCATTTGTGTATGTAGTTGATCCCTTCACCTGCCGATTACGCCGCTCGTTCTTGTCCTGATGTTCTGGAAATGGTTAGGACGGCCGAAAGGTCTACCTGTGAGTGGCATTTGGCCCCACCGTACTATTTTAACCATTGCCGTTCATCCAGGCTTGTAACTAAGAGCGTAATCCACCGAGGTAGTTACAATAAACCATAGCTATAGTCATTGCATGTGTGTTCTTTTCATAAACAACATGGATCCACCAGAGTCATTGCATGTGTTCTCTTTTCAAAAACCACATGGATCTACCAGAGTCATTGCATGTGTGTTCTTTTCAAAAACCACAACTATTGTCATTGCATGTGTGTTGTTTTCATAAACCACATCTATAGTTCATTGCATGTGTGTTGTTTACATAAACAACATGGATCCACTGGAGTTCATTCCATTTGTGTTCTTTTCATAAAGCACATCTAGAGTCATTGCATGTGTGTGTGTATCAGTCTGCATCATTGTAGTTTTAGGAAAAGAACACATGCAGTGATGCTATTCCAGCATGTGGGGTCCAACCATGTCAAGGAAACCTAGTTGCATGCTGGGATTCAACTACAGCATGCATACTACAATCATCTTGAAACAAGCTGCATCACCACACCCCCATTGGATGTGTGTGTGTGTGTATATTAGTGTGCATCATTGTGGTTTTGGAAAAGAACATATGCAGTGATGCCACCACATCATGTGTGTTCTTTTCATAAACCACATAGATCCACTAGAGTTCATTGCACATGTCTCCTTTTCATAAACCACATGGATCAACTAGAGTTCATTGCATGTGGGTTCTTGTCATAAACCAAATGGATCCACTAGTGTCATTGAATTTGTGTTATTTTCATAAACCACATGGATCCACTAGAGTTCATTGCATGTGTGTTCTTCTCCTAAACCACCACTAGAGTCATTGCATGTGTGTTCTTTTCATAAACCACATGGATCCACCAGTGTCATTGCATGTGTGTTCTTTTCATAAACCACATGGATCCACCAGTGTCATTGCATGTGTGTTCTTTTCATAAACCACAACTAGAGTTATTGCATTTGTGTTCTTTTCATAAACCACATGGATCCACCAGTTTCATTACATGTGTGTTCTTTTCATAAACCATATCTAGAGTCATTACATGTGTGTTCTTTTAATCAACCACATGGATCCACCAGTGTCATTGCATGTGTGCTCTTTTCATAAACCACATGGATCCATCAGTGTCATTGCATGTGTGTTCTTTTCATAAACCACAGCTAGAGTCATTGTATGTGTGTTCTTTTCATAAACCACATGGATTCTCTACAGTCATTGCATGTGTGTTCTTTACATAAAACACAGGGATCCACTAGAGTTTATTGCATGTGTGTTCTATTCATAAACCACATGGATCCACTAGAGTTCATTGAATGTGTGTTCTTTTAAAAACCCACATGGATCCACTAGAGTTCATTGCATGTGTGTTCTTGTCATAAACCACATGGGTCCACCAATGTCATTGAATGTGTGTTCTTTTCATTAACCCCGTGGATCCACTAGAGTTCATTTCATGTGTGTTCTTCTCCTAAACCACGACTAGACTCATTACATGTGTGTTCTTTTCATAAACCACATGGATCCACCAGTGTCATTGCATGTGTGTTCTTTTCATAAACCACATATGGATCCACCAGTGTCATTACATGTGTGTTCTTCTCCTATACCACCACTAGAATCATTGCATGTGTTCTTGTCATAAACCACATGGATCCACCAGTGTCATTGCATGCGTGTTCTTTTCATAAACAATAACTAGAGTAATTGCATTTGTGTTCTTTTCATAAACCACATGGATCCACCAGTGTCATTGCATGTGTGTTCTTTTCATAAACCACATCTAGAGTCATTGCTTGTGTGTTCTTTTCATAAACCACATGGATCCACCAGTGTCATTGCATGTGTGTTCTTTTCATAAACCACAACTAGAGTCACTGCATGTTTGTCCTTTTCATAAACCACATGGATCCACCAATGTCATTGCATGTGTGTTCTTTTCATAAACCAGATGGATCCACCATAGTCATTGCATGTGTGTTCTTTTCATAAAGCACATGGATCCACTAGAGTCATTACATGTGTGTTATTTTCATAAACCACAACTAGAGTTCATTGCATGTGTGTTCTTTTCATAAAGCACATGGATCCACTAGAGTCATTGCATGCGTGTTCTTTTCATAAAACACAGGGATCCACTGGAGTTCATTGCATGTGTGTTCAATTCATAAACCACATGGATCCACTAAAGTTCATTGGATGTGTGTTCTTTTCATAAACCACATGGATCCACTAGAGTTCATTGCATGTATGTTCTTGTCATAAACCACATGGGTCTACCAATGTCATTGAATGTGTGTTCTTTTCATACACCCCATGGATCCACTAGAGTTCATTGCATGTGTGTTCTTCTCCTAAACCACCACTAGAGTAAATTCATGTGTGTTCTTTTCATAAACCACATGGATCCATCAGTGCCATTACATGTGTGTTCTTTTCATAAACCACATATGGATCCACCGGTGTCATTACATGTGTGTTCTTCTCATATACCACCACTAGAATCATTGCATGTGTGTTCTTTTCATAAACCACAACTAGAGTAATTGCATTTGTGTTCTTTTCATAAACCACATGGATCCACCAGTGTCATTGCATGTGTGTTATTTTCATAAACCACATCTAGTGTCATTGCATGAGTGTTCTTTTCATAAACCACATGGATCCACTAGTGTCATTGCATGGGTGTTCTTTTCATAAACCATAACTAGAGTCATTACATGTGTGTTCTTTTCATAAACCACATGGATCCACCAGTGTCATTGCATGTGTCTTCTTTTCATAAACCACATGGGTCCACCATAGTCATTGCATGTGTGTTCTTTTCATAAAGCACATGGATCCACCAGAGTCATTACGTGTGTGTTCTTTTCATAAACCACAACTAGAGTTCATTGCATATGCGTTCTTTTCATAAACCACATGGATCCACTAGAGTCATTGCATGTGTGTTCTTTTCATAAACCACATTGATCCACTAGAGTCATTGCATGTGTGGTCTTTTCATAAACCACATGGATCCACTAGAGTTCATTGCATTTGTGTTCTTTTCATAAACCACAAGTAGAACCATTACATGTGTGTTCTTTTCATAAACCACATGGATCCACCAGTGTCATTGCATGCGTGTTCTTTTCATAAACCACATGGATCCACTAGTGTCATTGCATTTGTGTTCTTTTCATAAACCATAGCTAGATTCATACCATCTGTGTTCTTTTCATAAACCACATGGATCCACCAGTGTCATTGCATGTGTGTTCTTTTCATAAACCACAACTAGAGTTATTGCATTTGTGTTCTTTTCATAAACCACATGGATCCACCAGTTTCATTACATGTGTGTTCTTTTCATAAACCATATCTAGAGTCATTACATGTGTGTTCTTTTAATCAACCACATGGATCCACCAGTGTCATTGCATGTGTGTTCTTTTCATAAACCACATGGATCCATCAGTGTCATTGCATGCGTGTTCTTTTCATAAACCACAGCTAGAGTCATTGTACGTGTGTTCTTTTCATAAACCACATGGATCCACTACAGTCATTGCATGTGTGTTCTTTACATAAAACACAGGGATCCACTAGAGTTTATTGCATGTGTGTTCTATTCATAAACCACATGGATCCACTAGAGTTCATTGAATGTGTGTTCTTTTAAAAAACCACATGCATCCACTAGAGTTCATTGCATGTGTGTTCTTGTCATAAACCACATGGGTCCACCAATGTCATTGAATGTGTGTTCTTTTCATTAACCCCGTGGATCCACTAGAGTTCATTTCATGTGTGTTCTTCTCCTAAACCACGGCTAGACTCATTACATGTGTGTTCTTTTCATAAACCACATGGATCCACCAGTGTCATTGCATGTGTGTTCTTTTCATAAACCACATATGGATCCACCAGTGTCATTACATGTGTGTTCTTCTCCTATACCACCACTAGAATCATTGCATGTGTTCTTGTCATAAACCACATGGATCCACCAGTGTCATTGCATGCGTGTTCTTTTCATAAACAATAACTAGAGTAATTGCATTTGTGTTCTTTTCATAAACCACATGGATCCACCAGTGTCATTGCATGTGTGTTCTTTTCATAAACCACATCTAGAGTCATTGCTTGTGTGTACTTTTCATAAACCACATGGATCCACCAGTGTCATTGCATGTGTGTTCTTTTCATAAACCACAACTAGAGTCACTGCATGTTTGTTCTTTTCATAAACCACATGGATCCACCAATGTCATTGCATGTGTGTTCTTTTCATAAACCAGATGGATCCACCATAGTCATTGCATGTGTGTTCTTTTCATAAAGCACATGGATCCACTAGAGTCATTACATGTGTGTTCTTTTCATAAACCACAACTAGAGTTCATTGCATGTGTGTTCTTTTCATAAAGCACATGGATCCACTAGAGTCATTGCATGCGTGTTCTTTTCATAAAACACAGGGATCCACTAGAGTTCATTGCATGTGTGTTCTATTCATAAACCACATGGATCCACTAAAGTTCATTGGATGTGTGTTCTTTTCATAAACCACATGGATCCACTAGAGTTCATTGCATGTATGTTCTTGTCATAAACGACATGGGTCCACCAATGTCATTGAATGTGTGTTCTTTTCATACACCCCATGGATCCACTAGAGTTCATTGCATGTGTGTTCTTCTCCTTTACCACCACTAGAGTAAATTCATGTGTGTTCTTTTCATAAACCACATGGATCCATCAGTGCCATTACATGTGTGTTCTTTTCATAAACCACATATGGATCCACCAGTGTCATTACATGTGTGTTCTTCTCATATACCACCACTAGAATCATTGCATGTGTGTTCTTTTCATAAACCACAACTAGAGTAATTGCATTTGTGTTCTTTTCATAAACCACATGGATCCACCAGTGTCATTGCATGTGTGTTCTTTTCATAAACCACATCTAGAGTCATTGCATGAGTGTTCTTTTCATAAACCACATGGATCCACTAGTGTCATTGCATGGGTGTTCTTTTCATAAACCATAACTAGAGTCATTACATGTGTGTTCTTTTCATAAACCACATGGATCCACCAGTGTCATTGCATGTGTCTTATTTTCATAAACCACATGGGTCCACCATAGTCATTGCATGTGTGTTCTTTTCATAAAGAACATGGATCCACCAGAGTGATTACGTGTGTGTTCTTTTCATAAACCACAACTAGAGTTCATTGCATATGCGTTCTTTTCATAAACCACATGGATCCACTAGAGTCATTGCATGTGTGTTCTTTTCATAAACCACATTGATCCACTAGAGTCATTGCATGTGTGGTCTTTTCATAAACCACATGGATCCACTAGAGTTCATTGCATTTGTGTTCTTTTCATAAACCACAAGTAGAACCATTACATGTGTGTTCTTTTCATAAACCACATGGATCCACCAGTGTCATTGCATGCGTGTTCTTTTCATAAACCACATGGATCCACTAGTGTCATTGCATTTGTGTTCTTTTCATAAACCATAGGTAGATTCATACCATCTGTGTTCTTTTCATAAACCACATGGATCCACCAGTGTCATTGCATGTGTGTTCTTTTCATAAACCACAACTAGAGTCATTGCATGTTTGTTCTTTTCATAAACCACATGGATCCACCGATGTCATTGCATGTGTGTTCTTTTCATAAACAAGATGGATCCACCATAGTCATTGCATGTGTGTTCTTTTCATAAAGCACATGGATCCACTAGAGTCATTACATGTGTTTTCTTTTCATAAACCACAACTAGAGTTCATTGCATGTGTGTTCTTTTCATAAAGCACATGGATCCACTAGAGTCATTGCATGCGTGTTCTTTTCATAAAACATAGGGATCCACTAGAGTTCATTGCATGTGTGTTCTATTCATAAACCACATGGATCCACTAGAGTTCATTGGATGTGTGTTCTTTTCATAAACCACATGGATCCACTAGAGTTCATTGCATGTGTGTTCTTGTCATAAACCACATGGGTCCACCAATGTCATTGAATGTGTGTTATTTTCATACACCCCATGGATCCACTAGAGTTCATTGCATGTGTGTTCTTCTCCTAAACCCACCACTAGAGTCAATTCATGTGTGTTCTTTTCATAAACCACATGGATCCATCAGTGTCATTACATGTGTGTTCTTTTCATAAACCACATATGGATCCACCATTGTCATTACATGTGTGTTCTTCTCATATACCACCACTATAATCATTGCATGTGTGTTCTTTTCAAAAACCACAACTAGAGTAATTGCATTTGTGTTCTTTTCATAAACCACATGGATCCACCAGTGTCATTGCATGTGTGTTCTTTTCATAAACCACATCTAGAGTCATTGCATGAGTGTTCTTTTCATAAACCACATGGATCCACTAGTGTCATTGCATGGGTGTTCTTTTCATAAACCACAACTAGAGTCATTACATGTGTGTTCTTTTCATAAACCACATGGATCCACCAGTGTCACTGCTTGTGTGTTCTTTTCATAAACCACATGGGTCCACCATACTCATTGCATGTGTGTTCTTTTCATAAAGCACATGGATCCACCAGAGTCATTACATGTGTGTTCTTTTCATAAACCACAAATAGAGTTCATTGCATATGCGTTCTTTTCATAAACCACATGGATCAACTAGAGTCATTGCATGTGTGTTCTTTTCATAAACCACATGGATCCACTAGAGTTCATTGCATTTGTGTTCTTTTCATAAACCACAAGTAGAACCATTACATGTGTGTTCTTTTCATAAACCACATGGATCCACCGGTGTCATTGCATGCGTGTTCTTTTCATAAACCACATGGATCCACTAGTGTCATTGCATTTGTGTTCTTTTCATAAACCATAGCCAGATTCATACCATCTGTGTTCTTTTCATAAACCACATGGATCCACCAGTGTCATTGCATGTGTGTTCTTTTCATAAACCACAACTAGAGTCATTGCATGTTTGTTCTTTTCATAAACCACATGGATCCACCAATGACATTGCATGTGTGTTCTTTTCATAAACAAGATGGATCCACCATAGTCATTGCATGTGTGTACTTTTCATAAATCACATGGATCCACTAGAGTCATTACATGTGTTTTCTTTTCATAAACCACAACTAGAGTTCATTGCATGTGTGTTCTTTTCATAAAGCACATGGATCCACTAGAGTCATTGCATGCGTGTTCTTTTCATAAAACATAGGGATCCACTAGAGTTCATTGCATGTGTGTTCTATTCATAAACCACATGGATCCACTAGAGTTCATTGGATGTGTGTTCTTTTCATAAACCACATGGATCCACTAGAGTTCATTGCATGTGTGTTCTTGTCATAAACCACATGGGTCCACCAATGTCATTGAATGTGTGTTCTTTTCATACACCCCATGGATCCACTAGAGTTCATTGCATGTGTGTTCTTCTCCTAAACCCACCACTAGAGTAAATTCATGTGTGTTCTTTTCATAAACCACATGGATCCATCAGTGTCATTACATGTGTGTTCTTTTCATAAACCACATATGGATCCACCAGTGTCATTACATGTGTGTTCTTTTCATAAACCACATCTAGAGTCATTGCATGAGTGTTCTTTTCATAAACCACATGGATCCACTAGTGTCATTGCATGGGTGTTCTTTTCATAAACCACAACTAGAGTCATTACATGTGTGTTCTTTTCATAAACCACATGGATCCACCAGTGTCACTGCTTGTGTGTTCTTTTCATAAACCACATGGGTCCACCATACTCATTGCATGTGTGTTCTTTTCATAAAGCACATGGATCCACCAGAGTCATTACATGTGTGTTCTTTTCATAAACCACAACTAGAGTTCATTGCATATGCGTTCTTTTCATAAACCACATGGATCAACTAGAGTCATTGCATGTGTGTTCTTTTCATAAACCACATTGATCCACTAGAGTCATTGCATGTGTGGTCTTTTCATAAACCACATGGATCCACTAGAGTTCATTGCATTTGTGTTCTTTTCATAAACCACAAGTAGAACCATTACATGTGTGTTCTTTTCATAAACCACATGGATCCACCAGTGTCATTGCATGCGTGTTCTTTTCATAAACCACATGGATCCACTAGTGTCATTGCATTTGTGTTCTTTTCATAAACCATAGCTAGATTCATACCATCTGTGTTCTTTTCATAAACCACATGGATCCACCAGAGTCATTGCATGTGTGTTATTTTCATAAACCACATGGATGCACTAGAGTTCATTGCATGTGTGTTCTTTTCATAAACCACATGGTCCCACTAGAGTTCATTTCATGTGCATTCTTTTCATAAACCACATGGATCCACTAGAGTTCATTGCATGTGTGTTCTTGTCATAAATCAGATGGATCCACTAGTGTCATTGAATGTGTATTCTTTTCATAAAGCACATCGATCCACTAGTGTCATTGCATTTGTGTTCTTTTCATAAACCATAGCTAGATTCATAGCATCTGTGTTCTTTTCATAAACCACATGGATCCACCAGAGTCATTGCATGTATGTTATTTTCATAAACCACATGGATTCATTAGAGTTCATTGCATGTGTGTTCTTTTCATAAACCACATGGTCCCACTAGAGTTCATTTCATGTGCATTCTTTTCATAAACCACATGGATCCACTAGAGTTCATTGCATGTGTGTTCTTCTCCTAAACCATCACTAGAGTCATTGCATGTGTGTTCTTTTTATAAACCACATGGATCCACCAGTGTCATTGCATGTGTGTTCTTTTCATAAACCACATATGGATCCACCAGTTTCATTGCATGTGTGTTCTTCTCCTAAACCACATGGATCCACTAGTGTCATTGCATGTGTGTTCTTTTCATAAACCACATATGGATCCACCAGTGTCATTGCATGTGTGTTCTTCTACTAAACCACCACTAGAGTCATTTCATGTGTGTTCTTTTCATAAACCACATGGATCCACCAGTGTCATTGCATGTGTGTTCTTTTCATAAACCACAGCTATAGTCATTGCATGTGTGTTCTTTTCATAAACAGCATGGATCCACCAGATTCATTGCATGTATGTTCTTTTCAAAAACCACATGGATCCATCAGTGTCATTGCATGTGTGTTCTTTTCATAAACCACAGCTATAGTCATTGCATGTGTGTTCTTTTCATAAACAACATGGATCCACCAGAGTCATTGCATGTGTGTTCTTTTCAAAAACCACATGGATCCACCAGATTCATTGCATGTGTGTTCTTTTCAAAAAACCTCAACTATTGTCATTGCATGTGTGTTGTTTTCATAAACCACATCTATAGTTGATTGCATGTGTGTTGTTTTCATAGACAACATGGATCCACTAGAGTTCATTCCATTTGTGTTCTTTTCATAAAGCACATCTAGAGTCATTGCATGTGTGTGTGCGTATCAGTGTGCATAATTGTGCTTTTAGGAAAAGAACACATGCAGTGATGCTACTCTAGCATGTGTCATTGAATGTGTGTTCTTTTCATAAACCACACGGATCCACTAGAGTTCATTGCATGTTTCTTCTTCTCCTAAACCACCACTAGAGTCATTGCATGTGTGTTCTTTTCATAAACCACATGGATCCACCAGTGTCATTGCATGTGTGTTCTTTTCATAAACCACAACTAGATTTATTGCATTCGTGTTCTTTTGATAAACCACATGGATCCACCAGTGTCATTGCATGTGTGTTCTTTTCATAAACCACAACTAGAGTCATTGCATGTGTGTTCTTTTCATAAACCACATGGATCCACCAGAGTCATTGCATGTGTGTTCTTTTCATAAACCACATGGATCCACCATAGTCATTGCATGTGTGTTCTTTTCATCAAGAACATGGATCCACAAGAGTCATTACATGTGTGTTCTTTTCATAAACCACAACTAGAGTTCATTGCGTGTGTGTTCTTGTCATAAACCACATGGATCCACTAGAGTCATTGCATATGTGTTCTTTTCATAAACCACATGGATCGACTAGAGTCATTGTATGTGTGTTCTTTTCATATACCACATGGATCCACTAGAGTTCATTGCATTTGTGTTCTTTTCATAAACCACAAGTAGAGTCATTGCATGTGTGTTCTTTTCATAAACCACATGGATCCAGTAGTGTCATTGCATTTGTGTTCTTTTCATAAACCATAGATAGATTCATAGCATATGTGTTCTATTCATAAACCACATGGATCCACCAGAGTCATTGCATGTGTGTTCTTTTCAATAACCTCAACTAGAGTCATTTCATGTGTGTTCTTTTCATAAACCACAACTATATTTCATTGCATGTGTGTTGTTTTCATAAACCACATGGATCCACTAGAGTTCATTCCATTTGTGTTCTTTTCATAAAGCACATCTAGAGTCATTGCATGTGTGTGTGCGTATCAGTGTGCATAATTGTGCTTTTAGGAAAAGAACACATGCAGTGATGCTACTCTAGCATGTGGTGTCCAACCATGTCAAGGAAACCTAGTAGCATGCTAGGATTCAACTACAGCATGCATATTTACAGAAAAAAGTCTTCGTTTATTGGGAAAGTTATACTTTTAATGTCGAATAGGGACTCACTAAGACAGAAATCAAGCATTGGGTCGAACTCTTCTTTGGTGTTAAGGTAGTAGCTGTGAATAGCCATCGACTACCTGGAAAGGGTAGAAGAAGAGGACCTATTCTTCTACCACCATCTTGAAAGAAGCTGCATCACCACACCCCATTGGATGTGTGTGTGTGTGTGTGTGTGTGTATTAGTGTGCATAATTGTGGTTTTGGAAAAGAACATATGCAGTGATGCCACCACATCATGTGTGTTATTTTCATAAACCACAAGGATCCACTAGAGTTCATTGCACGTGTCTTCTTTAAATAAACCACATGGATCCACTAGAGTTCATTGCATGTGTGTTCTTTTCATAAACCACATGGATCCACTAGTGTCATTGAATGTGTGTTCTTTTCATAAACCACACGGATCCACTAGAGTTCATTGCATGTTTGTTCTTCTCCTAAACCACCACTAGAGTCATTGCATGTGTGTTCTTTTCATAAACCACATGGATCCACCAGTGTCATTGCATGTGTGTTCTTTTCATAAACCACAACTAGATTTATTGCATTTGTGTTCTTTTCATAAACCACATGGATCCACCAGTGTCATTGCATGTGTGTTCTTTTCATAAACCATAACTAGAGTCATTGCATGTGTGTTCTTTTCATAAACCACATGGATCCACCAGTGTCATTGCATGTGTGTTCTTTTCGTAAACCACATGGATCCACCAAAGTCATTGCATGTGTATTATTTTCATCAAGCACATGGATCCACAAGAGTCATTACATGTGTGTTCTTTTCATAAACCACAAGTAGAGTTCATTGCGTGTGTGTTCTTTTCATAAACCACATGGATCCACTAGAGTCATTGCATGTGTGTTCTTTTCATAAACCACATGGATCGACTAGAGTCATTGTATGTGTGTTCTTTGCATATACCACATGGATCCACTAGAGTTCATTGCATTTGTGTTCTTTTCATAAACCACAAGTAGAGTCATTGCATGTGTGTTCTTTTCATAAACCACATGGATCCACCAATGACATTGCATGCGTGTTCTTTTTAGAAGCCACATGGATCCAGTAGTGCCATTGCATTTGTGTTCTTTTCATAAACCATAGATAGATTCATAGCATATGTGTTCTATTCATAAACCACATGGATCCACTAGAGTCATTGCATGTGTGTTCTTTTCATAAACCACATGGATCCACTAGAGTTCATTGCATGTGTGTTCTTTTCATAAACCACATGGACCCACTAGAGTTCATTTCATGTGCATTCTTTTCATAAACCACATGGATCCACTAGAGTTCATTGCATGTGTGTTCTTGTCATAAATCACATGGATCCACTAGTGTCATTGAATGTGTATTCTTTTCACAAACCACATGGATCCTCTAGAGTTCATTGCATGTGTGTTCTTCTCCTAAACCATCACTAGAGTCATTGCATGTGTGTTCTTTTCATAAACCACATGGATCCACCAGTGTCACATGGATCCACCAGTGTCATTACATGTGTGTTCTTTCCATAAACCACATATAGATCCACCAGTGTCATTGCATGTGTGTTCTTCTACTAAACCACCACTAGAGTCATTGCCTGTGTATTCTTTTCATAAACCACATGGATCGACCAGTGTCATTGCATGTGTGTTCTTTTCATAAACCATAGCTATAGTCATTGCATGTGTGTTCTTTTCATAAACAACATGGATCCACCAGAGTCATTGCATGTGTGTTCTTTTCAAAAACCACATGGATCCACCAGAGTCATTGCATGTGTGTTCTTTTCAAAAACCACAACTATTGTCATTGCATGTGTGTTCTTTTCATAAACCACATCTATAGTTCATTGCATGTGTGTTGTTTTCATAAACCACATGGATCCACTAGAGTTCATTCCATTTGTGTTCTTTTCATAAAGCAAATCTGGAGTCATTGCATGTCTGTGTGCGTATCAGTGTGCATCATTGTAGATTTAGGAAAAGAACACATGTAGTGATGCTACTCCAGCATGTGGTGTCCAACCATGTCAAGGAAACCTAGTAGCATGCTGGGATTCAACTACAGCATGTATACTACAATCATCTTGAAACAAGCTGCATCACCACACCCCCATTGGATGTGTGTGTATTAGTGTACATCATTGTAGTTTTGGAAAAGAACATATGCAGTGATGCCACCACATCATGTGTGTTCTTTTCATAAACCACATGGATCCACTAGAGTTCATTGCCCGTGTCTCCTTTTCATAAACCACATGGATCAACTATAGTTCAATGCATGTGTGTTCTTTTCATAAACCACATGGATCCACTAGTGTCATTGAATTTGCGTTCTTTTCATAAACCACATGGATCCACTAGAGTTCATTGCATGTGTGTTCTTCTCCTAAACCACCACTAGAGTCATTGCATGTGTGTTCTTTTCATAAACCACATGGATCCACCAGTGTCATTGCATGTGTGTTCTTTTCATAAACCACAACTAGAGTTATTGCATTTGTGTTCTTTTCATAAACCACATGGATCCACCAGTTTCATTACATGTGTGTTCTTTTCATAAACCACATCTAGAGTCATTACATGTGTGTTCTTTTAATCAACCACATGGATCCACTAGGGTCATTGCATGTGTGTTCTTTTCATAAACCACATGGATCCACCAATGTCATTGCATGTGTGTTCTTTTCATAAACCATAGCTAGAGTCATTGCATGTGTGTTCTTTTCATAAACCACATGGATCCACTATAGTCATTGCATGTGTGTTCTTTACATAAAATACAGGGATCCACTAGAGTTCATTGCATGTGTGTTCTATTCATAAACCACATGGATCCACTAGAGTTCATTGAATGTGTGTTCTTTTAAAAAACCACATGGATCCACTAGAGTTTATTTCATGTGTGTTCTTGTCATAAACCACATGGGTCCACCAATGTCATTGAATATGTGTTCTTTTCATAAACCCCATGGATCCACTAGAGTTCATTGCATGTGTGTTCTTCTCCTAAACCACCATTAGAGTCATTGCATGTGTTTTCTTTTCATAAACCACATGGATCCACCAGTGTCATTGCATGTGTGTTCTTTTCATAAACCACATATGGATCCACCAGTGTCACTACATGTGTGTTCTTCTCCTATACCACCACTAGAATCATTGCATGTGTGTTCTTGTCATAAACCACATGGATCCACCAGTGTCATTACATGCGTGTTCTTTTCATAAACCACAACTAGAGTAATTGCATTTGTGTTCTTTTCATAAACCACATGGATCCACCAGTGTCATTGCATGTGTGTTCTTTTCATAAACCACATCTAGAGTCATTGCTTGTGTGTTCTTTTCATAAACCACATGGATCCACCAGTGTCATTGCATGTGTGTTCTTTCCATAAACCACAAGTAGAGTCATTGCATGTGTGTTCTTTTCATAAACCACATGGATCCACCAGTGTCATTGCATGTGTGTTCTTTTCATAAACCACATGGATCCACCATAGTCATTCCATGTGTGTTCTTTTCATAAAGCACATGGATCCACCAGAGTCTTTACATGTGTGTTCTTTTCATAAACCACAACTAGAGTTCATTGCATGTGTGTTCTTTTCATAAAGCAGATGGATCCACTAGAGTCATTGCATGTGTGTTCTTTTCATAAAACACATGGATTGATACGTTGCTAACGTATCCATAATTTTTGATGTTCCATGCTTGGTTTTATCTACTTTCTTGTGTTTTGTTCCAACTTTGGAGTACTTTCTATACACTTTCTTGGACTAACCTATTAACAAGAGCCACAGTGCCAGCTGCCTGTTTTGTGCTGTTTTTGGTTCCAGGAAAGTCAGAAAATGAATATTCTCGGAATTGGACGGGACAAAAGCCAAAGTCAGTTTTTCACCGAGGGACACCTGGAGCCAGAATACGAGACGGAGATGGGCCAGGGGCCGCCACACCACCTGGCCAGCGGCACTGCCAAGGCCAGGTGGTCTGGCCCCTAGGCACCCCTCGCCTCCCTTTCGCCTATAAGATGCCTCCGATACTGAAATCCTAAGTACCACCATCAAAATTCCACGAAGAGTTCATGGCCTTCATCTCCATCCCTAGATCGGGAGGGATCTGAAGCTCTTCCCGGCACCCTGCCGGAGGGGAGAATTCACCCTGGAGTCCTTCTTCATCACCATGCAAGCCTCTAGTGTGATGTGTGAGTAGTTCATCTCTGGATTACGGGTCCATCTAGTAGCTAGATGGATGGTTCTCCTCATTTGTGCTATCATGTTTAGATCTTGTGAGCTCCGTTCATGATCAAGATCATCTATTTTGTAATTGATATATGTTGTGTTTGCGGGGATCCGATGGATATTGAGATGCTATTTCAGATTGATTATTGATTCTATCATGTCTTTGTTATTTGTGATCTTGCATGCTTTCCGTTGTTAGTATCTATCTTGGCCAAGTAGATGCTAGCAACTCCAAGAGTTAGTATTTATGCTCGATAGTGGGTTCATGCCTCTAGTAATCTGGGGAAATGACAGAAATCTCTAAGGTACTAGATGTCTTGTTGCTACTAGGGAGAAAACAACAATCCTTTGTTCATAGAACAATTGTATTGTTTACTTTACACGCAATGCGTAATGCAATTATCTGTTGCTTGCAACTTAATACTGGAGGGGGTTCAGATGATAACCTGAAGGTGGATTATTAGTCATATATGCAGTTGGATTACGGTCTATGTATAATGTTGTAATTCCCAATCGAATCTCAAAGGAGTTAAGATGAGTAGTATATGCATGTATTTCTTTCTCGATGTTTGTCAATTGCCCCATTGTAGTTTGTTCACCCAACATGTTATCTATCTGAAGGAGAGCCACCACTAGTGAACTATGGACCCCGGTCCTTTCTTTTATCAATCTACAATCAATTGTTTACTGTTTTCTGTTTACTTTCTGCAAACTATTACTTTCTTCCACTCGATACGTTTAATCCCTTGTTTTTAGCAAAACCGGTGAGATTGAAAACCTCATCGCAAGTTGGGGGCAAAGTTCTATGGTTGTGTTGTGCAGGTCTCCACGTTGCTGTTGGCACCGGTAGTGCGCCCTGTGTCGTGGTGGTGGCACGGCAGATGCCATGGATAGGCTAAAGATGGGGCCAATGTGTGCTAGGGGAATCCAGGGAGGGAGAACATGGTGATTCCACGCATGGAAGTTCTTGTATTCTCTGTATCAATGGTGTTTACAAGTGTTCTTGAGGCCCTTAGCAAGAAGGAGACAATGTCGCTTACCCCTCACTAACTAGCCCTCGAGTTCTACCTTAGACAGACAGTGATTCCTCTAAATGCGGTCCCCTCTCTATGGAGGCCCTGGTGCTCCTTATATAGGGAGCCCGAGTTACAATTCCAGGGCACAGGTGGCAGCATATTCTATGAATATGCTCCTTTCCTAAAGCAGATGCTTCTTTATTCTTCTTTAACGGCTCGTCCGGGCTTTGGACGTAACCCGCAGCATCATCCTCTTCTTTTGGCGACACAAGCTACGTCATCCGGCTTTGCCTGCGTCACCTAGGTCACTTCTGACCCGCTGGTACTCTCCTTTACTTTACTTTGCACATGCTTCAGCTAGTAAAGCCACCTTTTCACCAGCGGGGAATTCCTTCTCTCTGAAGCCAAGGTAATCCGGCTAGCATATAGCTAATCCGACCTACCCAATTACCTGCAAAACAGATAGGCATGGCCGGGATAGATCTTATGCCGGCCGGACCATTGTCAAGGTAATTCCCCCTGGGCTGGGCCACACCGTGATTCGGCCTGCCTTGAGGTGACCCGGTCAGCATTTTGCTTTGACCGCGCTGTACCCCGGCTAACTTGGCCCTTATACCCCGGCGTTACCCTACCCGGGGGTATCCCCCAACATTAGTCCCCGAAGCTGGTGCGGTCTTAGCAACTTTTCAGTTGTTAAGGCCACAGCAGGTTCCCATATCCGAATCTCTTATTCCTAGGGCCGAGTTATCTCGTAGCCTGGAATTTCTTTTCCAGCATTCCTTTCGCTCTTTCCGGGTTACTCCTCATTGGCTAGGTATTTTGCCTGCTTATCCGGGTTTCTTTTCCTTCTCTCATATGCTTCTCCATATCCTACGTGGAGGGTAATCATCATTTGCCTCATTTTAAGGGCCATGCGCATTTACCGCGCCGGTTACTGTCGCTGCGTCAGGCATAACTGCTGTAAACGTCCCATCATTGCAGCGCCTCGTTAACTGTAACGCCATGTCCCGTCATGGGATCATTTGCTCCTGTGGCCCCTCTTGTGGCCTTGCTCTGATTGGTTGTTTGTGACGCATACACGCTCGCTGCGCACTGCACGCCACCCGCAAAGGATCCCACGACGCGCGTGGCACGGTTAAGTAGAGGGTGCGGTGCACTCCCAGGGGAAGTTCCTCCATTCGCACCGCACCCCCTTGCTCTCTCTCTTCTTCACTACGACTTCGCCGCCGCCGGTTTTCTTCTCCTCGAGTGCCACTGTGACCATGCTCTAGTGATATTTCATGCCGGCGCCACCATTTCCAGTGCCACTCGCCACCACGGGGCCTTGCGCTTCCCGTTTCCCCTCTTCTGGCTACCATTACTCAGATTATCCCCTCGAAAGCTTCAATCTCGCCATGATTGAAGCAGAAGATGCAATGGTGGCGCGGTAGGAGGAAGGGACGGAGAGCCGCGAGCGTGGATGCTGGGATGGCTCCATCGCCTGCGAGGAGGACCTTGCTTGGCTCTACGACTCCCATCGCATCCCCGCCGGTGCCTACCGCCTCCCCTCCGATGAGATTACTCCCACCCCCAAATCCGGGGAGTACGTAGTTTTGTTGTCGCATTTCCAACGCGGCTTCGGCCTTCCTACCTCTGATTTCTTCTTCGATTTCATCTCCACCTATAAATTGCAACCGCATCATCTTCCCGCAAATGCTATCACCTCTCTGTCCTCCTTTGCCTCAGGCATTGAAAGATACATCGGCCTCTGGCCAACCAAAGAACCGTGGATCAAGTTCTTTGGTCTGCGGAGGAATGTGGTTCCGGATCCGGAGCGTGCCCTAGAGGACAAACATGTGACCCAGTGTGGCGCTGCCTCCATCTCTCCCCAGAAACAATCCGTCTTCCCCCGGGTCACGAGGTTAGAATCTTGCAAGGGCTAGGCCCGGACCTTCTTCTATGTCCGGAACACCACCAAGGAGGATCAGATCTGGCTGCTCCCCTTCAGACTCGGTCCTCCAGATACTTCGCAATGGGAAAGCATCCCCAAGCGCGCTATAGCCCTGGCGAATCAAGTGGCTCACCGGATAATGGAGCTGCTTAAGGAGCATCTCCAAGGGGGGGGGATATCATGATCACTTTCCTCCGCAGCCGGGTCTCCCCCCTCTAGAAGCGAGCCCACAAGATCTGCTACCTTAGTGGTCCTCTTGACCCTCACCGGACCTCCTCCTTCGACCTGTATAACTCGGCGGTTTACCTCCTGGTTAAGGCTGTCTTCAACGTGGAGAAGGAGTTCTCCGAGGCTTGGGAGTGGGGACTTGAGCCATTCACTCGCGCCAACCCTCCTCCAAGGATAAGTTAACCTTCTTTTTCTATCCGGATTTTCTTTGTATGTTGATTTCTCTTTGTAACTTGCCTATTATTCTTTCAGAGATTTCTCCAGCAAACGCTGGAGGATGGCGAGGTTCTGGCCAGCAAGTGGATGGAGGACCGCCCTGAGGGAGACTAGGTGGATACTGACCCGGAGGCCTTCTTGCCTGCCCCGGACATCGTCAAGCGCAGTGCTGGTAAGGCCTCTTCTCTAAGGGATTGGCCAGACGATGATGATTCGGACACTAAGGTCCTAGAGGTACTTGATCCGGTTCTTATTTCTTATTTGCATCTGCCTTATGTTCGAATGTTCATCTAACCCGGGCGCTTAGGTCCATGAGGTTCCCCCGCTTGTGTCTGGTGGCCCGGCCCTGGCCCCTTCCCAGAAGCGTGTAGCTACCCCGGCCACAGCTTCGGAGGCGCCGCCACCCAAGAAGAGGCAAAAGAAGTCCGGAGTTAAACCCTCGGCCAAGCCTGCCGCCAAGAGCATAGTCTAGAAGGCACCCAAGCCTCGGGCTCCTCCTACCGTCGACGAGTAAGTCCTTTTAGCATTTCTATCTCGAATTCTTCCATTGCTTGCCTTAGTCTCTGGTTGGTGCTTTCTTTTTGACTTGTTGTCCTTCCTTTTTTCAGAGCTCCTGTGGATGTCTCCCAGAGCGGTTCCGGCATAGTATCCTCACTCCGGAGCGATCCCTCTCCCTCCCGCAATGATGACCAACGTCCGCTTAGCCCTATTCATGAGGGTTCTGCGGCCGCGCCTGACCAGAGTCCACCTCGTCAAGAGGAGGGCTACGTCGACGTGGGAGGGGGAGCGGGCCGGATTTGGATACAGCAATGCTGGATCTGCCCAGCTCCTCGGCCTCTGTGCCCAATGTTGAGGCGCTAGATTCATCGGCGCTGCCCCCAGTATCCCCAGTACCAGCAACAGCACCAGCAACACCAGCAGCAGCAGTAGCATCAACACCAACACCAGCACCAGCAGCAGCAACAGCAGCACCAACACCAGCAGCAAGAACAACCCCCGCAAGGGCCTCCAAGCCTCCTAAGGGGAAAGCTCCTTTGGCCCCCACCGGGTCCTCCCCTTCAATCAGTGATTTCTTTCAACACGCTCCTCAACCCTCATCCGGCAAAGCTATGAAGACTTCCTGCCAGCATCCGGCCAGCTCGGATCGAGGCGACAAGCAGCTGGTTTTGCACACCAGCCCCGCTGCGGCTCAATTTGCCAGGCGCGAGGCCCATGTGAAGGGCCTATTGACGAGCCATTCTGCGAGTGGCGAGAGTTACAGTCCACATATCCTTGAGTATGTGAAAAACTAGAACAACACCGACATCGTCGACCCTTAGGGCAATCTCCTAGAAAGGTTCGGCCCTGGTGAGTTTAACACGCAAATGAACTCCACCACTCAAGCTATCTCCCTAGTTGGCCGGATGATGGAGGTAATCCTTTTTCTCTGCTGTTGATGTTTCTTTTATAACTTGTTTGTAGGTATATCCTACTCCCCGAGCATCCGAGGGAATAACTTGTTATTCGGTCGGATGCTCCCTAGTTTTTGTTCATGTTGTCACTAATTTGCACTATATTTTGGGCCGGGTCTAGTTCCCTTGGCTCAGATCATGTAGTTCTCAAATATCCACACACCTAGAGCCGGGTTAAGTTCCACTTGGCCTGGATCTTCTAGACTTCGAATATCCACACACCTAGAGCCGGGTTAAGTTCCACTTGGCCCGGATCTTGTAGACTTCGAATATCCACACACCTAGAGCCGGGTTAAGTTCCACTTGGCCCGGATCTTGTAGACTTAGAATATCCACACACCTAGAGCCGGGTTAAGTTCCACTTGGCCCGAATCTTGTAGACTTCAAATATCCACACACCTAGAGCCGGGTTAAGTTCCACTTGGCCCGGATCTTGTAGACTTCGAATATCCACACACCTAGAGCCGGGTTAACTTCCACTTGGCCCGGATCTTGTAGACTTCGAATACCCACACACCTAGAGCTGGGTTAAGTTCCACTTGGCCCGGATCTTGTAGACTTCGAATATCCACACACCTAGAGTCGGGTTAAGTTCCACTTGGCCTGGATCTTGTAGACTTCGAATATCCACACACCTAGAGCCGGGTTAAGTTCCACTTCGCCCAGATCTTGTAGACTTCGAATAATTTCCACTGTCTCTGAAATTTTGTCTCTTTCTTGTTTCAGATTACCACTAACCGCCGATCCGCTGAATTCCAGTGCCTGATGGACTCCTACAAAGACATACGCGGGCGTCATGGTAAACTCCTGGAGGAGTACCATAAGAGGGGTTAGTTTCCATTTCTATCCCTTCCTTGTTCATTCAAACTCCTTAGAGCTTATATGAATGTTTTGTCCGGATTACGCAGCCGAGGTTGAGGCTAAGAATATCATCATGAGGAAGAATCTTGCTGAGATCAGAGGTAACTTTATCCCCTTTACATGATCATTGTACCCTCCATGCTTTATCTGGTGGACATTCATATTTTGGGTCCTCCGGATCATGTTGCAGTTGCTCTTGAGGACAGTGTTCCTATGCCTGAACTAATGACCCACTGCTTGGAACAATCAGGAAAGTATGAAGCTGAACTGAAGAAGAAGGAACCTGAGATAGCTCGGCTCCAGTAGCAAGACTCGGAGATTACTCGGCTGAATGCCGAAATCCAGAGGCTAAAGAGTTCTCATCAGTCTGCGCTGGAGAAGGCCGATCAGGAGTTTGCCAACGAGAAGGAGCGTCTAGTTACGCAAATCTCTAAGGACAAGGCCCTACTGGAGGAAGCCGACGTCAAACTTGCGTCGGCGATCACTGAGTGCGAAAAACTCCAGGTCCACAACGCCAACACTGATTCCGAGATTCATCGACTTCTCTTCCACATTGCGTGTAAGTTCTCCGCTCTTGCCTGATTTGTCACAATTCGGATTTGGTCCATCCGCTCACTGTTCCTTCTCTTATCCTTAGGCAAATTTCCAGAGAGCAATTCGTTCGTCGCCTCCGCCGTACGCGAATCCCGTGAGCAGCGTGGAGGTCCCGTTGGTCCTGATGCCGAGCCAATTCCTTATGCCATAGAGGATCTCCTGGCAAGTCTCACCGCTCGTCTTGATATAGTGAGGAATTTCGTCTCGGACATTATCCCAGTAGCGACACGGATGTTTGGTTGCCTCTGGCCTGGTGAGACCATTCCCAAGAGAATCTCAGACTTCATAGCCAAACTCATGGAATGTGAGACACAACTGGACCTGTGGCGCGAATCCATGGCACAGGCTGGAGCTGACATTGCTTTGAAGTTTACGCTTTCATGGTATGAAGGGATTGACTTAGCACTGCTCAAGCATATGTGCACCGGGTCTAAGTGGTGCGAGGATCCGGAGTGGATCGCGCGCCGCTAGGCCTATGCGAACAATCTCATTCAGTACTCCCTCTGCCATGCCTGGAATGAGGGGCCGAGCTTCCTTGACGCTGCTGATGATGAAATTGTCTCTGGAGATGTAGAAGGGAATGAGAGCGAGGACTCCGAGTTAGGCGACGAAGCTGAAGACCCGAAGGACAACGGAGTTGACCCGGACGAGGAGGCCGAAGCTAGCGCTCCTCCCGTACACTCCGGAGTACCTCCCTCAACAGATGATTCTCCTGCTGCTTCTGCCCCTTGAAAAACACTCATCATATTTATCAGATCCCTGGAATGCCGGGCGTAGATGTACTTGAATACCTTGGTTTGTTTGTGCTAAAATTTTATGTTTCGAACTAAGTTTTTATTGCCAGATTATCGTGGGCAAAGTCCCCGAGTTTCATTTTCCTGTTCCTCCAACTTTTGACTCGGCTTGCGTCTACCTTGATTCTGTTTTTTGACTTACGAGTCCGAGGTTCAAAAAATTGTCTTAACAGTACTTGAAACCTTGAGATTAGCTCAAAATGATTCGGCGCTTTAGTGAAGAAAATAAACTAAGAGTTAGCCAAAAAAAACAACGTCGGCCCGCTTAAGTTTTTCTTCCTTAGTTGTTTTTCATGTGCTTTGCCATTCCAAACTTGTTCTCTTGCTTGCCATGAAGCCAATTCTTGTTGGACAGCAGCAAAGTCGAAGAGTTAGGTTTTTGGTGCTAACACATTACTAATCCAACTAAGACGTAAGCGACCTAACCCAGCCGACATAAAGAATATGAAAACAAGACAAATGCTATAGCCGTCCCCGAGTTTCTGCTCGGGGTGGCAAAGTTTTTATTGATAAGCTCATTGCCGACATACATACCGACATACGAGTAGTTCGGATACATTCACCTCTCAGGTGTAGAAAGGACGCAGCAGTGCTACGTTCCATGGTCTCTTGGATTCCTCTCCGGACCTGTCCGCCTTGTTCTTTTGCTGGGGCTGTGCATCAATAAGATAGTAGGAATCATTGCGCAAAGCTTTGATCACAATGAAGGGCCCTTCCCATGGGGGGATAACTTATGCATGCCAACAATGTGCTTTATATTCCTTAGCACTAAATCACCTTCCCGAAAAACACGAGGGTTTACTTTCCGGCTATGATAGCGTCGGAGATTTTGCTGGTATATGGTGGATCTGGACAAGGCCAGTTCTCTCGCTTCTTCCAGTAGATCAACATTATTTTGCCGGGCTTCGCGTACTTCGGCTTCCATATATTGGATGACCCTAGGCGAATCATGCTCTATGTTGGCTGGTAATACAGCTTCTTCCCCATATACCAGAAAGAATGGTGTATAGCCTGTTGATCGATTCGGAGTTGTTCTTAAACTCCATAATACCGCTGGTAGTTCTTCTATCTAGCACCCTGCTGATCTTTGTAGCGGCTCTATGAGCCGGGGTTTTATCTCGGACAATACTAGTCCGTTGGATCTTTCCACTTGCCCGTTCGACGCGGGGTGGGCGACTTAGGAGACATCTAACCGGATCTTCTTTTCCTGGCAGAACCTCGCAAATGCTCCTTCGGCAAAATTTGTCCCGTTATCAGTTATGATGCTATGAGGGTAGCCATACCTTGAGATTATATCCTTGAGGAATCTTACTGCCGTTGCCCCATCATATTTCCGAATTGGTTTCACTTCAATCTATTTGGTGAACTTGTCAACCATGACCAGCATGTGGGTCATCCCTCCTTTGGCCGGCTTAAATGGCACTACCATATCTAGGCACCATACAGCAAATGGCCATGTAATTGGGATAGTTTTCAGCTCCGACATTGGCATATGAGTTTTCGCGGCGTATCTTTGACAACCATTACATTTTCTCACCAAGTCCTCTGCTTGCTCCAAAGCACTGGGCCAATAAAATCCATGCCGGAAAGCCTTTGCTACTAAGGCCCTTGAGGAGGCATGGTGGCCACATTCCCCTTGGTGAATATCTCGGAGTATGTCGAGTCCTTCCTCCGGATCAACGCACCGTTGAAGTACTGCTGTCACACTCCTTTTGTATAATTCGGTGTTGATAATGGTATAAGCCTTTGCCCTTCTCTGAATTTGCCTTGAACTTATTTCATCATCCGGCAAGATTCCCTCCTTCAGGAAATCAAAAATTGTCTTGGCCCAAGACGGTATAGGTCGGACGGGAAATGGTTCCTCATCCACTTCCATCGCATCCACCGACATAACTCCTGCCGGATCAAGCTACAGAGTCCCCGGGTTTGCTGAAGCAGTTCCCGGGTTTGCTGAGGTGCCTCCCCATTTTATTTCCATAGGAGAAGCTCCTGATCCGGTGAGCGCCGGGATATAAATTGAATCTGATTCGGGTGAGGGTGTGATAGATGGTTTTCTCAAGTGTTCTAAAGCCACATTTGGCGGAATGGGTTGCGGGATGAGCCCAGCTTGGACAGTGTATCTGCTGCCTCGTTTTCGCTCTGAGGTACGTGATGGAACTCACACCCTTCAAAAAATCCACTTATCTTCTGGATATGGAACCTATACAAGGCCATGTTAGCATCCAGGGCATCCCAATTTCCAGACACTGGCTGTACCACCAAATCCGAATCTCCAAAGCACTGTATTCGGCGTATCCCCACTTCCTTTGCCACTTTGAGACCATGCACCAGCGCTTCATATTCCGCCACATTATTTGAGGCACTAAAATGGATCTGTTGGACATACTTTAGTTGATCCTTCTTGGGCGAGGTAAGCACTACCCAGCGCCTAATCCATCTTTCAGTTTCGATCCGTCGAAGTGCATCTGCCAATAATTGGAGTCCGGCAGGGGTGGCTCGTATTGCATTTCAGCCCAGTCCACAAAGAAATCCGCCACCACTTGTGATTTCATCGCGTCTCTTCTGTCAAACTATGGCGCATATGGAGCTAATTCGATTGCCCACTTTGCTATTCTGCCGCTTGCGTCCTTGTTACTCATGATCTCCGAAATAGGCGCCTCACATATCACCTTGATGGGGTGTTCCTCGAAATAGTGCTTGAGCTTCTTGGCTGACATATACACGCCCTATGCCATCTTCTAATAATGAGGATAGTTCTGTTTTGACGTTGACAATACTTCGCTCAGATAATACACCGGCCTTTGCACAGACTTTCCTTCCTCTTCGCGCTCCACTACGATCACTGCACTTACGACTCGGTTGGTCGCGTCTACGTAAAGCAACATTGGTTCCTTAGGTAATGGTGCAGCTAGTATTGGCGCGGTAGATAGCATCTTTTTCAACTCGCGAAATGCAAGATCCTCCTGTGGCGTCCATGTGAACTTATCTGCTTTTTTCATTAACTGATAGAGGGGCAAGGCCTTCTCTCCCAGCCGACATACAAACCGACTCAATGTTGCCAGGCAACCAGTGAACTTCTGGACATCATTAAGACACTTTGGTAACTCCATTCTTTCTATGGCCCGGATCTTCGTCGGGTTAGCTTCAATGCCACAGCTAGATACCAGGAAACCGAGTAACTTTCCGGCTGGTACACCGAAGGTGCATTTCTCCAGGTTCAGTTTCATTCAGAACCTTCTCAAGTTCGCGAACGTCTGCCGGATATCCTCAAGGAGCGTATTGCATTCCTTGGTTTTTATCACCACATCATCCACATACACCTCCACATTCCGACCTATTTGGTCATGCAAGCATTTTTGCATGCAACGTTGGTATGTTGCTCCTACATTACGTAATCCAAACGGCATAGTTCGATAACAATAAGCCCCGTACGAAGTAACGAATGCAGTCTTTATTTGATCATCTAGATTTAGGGGTATCTGATGGAAACCAGAATACGCGTCAATGAATGACAGTAGTTCACATCCGGCAGTTGAGTCTATGACCTGATCTATTCTAGGGAGTGGAAATGGATCTTTTGGACACGCCTTATTCAGGTTCGTGTAATCAATACACATGCGCCATACCACTGCCACGTTCGGATCATCCTTCTTTTTCTCCACCAACACCGGATTAGAGAGCCAATCCGGATATAGTACCTCCATGATAAATCCGGCCGCTAGCAATCTTGCTATCTCTTCTCCAATTACTTTTCTTCTATCTTCTGCAAAACACCTGAGAGGCTGCTTTACTGGCTTAGCCCCGGGTCTTACATTCAATGAGTGCTCAGCCAACTCCCTCGGTACACCTTGCAGATCTTGTGTAGACCAAGCAAAGATATCCCGATTCTCACGGAGGAAGTTGACGAGCTCGCTTTCCTATTTACTGCTTAACCCGACACCTATGGTAACGGCGCGCTCTGGGAACAGATCATCAACTGGCACTTTTTTCGTATCCTCCATCGCTTGGAACGATACGCTCCCATGCGGGTTGGTCAGGGCCGGCATATGTTGTTGCGCGGATTGAGCCAATGCCGCCACCTCTGGTATCTTCCTTTTCTCTTGAGCTATCATGAGTGACTTGGCTAAATTAGATCCGGCTGATGCGCATTCGATCGAACGCCGGAAGTCCCCTGATATTGTTATCACACCCCTTGGTCCGGGCAACTTCATCTTAAGGTAACTGACGTGGGTAGTTGCCATGAATTTGCTCAGCACTGGCCTGCCAAGTAATGTGTGATACACACTTTCCAGATTTACTACCTCAAATTCTAAGTTCTCAGTGCGGCAGTTGTCTCTTGTGCCGAATAACACGTCAACCCGGACCTTACCTATTGGTTCACAAGATATTCCTGGCACAATACCGTGAAAAGTGGTCCTTGTTGCTTGCAGCATGTTCTCTGTTATCCCCAATTTGTGCATGGTATCCTTGTACATAATGTTGATACTGCTGCCATTGTCAATCAATACCTTGGAATACCTCACATTGAGATTCGGTCCGATAAATGTCGTATCCAAGACCAGAGCGTAGGTTCCTGGGCTTGGCATGATCATCGGGTGATCCTTGATACTCCATGTGATCTCTTGATCCGCCCAAGGCATATATCTCGGCACAGCCGGCATTACTGCATTCACCTCCATATGCCGGCGCAGTAAGCTTTTCCGGTCATTCTCTTCCGTGGTGAACACACAATAGCTTTGATGATGTTCCCTGTACTCATTTCGTCCTTCATTCTCGTTGTAACATTGGCCTTGTTGCTGGTTATTCCCTACTTGATGTACCGCATCCCTTCTTTCCGAATTCTCGTACCTCGGCGGAGGTGGTGGCAGCATCAGTTGCTGTCCATTTCCCCCTGTTAGTAACGGTGCCCGGGGTGTTTCATTTCTAGGTGCCTCGTTCCGAGGTGCCTGAGCATTCCCCGAACCCACCTGTTCCAACTTCCTCATCCATTCACAGTGCCGGGTCATATGATTCGCTGGACTGTTCGGACTTGGCATATGAAATTTGCAAGGTTGATCCAGCATAGACTCGAACGTATACCTCGGACTATCCTTTCGTTCCTGCCATTGCTTTTCTACTCCAGGGTCCAAGGCTTTCTTCCTTCGCTTTTTTGCTGCCAGTTTTGCCCTCCAATTTTCTGCTCTGGCATTGGCTTGCTCCAGCATTGGGTTGATCCCGGTCCACTGCTGCAACCTGCTGCGAGTTATACCGATAATCTGGACGCTCATCCCTTCTTTTTCCTCGGAAATCATTCCTCCTTGATGACCCAGAGTTATCTCGGTTGTAATATTCCTCATTTTCTTCATTGGACATTAGCCGGGGTTGAGTTGGATCTCCCAAGGCATATGAATATGCAATCCGGATTGTCTCGGACAAGGTGGTTGGCATATCTCGCTGCAACCTTTTCCACAACATACTTCCATACCTGCATCCCTGAGCAAACCATGCAATTGCTTGCGATTCAATCACCCCTTCGCACGAGTTTCGCACATTACAACACCGAGTCAGGAAATCTCTATCTGGCTCATTCGGTCTCTGCCGGCATAGTGCAAGGGTCTGTGGTCTATTGGGTCTCTTGTAAGTGCTTGAGAAATTGCTAACAAATAGTTCCTGGAAATCCAACCAACAGTTCACACGCCCTGGTGGCAAATTGTTCAGCCAAACCCGCGCTGGTCCTTCCAGCATATGTGGTACATATCTCACTGCCCATCTCAAATTCCCTATCGCGATCTTGACGGCTGTGGCATAATCAATCAGCCAATCCTCTGGCTTAGTACTCCCATCATAGGTTCGGGTTCCCCTGGCCAGTTGGAAGTTCGGCACAGGTGGCTCATTCATGATCCGGGGCCCAAAACATGCTGGACCTGGTGGACCTCGTAGTTCGATTTGCTCCAACCTATAAATCCTATCCAACTTCAACCTCGCATCATCTTGTTGCAAGTTCCTGCTTCCCAACCGTGGTCCAATCACATGGTGATCCGATTTGGGGTATCCATCGTTAACCATAGCCGAATAACCATCATTATATCTTTCTTGATCCGGATGCGCAGGGTGCTATTGTGCTGCTTGTCTGCACTTCCTCCTTGCCAAGGTTCACACTGTCGCACATGAGGCACATTTTGCCCTGCTCCCACAGGATTACGATGTCCGGCATTGCCGTTGGCAGCGTTTCTTTGGCCGGCATTGCCTTGGTCATGGTTACCTCGAGCAGCCACACCTCGGCTGGTACTATGGTGATCCTCATCAACTTGCACTGCTTTTCCTTTTCCGGCTCTTACCGGATCATAAGGGACCATTTGCTTGTTTCTTCTGCCAGAGTCCACTACCTTTCTCTCCTAGGATCATGACCCGGAGATGATGCAGCTCCTCTGGATCTTGCCGGGTTATTTCTGGCCGAATGTACCACCTATGAAGTTCCTAGTGGTGTCGGGTTAGCTTTGTTAATTTCTTCATTTTGCTGGCATGCGACCCTCAACAAGTGATTCAATCTCTCTTGTTGCCTCTGCCGAGCCTCACCGGTAAAACCTTCTAACTCGGATGCGGCCGCATTTGATGCTCTGAGGTTCTTTGCCGGGGTACTATACCGATCCAGCCCTCCTGTCACTATAGTAGCTGTCTGACCCGGCCTAGGCTCGTACTCCTTGTCAATCCCAGTGATCAGGTTTCTGCCTCGGATTTTCACTCCATCGATACGGTTCGCCTTAGCATACTCTCTCAGGGTGATGTTCAGCAACTGATGCAGCTCAGCTACCTTCTTTGCTCCAGCTAACATTTTCTGCCTAGTTTCCTCTAACTCAACTTGCGCTTGAGCCAAATCTACCACATGTGCTATTGGTGTTGCTAAGCTATCTATCACTTGCTGGAGCACATTCTCTAGCTTCTCTAGCGGAGGAAACCTAGACCTAGTCTGTTTGGGCGTTACCTGTGGCTCTGGCACAGGATCTTTGCTCGGTCCAGCGTATGGCGCGGTCATCAGGACTTCAACGCTACTAGTGGGGCGAGTGATACGAACTCCACAGGCGGCGCTGAGAGATGGTTTGCCACCGTCGACGATGTGCCACGGGTGAACGCAGGACTCATCTACCCCTACGTAGATCTTGTGCGCGCCAAGCTTGATGAAGACGCCGTTGCGCGATGGAGGGTTCCTGCTGAAGCTTCCCGCATTATCGCTGACGTAGTCCAGCGCTCCAAAGCGCTGAAACAAGCCTGAGACGATACGCTCGCCGGTGCTCGAGAAGTTTCCTGTCTGCATTTTCACCCCTGCTAGCACTGCTAGCCCCACGGTGGGCGCCAACTGTCATGGTGGTGGCACGACAGATGCCATGGATAGGCTAAAGATGGGGCCAATGTGTGCTAGGGGTATTCAGGGAGGGAGAACGTGGTGATTCCACACACGGAAGTTCTTGTATTCTCTATATCAATGGTGTTTACAAGTGTTCTTGAGGCCCTTAGCAAGAAGGAGACAATGTCTCTTACCCCTCACTAACAAGCCCTCGAGTTCTACCTTAGACAAAGAGTGATTCCTCTAAATGTCGTCCCCTCTCTATGGAGGCCCTGGTGCTCCTTATATAGGGAGCCCGGGTTACAATTCTAGGGCACAGGTGGCAGCATATTCTACGAATATGCTCCTTTCCTGGAGGCCTATCCAGTGTGATGCGTGAGTAGTTCATCTCTAGACTACGGGTCCATGTAGTAGCTAGATGGATGGTTCTCCTCCTTTGTGCTATCATGTTTAGATCTTGTGATCTCCGTTCATGATCAAGATCATCTATTTGTAATTCATATATGTTGTGTTTGCGGGGATCCGATGGATATTGAGATGCTATTTCAGATTGATTATTGATTCTATCATGTCTTTGTTATTTGTGATCTTGCATGCTTTCCGTTGTTAGTAGCTATCTTGGCCAAGTAGATGCTAGCAACTCCAAGAGTTAGTATTTATGCTCGATAGTGGGTTCATGCCTCTAGTAATCTGGGGAAGTGACAGAAATCTCTAAGGTACTAGATGTGTTGTTGCTACTAGGGAGAAAACAACAATCCTTTGTTCATAGAACAATTGTATTGTTTACTTTACACGCAATGCGTATTGAAATTATTTGTTGCTTGCAACTTAATACTGGAGGGGGTTCACATGATAACCTGAAGGTGGATTATTAGTCATAGATGCAGTTGGATTACGGTATATGTATAATGTTGTAATGCCCAAACGAATCTCAAAGGAGTCAAGATGAGTAGTATATGCATGTATTGCTTTCTCGATGTTTGTCAATTGCCCCGCTGTAGTTTGTTCACCCAACATGTTATCTATCTGAAGGAGAGCCACCACTAGTGAACTATGGACCCCGGTCCTTTCTTTTATCAATCTACAATCAACTGTTTACTGTTTACTTTCTGCAAACTATTACTTTCTTCCACTCGATACGTTTAATCCCTTGTTTTCAGCAAAACCGGTGAGATTGACAACCTCATCGCAAGTTGGGGGCAAAGTTTTGTGGTTGTGTTGTGCAGGTCTCCACGTTGCTGTTGGCACCAGTAGTGCGCCCTGTGTCGTGGTGGTGGCACGGCAGATGCCATGGATAGGCTAAAGATGGGGCCAATGTGTGCTAGAGGAATCCAGGGAGGGAGAACATGGTGATTCCATGCACAGAAGTTCTTGTATTCTCTCTATCAATGGTGTTTACAAGTGTTCTTGAGGCCCTTAGCAAGAAGGAGACAATGTCCCTTACCCCTCACTAACTAGCCCTCGAGTTCTACCTTAGACAGAGAGTGATTCCTCTAAATGCCATCCCCTCTCTATGGAGGCCCTGGTGCTCCTTATATAGGGAGCCCGGGTTACAATTCTAGGGCACAGGTGGTAGCATATTCTACGAATATGCTCCTTTCCTAAAGCAGATGCTTCTTTATTCTTCTTTAACGGCTCGTCCAGGCTTTGGACGTAACCCGCAGCATCATCCTCTTCTTTTGGCGTCACAGGCTACGTCATTCGGCTTTGCCTGCATCACCTTGGTCACTGCTGACCCGATGGTCCTCTCCTTTACTTTACTTTGCACATGCTTCAGCTAGTAAAGCCACCTTTTGACCAGCGGGGAATTCCTTCTCTCTGAAGCCAAGGTAATCCGGCTAGCATATAGCTAATCTGGCCTACCCAATTACCTGCAAAACAGATAGGCATGGCCGGCATAGATCTTATACCGGCCGGACCATTGTCAAGGTAATTCCCCATGGGCCGGGCCACACCGTGATTCGTCCTGCCTTGAGGTGACCCGGTAAGCATTTTGCTTTGACCGTGCCGTACCCCGGCTAACTTGGCCCTTATACCCCGGTGTTGGCCTACCCGGGGGTATCCCCCCAACACCCTGCCAAAGTCCAGCTAGCAACACCTTTGGGGTGTTTCCTCGCTCCTACTGGATTGATAACCTTGGTTTCATTACTGAGGGAAAACTTGCTACTGTGCTCATCATACTTTCCTCTTGGGGTTCCCCAATGGGCTCGATATACTTTGGGCTTAGCATGGTGTAACGCCCTCGAATCGAACCTATGCAGATTTCAGCGATTCCCGCCAAACCCGCATAGAAACGATTCAAAGATGCCCACCAGGCACGTTCGTGCGGGTGGAAAACGAAGTAATACCATTACACAATAGTTCACGATGGAACCCATAACACATATATATACAACAACGACTCATAACACATATATATACAATATAGATATACAATACAAAGATCCAAATCACCTCGAAAACGATACAACATCCGAGTACGGATAAGATGCAAATGGGGCTAAGAGCCCTGAAGAATAACCAATGGCAGCCATAACCCTGCCGAGGCCAAGCCGGAAGGGTAACCCTGCTAACGACATCGATCTCATACCCACTAAAACAAAAGGGGTGCCGACAAGGGGCAAAGGAAAAAGGGAGCGGTCAGTACTGAGGCCAGTACACAGCGAGTCTAGAATTCGGCGGCTCTCGCCTACATAGGTATGGTGGACTGAAGCGGCAGCGCAGCATGCACTAAACAATCTATAGAGACTTGACTGAACTGTCGGCTATTAGAGAGGGATAGAAAGACCTATTCGGATCCAACCTGATACTAACACCAATCATATCCATCCTGGTATTACCCCCTCAAGACCAAACGAGGAAGTCAAACCGAGGAACTCACACGGTTGCCGTTTTATTCATTCCGTTATAATTGCAGCACTTACTAGTCAGATATAGATAGCATGAGTCATCCTGATAGCATAAGTAGTGGGCAGGTTTAGTTAACCATTCAGTTATAGTTGTAGTACTTACTAGTCAGATACAATTAGCATGTGACATCCCAAACCCAGAAGTAGTTGGCACTTTTATTTCATTCCATTGGAGTTGCGATACTTACTAGGTAGGTATAACATGACACGATACACCCTAGTTCCACCAGTTGTTGGCACTTTTATTATCCATTCCATTGTAGTGAAGCTGATTACTAGTCACATATTAAGTCAAATTTATAGCACTACTTTATTTATGCTTGTCTATGATCGAGATACTGTGCTCCAAGTCGTCCATAACTGCGGACACGGCTTTCAGAAATATTTACCCTGCAGGGGTGCACAAATAGCAACACACACACGATCAACCTAGGAAAAACCAAATCAAAACCCAATGAGGCTTTCACGACAAAAAAATCATAGGATTCATAAAATATTTTAGGGGGCCACCCCACTAAGCTACCCGCAACAAAGTTGGCCGGCTCCGAGACGGACCCAGGGTTTGTGTCAATGGTTGTAAACGACTGGGAACCCGAAAGTGTGACTGGGCTTGTCGATACCGCGGAAATATTCCACGTTCCAAAACAGTACAGCTGCTCCACGCATAATCGTAAATATAACAGTAAAGCATGGCATAAGTACAGGATAGTAATAATGCCCCAAACTAGTTTCTGGCCCCAAGAAATAAGAAATGAATCAATCTCTAGCTAAGGGGGATTCATAGGGTCTCCCGGATGTGGATAGTGCGAATAATCGAGGAACAGGTATCAAGTACTCGGGGCCTACGGGACACAAGTGGACATGAAAAACAAAATAGCATATATTGCCCACCGGTGCCTCTTTCATTAGTTATCCCATCAATTTAATAGTTGTATTTAAAGTCATGATCCTCTCCACCGTAAAGCATATGACAATATTTCAACAACTGTGTGGTACTTCATGACACGAGATCGCACCTGAGCAAACGACTACGACTCGCAAGACCATCTATATACCAAACAACAGGTAATAGGAGGTGTCCAAGGCAATATAAAGGCTGCACAAAATATATCTAGTACAGAACACTAAAGCATCATGACACGGATAGCAATAGATCAACAAGAGGAAATAAAGACTATAAATGAAAAATAGGTAGAAAGGAGGAGATTGCTCGCCTGGAAAACATAGCCGAAGGTGCAACCGAAGAACTTTTTGAATCTCACCACATCTCATCGTCCTATCCGTGAAGAAGCAAAGCACTAAAAGGAACAAGCAATACAACAATTACAACTAATACGAAAGAACCGGCATGATCATGATATAATGCAACATGAAAAGTTAATGATGCAAACCATGTTGAGAAGATGCCATTTTTATAGCACATTTGATGATACAACAGTAGTGAGGCATTACCAACAAGAAATAATCATTTTCCCATTTTATTCGTCATGTTTTCCTTGTATAAACAATTCTAATTTTACAAGTTCTCCATTATGCATGATGCAATTGCAAGTATGGAATGCATAGTTGGAAAGGGCTCGTCACGCTGATCAATTTAGACATATCATTAGTCGAATTCGGAATTACGGTTTAAAATATATGAATTTATTAAGAAAAGACTATTTAATGCGATTAAAACAATTTCGAAAATTTAATTGGCCAGAAAATGTTTGGACATCATATTACTAATCCTTGAATTTTCCTAAGCCAAAAGATATACCATTTGCAAGATTTGGATTTATAGAATAAAAGATATGGGATTTACATTATTGAATTAGTTGCGTAACCCATTTATTATCTTGATCAAATTTTAGTTTTTCAAAAGGTTAACCAAATGGCTTAAACAGATTTCTCGTGTTCTCCTCATTTTAAAACATGTTTTATTAGTTGAGAACAAACTTGATTTAATCGTATTTTAGTTAATTCAGAGCCAAGGACTAAGGCACATTTCCTGAACTATAAACATGCGATAGACTCTACAGCTTGCACAGACGATAGCAAACAAAAAAATAAATAGACTGATTGATCAACTGCGTGCATAGCTAGCTAGGAGCAAGATGCTGGATCAGAACACATCCAACAAAACTAGTTAGCTTAAAAGAACATGGCCATGGTGTGCAGCGTGTAAGAGGAGGTTTCTGCAGATGTTGCTATGCACGCATACTGAACTGACGGTGGTAGACAGGAAATTGGTCCGAATTCCAACAATGGTTCCGAGCTGCTCTGACCTCTGATTTGAGGGTCGTTTGTTTCTATGCATAGATAAAACAAAGGAGAAGAGATAGTCGTGAATAAACTCACTGGAGAGAAACTATGGCAGTTGGAATCTAGACCGGATTAGAGAGAAAACGAAAGGGCACAAAACTATCGGATGAACTGAAAATTGACAGGAACAGTGGTGGAGCCAAGCCAACTTTGGAAGATGTTTCTAAGATGATCATAGCTCCGATTTGGGAGAGGTTTGGGGTGTAGGAAAGATGGATGAACCGAGATCACGTTCATGTGCAGAATGTCACCGGATGTGACCTGTAGCGGGCCGAAACTTGGCAAGGAATAGAGGGGTCTAGTGGCAGCGGTTGTGCATGCACGTGCACTGTCGGGAGGCTGGAGCTTGCAGCGCGAGCGATGCTGGGTGGCATTCGACGGTGTGTGGCAGTGGTACACGCAAAGAGAGATATATGGGAGATTCTAGGGAGGAAGAGGGGCTCACCGCGAGGTTCTGCTTGTGCTCGTGGTCACCGGAGTCGGCCGGGAGAGGCGGAGATGATCGTAGTCACCGCGGCGAGCATGGCCATGGCGTCCAGGAAGGAGAGCTCGGTTTTGTGCAGCTCTAGGAACTCCAGCTTGCTCCGCTTGACGAGGATGACGAGGCACACCTCCTGGCCATGGTGGCTGAGCTCCGGTGGTGGTGGATCGACGTTGAGGTATCAAGGCGTCGGGGATCTAGGTTTGGCGTGGAGTGGAAGAAAGGAAAAGAGGGATGGAGAGAAGATCCAGATGGAGGAGTGGTTGGAGGAGGATGGCCTCTCCGCTGCTACTTTGTGGGCAGGGAGAAGAATAGAGAAGGTTACTCACGCAGGTGGCCGTGGCACAGGATCATCACGTACTAGGCACGGAGAAGAGGAACAGGAGCAGGGTTGCATGGTGTTACTGATGGGTAAGGTTGGACTCAACCATGTGGGCACGAGCAGGGTTGGCAAGGTTCAAGTTAGGGCTAGGTTTGGGGGTGGCCGGCTGGGCTGGAATTGGTCTAGTTCGGCTACCCCCTAAATTAAAATAACTGTTTATTTGTTTATATTTTTATACAACCTTTTTGCAATTAGTTTTAGGACAATAAAATATTTGGAAGAGATCGGGGTTTTAATTTTAAAAAAGGGGTATTTAGAAAACAAAGATAGGCTTTTAGAAAATGGTTTTAGGCGAACAAATGCATGATGACATGAGGATTATCAAATGCAGCATGTCATGATGAGATGACCATGCGGTCATGATGATGCACAAAACAGAAACACCAAGCGATTTTCTAGTAGTGATTTTAGCGGGGTGCTATAATTCGACACCACTAACAATGGATCTCGCCCTCGAGATCCGCCTCATGGTATGAGGAAGAAGGCCGATGGTATGATTCTTCTCGTTTCGTGTAGATCCTTGTGACACCACTATCAAAGATTCTTGCTCTATCTTGGAATCGGCGACACCACCAACAAGAGTTCGTAGCTCACGTTCGTTGAGAGAACACTCCGGAGAAACACGGACGAAGGCAGAGGTCTCAAAAGGGAAGGCGACCTCTAACTTTTGTGGAAGGAGTAAAGTTGCTTGATCCACCGATTCAATGTACAAGAGAGAATGATAAGATTAGTCGGATGGTGATCAGTCCATCGTGCACCCAAAGCATTACTCCGTACATGAATAGAAGAATTATGCAACCAACTCTCGAATTTAGACTGAAGATCTCGACAAGCGGTGTTCGGAACAAAGGGGTCATGCAGGCTCTTCGTAGACGATGTCGTCGTGTTGGGACCACCGGAAGATACAAAGGAAATCGTATGAAAAGACATAATGATTAGGTTTCGCGATGGTTCCATTGGCATGAACAACACATGCTCAAGGTATACTCCAACTTCACCAATGCTCATCCTTCTCATATGTTTTTCATTGATTCGGATATACATCAAGATGCACATACAGATAAGGAGTTTAAGGACCAAAAAGATTGGATGAAGGGTACAACAAAAGAGATGCAGATTGATGATTGTAGCTCCATCGTTATAAAAGGGAGGAAGCTAAACCCTGAAGGTACGACGGAAACCCAACCACGAGAAATCCCAGACTAGAAGAAAAGGTAAGAGAGCAGATTGAAAACACGCAAAGGTAAGAGGAGAAGAGCATAAAGGTAAGGAGTAAAATTAGACCTAATCAGATCTATCAAACCGATTTTGCAAAATTAGTTTTGACACTCTACATCAGCCGTTAGCTAGGTTATCCTACAGGCTGGACCAGTGGGGTATCGCAACTGCTGAGCTCTGATACCACTTTGTAACACCCTCGAATCGAACCTATGCAGATTTCAGCGATTCCCGCCAAACCCGCATAGAAACGATTCAAAGATGCCTACCAGGCACTTGCGTCCGGGTGGAAAACAAAGTAATACTATTACACAATAGTTCACGATGGAACCCATAACACATATATATACAGCAACGACTCATTGAGTCAAGAATACAGATATACAGTACAAAGATCCAAATCACCTCGAAAACGATACAACATCTGAGTACGGATAAGATGCAAATGGGGCTAAGAGCCCTGAGGAATAACCAATGGCGTCCATAACCCTGCCCAGGCCAAGGCGGAAGGGTAACCCTGCTAATGACGTCGAACTTATACCTGTTAAAAAAAGGGGTGCCGACAAAGGGCAAAGGAAAAGGAGGCGGTCAAGATCGAGGCCAAGACATTTGAGTCTAGAATTTGGTGGCTCTCGCCTACATATGTATGGTGGACTAAAGCGGCAGCGCAACATGCACTAAACAATCTATAGAGACTCGATTCAACTGTCGGCTATTAGAGAGGGGTAAGAA
Organism: Avena insularis; assembly: GCA_023614405.1. Lineage (NCBI taxonomy): Eukaryota > Viridiplantae > Streptophyta > Magnoliopsida > Poales > Poaceae > Avena > Avena insularis. The sequence goes on from CM042694.1 coordinate 327,015,707, forward strand.
AGACCTATTTGGATCCAACCTGATACTAACACCAATCATACCCATCCTGGTATTTCCCCCTCGAGACCAAACGAGGAAATCAAACCGAGGAACTCACACGGTTGGCAGTTTTATTCATTCCATTATAATTGCAGCACTTACTAGTCAGATATAGATAGCATGAGTCATCTTGATAGCATAAGTAGTCGACAGTTTTAGTTAACCATTCAGTTGTAGTTGTAGTACTTACTAGTCAGATACAATTATGATGTGACATCCCAAACCCAGAAGTAGTTGGCACTTTTATTTCATTCCATTGGAGTTGCGATACTTACTAGGCAGGTATAACATGACACGATACACCCTAGTTCCACCAGTTGTTGGCACTTTAATTATCCATTCCATTGTAGTGAAGCTAATTACTAGTCACATATTAAGTCAAATTTATAGCACTACTTTAGTTATGCTTGTCTATGATCGAGATACTATGCTCCAAGTCGTCCATAACCGCGGACACGGCTTTCAGAAAGATTTACCCTGTAGGGGTGCACAAATAGCAACACACACACGATCAACCTCGGAAAACCCAATCAAATCCCAATGAGGCTTTCACGACAAAGCAATCACAAGATTCATAAAATATTTCAGGGGGCCACCCCACTAAGCTACCCGCAACGAAGTTAGCCGGCTCCGAGACGGACCCAAGGTTTGTGTCAATGGCTGTAAACGACTGGGAACCCGAAAGTGTGACTGGGCTTGTGGATACCGCGAAAAAATTCCACGTTCCAACACAGTACAGGTGCTCCATGCACAATCATAAATATAACAGTAAAGCATGACATAAGTACAGGATAGTAATAAAGCCCCAAACTAGTTTGTGGCCCCAAGAAATAAGAAATGAATCAAGCTCTGGCTAAGGGGGATCCATAGGGTCTCCTGGATGTGGATAGTGCGAATAATCGAGGAACAGGTATGAAGTAGTCAGGGCCTACGGGACACAAGTGGACATGAAAAACCAAGTAGCATATATTGCCCACCGGTGCCTCTTTCATTAGTTATCCCAGCAATTTAATAGTTGTATTTAAAGTCATGATCCTCTCCACCGTAAAGCATATGACAACATTCCAACAACTGTGTGGTACTTCACGACACGGGATCGCACCTGAGCAAGCAACCACGACTCGCAAGACCATATATCTACCAAAAAACAGCTAATAGGAGGTGTCCAAGGCAATATAAAGGCTGCACGGAATATATCTGGTACGGAACACTAAAGCATCGCGACATGGATAGCAATAGATCAACAGAAGAAAATAAAGACTATAAATGCAAAATAGGTAGAAAGGGGGAGATTGCCTGCCTGGAAAACATAGCCGAAGGTGCAACCGAAGAACTTTTTGAATCTTACAACATCTCATCGTCCTATCCGTGAAGAAGCGAAGCACTAAAAGGAACAAGCAATACAATAATTACAACTAATGCGAAAGAACCGGCATGATCATGATATAATGCAACATGACAAGTTAATGATGCAAACCATGTTGAGAAGATGCCATTTTTATAGCGCATTTGATGATACAACAGTAGTGAGGCATTACCAACAAGAAATAATCATTTTCGAATTTTATTCGTCATGTTTTCCTTGTATAAACAATTCTGATTTTACAAGTTCTCTATTATGCATGATGCAATTGCAAGTATGGAATGCATAGTTGGAAAGTGCTCGTCACGCTGATCAATTTAGACATATCATTAGTCGAATTCGGAATTACGGTTTAAAATATATGAATTTATTAAGAACAGACCATTTAATGCGAGTAAAACAATTTCGAAAAGTTAATTGGCCAGAAAATGTTTGGACATCATATTACTAATCCTTGCATTTTCCTAAGCCAAAAGATATACCATTTGCAAGATTTGGATTTATAGAATAGAAGATATGGGATTTACATTATTGAATTAGTTGCGTAACCATTTATTATCTTGATCAAATTTTAGTTTTTCAAAAGGTTAACCAAATGGCATAAACAGATTCCTCATGTTCTCCTTATTTTAAAACATGTTTTATTAGTTCAGAACAAACTTGAATTAATCGTATTTTAGTTAACTCAGAACCAACGACTAAGGCACATTTCCTGAACTATAAACATGCGATAGACTCTACAGCTTGCACACGCGACAGCAAACAAAAAAATAAACAAACTGATTGATCAACTGCATGCATAGTTAGCTAGGAGCAAGATGCTGGATCAGAACACATCCAACAAAACTAGTTAGCTTAAAAGAACATGGCCATGGTGTGCAGCGTGTAAGAGGAGGTTTCTGCAGATGTTATCGTGGCACGATATCGAATCTGACGATGAGACAGGAAATTGGTCTGAATTCCAACAACGATTCCGAGCTGCTCTGACCTCTGATTTGAGGGTCATTTGTTTCTATGCATAGATAAACCAAAGGAGAAGAGATAGCCGCGAATAAACTCACTGGAGAGAAACTATGGCAGTTGGAATCTAGACCGGGTCAGAGAGAAAACGAAAGGGCACAAAACTATCGGATGAACTGAAAATTGACAGGAACAGTGGTGGAGCCAAGCCAACTTTGGAAGATGTTTCTAAGATGATCATAGCTCCGATTTGGGAGAGGTTTGGGGTGTAGGAAAGATGGATGAACCGAGATCACGTTCATGTGCAGAATGTCACCGGATGTGACCTGTAGCGGGCCGAAACTTGGCAAGGAATAGAGGGGTCTAGTGGCAGCGGTTGTGCATGCACGTGCCTTCGGTCGAGGCTGGAGCTTGCAGCGCGAGCGATGCTGGGTGGCATTCGACGGTGTGTGGCAGTGGTACACGCAAAGAGAGATATATGGGAGATTCTAGGGAGGAAGAGGGGCTCACCGCGAGGTTCTGCTTGTGCTCGTGGTCACCGGAGTCGGCCGGGAGAGGCGGAGATGATCGTAGTCACCGCGGCGAGCATGGCCATGGCGTCCAGGAAGGAGAGCTCGGTTTTGTGCAGCTCTAGGAACTCCAGCTTGCTCCGCTTGACGAGGATGACGAGGCACACCTCCTGGCCATGGTGGCTGAGCTCCGGTGGTGGTGGATCGACGTTGAGGTATCAAGGCGTCGGGGATCTAGGTTTGGCGTGGAGTGGAAGAAAGGAAAAGAGGGATGGAGAGAAGATCCAGATGGAGGAGTGGTTGGAGGAGGATGGCCTCTCCGCTGCTACTTTGTGGGCAGGGAGAAGAATAGAGAAGGTTACTCACGCAGGTGGCCGTGGCACAGGATCATCACGTACTAGGCACGGAGAAGAGGAACAGGAGCAGGGTTGCATGGTGTTACTGATGGGTAAGGTTGGACTCAACCATGTGGGCACGAGCAGGGTTGTCAAGGTTCAGGTTAGGGCTAGGTTTGGGGGTGGCCGGCTGGGCTGGAATTGGTCTAGTTCGGCTACCCCCTAAATTAAAATAACTGTTTATTTGTTTATATTTTTATACAACCTTTTTGCAATTAGTTTTAGGACAATAAAATATTTGGAAGAGATCGGGGTTTTAATTTTAAAAAAGGGGTATTTAGAAAACAAAGATAGGCTTTTAGAAAATGGTTTTAGGCGAACAAATGCATGATGACATGAGGATTATCAAATGCAGCGTGTCATGATGAGATGAGCATGCGGTCATGATGATGCACAAAACAGAAACACCAAGCGATTTTCTAGTAGTGATTTTAGCGGGGTACTATAATTCGACACCACTAACAATGGATCTCGCCCTCGAGATCCGCCTCATGGTATGAGGAAGAAGGCCGATGGTATGATTCTTCTCGTTTCGTGTAGATCCTTGTGACACCACTATCAAAGATTCTTGCTCTATCTTGGAATCGTGACACCACCAACAAGAGTTCAGTAGCTCATGTTAGTTGAGAGAACACTCGGAGAAACAGAATGACGAGGTCTCAAAAGGGAAGGCAACCTCTAACTTTTGTGGAAGGAGTAAAGTTGCTTGATCCACCGATTCAATGTACAAGAGAGAATGATAAGATTAGTCGGATGGTGATCAGTCCATCGTGCACCCAAAGCATTACTCCGTACATGAATAGAAGAATTATGCAACCAACTCTCGAATTTAGACTGAAGATCTCGACAAGCGGTGTTCGGAACAAAGGGGTCATGCAGGCTCTTCGTAGATGATGTCGTCGTGTTGGGACCACCGGAAGATACAAAGGAAATCGTATGAAAAGACATAATGATTAGGTTTCGCGATGGTTCCATTGGCATGAACAACACATGCTCAAGGTATACTCCAACTTCACCAATTCTCATCCTTCTCATATGTTTTTCATTGATTCGGATATACATCAAGATGCACATACAGATAAGGAGTTTAAGGACCAAAAAGATTGGATGAAGGGTACAACAAAAGAGATGCAGATTGATGATTGTAGCTCCATCGTTATAAAAGGGAGGAAGCTAAACCACGAAGGTGCAATGGAAACCCAACCACGAAATCGGACTAGAAGAAAAGGTAAGAGAGCAGATTGAAAACACGCAAAGGTAAGAGGAGAAGAGCATAAAGGTAAGGAGTAAAAGTAGACCTAATCAGATCTATCAAACCGATTTTGCAAAATTAGTTTTGACACTCTACATCAGCCGTTAGCTAGGTTATCCTATAGGCTGGACCAGTGGGGTATCGCAACTGCTGAGCTCTGATACCACTTTGTAACACCCTCGAATCGAACCTATGCAGATTTCAGCGATTCCCGCCAAACCCGCATAGAAACGATTCAAAGATGCCTACCAGGCACTTGCGTGCGGGTGGAAAACAAAGTAATACTATTACACAATAGTTCACGATGGAACCCATGACACATATATATACAACAACGACTCATTGAGTCAAGAATACAGATATACAGTACAAAGATCCAAATCACCTCGAAAACGATACAACATCTGAGTACGGATAAGATGCAAATGGGGCTAAGAGCCCTGAGGAATAACCAATGGCGTCCATAACCCTGCCCAGGCCAAGGCGGAAGGGTAACCCTGCTAATGACGTCGAACTTATACCTGTTAAAAAAAGGGGTGCCGACAAAGGGCAAAGGAAAAAGGGAGCGGTCAGTACTGAGGCCAGTACACGACGAGTCTAGAATTTGGTGGCTCTCGCCTACATATGTATGGTGGACTAAAGCGGCAGCGCAACATGCACTAAACAATCTATAGAGACTCGATTCAACTGTCGGCTATTAGAGAGGGATAAGAAAGACCTATTCGGATCCAACCTAATACTAACACCAATCATACCCATCCTGGTATTTCCCCCTCAAGACCAAACGAGGAAATAAAACCGAGGAACTCACACGGTTGGCAGTTTTATTCATTCCATTATAATTGCAGCACTTACTAGTCAGATATAGATAGCATGAGTCATCTTGATAGCATAAGTAGTCGACAGTTTTAGTTAACCATTCAGTTGTAGTTGTAGTACTTACTAGTCAGATACAATTATGATGTGACATCCCAAACCCAGAAGTAGTTGGCACTTTTATTTCATTCCATTGGAGTTGCGATACTTACTAGGCAGGTATAACATGACACGATACACCCTAGTTCCACCAGTTGTTGGCACTTTAATTATCCATTCCATTGTAGTGAAGCTGATTACTAGTCACATATTAAGTCAAATTTATAGCACTACTTTAGTTATGCTTGTCTATGATCGAGATACTATGCTCCAAGTCGTCCATAACCGCGGACACGGCTTTCAGAAAGATTTACCCTGTAGGGGTGCACAAATAGCAACACACACACGATCAACCTCGGAAAACCCAATCAAATCCCAATGAGGCTTTCACTACAAAGCAATCACAAGATTCATAAAATATTTCAGGGGGCCACCCCACTAAGCTACCCGCAACGAAGTTAGCCGGCTCCGAGACGGACCCAGGGTTTGTGTCAATGGCTGTAAACGACTGGGAACCCGAAAGTGTGACTGGGCTTGTTGATACCGCGAAAAAATTCCACGTTCCAACACAGTACAGGTGCTCCATGCACAATCGTAAATATAACAGTAAAGCATGACATAAGTACAGGATAGTAATAAAGCCCCAAACTAGTTTGTGGCCCGAAGAAATAAGAAATGAATCAAGCTCTGGCTAAGGGGGATCCATAGGGTCTCCTGGATGTGGATAGTGCGAATAATCGAGGAACAGGTATGAAGTAGTCAGGGCCTACGGGACACAAGTGGACATGAAAAACCAAGTAGCATATATTGCCCACCGGTGCCCCTTTCATTAGTTATCCCAGCAATTTAATAGTTGTATTTAAAGTCATGATCCTCTCCACCGTAAAGCATATGACAACATTCCAACAACTGTGTGGTACTTCACGACACGGGATCGCACCTGAGCAAGCGACTACGACTCGCAAGACCATATATCTACCAAAAAACAGCTAATAGGAGGTGTCCAAGGCAATATAAAGGCTGCACGGAATATATCTGGTACGGAACACTAAAGCATCGCGACATGGATAGCAATAGATCAACAGAAGAAAATAAAGACTATAAATGCAAAATAGGTAGAAAGGGGGAGATTGCCTGCCTGGAAAACATAGCCGAAGGTGCAACCGAAGAACTTTTTGAATCTCACAACATCTCATCGTCCTATCCGTGAAGAAGCGAAGCACTAAAAGGAACAAGCAATACAATAATTACAACTAATGCGAAAGAACCGGCATGATCATGATATAATGCAACATGACAAGTTAATGATGCAAACCATGTTGAGAAGATGCCATTTTTATAGCGCATTTGATGATACAACAGTAGTGAGGCATTACCAACAAGAAATAATCATTTTCGAATTTTATTCGTCATGTTTTCCTTGTATAAACAATTCTGATTTTACAAGTTCTCTATTATGCATGATGCAATTGCAAGTATGGAATGCATAGTTGGAAAGGGCTCGTCACGCTGATCAATTTAGACATATCATTAGTCGAATTCGGAATTATGGTTTAAAATATATGAATTTATTAAGAACAGACCATTTAATGCGAGTAAAACAATTTCGAAAAGTTAATTGGCCAGAAAATGTTTGGACATCATATTACTAATCCTTGCATTTTCCTAAGCCAAAAGATATACCATTTGCAAGATTTGGATTTATAGAATAGAAGATATGGGATTTACATTATTGAATTAGTTGCGTAACCATTTATTATCTTGATCAAATTTTTGTTTTTCAAAAGGTTAACCAAATGGCATAAACAGATTCCTCGTGTTCTCCTTATTTTAAAACATGTTTTATTAGTTCAGAACAAACTTGAATTAATCGTATTTTAGTTAATTCAGAACCAACGACTAAGGCACATTTCCTGAACTATAAACATGCGATAGACTCTACAGCTTGCACACGCGACAGCAAACAAAAAAATAAACAAACTGATTGATCAACTGCATGCATAGCTAGCTAGGAGCAAGATGCTGGATCAGAACACATCCAACAAAACTAGTTAGCTTAAAAGAACATGGCCATGGTGTGCAGCGTGTAAGAGGAGGTTTCTGCAGATGTTACTGTGCACGCATACTGAACGGACGGCAGTAGACAGGAAATTGGTCTGAATTCCAACAACGATTCCGAGCTGCTCTGACCTCTGATTTGAGGGTCATTTGTTTCTATGCATAGATAAACCAAAGGAGAAGAGATAGCCGCGAATAAACTCACTGGAGAGAAACTATGGCAGTTGGAATCTAGACCGGGTCAGAGAGAAAACGAAAGGGCACAAAACTATCGGATGAACTGAAAATTGACAGGAACAGTGGTGGAGCCAAGCCAACTTTGGAAGATGTTTCCAAGATGATCATAGCTCCGATTTGGGAGAGGTTTGGGGTGTAGGAAAGATGGATGAACCGAGATCACGTTCATGTGCAGAATGTCACCGGATGTGACCTGTAGCGGGCCGAAACTTGGCAAGGAATAGAGGGGTCTAGTGGCAGCGGTTGTGCATGCACGTGCACTGTCGGGAGGCTGGAGCCTGCAGCACGAGCGACGCTGGGTCGCATTGGACGGCGTGTGGCAGTGGTACACGCAAAGAGAGATATATGGGAGATTCTAGGGAGGAAGAGGGGCTTAGCGCGAGGTTCTTCTTGTGCTCGTGATCACCGAAGGCGGCCGGGAGAGGCGGAGATGATCGTAGTCACCGTGGCGAGCATGGCCATGGCGTCCAGGAAGGAGAGCTCGGTTTTGTGCAGCTATAGGCACTCCAGCTTGCTCCGCTTGACGAGGATGGCCTCTCTGCTGCTACTTTGTCGGCAGGGAGAAAAATAGAGGAGGTTACTCACGCAGGTGGCATGGGCACATGATCATCACATGGTAGGCACGAAGAAGAGGAACAAGAGCAGGGTTGTGTGGTGTTACTGATGGGTAAGGTTGGACTCAACCATGTGGGCACGAGCAGGGTTGGCAAGGTTCAGGTTAGGGCTATGTTTGGGGGTGGCCGGCTGGGCTGGAATTGGCCTAGTTCGGCTACCCCCTAAATTCAAATAACTGTTTATTTGTTTATATTTTTATACAACCTTTTTGCAATTAGTTTTAGGACAATGAAAATATTTGGAAGAGGCCAGGGTTTTAATTTGAAAAAAGGGTATTTAGAAAACAAAGATAGGCTTTTAGAAAATAGTTTTAGGCGAACAAATGCATGATGACATGAGGATGATCAAATGCAGCGTGTCATGATGAGATGAGCATGCAGTCATGATGATGCACAAAACAGAAACACCAAGCGATTTTCTAGTAGTGGTTTTAACGGGGTGCTACACATGGATCCACTAGAGTCATTGCATCTGTGTTCTTTTCATAAACCACATGGATCCACTAGAGTTTATTGCATTTGTGTTCTTTTCATAAACCACAAGTAGAGTCATTGCACGTGTGTTCATTTCATAAACCACATGGATCCACCAGTGTCATTGCATGCGTGTTCTTTTCATAAACCACATAGATCCACTAGTGTCATTGCATATGTGTTCTTTTCATAAACCATACATAGATTCATAGCATCTGTGTTCTTTTCATAAACCACATGGATCCACCAGAGTCATTGCATGTGTGTTCTTTTCATAAACCACATGGATCCACTAGAGTTGATTGCATGTGTGTTCTTTTCATAAACCACATGGACCCACTAGAGTTCATTTCATGTGCATTCTTTTCATAAACCACATGGATCCACTAGAGTTCATTGCATGTGTGTTCTTGTCATAAATCACATGGATCCACCAGTGTCATTGAGTGTGTATTCTTTTCATAAACCACATGGTTCCACTAGAGTTCATTGCATGTATGTTCTTCTCATAAACCACGACTAGAGTCATTGCATGTGTGTTCTTTTCATAAACCACATATGGATCCACCAGTGTCATTGCATGTGTGTTCTTCTCCTAAACCACATGGATCCAACAGTGTCATTGCATGTGTGTTCTTTTCGTAAACCACATATGGATCCACCAGTGTCATTACATGTGTGTTCTTCTACTAAACCACCACTAGAGTCATTGCATGTGTGTTCTTTTCATAAACCACATGGATCCACCAGTGTCATTGCATGTGTGTTCTTTTCATAAACCACAACTATAGTCATTGCATGTGTGTTCTTTTCATAAACAACATGGATCCACCAGAGTCATTGCATGTGTGTTCTTTTCATAATCCACATGGATCCACCAGAGTCATTGCATATGTGTTCTTTTCAAAAACCACAACTAGAGTCATTGCATGTGTGTTCTTTTCATAAACCACAACTATAGTTCATTGCATGTGTGTTGTTTTGATAAACCACATGGATCCACTAGAGTTCATTCCATTTGTGTTCTTTTCATAAAGCACATCTAGAGTCATTGCATGTGTGTGTGCGTATCAGTGTGCATCATTGTAGTTTTAGGAAAAGAACACATGCAGTGATGCTACTCTAGCATGTGGTGTCCAACCATGTCAAGGAAACCTAGTAGCATGTTAGGATTCAACTACATCATGCATTATTTCCACCAGCTTGAAAGAAGCTACATCACCACACCCCATTTGATGTGTGTGTATTAGTCTGCATCATTATGGTTTTGGAAAAGAACATATGCAGTGATGCCACCACATCATGTGTGTTCTGTTCATAAACCACATGGATCCACTAGGGTTTATTGCACGTGTCTTCTTTTCATAAACCACATGGATCTACTAGTCTTCATTGCATGTGTGTTCTTGTCATAAACCACATGTATCCACTAGTGTCATTGAATGTGTGTTCTTTTCATAAACCACATGGATCCACTAGAGTTCATTGCATGTGTGTTCTTCTCCTAAACCACCACTAGAGTCATTGCATGTGTGTTCTTTTCATAAACCACATGTATCCACCAGTGTCATTGCATGTGTGTTCTTTTCATAAACCACAACTAGAGTTATTGCATTTGTGTTCTTTTCATAAACCACATGGCTCCACCAGTGTCATTACATGTGTGTTCTTTTCATAAACCACATCTAGAGTCATTGCATGTGTGTTCTTTTCATAAACCACATGGATCCACCAAAGTCATTGCATGTGTGTTGTTTTCATAAACCACAACTAGACTTCATTGCTTGTGTGTTGATTTCATAAACCACATGGATCCATTAGAGACATTGCATGTGTGTTCTTTTCATAAACCACATGGATCCACTAGAGTCATTGCATGTGTGTTCTTTTCATAAAACACATGGATCCACTAGAGTTCATTGCATTTTTGTTCTTTTCATAAACCACAACTAGAGTTCATTGCATGTGTGTTCTTTTCATAAACCACATGGATCCACTAGAGACATTGCATGTGTGTTCTTTTCATAAACCACATGGATCCACTAGAGTCATTGCATGTGTGTTCTTTTCGTAAACCACATGGATCCACTAGAGTTCATTGCATTTGTGTTATTTTCATAAACCACAAGTAGAGTCATTGCATGTGTATTCTTTTCATAAACCATATGGATCCACCAGTGTCATTGCATGTGTGTTCTTTTCATAAACCACATGGATCCACTAGTGTCATTGCATGTGTGTTCTTTTCATAAATCACAGCTAGATTCATAGCATCTGTGTTCTTTTCATAAACTACATGGATCCACCAGAGTCATTGCATGTGTGTTCTTTTTATAAACCACATGGATCCACTAGAGTTCATTGCATGTGTGTTCTTTTCATAAACCACATGGACCCACTAGAGTTCATTTCATGTGCATTCTTTTCATAAACCACATGGATCCACTAGAGTTAATTGCATGTGTGTTCTTTTCATAAACCACATGGATCCACCGGAGTTCATTCCATTTGTGTTCTTTTCATAAAGCACATCTAGAGTCATTGCATGTGTGTGTGCGTATCAGTGTGCATCATTGTGGTTTTAGGAAAATAACACATGTAGTGATGCTACTCCAGCATGTGGTGTCCAACCATGTCAAGGAAACCTGGTAGCATGCTAGGATTCAACTACAGCATGCATTCTACCACCAACATGAAAGAAGCTAAATCACCACACCCCATTGGATGTGTGTATTAGTGTGCATAATTGTGGTTTTGGAAAAGAACAGATGAAGTGATGCCACCACATCATGTGTGTTCTTTTCATAAACCACATGGATCCACTAAAGTTCATTGCACGTGTGTTCTTTTCATAAACCACATGGATCCACTAGAGTTCATTGCATGTGTGTTATTGTCATAAACAACATCGATCCACCAATGTCATTGAATGTGTGTTCTTTTCATAAACCACATGGATCCACTAGAGTCATTGTATGTGTGTTATTTTAATAAACCACCTGGATCCACCAGTGTCATTGTATGTGTGTTCTTTTCATAAACTAGATACGGATCCACCAGTGTAATTGCATGTGTGTTCCTCTCCTAAACCATGACTAGAATCATTAGATGTGTGTTCTTTTCATAAACCACATGGATCCACCAGTCTCAATGCATGTGTATTCTTTTAGTAAACCACATCTAGAGTCATTGCATGTGTGTTCTTTTCATAAACCAGATGGATCCACCAGTGTCATTTCAAGTGTGTTCTTTTCATAAACCACATATAGAGTCATTGCATTGTGTTCTTTTCACCACATGGATCCACTAGTGTTATTGCATGTGTTTTCTTTTCATAAACCACAACTAGAGCCATTGCATGTGTGTTCTTTTCATAAACCACATGGATCCACCAGTGTCATTGCATGTGTGTTCTTTTGATAAACCACAGCTAGAGTCATTGCATGTGTGTTCTTTTCATCGACCACAGGTGTAAGATCCCTCCTTATTAAAGGAAAAGATCCCTGTGATTGCAATGCTAGTCCCTGGATCAATGCTAGCATCCACAGTTTAAGCTGAAGTACACAGATACAAAGGTCGTTTATTACAGTCATTCCAGAGATAAAACATAGTCTTATACAACTCATGGCCAAAGGCCTAATACAAGAGTTTATGGAATATGTAAATAAACATAAGTCTTCATCTTCATGTGCCACAGGCAAGCATGTTGAGTGTAGACTCATGACTCCTATTCATCATCAGAGTAACCTGCAACATCATAAGTTACAGCCACAGAGGGTCAATACTTTGGAATAGTATTGGCAAGTGATACCTTAGCATATTTTAAGTGGACTATAATACTATATGCATTTGGCTGGTGGAGCTTAGGCTTGCATTTCTCAAAAATAGATTTTCCCTATCTTTTGAAAATACTAAGTTTTGTTTGGCAAAAACACCCAAGGCATCTATCAATCAAAGACTCCAGATCCACTCAGGGCATCTACCAATCAATGACTGAAGATCCTTTTAACCCTTGTTCACCCACAAGTTTTATTTAGAAATTGGAGTGATGAGATTCTTGAAGTTTCCATGTCTTGATGCTCAAATTGTCCTTTACCAGGGACATGGCTAAGTACTTAGGTTTTACACTCTGCAGAGGTGGTGCACTTTCCCCACAAGCCTTGGTTTCCCAAGACATGATCCTTCAGTAGCCTTTCCTTAGTCAAATGGACGCGCTCCAACCTATCATCCCATCTACCACCCACTGTCCAAGAGACTAAGTTCCAGCATCCTAAGATCATGGCAGAGCCCATAATACCAAGTGGTTGCACTTGAAGCTTCTCAACATTTGACATCTCAAATCTCTTTGTTTCCTGGGTGGCCATACACAAGTGAGATACACTAAGGTAAACCATAAACATGGGCCTTGTGAACCACTCAACCAAAAACCACCAAGCAAGTCCATTCCACCCAGGAGATTCATTAACTTAGTTGTTTTGTTAAATAAAACTCAAGTCCTTAGACTTAGAATAATTTTTCCATAGTGTATATATAAACCACCCTTGTTTTCTAATAGCTAGGCTAAGCATGATAGTAATAGGAATCTTGACTTAGGTAATTTTCACTAAGGTTTTACCTAATAGGTTTTCCCAAAGCATAGCTTGTACTTAGCAAAAATCCATGCAAGTCCTATACTTAGAAAAATAATACTAATGCATATATAAAATATAGGAATGGAATATTCATGATGATATCACTTGCCTTGGTAGTGTGGAGAGTAGCACTCGTCACAATCACAATCACTAGCAAGATCTACACACAAAGTTATAGCACACAATTACACACAAATATATACAAACAAAAATATTATGAATGCATGCATGCATGAATCTACCAAGTGATGATTTTTGAAAACTCAACCAAGCAAGTGCATGAATACAGAAACTAAACAAGTCACAAAATAGCCAAGACAACTTAATTAACCCTAAAACAAAATACTAAACTAAATCTATACTCAAAAAGGCCTCAAACAAGTTTCTGTAATTTAAGCCACACTAATGGTTACTATTTGCTAAACAAAAAGGATAGGCAGAAAGGTCTTGTTTTTCTGAATCCAACGGTATAAAGTTTGCAAAATTCTAACGTGGAATTCAAAAGATATTGGCATTTGAAATCTGGATCAAAATCTGTTTTTAAATTCTATTTCCAGATCTTAACCTAGCCACGCATCATGTTCTTATTCGCCCGTACCGGTTCGTCTGGATCGAGCGATACAGACCGCTGGATCTAAAGGGGCAGGTGCGGCTCAGATCAACGCGTACCCTTTCGATTAGTCATTCTATCTAAACCATCGATCAGATCTAACGGTTCCTATCGACTGGCGGCGGCGGCGGGCGGCTACCGGCGCGGAACTGTCGGTCGATAGCGTTACCGATGATCACGGCGAGGAGAAGGAGGGTAGCTCACCGAGCTCGGGGTTCTGCGGCTCGTCGTACTCGCGGTTGGTCAAGGCGCTCGGCCCCGGATTGCTCGCCGGAGTTCGTGGGCGGTGGTTGCGTCGGTGGTCGTCGTGGGCGTTCTTTGGATCACCCCAAAGGCAAGGCGAGGACACGGTTAGATTCACAGAGTCGAGGCGGCGTAGTGAGCATGAACGGGAAGGCGGGGCGATGCATACTTACCGGAAAACTTCGTCGGAGTTGATGTCGTCGGTGCTTTCGCGGTGTCGGGGAACCGCGTCACTGGGCAAGACGGACTAGTGAGGTCGAGATGCGCAAGACACGCTAAGTCAGATTGTAAACGAGGCGGAGGGATCTCTGGACTCACCGAATCGCCGGCCGATCGTCGGAGGCAGCGGGTTTCGAAGGTAATGCTCGCGCCTGGTGGCGCCTCGGGTTGGGGTTTGAGGAGAAGAGAGAGGGGCAGAGGGGTTCTTATAGCCTGGTCACGGCGAGAATTACTCGGCCAATAAATCGAATTGACGTCGCAAATTAAACACGAAGCGCGCGTTGATTTGGGGATGAACGGATGCGGGTGGAGGCAGCGGTGGCGTGGAGAAGGCCCGCTTGTCGGCGAGGTCTTGAGTGCAGGTGGGGTCTGTCGCCGACTTAACGCGTCTTCTGCGTGTGAGAAGAATGAGGAGATCCCCGGGTGGGCTTGCTGGGCTTGATTTGCTGCTGGGCCAGATTCTGGCCGCTCGGCCCTTTTCTTTTGTTTAAGCTTTTTCTTTTTCTAATTCCATTTTCTGAATAGAATTTGATATGAATTCAAATCCTTTTGAATTCAAACTGCTTTGGGGATTTTTGCAGGGTTCTGTGGGTTCAAAAACAGTCATTCTAACTAAGTGGTCACCTTGCAAGGCTTGGTCAAGCTTGGGTTTCAAAGTAAACAGAGATTTGCTCTAGTTTGCAAATATTGGAAATAGGGTTTTGAAACTATTTCTAAATTTTGAATCTTGGGTTTAAATGCTACTCCTAATCTTTCCAACCATGGAGGCAAGCAAACAAGTTCATAGACAATCAAATCCCAAAGGGTGATGGCCAATTGAGATAAATTGCCCACATGAAATCATAGCTCAACCTTCTGCCTCTAAATGATTTTGAGAAAAACCCTATATGAATGAATGATGCAAGAATGATATGAATGAGTTTTTGAAACATGATTTTTGGGATGTTACAAATCTAACCCCCTTAGAATGAATCTCTCCCTCGAGATTCGGATTGGCTAGCAAATAGGTGAGGGTGGTCTTTCCGAAGATAATCTTCTCTTTCCCATGTTGCTTCCTCTTCGGAATGATGATTCCATTGTACTTTGCAAAATTTGATGGTCTTTGTCCTTGTGACTCTTTCTGCGGTCTCAAGTATCTTGATAGGCTTTTCTTCATAGGTGAGGTCACTTTCTAGTTGAACTTCCTCCAAAGATATGGTATCTTTCAAAGATGTTTCTTCCATTTCTGGGTGACATTTCTTAAGCTGACTCACATGAAAAACATTATGGACGGCTAATAGAGATGCTGGCAGTTCGATTTCATATGCAGCTTCTCCCTTGCGACTTAGAATGTTGAATGGTCCAACATATCTTGGTGCTAACTTTCCTTTGACTCCAAATCTTTTTACTCCACGAAGTGGTGATACTCTAAGATAAGCTCTATCCCCAACCGTGAAGTGACTTCTCTCGCTTAGCATCTGCGTAGCTTTTCTGTCGAGACTGCTATCTTCAATCTGTCTCTAACCAATTTGACCTTTTCTTGGCGTCTTTGATAAGATCTGGTCCACACAAACTTCTTTCTCCCACACCATTCCATAGCAATGGGGTGGTACACTTCTTCCGTATAGAAACTCGAATGGTGCCATCCCAATACTAGATTGGTATTTGTTGTAAGAAAACTCTGCGTAAGGCAGACTTTCATCCCAACTTGCTCCATAGTCTAGGGCACATGCCCTCAACATGTCTTCAAGAATTTGATTAGTCCTTTCTGTTTGTCCATCAGTTTGAGGATGAAAAGCAGTGCTGAATTCCAACCTCGTTCCTAGAGATTCATGAAGCTGTCTCCAAAAGTGAGAAGTGTGAGTTCCTCTATCGGACACAATACTCTTAGGTACACCGTGAAGGCATACAATTCTGCTCATGTAGATTTTGGCTAACTTTGCACTTGGTATAAGTTGTCTTCTGGTATAAAATGAGCCACTTTAGTTAGGCTATCCACTAATACCCATATTGAATCATACCAAGACCTTGTCCTAGGAAATCCGGTAATTAAATAAATACCAATATTAACCCACTTACATTCAGGAATAGGAATTGGTTGAAGCAAACTGCTGGTTTACGATGCTCGCTTTCACTCTACTACACACATCACACAAAGCAATGTGTTCGGCGATGTCCCTTTTAAGATTGTTCCACCAAAATCTTTCTTTCATATCCATATACATTTTGGTGTTTCCCGGGTGAATAGAATATGGAGAGTTATGGGCTTCTTGCAGAATCAGTTTCCGCATTTCCGGATCTTGTGGAACACAAATACGTTTCTCGTGCCATAAAGTACCTTGTTCGTCCATATGGAAACTTTTAGCTTTCCCTTGGCTAATCCTTTCCTTGATCTCTTTGATCTCTTTATCCGTCTTTTGGGCTTCTTTAATCTTATCCAACAGTGGGTTGAACATCCAAAGACATGAGATGTCCTTGCACAATCTCCAACCTGAGTTCCTTGAATTGCTTACACAAATCATCAGGCAATTCACCTTTGGTAAGACCATTTACAAGCGCCTTCGACTTAGAGCATCTGCTACTACATTTGCTTTAAGGTGGTATTGCAAACTCAAGTCGTAATCCTTGATAAGTTCTAACCATCTCCTTTGTCTCATATTGATTTCCTTCTGGGTGAAGATATACTTCAAACTCTTATGATCGGTGAATACTTCACAACGTTTTCCCAAAAGGTAATGTCTCCATGTTTTGAGTGCATGGACAACAGCGGCTAACTCTAAATCATGAGTAGGATAATTTACTTCATGAGTTTTGAGTTGTCTCGAGGCATAAGCCACAACTTTTCCGCCTTGCATAAGTACGGCTCCTAATCCTTGATGAGAAGCATCACAATATACTTGGAAATCCTTTTCCAAATCTGGTAGGCACAGTACTGGTGCTGACACAAGTCTCTTCTTTAGTTCTTGAAAGCTGAGTTCACATCCTTCAGACCAAGCAAATTTCTTATCTTTATTTAACAATTCCATCATTGGTTTAGCAACCTTAGAAAATTTTTCAATGAATCTTCTGTAGTAACCTGCTAAACCAAGGAAACTACGAACCTCTTTTACGTTCTTGGGACTTTTCCCATTACATCACGCGAAACTTTAGCGAGGATCATTGCTACACCATCCTTTGTCATAACATGACCAAGAAATCCAACTTCCTCTAACCAAAACTCACACTTGCTGAATTTGGCATAAAGCTTATGTTCCCTTAGTTTCTCAAGTATCAAGCATAGATGTCTTTCATGTTCTTCCTTGCTCTTGGAGTAGACTAAGATGTCATCGATGAAAACGACAACGAACTTGTCGAGAAATTCCATGAACACTTTGTTCATCATATTCATGAAGTATCTTTGGGCGTTGGTTAAACCAAAAGGCATCACGGTGTACTCATACAATCCATACCTTGTGGTGAATGCTGTTTTAGATATGTCTTGCTCTCTTATCTTGAGTTGAAAATAGCCTGACCGAAGATCAATCTTCGAGAACACACATGCTCCTTCTAGCTGATCAAACAAGTCATTTATTCTTGGCAAAGGATACTTGTTCTTGATGGTTACCTCGTTGAGAGAACGGTAATCTATGCATAATCTTTGAGTTCTATCTCTCTTTTCTACGAACAAAACTGGAGCTCCCCAAGATGAAGAACTTGGCTGGATGAATCCTTTCTGCAATTGTTCTCCAAGTTGTTTCTTGAGTTCCTTAAGTTCGTCAACTGACATTTTATAAGGCCTTTTTGCCCTTGGTCCAGAACCTGGTACCAAATCTATTATAAATTCCACATCTCTATCTGGTGGCATTCCCGGTAACTCTTCTGGGAACACATCCGGATACTCACACACAATTGGCACACTGTCCATGCTAACCCCCTTAAGAGAATTTAGCTTGCTTCCTTTAGATTTAAAATTGGACTTAAATGTTATCCTCTTACCTTCAGGGGTTGTGAGTGAAATTGTGCGATTTGCACAATCTAGTACTCCCTCATACTTAGCCATCCAATCCATTCCCAAAATTACATCCAATCCTTGGGAATTTAGGATTATTAGGTTTACTGGAAACTTATGTTTTCCGATCTCTATGACTAGATCCCGGCATCCAAGACTCACTATCATATCCCCTCCCGGAGAGCTAACTTTTATCGGACACCCAATGTTTTCAGATGCAAACCCATTTATATCAACAAATGCTTTTGATATGAATGAATGAGATGCACCAGTGTCAAAGAGTACAAATGCTGAGATGGAATTGAGTCAGAACTTACGACAAGCGGCATCAGGTTCTTCATAGACCTCCTCCACATTGATGTGGTTAACCTGTCCTTTATGAAAAGGATTGGGCTTGTTAGGTCCTTCAACGTTCTTCTCAGGGCACTCATTAGCATAATGCCCCAGCTTCTTGCATTTGAAGCATTCAACCTGACTGATGTCCCTTTTAGGCTGACTTCCACTTCCACCTCCACTGTGGTGGTTCTTATGTCCACTCTTGTGATTCTTATACTTATCATTGTCATGTCTGCGATGATGCTTGTTGTCATGACGGTTGTGGTTGTGGTGCTTGTTAAACTTCCCATGCTTGTGGGATCTGGTGACACTATCATCATAGTGAGATCGTTTGTAATCGATCGAGCTATGCTTGTCGGAGTGTTTCCTCTTTCTACTCTCAACTTGCTTCATTTTATTCTCCACAATAACAGCTTTGTCACACAGCGACTGGTAAGTTGGAACATATGCCACAGACAACTGCAAATTCAGCTCATCATTCAAGCCTTCCAGAAACTTTTCCTTCCTTTTGGCATCAGTGTCAACCTCATCCGGTGCATAGCGCGCCAGATTGTTGAACTCTTCAATATATTCAGCCACGCTGTGGTGGTATTGCTTCAGTTGTGAAATTCCTTCTTTTTCAGGCTCATCATACACGGTGAGATATGAGTAGTCTGAAATCCATCTTCAAAGATAGCCCAAGTCACCTCATCAATAGGCGTGGTAATGGAAGTTGTCCCACCATGCGGCTGGTCCTTCCAACAGATGTCTGCGAACTGACCTTTTCAGCATCTGTGCATCCCATGGTCACTAAGTCTTTGTTCTGAGCGTAGCCAATCATTGGCCACCATGGGATCGATCGTTCGAAAACTTAGGCGGCCTCGGGCGAAATCTGGTAAGCATATCAAAACACGGAGGGTTGTTGTTGTTGTTATTGTTATTGGGGTTGTTGTTGTTACGGTTACGGATGAGCGTCGTCATCATTGCATAAGCTGTGTTTGCGCATTCATCATTTGTTGCATTTAGGGTAATGTTGGGGTTGGGGTTTCTTGTGACGGGGAGGCATCTGTGGTTTATTCATATAGAGATAAGAATGAGATACCCTTACATGATTTATGCACAATACATTACACAAGCAAACACATAGCAGGCAACACTAGGATAAAAGTCTCAAAGTACAAACACACAAGTGGCAAGCCATCCACATGTCAGATGGTCCAAACATTAAGTGCGGTAAATAAAGATAACTGAGTAGTCAAATCTACTCGTCGGCATCAATCTCCTCCTCGACAAAGGTAAGACCTGCATTCTCCATTGCGGTCTTGTTCTCCTCGATGGTAGTGGTCAAAGAGTCGATCTTGGCCTTGAGAGCCTTCTTCTGGGAACGAAGCCTCTCAATCACTGTCTGCTGCTGCTCTAACTCGAAGTCCTTGGACTGCAGTTCCTCGGTCATATCACGAATCCTCTTGTTCCTATCCTGGACACGCTTCTCTTGACTCTTGAACTTACGGTCTTGGGTCTCGAACTTCGTCTCCATCTCCTTGACTATCTCGTCTGCTGCTTGAAGAGCTTGTCCTTCTCATGGCTGCACCTGGAGCTCGTCATTACTAAGCATGACGTTGGTCCTATCGGTATCCACGTGCCTAATAAGAGTCTCTAAGTCCTGGAGGTATAGGCATATCGGCTCTGCTGTGACCCTCGAGTCGTCCTCAAAGTCAATGGACTCTCCGTCTTCATCACGCCTTCCGAAGGCGTGGAAGTGAGTGCCTCTAACCTGTCGGGAGTGACGGCCTAACAGTCGTCCTATCAGATCCTGCATGACAACCTCCATGCCTCTCTCCCTGTCATCGTGCATAAGCTTGAAGACGATGGTCTCCGTAGTAGGCTCTGTCTGGCGTCCTGGCTGGTTCACCTTGAAGCCCCAAAGGTCCTTCCTCTCAAACTTGGTGAGTGGGTGCACCGTAATGATAGGAAGTGGGAGATCGAGTAAAGTAGTAAGCTCTACGATACGAGGACCAAAAGCAGGTAACTGGAACTCCTCAACAGTGCTGATGGCAATAGGCATCTATTTATAAGATTGAAAAAGTTAGAACAACACAATTTAAGATAAACAAGACAAACATTCAAACACATTCTTGGGACACACAAAAATCATACAAGTCATGCATACAAGAATCCATTACATCAACCAAGGTTCAAACTTATTTAAGGTATCATTTTGGAAAATAAGGTGATAGGTGGTGGTCCAACTAACGAAGTGCGCTTACAATCCTATCTCATTGGATCTGGTGGCTAACACAATGTTCCTAGTGGCAATCACCCTATCTTGTTCACATGCTTCTATCACTAAGTCTATGATATCTCCTCTTAAGAATTGGTTGGTGACTTCCAACTCTTGGGTATGTTCCTTCTCTTTCTCTAAGTCTTTTTGGAGGTTGAGCATCTTGCACTTGACTCTAGCACTTAGTTCCTTGATAGTCTTCAAGCTGCTTCTTTTCTTGACTCAAAGAATGTGGTGTGCATAAAAGTGTTGGTGTACATGCAGAAGCCTTTTTCTTTGTGGTTGTCTTCCTTGTTCTTGTACAAGTGAAGTTGCACCCACCAATACTCCACTCCATCCTCCATCACTTGAAAGCCTTTGTACACTGCTGCACCATGTACTCCCATGGTTTCCATGAGGTCCTTGAGAATCTTGGGAAACTCAGTCTCACACTCCAAGGTCATGGTCATGAGTGGTCCTTTCTTCACGGCGTTCTGGAGTTCATCTACAAATAGAGATGAGAATGAGAAGATTAGAAAAGTTTACGAGAAGAATAGACAAGTGTAGAAGAAGTTAAAATTTTCCTTAGTGGTTTCCAATCTTAGGGTCATAATCCTACAGGCAACACAGTGCTCTGATACCATCTGTAAGATCCCTCCTTATTAAAGGAAAAGATCCCTGTGATTGCAATGCTAGTCCCTGGATCAATGCTAGCATCCACAGTTTAAGATGAAGTACACAGATACAAAGGTCGTTTATTACAGTCATTCGGAGATAAAACATAGTCTTATACAACTCATGGCCAAAGGCCTAATACAAGTTTATGGAATATGTAAATAAACATAAGTCTTCATCTTCATGTGCCACGAGCAAGCATGTTGAGTGTAGACTCATGACTCCTATTCATCATCGAGTAACTGCAACATCATAAGTTACTGCCACGGAGGTCAATACTTTGGAATAGTATTGGCAAGTGATACCTTAGCATATTTTAAGTGGACTATAATACTATATGCATTTGGCTGGTGGAGCTTAGGCTTGCATTTCTCAAAAATAGATTTTTCCCTATCTTTTGAAAATACTAAGTTTTGTTTGGCAAAAACACCCAAGGCATCTATCAATCAAAGACTCCAGATCCACTCAGGGCATCTACCAATCAATGACTGAAGATCCTTTTAACCCTTGTTCACCCACAAGTTTTATTTAGAAATTGGAGTGATGAGATTCTTGAAGTTTCCATGTCTTGATGCTCAAATTGTCCTTTACCAGGGACATGGCTAAGTACTTAGGTTTTACACTCTGCAGAGGTGATGCACTTTCCCCACAAGCCTTGGTTTCCCAAGGCATGATCCTTCAGTAGCCTTTCCTTAGTCAAATGGACGCGCTCCAACCTATCATCCCATCTACCACCCACTGTCCAAGAGACTAAGTTCCAGCATCCTAAGATCATGGCAGAGCCCATAATACCAAGTGGTTGCACTTGAAGCTTCTCAACATTTGACATCTCAAATCTCTTTGTTTCCTGGGTGGCCATCCACAAGTGAGATACACTAAGGTAAACCATAAACATGGGCCTTGTGAACCACTCAACCAAAAACCACCAAGCAAGTCCATTCCACCCAGGAGATTCATTAACTTAGTTGTTTTGTTAAATAAAACTCAAGTCCTTAGACTTAGAATAATTTTTCCATAGTGTATATATAAACCACCCTTGTTTTCTAATAGCTAGGCTAAGCATGATAGTAATAGGAATCTTGACTTAGGTAATTTTCACTAAGGTTTTACCTAATAGGTTTTCCCAAAGCATAGCTTGTACTTAGCAAAAATCCATGCAAGTCCTATACTTAGAAAAATAATACTAATGCATATATAAAATATAGGAATGGAATATTCATGATGATATCACTTGCCTTGGTAGTGTGGAGAGTAGAACTCGTCACAATCACAATCACTAGCAAGATCTACACACAAAGTTATAGCACGCAATTACACACAAATATATACAAACAAAAATATTATGAATGCATGCATGCATGAATCTACCAAGTGATGATTTTTTGAAAACTCAACCAAGCAAGTGCATGAATACAGAAACTAAACAAGTCACAAAATAGCCAAGACAACTTAAATAACCCTAAAACAAAATACTAAACTAAATCTATACTCAAAAAGGCCTCAAACAAGTTTCTGTAATTTAAGCCACACTAATGGTTACTATTTGCTAAACAAAAAGGATAGGCATAAAGGTCTTGTTTTTCTGAATCCAACGGTATAAAGTTTGCAAAATTCTAACGTGGAATTCAAAAGATATTGGCATTTGAAATCTGGATCAAAATCTGTTTTTAAATTCTATTTCCAGATCTTAACCTAGCCACGCGTCATGTTCTTATTCGCCCGTACCGGTTCGTCTGGATCGAGCGATACAGACCGCTGGATCTAAAGGGGCAGGTGCGGCTCAGATCAACGCGTACCCTTTCGATTAGTCATTCTATCTAAACCATCAGATGCAGATCTAACGGTTCCTATCGACCTGGCGGCTGGCGGCGGCGGCTGGCGGCTACGGCGGCGCTGTCGGTCGATAGCGTTGCCGATGATGCGACGGCGAGGAGAAGGAGGTAGCTCACCGAGCTCGAGAATTCTGGCGGCTTCGTCGTACTTCGCGGTTGGTCAAGGCGCTTCGGACGTATCTGGATTGCTCGCCGGAGTTCTTTGTGGGCGGTGGTTGCGTCGGTGGTCGTCGTGGGCGTTCTTGGATCACCCAAGGCAAGCGAGACACGGTTAGATTCCGAGTCGAGCGAAGTAGTGAGCATGAACGGAAGGCGTGCGATGATACTTACCTCTGGAAAACTTCGTCGGAGTTGATGTCGCCGGTGCGTCGGTGCTCGCGTGTCGGCGAACCGGGGACACAGCGTCTGGGACGGACTAGTGAGGTCGGAGATGCGCAAAGACACGCTAAGTCAGATTGTAAACGAGGCGGAGGAGCTGGACTCACGGAGTCCGGCGCGATCGTCGAGGCAGCGGGGTTCGAGGGTAATGCTCGCCTGGTGGCGCTCTGGGTTGAGGTTTGAGGGAGAAGAGAGAGGGGGGTTCTTATAGCCTGGTCACGGCGAAATTACTCGGCCAATAAATCGAATTGACGTCGCAAATTAAACGAAGCGCAGCGTTGATTTGGGGATGAACGGGTCGATGCGGGTGGAGGCAGCGGTGGCGTGGAGAAGGCCGCTTGTCAGTGAGGTGCGCAGAGTGCAGCGTGTGAGAAGAATGAGGAGATCCCGGGTGGGCTTGCTGGGCTTGATTTCTGCTGGGCAGATTAAGCGCCGCCCTTTTCTTTTGTTTAAGCTTTTTCTTTTTCTAATTCCATTTTCTGAATAGAATTTGATATGAATTCAAATCCTTTTGAATTCAAACTGCTTTGGGGATTTTTGCAGGGTTCTGTGGGTTCAAAAACAGTCATTCTAACTAAGTGGTCACCTTGCAAGGCTTGGTCAAGCTTGGGTTTCAAAGTAAACAGAGATTTGCTCTAGTTTGCAAATATTGGAAATAGGGTTTTGAAACTATTTCTAAATTTTGAATCTTGGGTTTAAATGCTACTCCTAATCTTTCCAACCATGGAGGCAAGCAAACAAGTTCATAGACAATCAAATCCCAAAGGGTGATGGCCAATTGAGATAAATTGCCCACATGAAATCATAGCTCAACCTTCTGCCTCTAAATGATTTTGAGAAAAACCCTATATGAATGAATGATGCAAGAATGATATGAATGAGTTTTTGAAACATGATTTTTGGGATGTTACAACAGGGATCCACTAGAGTCATTGCATGTTTGTTCTTTTCATAAACCACATGGATCCACCAGAGTCATTGCATGTTTGTTCTTTTCAAAAACCACAACTAGAGTTCATTGCATGTGTGTTCTTTTCATAAACCACATGGATCCACTAGAGTTCATTGCATGTGTGTTCTTCTCCTAAACAACCACTAGAGTCATTGCATGTGTGTTCTTTTCATAAACCACCTCGATCCACCAATGTCATTATATGTGTGTTCTTTTCATAAACCAGATATGGATCCACCAGTGTCATTGCATGTGTGTTCTTCTCCTAAACCACGACTAGAGTCATTGGATGTCTGTCCTTTTCATAAACCACAACTAGAGTTATTGCATGTGTGTTATTTTCATAAACTATATGGATCCACCAGTGTCATTTCATGTGTGTTCTTATCATAAACCACATATCGATTCATTGCATTGTGTTCTTTTCACCACATGGATCCACTAGTGTTATTGCATGTGTTTTCTTTTCATAGACCACAGGTAGAGTCATTGCATGTGTGTTCTTTTCATAAACCACATGGATCCACCAGTGTCATTGCATGTGTTTTTTTTTGATAAAGCACAGCTAGAGTCATTGCATGTGTGTTCTTTTCATCGACCACATGGATCCACTAGAGTCATTGCATGTGTGTTCTTTTCATAAACCACATGGATCCACCAGAGTCATTGCATGTTTGTTCTTTTCATAAACCAAAACTAGAGTTCACTACATGTGTGTTCTTTTCATAAACCACTTGGATCCACTAGAGTCATTGCATGTGTGTTCTTTTCATAAACCACATGGATCCACTAGAGTTCATTGCATTTGTGTTCTTTTCATAAACCACAACTAGAGTCATTGCATGTGTTTTCTTTTCATAAACCACATGGATCCACCAGTGTCATTGCATGTGTGTTGTTTTAATAAACCACATGCATCCACTAGTGTTATTGCATGTGTGTTCTTTTCATAAACCACAGCTAGAGTCATTGCATGTGTGTTCTTTTCATAAACCACATGGATCCACCAGAGTCATGCATGTGTGTTATTTTCATAAACCACATGGATCCACTAGAGTTCATTGCATGTGTGATCTTTTCATAAAACACATGGATCCACTAGAGTTCATTTCACGTGCATTCTTTTCATAAACCACATGGATCCACTAGAGTTCATTACATGTATGTTCTTGTCATAAACCACATGGATCCACCAGTGTCATTGAATGTGTATTCTTTTCATAAACCACATGGATCCACTAGAGTTCATTGCATGTGTGTTCTTCTCCTAAACCACCACTAGAGTCATTGCATGTGTGTTCTTTTTAGAAACCACATGGATCCACTAGTGTTGTTGCATGTGCGTTCTTTTCACAAACCACATATGGATCCACTAGTGTCATTGCATGTATGTTATTCTCCTAAACCACATGGATCCAACGGTGTCATGGCATGTGTGTTCTTTTCATAAACCACATATGGATCCACTAGTGTCATTGCATGTGTTTTCTTCTACTAAACCACCACTAGAGTCATTGCATGTGTGTTCTTTTCATAAATCACATGGATCCACCAGTGTCATTGCATGTGTGTTCTTTTCATAAACCACATGGATCCACTAGAGTCATTGCATGTGTGTTCTTTTCATAAACCCCATGGATCCACTAGAGTAATTTCATGTGTGTTCTTTTCATAAACCACAACAAGAGTCATTGCATGTGTGTTCTTTTCATAAACAACAACTAGATTTTGTTGCATGTGCGTTCTTTTCATAAACCACATGGATCCACTAGATGTCATTTCATTTGAGTTCTTTTCATATACCACACCTAGAGTCACTTCATGTGTGTGTATAAGTGTGTATCATTGTGGTTTTAGGAAAAGAACACGTGTAGTGATGCCACTCTATCATGTGGTATCCAGCCATGTCCAGGAACCCTGGCAACATGTTGGGATTCAACTTCAGCATGCATTCTACCACCAGCTTGCAAGATGCTGCATTACCACACCCCACTAGATGTGTGTGTATTAGTGTGCATCATTGTGGTTTTGGAAAAGAACATATGCAGTGATGCCACCACATCATGTGTGTTTTTTCATAAACCACATGTATCCACTAGACTTCATTGCATGTGTGTTCTTTTCATAAACCACATGGATCCACTAGAGTTCATTGCATGCGTGTTATTGTCATAAACCCCATGGATCCACTAGTCATTGCATGTGTGTTCTTTTCATAAACCATATGGGTCCACCAGTGTCATCGAATGTGTGTTCTTTTTCTAAACCACATATGGATCCACCAGTGTCATTGCATGTGTGTTCTTCTCCTAAACCAGGACTAGAGTCATTGATGTCTACGCACTTCTATTCTTGTAGACAGTTGTTGGGCCTCCAAGTGCAGAGGTTTGTAGAACAGCAGGAAGTTTCCCTTAAGTGGATTACCCAAGATTTATCGAACTCACGGAGGAAGTGGTCAAAGGCATCCCTCTCAAGCAACCCTGCAATCAAGATACAAGAAGTCTCTTGTGTCCCCAACACACCCAATACACTTGTTAGGTGTATAGGTGCACTAGTTCGGCGAAGAGATAGTGAAATAGAAGTGGTATGGATAATTATAAGTGCTAACAGTGCCAGAAAATAGCTTTGATGACGCGTGGTTGACGGGTAGGAATAGACTAAATGCAATCTGAAATAAAGATGGAAGCAAGCAAACATATAACAAATCTAGTTGCAAACGGTGTTTCAATGCTTAGAAACAAGGCCTAGGGATCATACTTTCGCTAGTGAACACTCTCATATAAATATCTTCTCTTCATGATACTACTCTGAACTACTCTCCGGTTGGATACTCTAATCCATGGTAGGGCTATAACAACACACCTCAAAGTGCGCTTTCCCTATCTAGGTAACCCCACACTGTCACCTTGAGGGCTAGATGGTTCCAACAAACACCACAATTTCATAGAAACATTCAACTCCAAATATAACTCATAACAAGTATTGGTAATCTCTAGCCTAAGTGCCACCACGATGTGCACGCTGTCACTTTCACACAAGTGGGGAGATCTATTAAAGCACATGAGTAGCAAGGTAGATCTACTTGATTACAAAGCTCATGATCACAATATGATCATGCATAGAGAAGGTGAACACATAGCTACCGGTAGAACCCTTAGCCTCGAGGAAGAACTACTCCCTCATCATCATGGGAATGAGTAACGGCGATGGAGATGGTGGTGGAGATCAATGGAGATGGCTCCGAGGGCACTTCCCCGTCCTGGCAGGGTGCCAGAACAGAGACTTTCTGCCCTCGAATCTCCTCTTTGGTGGCGGCGGCGCTGTAGAACTTTTCGGGGCTGGAGGCTGGATTCTTTAGGGTTTCTGCATCGGAGGCTTCTTATAGGTGAAAGGGCAATGTCAGAGGGTGAACCAGGGGCCCACACCACCTGGTGGCGCGGAAAGGGGGACCCGTGCCACCACATGGTGTGGCCAGCCCCTGGCCCCTCTCTGTCTTGTCTTCTAGCTCCATGAGTCTTCCGGTAAACTATCGACTTTGGCTTTTATCCGGTCCAATTCCGAGAATATTCATTTTTTGGCTTTTCTAGAACCAAAAACAGAAGAAAATAGGCAACTGACACTATGGCATCTTCTTAATAGGTTAGTTCCTGAAAATGTGTAAAAGTACTCCAAAGTGTGGACAAAACATAAGAAAGTAGATATAAAACAAGCATGGAACATAAAAAATTATAGATACGTTAGCAACGTATCAGTCATGCATGTGTGTTCTTTTCCTAAACCACATATGTATCCACTAGAGTCATTGCATGTGTGTTCTTTTCATAAAGCACGGATAGAGTCATTGCATGTGTGTTCTTTTCATAAACCACATGGATCCACATCCACTAGAGTCATTGCATGTGTGTTCTTTTCATAAACCACATGGATCCATCAGAGTCATTGCCTGCGTGTTATTTTTCTAAACCACATATGGATCCACTAGAGTCATTGCATGTGTGTTCTTCTCCTAAACCACCACTAGAGTCATTTCATAAACCACATGGATCCACCAGTGTCATTGCATGTGTGTTCTTTTAATAAACCACAACTAGAGTCATTCCATGTGTGTTCTTTTCATAAACCAGATGGATCCACCAGTGTCATTTCAACTGTGTTCTTTTCATAAACCACATATAGAGTCATTGCATTGTGTTCTTTTCACCACATGGATCCACTAGTGTTATTGCATGTGTTTTCTTTTCATCAACCACAACTAGAGTCATTGCATGTGTGTTCTTTTCATAAACTACATGGATCCACCAGTGTCATTGCATGTGTGTTCTTTTGATAAACCACAGCTAGAGTCATTGCATGTGTGTTCTTTTCATCGACCACAGGGATCCACTAGAGTCATTGCATGTTTGTTCTTTTCATAAACCACATGGATCCACCAGAGTCATTGCATGTTTGTTCTTTTCATAAACCACAACTAGATGTCATTGCATGTGTGTTCTTTTCATAAACCACATGGATCCACTAGAGTTCATTGCATCTGTGTTCTTCTCCTAAACAACCACTAGAGTCATTGCATGTGTGTTCTTTTCATAAACCACCTCGATCCCCCAGTGTCATTGTATGTGTGTTCTTTTCATAAACCAGATATGGATCCACCAGTGTCATTGCATGTGTGTTCTTCTCCTAAACCACGACTAGAGTCATTGGATGTGGGTTCTTTTCAAAAACCACATGGATCCACCAGTGTCAATGCATGTCTGTCCTTTTCATAAACCACAACTAGACTCATTGCATGTGTGTTCTTTTCATAAACCACATGGATCCACTAGAGTTCATTGCATTTGTGTTCTTTTCATAAACCACAACTAGAGTCATTGCATGTGTTTTCTTTTCATAAACCACATGGATCCACCAGTGTCATTGCATGTGTGTTGTTTTAATAAACCACATGCATCCACTAGTGTTATTGCATGTGTGTTCTTTTCATAAACCACAGCTAGAGTCATTGCATGTGTGTTCTTTTCATAAACCACATGGATCCACCAGAGTCATGCATGTGTGTTATATTCATAAACCACATGGATCCACTAGAGTTCATTGCATGTGTGATCTTTTCATAAAACACATGGATCCACTAGAGTTCATTTCACGTGCATTCTTTTCATAAACCACATGGATCCACTAGAGTTCATAACATGTGTGTTCTTGTCATAAACCACATGGATCCACCAGTGTCATTGAATGTGTATTCTTTTCATAAACCACATGGATCCACTAGAGTTCATTGCATGTGTGTTCTTCTCCTAAACCACCACTAGAGTCATTGCATGTGTGTTCTTTTCAGAAACCACATGGATCCACTAGTGTTGTTGCATGTGCGTTCTTTTCACAAACCACATATGGATCCACTAGTGTCATTGCATGTATGTTATTCTCCTAAACCACATGGATCCAACGGTGTCATGGCATGTGTGTTCTTTTCATAAACCACATATGGATCCACTAGTGTCATTGCATGTGTTTTCTTCTACTAAACCACCACTAGAGTCATTTCATGTGTGTTCTTTTCATAAACCACATGGATCCACCAGTGTCATTGCATGTGTGTTCTTTTAATAAACCACAACTAGAGTCATTGCATGTGTGTTCTTTTAATAAACCAGATGGATCCACCAGTGTCATTTCAACTGTGTTCTTTTCATAAACCACATATAGAGTCATTGCATTGTGTTCTTTTCACCACATGGATCCACTAGTGTTATTGCATGTGTTTTCTTTTCATCAACCACAACTAGAGTCATTGCATGTGTGTTCTTTTCATAAACTACATGGATCCACCAGTGTCATTGCATGTGTGTTCTTTTGATAAACCACAGCTAGAGTCATTGCATGTGTGTTCTTTTCATCGACTACAGGGATCCACTAGAGTCATTGCATGTTTGTTCTTTTCATAAACCACATGGATCCACCAGAGTCATTGCATGTTTGTTCTTTTCATAAACCACAACTAGATGTCATTGCATGTGTGTTATTTTCATAAACCACATGGATGCACTAGAGTTCATTGCATGTGTGTTCTTCTCCTAAACAACCACTAGAGTCATTGCATGTGTGTTCTTTTCATAAACCACCTCGATCCCCCAGTGTCATTGTATGTGTGTTCCTTTCATAAACCAGATATGGATCCACCAGTGTCATTGCATGTGTGTTCTTCTCCTAAACCACGACTAGAGTCATTGGATGTGGGTTCTTTTCAAAAACCACATGGATCCACCAGTGTCAATGCATGTCTGTCCTTTTCATAAACCACAACTAGACTCATTGCATGTGTGTTATTTTCATAAACTATATGGATACACCAGTCTCATTTCATGTGTGTTCTTATCATAAACCACATATCGAGTCATTGCATTGTGTTCTTTTATTGCATGTGTTTTCTTTTCATAAACCACAGCTAGAGTCATTGCATCTGTGTTCTTTTCATAAACCACATGGATCCAACAGTGTCATTGCATGTGTGTTCTTTGGATAAACCACAGCTAGAGTCATTGCATGTGTGTTCTTTTCATCGACCACAGGGATCCACTAGAGTCATTGCATGTTTGTTCTTTTCATAAACCACATGGATCCACCAGAGTCATTGCATGTTTGTTCTTTTCATAAACCACAACTAGAGTTCACTACATGTGTGTTCTTTTCAAAAACCACATGGATCCACTAGAGTCATTGCATGTGTGTTCTTTTCATAAACCACATGGATCCATCAGAGTCATTGCATGTGTGTTCTTTTGCTAAACCACATATGGATCCACTAGAGTTATTGCATGTTTGTTCTTTTCATAAACCACATGGATCCATCAGAGTCATTGCATGTGTGTTCTTTTCTAAACCACATATGGATCCACTAGAGTCATTGCATGTGGGTTCTTCTCCTAAACCAACACTAGAGTCATTTCATGTGTGTTCATTTCATAAACCACATGGATCCACCAGTGTCATTGCATGTGTGTTATTTTCATAAACCACAACTTGAGTCATTGCATGTGTGTTCTTTTCATAAACCACATGGATCCACCAGAGTCATTCCATGTGTGTTGTTTTCATAAACCACATATGGATCCACCAGTGTCATTACATGTGTGTTCTTCTCCTAAACCACATGGATCCACTAGTGTCATCGCATGTGTGTTCTTTTCATAAATCACATATGGATCCACCAGTGTCATTGCATGTGTGTTCTTCTACTAAACCACCACTAGAGTCATTGCATATGTGTTCTTTCGATAAACCACATGGATCCACCAGTGTCATTGCATGTGTGTTCTTTTCATAAACCGTAGCTAGAGTCATTGCATGTGTGTTCTTTTAAAAAACCACATGGATCCACTAGAGTCATTGCATGTGTGTTATTTTCATAAACCACATGGATCCACTAGAGTTCATTGCATGTGTGTTCTTGTCATAAACCACATGGATCCACCAGTGTCATTGAATGTGTATTATTTTCATAAACCACATGGATCCACTAGAGTTCATTGCATGTGTGTTCTTCTCCTAAACCACCACTAGAGTCATTGCATGTGTGTTCTTTTCATAAACCACATGGATCTACAGTGTCATTGCATGTGTGTTCTTTTCATAAACCACATATGGATCCACCAGTGTCATTGCATGTGTGTTCTTCTCCTAAACCACATGGATCCACTAATGACATTGCATGTGTGTTATTTTCATAAACCACATATGGATCCATGAGTGTCATTGCATGTGTGTTCTTCTACTAAACCACCACTAGAGTCATTGCATGTGTGTTCTTTTCATAAACCAAATGGATCCACCAGTGTCATTGCATGTTTGTTCTTTTCATAAACCACAACTAGAGTAATTGCATTTGTGTTCTTTTCACAAACCACATGGATTCATCAGTGTCATTACATGTGTGTTCTTTTCATAAACCACATCTAGAGTCATTGCATGTGTGTTCTTTTCGTAAACCACATGGATCCACCAGTGTCATTGCTTGTATGTTCTTTACATAAACCACATGGACCCACCAGTGTCATTGCATGTGTGTTCTTATCATAAACAACATGGATCCACCAGTGTCATTGCATTTGTGTTCTTTTCATAAACCACATGGATTCACCAGAGTCATTACATGTGTGTTCTTTCCATAAACCACAACTAGAGTAATTACATGTTTGTTCTTTTCATAAACCACAACTAGAGTTCATTACATGTGTATTATTTTCTTAAACCACATGGATCCACTAGAGTCATTGCATGTGTGTTCTTTTCATAAACCACTTGGATCCACTAGAGTCATTGCATGTGTCTTCTTTTCATAAACCACATGGATCCACTAGAGTTCATTGCATTTGTGTTGTTTTCATAAACCACAACTAGAGTCATTGCATGTGTTTTATTTTCATAAACCACATGGATCCACCAGTGTCATTGCATGTGTGTTGTTTTAATAAACCACATGCATCCACTAGTGTCATTGCATGTGTGTTCTTTTCATAAACCACAGCTAGAGTCATTGCATGTGTGTTCTTTTCATAAGCCACATGGATCCACCAGAGTCATGCATGTGTGTTATTTTCATAAACCACATGGATCCACTAGAGTTCATTGCATGTGTGTTCTTGTCATAAACCACATGGATCCACCAGTGTCATTAAATGTGTATTCTTTTCATAAACCACATGGATCCACTAGATTTCATTGCATGTGTGTTCTTCTCCTAAACCACCACTAGAGTCATTGCATGTGTGTTCTTTTCATAAACCACATGGATCTACCAGTGTCATTGCATGTGTGTTCTTTTCATAAACCACATATGGATCCACCAGTGTCATTGCATGTGTGTTCTTCTCCTAAACCACATGGATCCACCAATGTCATTGCATGTGTGTTATTTTCATAAACCACATATGGATGCACCAGTGTCA
Organism: Avena insularis; assembly: GCA_023614405.1. NCBI lineage: Eukaryota > Viridiplantae > Streptophyta > Magnoliopsida > Poales > Poaceae > Avena > Avena insularis. The sequence goes on from CM042694.1 coordinate 327,049,553, forward strand.
TTGAATGTGTGTTCTTCTACTAAACCACCACTAGAGTCATTGCATGTGTATTCTTTTCATAAACCAAATGGATCCACCAGTGTCATTGCATGTGTGTTCTTTTCATAAACCACGACTAGAGTTATTCCATTTGTGTTCTTTTCACAAACCACATGGATTCACCAGTGTCATTACATGTGTGTTCTTTTCATAAACCATATCTAGAGTCATTGCATGTGTGTTCTTTTCGTAAACCACATGGATCGACTAGTGTCATTGCATGTGTGTTCTTTTCATAAACCACATGGCTCCACCAGTGTCATTGCATGTGTGTTCTTATCGTAGACAACATGGATCCACCAGAGTCATTGCATGTGTGTTCTTTTCATAAAGCACATGGATCCACCAGAGCCATTACATGTGTGTTATTTTCATCAACCACAACTAGAGTAATTACATGTGTGTTCTTTTCATAAACCACAACTAGAGTTCATTGCATGTGTGTTCTTTTCATAAACCACATGGATCCACTAGAGTCATTGCATGTGTGTTCTTTTCATAAACCACATGGATCCACTAGAGTCATTGCATGTGTGTTCTTTTCATAAACCACATGGATCCACTAGAGTTCATTGCATCTATGTTCTTTTCATAAACCACAACTAGAGTCATTGCATGTGTGTTGTTTTCATAAACCACATGGATCCACGAGTGTCATTGCATGTGTGTTCTTTTAATAAACCACATGCATCCACTAGTGTCATTGCATGTGTGTTCTTTTCATAAACCACATATAGAGTCATTGCATGTGTGTTCTTTTCATAAACCACATGGATCCACCAGAGTCATGCATGTGTGTTCTTTTCAGAAACCACATGGATCCACTAGAGTTCATTGCATGTGTGATATTTTTCATAAAACATATGGATCCACTAGAGTTCATTTCATGTGCATTCTTTTCATAAACCACATGGATCCACTAGAGTTCATTACATGTGTGTTCTTGTCATAAACCACATGGATCCACCAGTGTCATTGAATGTGTATTCTTCTCATAAACCACATGGATCCACTAGAGTTCATTACATGTGTGTTCTTCTCCTAAACCACCACTAGAGTCATTGCATGTGTGTTCTTTTAATAAACCACATGGATCTACCAGTGTCGTTGCATGTGTGTTATTTTCACAAACCACATATGGATCCACCAGTGTCATTGCATGTATGTTCTTCTCCTAAACCACATGGATCCACCAGTGTCATTGCATGTGTGTTCTTTTTATAAACCACATATGGATCCACTAGTGTCATTGCATGTGTGTTCTTCTACTAAACCACCACTAGAGTCATTGCATGTGTGTTCTTTTCATAAACCACATGGACCCACCAGTGTCATTGCATGTGTGTTCTTTTCATAAACCACATGGATCCACTAGAGTCATTGCATGTGTGGTCTTTTCATAAACCCCACGGATCCACTAGAGTCATTGCATGTGTGTTATTTTCATAAACCACAACAAGAGTCATTGCATGTGTTTTCTTTTCATAAACAACAACTAGAGTTCATTGCGTGTGCGTTCTTTTCATAAACCACATGGATCCACTAGATGTCATTCCATTTGAGTTCTTTTCATATACCACATCTAGAGTCACTGCATGTGTGTGTGTATAAGTGTGTATCATTGTGGTTTTAGGAAAGGAACACATGTAGTGATGCCACTCCATCATGTGGTGTCCAACCATGTCCAAGAACCCTGGCAACATGCTGGGATTCAACTGCAGCATGCGTTCTACCACCAGCTTGCAAGATGATGCATTACCACACCCCACTAGATGTGTGTGTATTAGTGTGCATCATTGTGGTTTTGGAAAAGAACATATGCAGTGATGCCACCACATCATGTGTGTTCTTTTCATAAATCACATGTATCCACTAGAGTTCATTGCATGTGTGTTCTTTTCATAAACCACGTGGATCCACTAGAGTTCATTGCATGTGTGTTCTTTTCATAAAACCCATGGATCCACTAGTCATTGCATGTGTTTCTTTTCATAAACCACATGGATCCACCAGTGTCATCGGATGTGTGTTCTTTTTCTAAACCCCATATGGATACACCAGTGTCATTGCATGTGTGTTCTTCTCCTAAACCAGGACTAGAGTCATTGATGTTTACACACTTCTATTCTTGTAGACAGTTGTTGGTCCTCCAAGTGCAGTGGTTTGTTGAACAGCAGCAAGTTTCCCTTAAGTGTATTACCCAAGGTTTATCGAATTCAGGGAGGAAGTGGTCAAAGGTATGCCTCTCAAGCAACCCTGCAATCAAGATACAAGAAGTCTCTTGTGTCCCCAACACACCCAATACACTTGCCAGGTGTATAGGTGCACTAGTTCAGCGAAGAGATAGTGAAATAGAAGTGGTATGGATAATTATAAGTGGTAACGGTGCCAGAAAATAGCTTTGATGATGCGTGGTTGAAGGGTAGGAAAAGACTAAAGGAAATCTGAAATAAAGATGGAAGCAAGCAAACATGTAACAGATCTAGTTGCAAACGGTGTTTCAATGTTTAGAAACTAGGCCTAGGGATCATACTTTTGCTAGTGAACACTCTCATATAAATATCTTCTCTTCATGATACTACTCTGAACTACTCTCCGGTTGGATACTCTAATCCATGGTAGGGCTATAACAGCACACCTCAAAGTTCGTTTTCCCATCTAGGTAAACCCACACTCTCACCTTGAGCGCTAGATGGTTCCAACAAACACCACAATTTCATAGAAACATCCAACTCCAAATATAACTCATAAAAAGTATTTGTAATCTCTAGCCTAAGTGCCACCACAGTGTGCATGCTGTCACTTTCACACACGTGGGGAGAGCAGAGATCTATTAAAGCACATGAGTATCTAGGTAGATCTACTTGATTACAAAGATCACGATCACAATATGATCATGCATAGAGAGAGAGGTGAACACATAGCTACCTGTAGAACCCTTAGCCTCAAGGAAGAACTACTCCCTCATCATCATGGGAATGAGCAACGGCGATGGAGATGGTGGTGGAGATCGATGGAGATGGCTCCGGGGGCACTTCCCCATCCCGGCAGGGTGCTGGAACAGAGACTTTCTGTCCCCCGAATCTCCTCTTCGGTGGCGGCAGCGCTGTGGAACTTTTCGTGGCTGGAGGATGGATTCTTTAGGGTTTCTGCATCGGAGGCTTATTATAGGCGAAAGGGCAATGTTAGAGGGTGGACCAGGGGCCCACACCACCTGGTGGCACGGCCAGGGGGACCCGCACCACCACATGGTGTGGCCAGCCCTAGCCCCTCTCTGTCTCGTCTTCTGGCTCCATGAGTCTTCCGGTAAACTGTCGACTTTGGCTTTTGTCCGGTCCAATTCCGAGAATATTCATTTTCTGGCTTTTCTGGAACCAAAAACAGAAGAAAACAGGCAACTAACACTGTGGCATCTTGTTAGTAGGTTAGTTCCAGAAAATGTGTGAAAGTAATCCAAAGTGTGGACAAAACATAAGAAAGTAGATATAAAACAAGCATGGAACATAAAAAAGTATAGATACGTTAGCAACATATCAGTCATGCATGTGTGTTCTTTTCCTAAACCACATATGTATCCACTAGAGTCATTGCATGTGTGTTCTTTTCATAAACCATAGCTAGAGTCATTACATGTGTGTTCTTTTCATAAACCACATGGATCCACATCCACTAGAGTCATTGAATGTGTGTTATTTTCATAAACCACATGGATCCACCAGTGTCATTGCATGTGTTTTCTTTTCATAAACCACAACTAGTGTTATTAAATGTGCATTCTTTTCATAAACCACAACTAGAGTCATTGCATGTGTGTTATTTTCATAAAGCACATGGATCCACTAGAGTCATTTGCATGTGTGTTGTTTTCATAAACCACATGGATCCACCCAGGCCATTTGCATGTGTGTTCTTTTCATAAACCACATGGATCCTAACCTTAGCCCCAAATGGTGGCCATTAGACCGAGTCTTCTAGAAGGCATGCCCTAACACACTTGTTCTGCATGACGATTGTTACATACCATTCGATCGGGGCGCTTGGACGATTGGGATGGTTCTTCGTGAGAGCGATCTGCGAGTAGGCTGTTCTGCGACATGATTGGCCATGCTTACTGTCCGCTTGCTCTAGACAAATTGGCAACATGGCGCGCTTGCCTTTTGCGAGTGTCACGAGTTCCGTGGGCCACATGCTAGTGTCACGTCCCCTTTACTTCTCCTCCTCCCCATACTTCTCTTCCTTCCCCTCGAAGCCACTTTACGCACTTCTCTCCCATCCTACCATAGCTGCAAGCCGACGGTGCCTCCAGCCATCTCTCCCCCCTCTTGCCATGGGTTCAAGGGGCAATGGTGAGGAAACGCGTCGTGACGACAGGGACGGTGATTTTGATGTGAGACGTCTCATCTCTAAGATCTGTGTCCATTTATCTATTTTGAGCTAGATCTACTGTATTTACTCATGCATTTATGATGTGTTAGGCCAACCAGACATTGTACGAATCCGACTAGCATGGTTTAGCGGAGAAAGACAGTGCGAAGGAAGACAATCATCCTCTATGTAAACATGGATGTGTGCCTGCTAAATTTGTAGCGTTCGAAGGACGAAACGCGGGAAGGTGGTTTTTAGGGTGTCAAGGACATCGTGCAATGTTGCAATGCAGAAGTTGTGGTGTTGTCAAATGGGTAGATCCAGAGTGGCCCAAATCGATGCAAAAAACGTTGGACAAACTATGGGATATGACTGTTGAGTTGAAAGAATCCATAGTCAGCTCACTTCTTGAGAGTGCTGAGATGAAGTTATCTGACCATGTTGACACAACCAAGCTTAACCGATATCTCAGGAGGGTGCAAGACAAGGTTAGCAAAGTCGAGAAGGAGAGGGACGTGGCATTGGCCCTGAAGGCTAAAGCAGAGCAAGAACTGACTCAAGCAAGGAATGAACTTCACCAGGCCAAAGTCCTGCAGTTCAAAACTACGAGTATTGACAAGTGCATGAGGATAAATGTAGAGAAACAATTGAAGCTGTACAAGGAAGATGCTAAAAGGATGGAGCAGACGATTCGATCCTTGCTCTCGCAGGAAGATGCGCATCGGGCTAAGATTAGGAAGATCAAGGAGATGTGTGATAACTAGTTCTATTTAGCTCGAGCTCCATACTTTTTTAAGTTTTAATAGTAGTACTTGTTGACCTAGAGGTCTGAACTAGTGGTTTCGGAGTCCTGGGAGAAATAAATTGGTCGCCCGTTAATCTGTCTTAGCCCTCCTTTACTTCCTTTTTTCTGATGATGGTTGTATTCTAACATTAGTGGTTTATTTAAACGTAATCTACGTGGATTGTGCCACATGCAAATGGCACAACCACAATTTATAAAGTGGAAGCACGTACACCCTGTTACTGGAGATCCGGGAGCTTCGCCAGATGTAGGGGATGCAGGAGTAGGGAGGTGGTGAGATAGACGGGCTCAAGATTAGGCCAGAAAGTGGTACCGATTTCCTCATTATTTAGGCATTATCGGTTGCCATTGCTATTTATGTTGCCATGTCGTTGTGCAGCAGTTGAAATAAGTTGTTGTTTCATGGAGTGTAGCAGCTTCAATAATTTATTTCTGTGCCACTAACATTCTATCGAATTTGGATACCTCCTGCCCCTCAGCAATCGTGGAACCAGTGCTGCGTGTTTTCAGATAGTAGTGGCACAATCACAATTTCGAATTCAACTACTGACTCGGGCATTTCTAAACCCTAAGTCACAATACATTTTACTCCATCAATGTGGGTAGATTGTTTCGCTCGACAAGTTCCACGCCCAAAGCTCCAGAATTTAACCGAATTACATATATAGGTTCAAGTTCAACACATTATTATGCATCTTCATTACCAGCAGCCTTCTTCACCGACTAGGTGCCAAGCCTTCACGTCCACTAGCTTCTTCATTTCCTTCCTTATTCCTCTTCCTCGGTGCCAATTTTCTTAGCTTCACGTACTGTGCATTGCCAGGACAATCAACACTAGAATCGTGTCTAGCATCATCACTCCACTCATTTTTATTTTCTTTCGGTAGCAAAATGACTTACCTGACAGTCATGTTTCTAACCTTTTGGTGCTTCCTGCCAAAGAAACAGGACTATTGCATAACTGCCTAATATCTACAGAGTAAACAAAAAAATTACAATTCAGCACAAACATGCGAACCCCAAGAGACTTTTACTTACCAGGAGCTATGTAACATCCCAAAAATCATGTTTCAAAAACTCATTCATTTCATTCTTGCATCATTCATTCATATAGGGTTTTTCTCAAAATCATTTAGAGACAGAAGTTTGAGCTATGATTTCATGTGGGCAAATTGTCTCAATTGGCCAACACCCTTTTGGATTTGATTGTCTATGATCTTGTTTGCTTGCCTCCATGGTTGGAAAGGCTAGGTGAAGCTTTTAACCCAAGATTCAAAATTTAGAAATAGTTTCAAAACCCTATTTCAAATATTTGCAAACTAGAGCAAATCTCTGCTTTTTGAAACCCAAGCTTGACCAAACCTTTGCAAGGTAACCACTAGGATATTTGATTGTTTGTGAACCCACAGAACCCTGCAAAAATCCCCAAAGCAGTTTGAATTCAAAAGGATTTGAATTCATATCAAATTCTATTCAGAAAATGAAATTAGAAAAAGAAAAGGCTTAAAGAAAGGAAAAGGGCCGAGCGGCCAGAATCTGGCCCAGCAGCGGATCAAGCCCAGCAAGCCCACCCGGGGATCTCCTTTTCCTTCACACACGCCAAGAAAGACGCGTTAAGTCACAGCATCAGACCCCACTTTCACCCTGCACTCTTCATCGACGAAGCGGCCCGGTCCACATCGCCTCGTCTTCCTCAGATCACCGCGACTCACGACCGTCAGCGAAGTGATGGCGGTAATGGCGCGTAAATGGGCATTTAACCATGAAGGCTTCGTCCGATTCCCCGGCTATAAGTTCCTCTCTGCCTCGCGATCTTTTTCCCCCAAACACCTCGCTCACTCCGCCACCAGGCTGTCCTCAATCAGCTTTGCACCGCCGCGGACAGAGCCTCTCCGGCGATCGATTCCGGTGAGCCTAGTGTTCCCCTCTGCCTCTTGTTCTTACAATCTGACTCAGCATGTCTTGGCGCATCTCCTGACCTCACTAGTCCGTCTTGTACTGCCCCAGGTCGCCGGTTCCCCCTGACACCGCGAGCACCGACGGCGACATCAACTCCGACGAGTTTTCCCGGTAGGTACAGACCGCCCCTCGCCTTCCCGTTCATGCTCACTACTTCGCCTTGACTCTGTGAATCTAACCGTGTCGCTATCTTGCCTTGGAGTGATTCAGAGCGACGTCCACGACGACCACCCGACGCACCCGACGCCGTCTTCCACTCCGGCGAGCAATCTAGGACAGTCCCGAGCACCCCTTGACCAACCGCAAGTACGACGAGCTTCGCCGTGACCTCCTGAGCCCGGTGAGCTACTCCTCTTTCTCCCTCTCCGTCTGCATCGTCGGCAACGTCATCGACCGACAGTTCCGCCGCCGGTAGCCGCCGCTCCGCCGCCAGCTTCTGGCCGGAGAAATAGCAGCCGTTAGATTCAGTATCGAGCGCTTAGGATAGATCCACTTAACCCGGGCGACGCGATCTGAGCCGCCAGATTTCATTTAGATCCAGCGGTCTCATCGAACCGATCCGCATTTAACCGCACGGGCGAATAAGAACATGACGCGTGGCTAGGTTAGATCTGAAAATAGATTTAAAACCAGAAATTTGATCCAAATTCAAATGCCTATATCTTTTGAATTCCACGTTGGAATTTTGCAAACTTTATACCGTTGGATTCAGAAAAACAAGACCTTTCTGCCTATCCTTTTTGTTTAGCAAATAGTAGCCATTAGATGTGCTAAAATTGCAGAGACTTGTTTGAGGCCTTTTTGAGTATAGATTTAGTTTAGTATTTTGTTTTAGGGTTATTTAAGTTGTCTTGGCTATTTTGTGACTTGTTTAGTTTCTGTATTCATGCACTTGCTTGGTTGAGTTTTCAAAAATCATCACTTGGTAGATTCATGCATGCATGCATTCATATTATTTTTGTTTGTATATTGTGTGTAATTGTGTGCTATAACTTTGTGTGTAGATTTTGCTAGTGATTGTGATTGTGACGAGTGCTACTCTCCACACTACCAAGGCAAGTGATATCTTCATGAATATTCCATACCTATATTTTATACTTGCATTAGATATATTTTGTTAGGACTTGCATGCTACTTTTGTCAATTGTTGATGGGAAATCCTATTTAGAATAGAATGCTAGAATTGCTAGGAGAATTCCCTAAAGATAAGTTGCCATGCCATGCTTAGCCTAGCTACTAGAAAACAAGGGTGGTTTATATATTCACACTATGGAAAAATATTCTAAGTCTAAGGACTTGTTTTATTTAACAAAACAACTAAGTTAATGAATCACCTGGGTGGAATGGAAAGAATGGGATATGTTGAGTGGTTACACAAGGCCAGGGGTACTGGTGAACCTTGTGTATCTCACTTGTGGATGGCCACCAGAACAAAGAGATTTGAGTTGTCAAATGTTGAGAAGCTTCTAGTGCAACCACTTGGTAATATGGGCTCTGCCATGATCTTAGGATGCTGGAACTTAGTCTATTGGACAGTGGGTGGTAGATGGGATGATAGGTTGGAACGCCCATTTGACTAAGGAAAGGCTATCAAGGATCATGTCTTGGGAAACCAAGGCTTGTGGGGAAAGTGCACCACCTCTGCAGAGTGTAAAACCTAAGTACTTAGCCATGTCCCTGGTAAAGGACAATTTGAGCATCAAGACATGGAAACTTCAAGAATCTCATCACTCCAATTTCTGAATAAAACTTGTGGGTGAACAAGGGTTAAAGGATCTTCAGTCTTTGATTGGTAGATGCCTGAGTGGATCTTTAGTCTTTGATTGGTAGATACCTTGGGATAGTCTTTGCCAAACAAAACTTAGTATTTTCAAAAGTTAAGGAAAAATCTATTTTGAGCAATGCAAGCCTAAGCTCCACCAGCCAAATGCATATAGTATTATAGTCCACTTAAAATATACTAAGGTATCACTTGCCAATACTATTCCAAAGTATTGACCCTCTGGGTCCGTAACTTATGATGTTGCAGTTACTCGATGATGAATAGGAGTCATGAGTCTACACTCAACATGCTTGCCTGTGGCACATGAAGATGAAGACTTATGTTTATTTACATATTCCATAAACTCTTGTATTAGGCCTTTGGCCATGAGTTGTAAAAGACTATGTTTTATCTCTGGAATGACTGTAATAAACGACCTTTGTATCTGTGTACTTCATCTTAAACTGTGGATGCTAGCATTGATCCGAGGACTAGCATTGCAATCACAGGATTCTTTTCCTTTAATAAGGAGGGATCTTACAGATGGTATCAGAGCACTGTGTTGCCTGTAGGATTATGACCCTAGGATTGGAAACCACTAAGGAAAATTTTAACTTCTTCTACACTTGTCTATTCTTCTCGTAAACTTTTCTAATCTTCTCATTCTCATCTCTATTTGTAGATGAACTCCGTCAACGGTGAAGAAAGGACCACTCATGACCATGACCTTGGAGTGTGAGACTGAGTTTCCCAAGATTCTCAAGGACCTCATGGAAACCATGGGAGTACATGGTGCAAAGAGTGTACAAAGGCTTTCCAGTGATGGAGGATGAAGTGGAGTATTGGTGGGTGCAACTTCACTTGTACAAGAATAAGGAAGACAACCACAAAGAAAAGGCTTCGCATGTACACCAACACTTTTATGCACACCACATTCTTTGAGTCAGCAAAAGAAGCAGCTTGGAAGACTATCAAGGAACTAAGTGCTAGAGCCAAGTGCAAGATGCTCAACCTCCAAAAGGACTTAGAGAAAGAGAAGGAACATACCCAAGAGTTGGAAATCACCAACCAATCCTTAAGAGGAGATATTATAGACTTAGTGATAGAAGCATGTGAACAAGATAGGGTGATTGCCACTAGGAACATTGTGTTAGCCACCAGATCCAATGAGATAGGATTGTAAGCGCACTTCGTTGGACCACCACCTATCACTTTATTTTCCAAAATGATACCTTAAATAAGTTTGGACCTTGGTTGATGTAATGGATTCTTGTATGCATGACTTGTATGATTTATGTGTGTCCCAAGAATGTGTTTGAATGTTTGTCTTGTTTATCTTAAATTGTGTTGTTCTAACTTTTCAATCTTATAAATAGATGCCTATTGCCATCAACACAGTTGAGGAGTTCCAGTTACCTGTTTTGGTCCTCGTATCGTAGAACTTACTACTTTACTCGATCTCCCTCTTCCTATCATTACGGTGCACCCACTCACCAAGTTTGAGAGGAAGGACCTTTGGGGCTTCAAGGTGAACCAGCCAGGACGCCAGACTGAGCCTACTACGGAGGCCATCGTCTTCAAGCTTATGCACGATGACAGGGAGAGAGGCATGGAGGTGGTCATGCAGGATCTGGTAGGACGATTGTTAGGACGTCACTCCCGACAGGTTAGAGGCACTCACTTCCACGCCTTCGGAAGGCGTGATGATGACGGAGAGTCCATTGACTTTGAGAACGACTCGAGGGTCACAGCAGAGCCGATACGCCTATACCTCCAGGACTTAGAGACTCTTATTAGGCACGTGGATACCGATAGGACCAACGTCATGCTTAGTAATGACGAGCTCCAGGTGCAGCTTCGCGAGAAGGACAAGCTCTTTGCACAGCAGGACGAGATAGTCAAGGAGATGGAGACGAAGTTCGAGACCCAAGACCGTAAGTTCAAGAGTCAAGAGAAGCGTGTCCAGGATAGGAACAAGAGGATTCGTGATATGACCGAGGAACTACAGTCCAAGGACTTCGAGTTAGAGCAGCAGCAGACAGTGATTGAGAGGCTTCGTTCCCAGAAGAGGGCTCTCAAGGCGAAGATCGACTCTTTGACCACTATCATCGAGGAGAACAAGACCGCAATGGAGAACGCAGGTATTACCTTTGTCGAGGAGGAGATTGATGCCGACGAGTAGATTTGACTACTCAGTTATCTTTATTTTCCGCACTTGTTATTTGAGAACTTATTGTTGGACCATCCGACATGTGGATGGCTTGCCACTTGTGTGATTGTACTTTGAGACTTTTGTTATCTTGTTGTTTAGATTTTATCCTAGTGTTGCTTGCTATGTGTTTGCTTGTGTATGTATTGTGCATAAATCATGTAAGGGTATCTCATTCTTATCTCTATATGAATAAACCACAGATGCCTCCCCGTCGCGCAAACACCAACCCCAACCCCAACCCCAACATTACCCCGGAAATGCAACAAATGATGAATGCGCAGACTCAGCTTATGCAAATGATGACGACATTCATCCAGAACCAGAACAACAACAACCCCAATCCCAACAACAATAACAAATAACAACAACAACAACCCTCCGTGTTTTGATATGCTCACCAGATTTCTGCGTAAGGCCAGCTAAGTTTTCGGAACGACCGATCCCATGGTGGCCAATGATTGGCTACGCTCGTGAACAAAGACTTAGTGACCGTGGGATGCACAGATGCTGAAAAGGTCAGTTCGCAGACATCTGTTGGAAGGACCAGCCGCCGCATGGTGGGACAACTTCAGTTACCACGCCTATTGATGAGGTGACTTGGGCTATCTTTGAAGATGGATTTCAGACTACTCATATCTCACCGGTATGATGAGCCTGAAAAGAAGGAATTTCACAACTGAACAAGCGCCACCACAGTGGCTGAATATATTGAAGAGTTCAACAATCTGGCGTTATGCACCGGATGAGGTTGACATCGATGCCAAGAGGAAGGAAAAGTTTCTGGAAGGCTTGAATGACGAACTGAATCTGCTGTCTGTGGCATATGTTCCAACTTATCAGTCGCTGTGTGACAAGGCTGTTATTGTGGAGAATAAAATGAAGCAAGTTGAGAGTAGAAAGAGGAAACACTCCGACAAGCATAGCTCGGGATCGTCTCATAAACGATCTCACTATGATGATAGCGTCAGAGGATCCCACAAGCATGGGAAGTTTAACAAGCACCACAACCACAAATCATGACAACAAGCATCATCGCAGTCATGACAATGATAAGTACAAGAACCACAAGAGTGGATATAAGAGCCACCATAGTGGAAGTGGAAGTGGAAGTCAACCTAAGAAGGACAACAGTCAGGTTGAATGCTTCAAATGCAAGAAGCTGGGACATTATGCTAATGAGTGTCCTGAGAAGAAAGTTGAAGGACCTATCAAGCCCAATCCTTTTCAGAAAGGACAGGTTAACCACATTAATGTGGAGGAGGTCTATGAAGAACCTGATGCCGTTGCTGGTAAGTTCAGACTCAATTCCATCTCAGCATTTGTACTCTTTGACACTGGTGCATCTCATTCATTCATATCAAAAGCATTTGTCGAAAGAAATGAACTACCGGTAGAAACCATTGGGTGTCCTATAAAAGTAAGTTCTCCTGGTGGAGAAATGATAGTAAACTCAGGATGTCATGATTTAGTCATAGAGATCGGAAAACATAAGTTTCCAGTAAACCTAATAATCTTGAATTCCCAAGGATTGGATATAATTTTGGGAATGGATTGGATGGCTAAGTATGAGGGAGTACTAGATTGTGCAAATCGTACAGTTTCACTCACAACCCCTGAAGGTAAGAGGATAATATTCAAGTCCAATTTTAAATCTAAAGGGAGTAAGTTGAATTCTCTTAAGGGGGTTAGCATGGACAGTGTGCCAATTGTGTGTGAGTATCCGGATGTGTTTCCGGAAGAGTTACCAGGAATGCCACCAGATAGAGATGTAGAGTTTATAATAGATTTGGTACCAGGTTCTGGACCAAGAGCTAAGAGGCCTTATAAAATGTCAGTTGACGAACTTAAGGAACTCAAGAAACAACTTGGAGAACAATTGCAGAAAGGATTCATCCAGCCAAGTTCATCATCTTGGGGAGCTCCAGTTTTGTTCGTAGAGAAGAGAGACAGAACTCAGAGGTTATGCATAGATTACCGTTCTCTCAACGAGGTAACCATCAAGAACAAGTATCCTTTGCCAAGAATAAATGACTTGTTTGATCAGCTAGAAGGAGCATGTGTGTTCTCGAAGATTGATCTTCGGTCAGGCTATTTTCAACTCAAGATAAGAGAGCAAGACATACCTAAAACAGCATTTACCACGAGGTATGGATTGTATGAGTACACTGTGATGCCTTTTGGTTTAACCAACGCTCCGGCATACTTCATGAATATGATGAACAAAGTGTTCATGGAATTTCTCGACAAGTTCGTTGTCGTTTTCATCGATGACATCTTAGTCTACTCCAAGAGCAAGGAAGAGCATGAAGGACATCTACGCTTGATACTTGAGAAACTAAGGGAACATAAGCTTTATGCCAAGTTCAGCAAGTGTGAGTTTTGGTTAGAGGAAGTTGGATTTCTTGGTCATGTTATGACAAAGGATGGTGTAGATTGATCTGCTAAAGTTTCTTTGTGATGAATGGGAATCTCCTAAGAATGTAAAAGAGGTTCGTAGTTTCCTTGGTTTAGCAGGTTACTACAGAAGATTCATTGAAAATTTTTCTAAGGTTGCTAAACCAATGACAGAATTGTTAAAGAAAGATAAGAAATTTGCTTGGTCTGAAGGATGTGAACTCAGCTTTCAAGAATTAAAGAAGAGACTTGTGTCAGCACCTGTACTGTGCCTACCAGATTTGGAAAAGGATTTCCAAGTATATTGTGATGCTTCTCATCAAGGATTGGGTGCCGTACTTATGCAAGGCGGAAAAGTTGTGGCTTATGCCTCGAGACAACTCAAAACTCATGAAGTAAATTATCCTACTCATGATTTAGAGTTAGCCGCTGTTGTCCATGCACTCAAAACATGGAGACATTACCTTTTGGGAAAACGTTGTGAAGTGTTCACCGACCATAAGAGCTTGAAATATATCTTCACCCAGAAGGAGATCAATATGAGACAAAGAAGATGGCTAGAACTTATCAAGGATTACGACTTGAATTTGCAATACCACCCCGGTAAAGCAAATGTAGTAGCAGATGCTCTAAGTCGTAAGGCGTTTGTAAATGGTCTTACCAAAGGTGAAATGCCTAATGATTTGTGTAAGCAATTCAAGGAACTCGGGTTGGAGATTGTGCCGGAAGGACATCTTATGTCTTTGGATGTTCAACCCACACTGTTGGATAAGATTAAAGAAGCCCAAAAGACAGATAAAGAGATCGAAGAGATTAGGGAAAGGATTAGCCAAGGGAAAGCTAAAATTTTCCATATGGACGAACAAGGTACTTTATGGCACGGGAAACGTATTTGTGTTCCACAAGATCCGGAAATGCGGAAACTGATTTTACAAGAAGCCCATAACTCTCCGTATTCTATTCACCCGGGAAACACCAAAATGTACATGGATATGAAAGAAAGATTTTGGTGGAACAATCTTAAAAGGGACATCGCCGAACACATTGCCTTGTGTGACGTGTGTAGTAGAGTGAAAGCGGAGCATCAGAAACCAACAGGTTTGCTTCAACCAATGCCTATTCCTGAATGGAAGTGGGAAAATATTGGTATGGATTTCATTACCGGATTACCAAGGACCAGGTCAGGGTATGATTCCATATGGGTAGTAGTAGATCGCCTAACTAAAGTGGCTCATTTTATACCCGTAAAGACAACTTATACAAGTGCCAAGTTAGCCAAAATCTACATGAGCAGAATTGTATGCCTTCACGGAGTACCTAAGAGTATTGTGTCTGATAGAGGAACTCAATTCACTTCTCACTTTTGGAGACAGCTTCATGAATCTTTAGGAACGAGATTGGAATTTAGCACTGCTTTTCATCCTCAAACTGATGGACAAACAGAAAGGACTAATCAAATTCTTGAAGACATGTTGAGGGCATGTGCCCTAGACTATGGAGCAAGTTGGGATGAAAGTCTGCCTTACGCAGAGTTCTCTTACAACCACAGTCACCAATCTAGTATTGGGATGGCACCATTTGAGTCTGTATACGGAAGAAAGTGTACCACCCCATTGCTATGGAATGGTGTGGGAGAAAGAAGTTTGTTTGGACCAGACCTTATCAAAGACGCCGAAGAAAAGGTCAAATTGGTTAGAGAGATTGAAGATAGCAGTCTCGACAGAAAAGCTACGCAGATGCTAAGCGTAGAGAAGTCACTTACGAAGTTGGGGATAGAGCTTATCTTAGAGTATCACCACTTCGTGGAGTAAAAAGATTTGGAGTCAAAGGAAAGTTAGCACCAAGATATGTGGGACCATTCAACATTCTAAGTCGCAAGGGAGAAGCTGCATATGAAATCGAATGCCAACATCTTTACTAGCGATCCATAATGTTTTTCATGTGAGCAGCTCAAGAAATGTCACCCGAAATGGAAGAAACATCTTTGAAAGATACCATATCTTTGGAAGAAGTTCAACTAGAAAGTGATCTCACCTATGAAGAAAAGCCTGTCAAGATTCTTGAGACCACAGAAAGAGTCACAAGGACAAAAACCATCAAGTTTTGCAAAGTACAATGGAACCATCATTCCGAAGAGGAAGCAACATGGGAAAGAGAAGATGATCTTCGGAAAGACCACCCTCACCTATTTGCTAGCCAATCCGAATCTCGAGGGCGAGATTCATTTTAAGGGGGTTAGATTTGTAACATCCCAAAAATCATGTTTCAAAAACTCATTCATTTCATTCTTGCATCATTCATTCATATAGGGTTTTTCTCAAAATCATTTAGAGACAGAAGTTTGAGCTATGATTTCATGTGGGCAAATTGTCTCAATTGGCCAGCACCCTTTGGGATTTGATTGTCTATGATCTTGTTTGCTTGCCTCCATGGTTGGAAAGGCTAGGTGAAGCTTTTAACCCAAGATTCAAAATTTAGAAATAGTTTCAAAACCCTATTTCAAATATTTGCAAACTAGAGCAAATCTTTGTTTACTTTTGAAACCCAAGCTTGACCAAACCTTTGCAAGGTAACCACTAGGATATTTGATTGTTTGTGAACCCACTGAACCCTGCAAAAATCCCCAAAGCAGTTTGAATTCAAAAGGATTTGAATTCATATCAAATTCTATTCAGAAAATGAAATTAGAAAAAGAAAAGGCTTAAAGAAAGGAAAAGGGCCGAGAATCGGCCAGAGCGGATCAAGCCCAAAGCCACCCGGGATCTCCTTTTCCTTCACACACGTCTTGGCCAGCGTTAAGTCGTGACAGACCCACTTTCACCTGCACTCTTCATCGACAGCGGGCCGGTCCACGCCCTCGTCTTCCTCGGATCGCGCTGCGACCACGTCGCTCAAGCAGTGATGGCGGTAATGGCGCGGCGTAAATGGGCATTTAACATGAGGCGTTTCCTGTCGATTCCCCGGCTATAAGTTCCTCTCTGCCTCGCGATCTTTTTCCCCCAAACACCTCGCTCACTCCGCCACCAGGCTGTCCTCAATCAGCTTTGCACCGCCGCGGACAGAGCCTCTCCGGCGATCGATTCCGGTGAGCCTAGTGTTCCCCTCTGCCTCTTGTTCTTACAATCTGACTCAGCATGTCTTGGCGCATCTCCTGACCTCACTAGTCCGTCTTGTACTGCCCAGTCGCGGTTCCCCCTGACACCGCGAGCACCGACGACATCAACTCCGACGAGTTTTCCCGGTAGGTACAGACCGCCCCTCGCCTTCCCGTTCATGCTCACTACTTCGCCTTGACTCTGTGAATCTAACCGTGTCGCTATCTTGCCTTGGAGTGATTCAGAGCGACGTCCACGACGACCACCCGACGCACCCGACGCCGTCTTCCACTCCGGCGAGCAATCTAGGACAGTCCCGAGCACCCCTTGACCAACCGCAAGTACGCCGAGCTTGTGACCTCCTGAGCCCGGTGAGCTACTCCTCTTTCTCCCTCTCCGTCTGCATCGTCGGCAACGTCATCGACCGACAGTTCCGCCGCCGGTAGCCGCCGCTCCGCCGCCAGTTCTTGGCCAGAGAAATAGCAGCCGTTAGATCTGTATCGTAGCGCTAGGATAGATCCACTTAACCGGCGATGCAGCGATCTGAGCCGCCAGATTTCATTTAGATCCAGCGGTGCAGACGCTCGATCCGCATTTAACCGGTACGGGCGAATAAGAACGTGACGCGTGGCTAGGATAGATCTGAAAATAGATTTAAAAACCAGAAATTTGATCCAAATTCAAATGCCTATATCTTTTGAATTCCACGTTGGAATTTTGCAAACTTTATACCGTTGGATTCAGAAAAACAAGACCTTTCTGCCTATCCTTTTTGTTTAGCAAATAGTAGCCATTAGATGTGCTAAAATTGCAGAGACTTGTTTGAGGCCTTTTTGAGTATAGATTTAGTTTAGTATTTTGTTTTAGGGTTATTTAAGTTGTCTTGGCTATTTTGTGACTTGTTTAGTTTCTGTATTCATGCACTTGCTTGGTTGAGTTTTCAAAAATCATCACTTGGTAGATTCATGCATGCATGCATTCATATTATTTTTGTTTGTATATTGTGTGTAATTGTGTGCTATAACTTTGTGTGTAGATTTTGCTAGTGATTGTGATTGTGACGAGTGCTACTCTCCACACTACCAAGGCAAGTGATATCTTCATGAATATTCCATACCTATATTTTATACTTGCATTAGATATATTTTGTTAGGACTTGCATGCTACTTTTGTCAATTGTTGATGGGAAATCCTATTTAGAATAGAATGCTAGAATTGCTAGGAGAATTCCCTAAAGATAAGTTGCCATGCCATGCTTAGCCTAGCTACTAGAAAACAAGGGTGGTTTATATATTCACACTATGGAAAAATATTCTAAGTCTAAGGACTTGTTTTATTTAACAAAACAACTAAGTTAATGAATCACCTGGGTGGAATGGAAAGAATGGGATATGTTGAGTGGTTACACAAGGCCAGGGGTACTGGTGAACCTTGTGTATCTCACTTGTGGATGGCCACCTAGGAACAAAGAGATTTGAGTTGTCAAATGTTGAGAAGCTTCAAGTGCAACCACTTGGTAATATGGGCTCTGCCATGATCTTAGGATGCTGGAACTTAGTCTCTTGGACAGTGGGTGGTAGATGGGATGATAGGTTGGGCAACGTCCATTTGACTAAGGAAAGGCTATCAAGGATCATGTCTTGGGAAACCAAGGCTTGTGGGGAAAGTGCACCACCTCTGCAGTGTAAAACCTAAGTACTTAGCCATGTCCCTGGTAAAGGACAATTTGAGCATCAAGACATGGAAACTTCAAGAATCTCATCACTCCAATTTCTGAATAAAACTTGTGGGTGAACAAGGGTTAAAGGATCTTCAGTCTTTGATTGGTAGATGCCCTGAGTGGATCTTCAGTCTTTGATTGGTAGATACCTTGGGATAGTCTTTGCCAAACAAAAACTTAGTATTTTCAAAAAGTTAAGGAAAAATCTATTTTGAGCAATGCAAGCCTAAGCTCCACCAGCCAAATGCATATAGTATTATAGTCCACTTAAAATATACTAAGGTATCACTTGCCAATACTATTCCAAAGTATTGACCCTCTGTGGCTGTAACTTATGATGTTGCAGGTTACTCTGATGATGAATAGGAGTCATGAGTCTACACTCAACATGCTTGCCTGTGGCACATGAATATGAAGACTTATGTTTATTTACATATTCCATAAACTCTTGTATTAGGCCTTTGGCCATGAGTTGTAAAAGACTATGTTTTATCTCTGGAATGACTGTAATAAACGACCTTTGTATCTGTGTACTTCATCTTAAACTGTGGATGCTAGCATTGATCCAGGGACTAGCATTGCAATCACAGGGATTCTTTTCCTTTAATAAGGAGGGATCTTACAAGCTAATTGGGTTCGAGCGACCACTATGTCCAAGAATAGAAGGGCGAATCCCAGTTGCAACAACTTCCACATCTAGTACATCACAATTTAGCTCAAAAATGCAAGCCGAAGCATACCTTTTCATCAACCCAATTAGCTAACTTTCACACGTTAGAGGAACCATGATGCCTCGTTCATCCATGAAGCTGAACTTTGTAGTCTGCTTTGGCCCTATTTCAGCACGATTACACAGAGCAGCAACCATACTAGGGATAGTGCAGATCTGCGCAGGCGCTTCTTCCATCGTGATAGAATGGTGTACATACCACTTTCCCTTCACCTTTTCTCATTTAGAGTCGCAGCTGAAGAGGGCTACCGTAACCAGGTAAGGGTGGTTTGTGGAGATCCCACTTGACAGAAAACGGTGGACAAAATAAGTTTGTCAGCATTGGGCTAGTAAACGATTTTAGGTTAAGTAGCTAGCTAGCAGTTATAGTTAGTGAGAATAGCAAAGAGAAGGATAGCTCACCCGCATGTAGCCAGAATTTCTTCTTCCTTGTTAGTAGGATCTGCCATCCTCCGAGTTGCTCAGCTCGTCAGCAGCGAAGGTGGGCTAGAGCCTCGCAACAACGGCTACGGCATGCGGCATTGGAGCTCGGGATCAGCGAATGGGCACAGCAACTTGCACATCAACTTGGCGCAAGAAGTCAAATGGCCAAAGGGATCGTTCTGCTAGGATGGTGGATTTCGATGACGTCGGTGCTAGGGGAAAGGATGGAATGGATTTGTGAAACTGGTCAACGCACCAAGCCACTTAATTCCTCGATTGTCCTAAGATGTTGCCACGTTGGCACTCGCGTCATGGATAGATGACCAACATGTGGGTCCCGACCGTCTACTTCATGGGGCAGTTTAATAGAATGTTTGAATTTGGTAGGGGTGAGATGTGTGGTCGGATTGATGACAAGTACACCATGAGGGGGTGCTCGAGGCGTGTGGAAGAGAGGGGTGTGAGACGTACGGTGTTACGGGATGGTGAGCACACAAGTTTACCCAGGTTCGAATCCGCCGGCTTTGGATGGATCCTACTCCTGCTAGCAATCCAGTAATACGGCAGAGCCAGAATATGGGTTACAAGGGTTTCGCCTATGCGAGTTGAGATCGTAGACTATTGTGGGGTGCCATAAAGGCTAACCCTAGGACATCTTATATAGATATCTGGCCTAGGGTTTATAGGAGAGACCTATCTAGCTATGACTAAGAGTCAGTTACAGAGTATGTCCTAAACTACAAGTAACATAACATGCCTATGTTGATAAATCTTCTGGGCCTTCCCTTAGCCGAAGTGGACTCCATCTCTTCTCCCTGACTGGGCCGCCCGTGAAGAAAAGCTCTAACCCGAAGTGGCCCACCCTGGTCAGTGAGGCACAGTGAGGATACCCGGAAAGTATATCCCCAAGAGCAGCCCCCGGAAGCCTCCAAGATGCAGAGTAGGATTTCATCATCGCCTAGCTTGATCTATCTTCGGCTTGTAGAATCTTGAAGGGTTCCTGAAACTTCAAAAGAAAGGATAGGATCCGGGTCTCAAAACGAGTCGGACCTATGAATAAATTATTCGTGTTTCCATCTTGAAATTCAAACTAAGCTAGAACTTGGTCTCTGACATAACCTGACATCAGTCAAGGACAAGTCACGTCACTGACATACATTCCTGTCAGCATGACCGTTGGTGGGTCTGCCTTTTGCGAAACCGAGGCATTGCTTTAATGCATGCATGGAAATCGAGGCAGCGTAATCATCGTGAGGAGGTTACCCAGCTCCTTCCATGACGCGTGGCACGGTTACTGTTTACTTTGGATGAATCTTGGCACATGTGAAGGATATAAGGGGTTGAGATTCCTTCCTTCCTCCTCACCAGCGCTAGTTCCTCATCCTTCCTCTCAACACTTCCTACAAACAAAGCCCCTCTGCCTCCCCCAAATCTCACAGCGCCGCCCATCCCAGGTCATCGGTGCCCAAAAAATGGATGAGCCCTCATCTTCTGCTGCAGCGGCGATGACGGTGATAGCACCCGCGGCGGAGAAGGAGAAGTTCCGCAGGGTATGGATCCCATGCGTCCTTGACGATGCCAAGCTCTGTGTCATCGATAATGAAGGTCTCCTCCATACTGGTGACTAGCGGAGCAGCTAAGGACAAACCGTCCCCACCCCTAACACCGACGAGTGAGTGCACTTTGGCACTCAACTCGACAGAGGTTTGAGCTTTCCTCCCTCAGGATTTTTCTCTGAGGTCATAGATCACTACGGAGTACAACTCCACCATCTCCCCTCAAACTCTATTTTAGAAATGAGCACTTATGCCTCTTTGTGTGAGGGGTATCTCGGTATTAGGCCGAGTCTCATTCTCTTCCTGTATTATTTTCATACACGGAGAAATTCTATCACCGCCGGTAATCCTTATATTACCCGAACTCTTAGCTTTTGTGTTAGGAGAGAGCGAGTCTATCTTAGGATTAAGGCTAGCGAGTCGGTGAAACAATGGTTGTCCACATTCTTTTACCATAAGGATATACCGGCTCCCGACAAAGAAACTTCTTTGCCGGCTTTTGTTGATGGTGCCGCCATGCCCCAAGAGTCCTAGGACGCGGATCCTCCGGCTCTCACTGACGATCTACTTCATGCTAAGAGGCGGATCGAATATCTCATGAAGCATAAGGGTCTGAAGGGATCCGATTTGGTTCACTGTTGGCTGGCACACCGGATCCAGCCTCTCCAACATCATGATGACCGACTTATGCACTCCATTACCAAGAGCAAGACGGACTCTCTCCGGATCTGCTCCCGTCCTTACTCGGAAAAGGACTATGAGTCCCAAATCAAGTGGTTGATAAGGGAGCGGATCGAGAAGAAGATCCCGGAGCTGTCCTTGGACACACATACAACTGATGATCCTGTAACACCAGTAAGTTTTCTAGCGATAACTCGAATTATGTGTTCATCTATATATTATTGTTTCTTTCTACAATACTGAGATATTTCTTCTTTTCAGCATGTTGACCTCCTCGACTCGAAGCTTGCTCCTCTTGAGGGATATCCTTCTAAGATCTCTCAGGATGATGGAGAACTAGTCCCATTGCTGGAGACTCTTACCCGAAAGCATAAGACTTCGACAGTTTCCATTGGCATAAAGGAAGTGCCTGTTGTGAAGAGGTAACTTTCTTCACTAGTTCTCTGTATTTTATTTCTCACTCTTTCTGAAGTGTAACGATCTTTGTTCTATTACCTCCTCAGATCTAAATAGCTCACCAAGGGAAAGGGGAAAGGAGGCTCGTCGAAGCCCCTGCACCAGTAAAAGTTAAATTTGAGTTCTCCTACCATAACACCTCCGACTCCTGCCCCACAGCCTTCTACAACATCGGAGATTACTCCATCTTCGTCTGTCACAGAAGATCTAGCTCTTCATTCTGAGACAGCGAACCTTGGTTCATAGACCGACGTCACCATGGCTGACTCGGTAGTTGATAAGGGTGAACCCTAAAAGGGTAATGATCCCTCGGTAGAGGTTTTTGCCGATAACCTTCTCAGCAATCCGTGCATTGCCAAGATTGTCATTACTCGGAAAACTACAGAAGAGATACAAAGGCTGGCTCAGCAATGCCTGGAGAGCCGGAACATCACCGCTGAGGAAGAGGCACAAGAAGCAGAGGACGTCAAGTACCCCGAACTTCTTGAGCAAATCCTTCTTCGTGACGAGAAGCTAACAGCCGGTGTGGCTCCTCCACCACTAGTAATCCCGCTGACCCTCGCCGAGAAGGTTACCACCAAGGTGAACATGAGCTTAAGCAAGCTTACTCATGAACAACATGTAAGTCAGAATTCCAACTCACCTTTTTTACCTTATTTCATATCATATCCTCTAGCCCCCAAGCATGAAGTTGGATAGACAATCCAGATTTATGCTTTCATAGGATTCCAAAGGACGAACTAGTGTAGCCCCCAAGGATCATGCTGATATTAGTTAAAATATTAGCCTGAGTCTTTAGTAGACTTCTGACTCTGGGTATTATTCTGACTTACAAAAAGTTAATGCTTATAGCCAGGAATTACTGAAGAATATTTGTAACGAGTGGAGAGAGATCAGAGCTCTCTGACTTGAAAATGCTCAATAGAAGGTATCAAGGGATGAGGCTGAAGGTAATCATTTTAGTCCTTAACCTTACTCTTTTTGCTTTCGTAGTCGAATTACCTATTCGACTAATGTTATTTTGCTTATAGCACTGGTCAAACAATCATGTGCAATGATTGAAGAGGTCGAGAATCTTAAGACCCTGGAGGTGGAGAACGCCGACTTATGTCAAGAGCTGAATAAGCTTAAGGAGGATCACGAGCACAACATTGCACAAGTCCTCGAATCCTCCTCCATGGCCACCAAAGAACGTGATCGAAGGATCACAGCCCAGGATCATAAAATCTCGGATATCAATGATGAATTATTCATAGAAAAGGACATCACCGAGGCACTCCGGGCTAAACTCTAGAGCCTTAGGGCGGAGAAGACCAAAGTTGACGATGTCATCTTCGGTATGTTTCCCATTTTCTGTCTTTCTGTTTTTCCGAATTTAGGAGTTCAGATATATTTTTTGACCTTTGCTTTATATGCGCATGTCCTCTGAATTTACTGGATTCTTCCTCCACCAAGTCTCGCACCAGCCGGCTTACACAAATCGGTGATTTGCTTCATGATTTCCGCCAATCATTGGAGGATATTGGCAAAGTTCTCAAAGTTCTAGACATGAATAGAATGTCCTCCTTTAAGGTGCGAGATAAGGCAAAGGAGATGCCCCAGCTCATCCAGGACTGGAACATGTCCTATGCGCGGACCACAGCATAGAACGCCCTCACCATGGTTATGAGCCACCATGGAAGCATGGAGATCTAGCAAGTAACCAGAGGATATTCGACTGTGGATGAAGATGGAAAGGAGCAATACATCAAGGCCATCATGGACTCCTGTGCTGGATATGGATGTCATGTAGCTGATCTGACCAGCTATGATACTCCATTCTTCACTCGCGTGGAGACGCCTCCTCCTCCTGCCAAAGAAATAGTTGAAGTTTCCGATGACGAGCAAACCGTTTTGAATTTGAACGTCTCAAAAAGATATCAAGGTGAAGGCGATGTCTCTAGTGATCCAGCAGCTCCTACCTCTTATCCTGCATCGTAAAGTGCCAGAAAAAACAATGTATTATTCTGAAACATTCGTTTACAAATAAGTAGGGTAATACTTTTGCTAGTGCTAAGATTTGCTGCTTCTATTTAGCACTTTTTGGCTTTATTTTGATGTGCCTGGAATGTTTACATAAGCACTTTATGTTTTCCCTATACTTATCGCTTATCTGGCTTTCTGCCTTGTCCCTTTCATGAGCTGGCCAACCTTCAACACGGAAACTTTGCCAAGCAATAGAGCTAAATTGCTAAACCAGTTTAAACTCGAAAACAAAGCCGGCTTCTAGTACCAACAATTCACTACTCGGAAAATGCCCGCATCCTGTAATCAGATAAAGAACCAAAGTATAAACTAGAAAATTTAGATTTATACCCGAAGCTAGCATTTTTGGAATCGGAAATATTAACCAAAACAAACATTAGCATAAAGTACTTCAAGTATTCTGGGATATTCCACTATGACATGGTCATTCGGAAATAAGATGGCAATATAAAACTTCTCTGAAAAATTTGAGGCAACCAACACTTTATTTCTCATTGAACATGTACACATATATGATTACAAAGAAAGAAAATTTAAGAATAAAAGGGACGTAGCTGAGCAATATTCCATGGTCTGTCTAATTCTTCCGGATCTGTACTGCCTCTAGCTCTCTTTCTTTTCTTAGTACCAGGTCTTTCTTTGACTGGCCGCATATCAGTTAGATAGTAAGAACCATTGTGCAATACTCGGCTAACTAAAAAGGGCCCTTCCCATACTGGGGAAAGTTTGTGCTTTCTTTTCTGCACAAGCCGGAGGACCAAATCGCCCTTATTGAAAGATCGGTTTCTAACTATCTGGCTATGATAGTTGCGTAACTTTATCTGATAGGCTCTTGATCTCATCTCAGAAACGACACGAACTTCTTCGATTAAATCGAGATCATTTTGCCGAGAAATTTTGGCATCCTCTTCAATATATGCAGCAACTCAGGGAGAAGTATGAATCAAATCACTAGGAAGAACAACTTCTACACCATACACCAAGAAGAAAGGTGTGTATCTAGTTGACCTGTTCGCAGTTGTTCGCAAGCTCCATTTAACTGAAGGTAATTCATCTGCCCAAGCCCCCACAACACGACGTAGTGGTGCTTTGAGTCTTGGTTTGAGGCCTTGTAGGATTAAACCATTTGCTCTTTCAACTTGTCCATTAGCTTGTGGATGTGCGACTGACACAATGTCAAGCCAAATATTTTGTTAATCGCAAGAATTCGGCAAGTTCTCCCATAGAAAAATTGCTCCCGTTGTCCGTGATAATGCTATGTGGATAACCGTATCGGATTATAACATCCTCGACAAATCTTCTAGTTGTTGCTCCACCACAACTGGTGACGGCTTTTGCCTCAATCCATTTTGTGAATTTATCCACCATCACTAAGAGATGAGTAAATCCACTTGGAGCCCGTTTAAACGGTCCTACCATGTCAAGCCCCCAGACCACGAAAGGCCATGTTATAGGTATTCTTCGCAGCTAATGAGCCGGAACATGAGCTTGTTTGGCGTACTTTTGGCAACCTTTGCATGTCTTGACCAGCCGTTCCGCATCTGCCTTGGCTGTAAGCTAGAAAAATCCATGTCTAAAAGCTTTTGCCACTAAAGATTTGGCTGCAGCATGATGGTCGCATTCGCCTTCATGGATTTCTCGTAAGATTTCCACTCCTTCTTCCGGAGATACACAGCGCTGAAAGACCCCAGATACACTCCGCTTATAGAGCTCACCACTTATTATTGTATAGGTTTTTGCTCGTCGGACGATCTGCCGACTCAAAACCTCGTCTTCGGGTAGTTTTCCATCTACCAATAAATCAAGGTAGGGTTGAGTCCAGCAGGGAATTACAGCCATAACTGCCATCAAAGGTGAGTCGGATTTGGTCGGATATTCCTCATCTACTCCTTTTATTGAGGGAACTTTCAGGTGCTCTAAAAAAGCGCCATCTGGGACCTTTTTCCGTGTAGAGCCTATTCGAGATAATGCATTTGCTTCCTCATTTTCTGTTCGAGGGATGTGTTGAACCTCAAATCCTTTGAATGATTTAGATAATTCATCCACCACAGCTCTATATGCTGCCATGTGTTTATTGGCATTACAGATATCCAACACTTATTGAGCAACAAGATTTGAATCTCCATAACACATTAATTGTCAGATGCCGATATCCTTAGCAATTCAGATTCCATGCAGCAATGCTTCATATTCGGCAATATTGTTTGTTGCCGTGAAATGGATCTACAACACATAGAAAAGCTTATCTCCTTGGGGTGATTTGAGAAACACGCCAGCCCCCGAGCGCCTTGGACCCGTCAAAATATAAGGTCTAGTATTCCGACTCTAGGATAGTTATATTTTCCATTTTCTCTGTCCAATAAGCGAGGATTTGGGATTTGATTGTTGTACGAGGTTTGTACTCAATATCGAAAGCTAAAAGCTCTATGCCCCATTTTGTATCACGTACTATAGCATCACTGTTGATTATATCTCTCATGGGAGTTATGCTCACCACGGTAATTGGACATTCCTGAAAGTAATGTCGTAACTTGCGGGATGCAAAGAACACACCATAAGCCAGCTTTTGATAGTCAGATACCGCTGCTTTGATTCAGTTAGGACTTCGCTAAGGTAGTAAGTCGGACGCTACACCAGGTGTTCCGGTTTTTCCTCTGGTCTCTCCACCACCATGACGACACTGACGGCTCTGTTTGACGCAGCGAGATAGAGCAACATCGGTTCACGAGGTGCCGGTGTTGCAAGGATAGGAGCAGATGAGAGTACTGCTTTCAGGTCTTGTAGTGCAACTTCATCTTCGTTAGTCCAAATGAACTTTTTAGTCTTTTTCAGGATCTTGTAGAGTGGTGCAGCTCTTTCACCGAGCCGACTTACAAACCGGCTGACTGCAGCAATATTGAGTATAGCCTTAATTTTGTCTTTGAACGTCTTTTAGTCGAGTCGGCATGGAAATATTGAGTATAGCCTTAATTTTGTCTCGGTTCACCTCTATGCTTCTTCGAGACACGATGAAACCTAACAATTTTCCGGCATGTATTCCAAAGAAACATTTCTTCGGGTTAAACATTATGTTGTATTTTCGTAGATTAGCGAATGTTTCCTCCAAGTCAGAAATTAAGGTTTCCTTCTTTTTGGACATCACCGCTATGTTATCCACATATGCCTGTACATTGCGTCCGATTTGGTCGTGGAGGCAATGCTGCATAGTGCGCTGGTACGTAAGTCCTGCGTTCTTGAGCCCAAAGGGCATCGTAATGAAACAGAAGGTTACGAAGGGGGTTATGAATGAAGTTTTGAGTTTGTCTGATTCCTTCATCTGAATTTGGTGATAACCGGAATATGCGCCGAGAAAACATAGGAGTTCAAGCCTGCCATAGAATCGATAAGTTGATCAATTCTAGGCAGAGCGAACGGATCTTTGGGACAAGCCTTGGTCAAGGTGGTATAATCAACACACATCCTTAAATTAGTGGTGTCCTTTTTAGGGACCATTACAGGATTGGCCGACCACTCAGTGTGGATGACCTCTTCTATGAATCCGACTAACTTGAGCCGGGCTAGTTCCTTAGCTATTGCTTTTCGCTTTTCATCACCAAAATGTCGTAAGGACTGTTTGACGGGTTTAGCTTTTGGGTGTACATTTAGAGAGTGCTCGGCAAGTTCCCTAGGTACTCCGGTCATGTTAGATGGCTGCCATGCAAAGATATCTTGATTTGCTTGGAGGAACTTGACGAGAGTGCTTTCCTATGCGCTATCTAAACCTACACCTATCTGGGTCACCTTGGAGGGGTCATCATCCTTCAATGGCGTCGTCTTCATCTCTTCCGATGCCTTGAACTCTGGAGTCGTCTTTGTCACCTCCTTCTTTTCACAGGCATCTCAGACAGGTCGATGGTCTTCTTGATCTACTGGTACTTCTGGGCATGCAGTACGGCTTCAGCAAAGGCAGCATTTCCATCCTTGCACTCTTGTGCTTTCTTTGGGTATCCCCTAATGGTGATCACGCCCTTTGGACCTGGAATTTTCATCATATTGTAAAAGTAACACGGACGAGCCATGAAAGCCCAGTAGGCCGGAAGTTCGAATATAGTGTGGTATGCACTCTTTAACGGTACCACTTCGAAGGAAAGTGCTTCCATCCAGTAATTCTTTGGAGTTCCAAAAGTAACATCCAAAGTGATCTCTCCTAGGGAATTTTCTTGTCTTCCTAGGACAACTCCGTGAAAGATCACAAAGCTATGATTCAGCTGAGTTTTCGAGATCCTCATCTGATGTAGCATTTTGATGTAGAGGATGTTGATGGTGCTGCTGCTGTCCATGAGAGTCTTGGAGAAACCATAGCCGTCAATGAGTGGATTGACAACTAACACGTATTTTCCTTGCCTGTGCAACTTAGGCGGATGATCAGCATGGTCAAAGGTGATTGTCACTTCCGACCAGTCCAAGAATTGAGGGACAGCCAGAACAGTTGTGTTGAGCTAATGCAAAACTACCTTCTTAACCTTAGCTGGTTGAGACCCAAGGAAAGTGACATAAGTGTCTTTCTTTGTTGGGAAGTTCTTTTTTCCATCCGACTTGGGATTTGAAGGATCAGCTTCCTCTATGTCGGAATCTTCCTTGGTCTATTTTTCTTTTTCGGGATTCTTCTTTCCCTTCTTCCGCTTAGCCCTGTATCTAGCGGAATCGTCTTTCTTGATGTCGTCATTGAAACGACACTCGACATTTGTGTGGGATGAGCCCCCGTTGGCATCTAAGTGATGCACACACGGATTGTTAGCAATCTCGGCCTAGGAGTAGGTTTTTCCAGGTTGGTGGTCTCTTCTTCCCTGGACTCTTGACGTCCCACGACCGCGCCCTCCTCATCCTCTAGACCCAAAAGTAGCAATGACAACTGCGGTTTCTGCGTTGGGCTTTTCATCTGAGGTGTTCTTGCGCTTCTAAGCTTGTTGCTTTGGCTGTTTTGCTGACTATGGTACCACCAAGACGTTTTGTAGTCCTTCTGCATTGTCATTGGCATCTGCATATTTGCTTGCCGTTTCTATCCTCTCTCCCAGATTAGTGACCTTGTCGCACTTCAAGCGGTGACGTAGTAAACCAATTGGGAGTCCTGCAATGAAAGCTTCAATTGCAGTTTGATCATTTACCCCTTCACAGGAGTTCTTGGTGTTGATCCATCGTCCGAGATAATATCGGCAAG
Source organism: Avena insularis (assembly GCA_023614405.1). Taxonomy (NCBI): domain Eukaryota; kingdom Viridiplantae; phylum Streptophyta; class Magnoliopsida; order Poales; family Poaceae; genus Avena; species Avena insularis. The sequence goes on from CM042694.1 coordinate 327,078,972, forward strand.
TTTCTCTGGCTTTCTAGGTGCAACGCTGCAGGTCTCCTACCGTACAGGGCCTCCGATATGTGCCTTCGAAATTTCGAAAGAATGCACTTTGCATGTCATACCAGTCGTGAATGGTGTTTTTCGGAAGTTCATTGAGCTAGGATCATGCCGTCTTCCTTAGCATAAGTGGGAGATACCAGGTCACGACCAAGCTATTTCCTCCTTTGGCGATGCAGCAAGCCTGGAAAAAATCCTGGAGCCAAGTATCTGGTCGGGCCACTCCATCTTAGGCTTGGATGTGTCTTGAGATAGCAAATCATTCCGGGAAGTGTGTTTATCGAATTCGTGGTCCAAAGCATTTTGGACCCACGTATACATCGTCGTTCTCGTAGCGTCGCGCCTCTATGTTAGAGTTGATCTCGTGTCTTGCGTCACTAGGTGACAGGGAACGCCGTCTTGGTTGTTTGTTGTGGCTACGGTGCCTTGGAGCCAGACTTCTGCTTCTGACACCACCTCCTTCGCCATGACGCCCTCCTTTGCCTCCTTGAGAGCCGGTATGATGGCTACTTGGAGGAGAGGGTGGTGCAGGTGGATTATTTGTGGCTGAGTGCGGTCCTCTATCCGGAGCGTCATTATTCTGGTTCCGGGGAGGGTCTTAATTGCGACGAGCCCCCTGCTGCCTTGACTCGGCACGGTGTCCATCATTCCTTCGTCCGTTGTTCCGCCTATTGCGGTGAGTTTTAGCCGGACGACTTGATTGTCTAGGAGGTGGCATCCTTTGTCGGTCCTCCTCCCGACATTGCTCTTTGTCGTCTTCCCTACGATTGTCTGACTCTCGCTGGGGAGGGTGTCTCGGAACCAGTTCCGCAACTGCGTCTCGCTCCACGACTGGGGCAACATGTCTCTAGTCACGTGCAGTTCTGTGTTGTTGCCCTGAAGATCCGGTTCTCCAATAGTTGTCTTCCCGACGGTCAGGACGGTAATGCTGTGCTGGATCGCGTCGAGGCATGATATCATCCCAAGCCGGATCTATGTGACATGGGTCAGACTTGGAGACTAGTTTTCCGCTTCTGGATTTCATGGCCCTTTGTTGCTCCAGACCCTTGGGAAGTAGCTTTACGCCCAACCGAACTTGATCTGGGTTTAGGTTGTCTACCAGGATATCTTAAGATGCAGCGGTGTTTTCCACTGGCGTGGCATACACCAGATCTCCCTTGCTATCCAGCCGAGGTTCTCCTTTGACGGCATCATCTCCCTCAAAGAGGGTCTTGTGGACTTCCGGATTTTTGTTAGCCCGCACGGGGCCGTTCTGGGTCTTCTGATGCTGTAGGGAGTTGAACTGCCCCATAGATGCAATGCGCTTCTTCTCTTCCATAAGGTTATTAGCCTCATCCAGGAGTACTTGACGACGCGCTTCTAGGGCTTGGGCCCTTTCTTCCAATTCTGCAGGTGTAAGCTTTGCAGCTGTAGGAATTGACGTAGTTAACGCATCATCGATGAGTTTACAAGCACCAACAGTAACCACGTATCCATCCACCGGAGTTTCCTTAGGATCGTCTGGGATTAAGGCTCCATCCGAGTCTTCTTCGTATTTTTCGGAAACCACTTCCTCTGCTGGAGAATCTTTTGCCGGAGTCTTTTTCTTCTTGTTTCTCTTCTTTGCCTTCTTAGCAGCGTCGTTAGCAAAGACGGCCTTGGGTCTGTTTCCTGGAGTCAAGCTCTCATCGGTACTTTCGGACATCGGGATTGTCTCCGAGATCAATGTCATCCTGTGCTTTGGGAGAGTTTTCTCCGGATCCTTCGTCCATGGCTTCTCCTTCTTCTGAAGCTTTGGAGTTGAACTCCTCTTCATATTCCACGGAAAACTTTCAGAAATCCGCCGACATCATGGAATCATCCTAAGATGTCGGTAAGTCGGTGTTTGTTCTGATTGCCTCCAGCACCGAGTCCTTGTTGTCTCCAGCATCGGCAGAGCCGGATCCGGATCCAACATATCCGACAAAGTGTGATGCGTGCGTCCTGTGGTAGTTGCGGCTTTCCTCGTGGGCTTCCTCGAACCGCCTGATGGTATCGAGAACCTCATCCACGCTTGCGCCTTGCAGCATTATGCGCCTTGCAGCATTATGCGCCTCAACATATGCCTCAGGAAAGATTGATTTGTTCCTGCGTTGGCAGAGCCAGAACCAGCGTTGTTGCCTTGTTCCTCCTAGGTTTCGACCTCGACGAGCAGATCGATCTAGGATTCAGCCTCACCAGGGAGTTCCACTCCAGATTCGACTTGCACTGAAAGATCTTCTTTAAGTTCACCTTTCTCCACTATCTCCGCAATAGGTGCGGGATGGGTGGGATTAGGGTTTTCCAAGATCCGGAAGTCTGCTGCCTCCATGGACAAAGTGGACCCAGAAACTTCTTCTGCCTCTACCATCACCGCTGGGGTGGGTGGGGCAGGTTTAGCAAAACCGATGTAAACATTGATCTCACCAAAAGACATGATGGTGTAGGAAGTCACGAGCTCCCTAGCCAGAATCTAGGTCTCGTCGATAACGATGAGAGGTATGTCGCTGGCGTAGAGGATGCGACCGATGGTGATGGTTTCACTGATTCCAATTCTTGTAGATTCTGCTTGGGACGCAGATCCGAAGCTCACCTGCACCATGGTGGGCGCCAACTGTCGTCGGATTAATGACAAGTACGCCATGAGGGGGTCCTCGAAGCGGGCGGAAGAGAGGGGTGTGAGACATACGATGTTCCGAGACGGTGAGCACACAAGTTTACCCAGGTTCGAATCCGCTGGCTTTGGATGGATCCTACTCCTGCTAGCAATCCAGTAATACGGCAGAGCCGGAATATGGGTTACAAGTGTTTCGCCTGTACGAGTTGAGATTGTAGACTATTGTGGGGTTCCCTAAAGGCTAACCCTAGGACGGATTATATAGATATCTAGCCTAGGGTTTACAGGAGAGACCTATCAGGCTATTACTAAGAGTCGGTTACAGAGTACATCTTGAACTACAAGTAACATAACATGCCTATGTCGGTAAGTCTTCTAGGCATTCCTTAGATGGATTGAAATCCATCTCTTCTCCCTGGCTCGGCCGCCCATGAAGCAAAGCTCTAACCCGAAGTGGGCAACCCTGGTTACTGAGGCATAGTGAGGATACCCGAAAAGTATATCCTCAACAGCAGCCCGCGGAAGCCTCCAACATCCAGAGTCAGAGTTCATCATGGTCTAGCTTGATCTATCTTCGGCTTGTAGAATCTTGAAGGTTTCTTGAAACTTCAAAAGAAAGGATAGGAGACTGGTCTCAAAACGAGTCAGACCTATGAATATATTATTCGGGTTTCCATCTTGAAATTCAAACTATGCTAGAACTTGGTCTCTGACGTAACCTGACATCAGTCAAGGCCAAGTCATTTCACTGACAGACATTCCTGTTAGCACGACCATTGGTGGGTCCTCTCGGTAGTTGGCAGCCCAACTTTACAAAACGCGGCAATTACAGGAAACTTGGGTACCATGATGCACTCTCCCAGGAACTTTTGGGCCGCAAACCAACAAGCCCCTTGATCTGATCCTTTGGATTAGGGCATCCCCTAGATTCACTCTAACCCAGCCCGGCTGCACCTCCAACCTAGTCCAAAACCCTAGCAGAACCAGCGCACCTATCTCTGAGACTCTCTCCTTGCAACGATCGAGAAGCAGCTAGACCACCCCGTCAACTCGCGCCCTCCTCCTTTGCACCTAGGCCACATCATCGCCTCACCCCACCAGCCAGGTGCCCTGTTTATCTCCTCGCGCTGCGCTCGCATCCCTCAAATGCAGGGCCAGCCGAGCAGTGCCCATGCCTCGCGCATGACCCCGCCTCTCTCTCATTGCCCAAAGCCTACAGGGCACGCAAGGTAGCCTCAACTACTCATCCTTATCGATCTTGATCACCACCCCATCTTCTTCTCCCTCTGTTCCACTTCAAAACCCTCATGCTGCCACCACCTCCTTGGCCGCCTCGTCCATCCATCCCTCATAGCCGTTGTATCCCGCTGCGGTCTTGCTGTCGAACCACAGGTCCCGGAGCCACACCGCTGTGTCCTGGAGCTGCGAGAGTATCGCCAGGACGATGACGACGGGCCAGCGCACACGGCACCTACCACTGCTGCCTCGCCATGGCTCCGTCCTCAACAAGTTCTGGCCGGCCACCATCGTCTCTGACACCACCTGGTGAGCTTTTGTCTCGCCCCATCTCCCTCTAGCTCACGGTCGTCCTTCCACTCACGTCGCTCGCCGCGCTAGTAGCTGCACGTACCGTGCTCGCCGTATGCGCGGCACTCGCCGTGCGCGCGTAGACAGAAGTAGCAGCATCAACAACGCACCTCTAAACCCATCATGTTCCCTTCATGTTTCTGGTGACCCTCCTCCTCTTCTAGTGGGAATCACAACGCGATTTGCCTTCTCGGTTGATTCGGCTGCCTAACGCCGCAAACCGTGCTCGATTTCGAGAAACACAGGCGAAGAAATCTTCTCGCGAAGTCTGCAGAAAAACCTCGTTTTAACTGCATCTCGTCCGTCAGTCGCGGTAATCATTTCATCTCTAAATCTCGTCGATTTCCAGCACACACAGTCTCCCGACAAAGAAACTTTGTACAAAAAAAGTGTAGAGCTAAGGTCGATCTCAAACTTTGGTTTTTGCGTGTTATTCAAATTCACGTTAGTTTAGTTGCCATCTTCATCGCTAGATCGAGCAAGCTAGAAGTTTTGCGCCGTCGATTCAGTTTCGTCACTATCTCCGAAAAGTTTTGTAGAAACCCCCCCGCAGTTTTTCATCGATCAAACAACGATCCCAGATCCACCACGTGTCAACCCAAGACTAGCTTTGCAGGTAACAAAAGTCCAGAACGTTTTTCTAATTAACAAAAATTATAGAAATTGTTTTAATCTAAATTAAATCATATCTTTTTATATAATTCGAATTTGACAAAATTTTCAAAGTGAAAATTGTTTCAAATTTAAATCTGAATTCAAATACTAATTCAAATTTGACTAGAGACAACTCTAACTAGTTGAACCAATGACATTTGACCCCTTCTAGAATTATTTGCATTTAATACTAATATTAAATTCATAAATTAAAATTTTGCATATGATATATGTTTTCTGATCAGAAAATGCTAGGAATTCAAATAAGCCATCCAAAATAAATTTTGTGCAATTTAAAATTTCAAAATTATTTCAATAAATGCCTTTTCTAAATAAATATATAACTTTAATTCTGTAAATCCAAATTCGACAAATAATATATATAAATCGATCAGCGTGACGAGCCCGTTCTGATTATGAATTGCATGATATTAATTGAAGCGTGCATCATATAAACATTAAATAATCGAGACTTTTTATGAGAGTAAAACATGCCTAAATAAATTAATAAAGTGCTTTAGTATTGTTTCGACACCTCACCCATGCCATGCTATGTTAGACCATGCAATTGTGCAGCATCCCATCATGGCATTCCTTGTTTGCTTGTTGCATATGATTTATATGATTGTGCAATGTATTTATTTTGCCCCTTGTGTGTTTGGTTTTTATCCGGATAGTCACTGACCAAGGAGAATACCAAGAGCCTCAGGAGTATTACCCGGATCCTTCTTATTCCGCAACTAAACTGTCAGGCAAGCAATTCCCCATGCTTGCATACATCTAATACCTATGATTCTATCTTAGTCTTGCACCATTAGTCGCGACTGCATTAAATTGAATCCCAAGTATTGCATAGCCTTTATCTTTAAACTCCAATGAAGCATGTACCTTAATCCCATGAGCCATTACTATAGGAGTTGTTTGAGCCAGTCATAGAATTGCATGTGTAGGATTTGTGCGAGTCTTTGGATAACGAGGTACCTAAACAACTTAATCTGAGTAGTAATGGGATAACTAATGAAAGAGGCATGGGTGAGCATTATTTGCTATTTGGTTCTTTAAGCTCACTTGTGTCCCGTAGGACCCCGAGTACTTGATTCCTGTTCCTTGACTATTCGCACTATCCACATACTGGAGAATCTATGGATCCCGCTTCGCCTGAGCTTGATTCACACTTTATTTCTTGGGGCCACAAAGTAGTTTGGGGATTTATTACTATCATGTACTTATGCCATGCTTTAATGCTTTATTTACAATTGCGCATGGAGCGCCTATACTATTTTGGAATGTGGAGTGTTTTCACGGTATCGACAAGCCTAGTCACACTTTTGGGTTCCTAGTCATTTACAGCCATTGACGCAAACTCTGGGTTTATCTCAGAGCCAACCAACTTCATTGCGGGTAGCTTAGTGGGGTCCCCCTGAAATAATTTATGAATCCTGTGAGTGCATTGTCGTGAGGCCTTGTTGCGTTTTATTTGGATCTTCCCAAGATTGATTGTGTGTGTGTTGCTATTTGTGCACCCCTGTTGGGTAAATCTTTCTGAAAGCCGTGTCCGCTGTTATGGACGACTTGGAGCATAATTTCTCAATCATAACTAAAGTACCACCTTTCATTTGACTAAGACATGACTAGTAAATAGTGCAACACTCATGGAATGGTTAAGAAAATTGCCAACGGATGGGATGTTCTTCTACCTTCTTGTCGGTAAGTGAGAAGGAGGGCGAGCGATGTTTATTTAAGATGCTTATATAACTGTTGTTATTAATTAACGAGCGTCCGTCCATCTATGGTTGGGCGGATCTATAGCGAGTCTCTATAGAACTTTGTAGATAATATATTTTGCTGCAACTGCGTCACCCCAAGTTGTTCCCTTTAGAAGCATTAAGACTTGCTGAGTACCCCTAGGGTCTCACACGATAAATATTTGGTTTAGATGGACATGTATACTCTTAGGAAGGTTATTGGGTTGAGGAGATGGATGATGGTGGCAACGACTGTCCGGTGTAGAGATTCCGGGGATGGGGATCCATGAGATGTATGGGCATGATGTGCTTATTTCTAGGGAATCTTATGCCAAATTGCTTCTTATCCGTACTCGGATCATGTTTTCTGCTTCCGCTTGATACTCTGTTGCGTGATGTATGCGGATGTATCCTAAACTATTATATCTATCTAGGATATTTGGATCTTGCCGTATGGAGTTGAACATTTTTGTTTCTATTGTTTTAGATGGTGTAGCTCTGGTGTCTATTGTATGTCGCTGACATACAGACTCATTTGTGTATGTTTTGATCGCTTTACCTGTTGATTATGCCGCTCGCTCTTGTCTCGATGTTCTAAAAAGTGGGTGGGATGGTTGGTCGGTACCGTTCCCTGCTCCACGAGGTGGGCCTACTATTTGTATTGGGTGTATTTGAGCACCCGTTGATATGTGAAGAGCTTGGGAGCTTATATATATTTCGAGTGTATTATACTCTGCAGTTCCTTTTTGTTAGCCTGACGTGTGTTTATCTCAGCACCTTGCCAACCTGTCAGGTGCGCTGCAGCTGGGTTGGTGTTTATCAAGGGTTTGATTAGTGCATCAGCTACTCAAGATACCGCGATTAGTTCGTAGAACAGAAGTGTAAAGGGTGGCACAGCCCCCGAGTGATGAAATTGCAGGAAAGTAGAAAAATACACAGAGTTTCGGGGTAGTTAGCTTTATTTATTCACAGAATAGTACGGGGTACAATGTGTGGCTAAGTAGCCTGGCTGAATAGCCTTATTTGTAATTAAAAAAAACCACTAGGGGTAGAAGCGACGGAGCTACACGATGTTCCAGGGGTTGGAGTATGCGACTCCTGTCTCGAAATCTTTAAGGCAATAGGCGCCACCTGGTATTACTTCTATAATCACGTATGGTCCTTCCCAAGGGGACTCGATCTTGAGATGCCCTTGTTGGTTCAGTCGCAGGACCAGGTCTCCTTCGACGAAGGATCTGGGGCGTAGCCTTCTGCTGTGGTAGTTGCGGAGGCTCTGCTGGTAGATCATTGATCTCTCCGCTGCTATCTCGCGTGCCTCGTCAAGGAGGTCGACAGAGTCTTCGAGTGCGAGGGTTGACTCCTTCTCGTTGTACGCAACCACCCGTGGGGCTTTGAAGCGCACTTCTGCGGGTAGTACCACTTCGACACCGTGCACCATGAAGAACGGGGTGTACCCCGTGGCGCTGTTTGGAGTTGTGCGCATGCTCCAAAGAACTGATTGCAGTTTATATGGCCAACAAACTGTGGCTTGTTCGATTGGTCGAAGGATTCGTTTCTTGATTCCGCCGCAGACGAGGCTGTTGACCTTTTCGACTTGATCGTTGGTCTGTGGGTGGGCCACCGAGGCGTAGCTTATGTTGATTCCTAGGTTTTCGCAGAATTCCTGGAATTCCTTGGAGGTGAAGTTTGTCCCATTATCCGTGATGATGATATGTGGCACTCCGAAGCGGTAGACGATGGACTCGAAGAATTTGACGGTGCTGGCACCTGATTGATTTGTCACCGGCATGGCTTCGATCCACTTGGTGAATTTGTTGACTGCAAACAAGAGGTAGACGTAGGCTCCTCGCGAGAATTTTGGGAGCTTGCTGACCATGTCGAGTCCCCATTGCACGAAGGGCCAGGCCAATGGTATTGGTCGGAGTTCCACGCCAGGTGCATGAGGTTTGTCTATGAATCGCTGGCAAGCGTTGCAGCGCTGAACGATCTCCTTGGCGTCGCGCATGGCCATGTGCCAGTAGAATCCAACTCGTAGAGCTTTGGCAACGAGGGCACGACTGCCAACATGGTGCCCGCATGTGCCTTCGTGGATGTCGAGGAGGACGGCCCTTCCGTCCCTGTTGGATATGCACCGTTGAAGTACTCCCGTGATGCTACGCTTGTACAGTTACCCATTGATGAGGGCAAATTCCTTGGATCGTCGCGCGATGTGTCGCGCGTCAGTCGGATCATCTGGCAGCCTCTTGCTGAGTAGATATGTGATGTAGGGTTGTGTCCAAGATGGCTCGATCATCATGACGCCCATTGGTCCTTCGAGTCCTATATCAAGCCCCAAGTCGTCGAGTGCCACGGGCTCATTGGGTGGCATAGCCCCTGAGTCCGTTGACGTGTCTGTTTTCTTCTCTGGAGCCTTGGGCTTGATGGAGCATTTGTAGATACGCTCGAGAAATACCCCAGGTGGTATGGCGGTGCAGGTTGAGCCAATATTGGCGAGTAGATCCGCCTCTTCATTGCTTTCATGTCCCACATGTCGCAGCTCCTAGCCGTCAAAGTCTCCATCGAGTGTGTCGTAGAGGTCGCGATAGGCGATCATGTTGTCGCTCAGTGTGTCGCACTCGTGCATTGTTTGATTGACCACCAGTTTGGAGTCGCCATAGATGATGAGCCTTTTGGTGCTGCGGGCTTTCGCCATCCGCATCCCGTGGATTAGGGCTTCGTACTCAGCTTCATTATTGGAGGCAGTGAACTGCATTCGCAGAATGTATTTCATCTTATCTCCCTGGGGTGATGTCAGTATGACGCCTGCGCCAGCTCTGTCCTTTCGCTTGGACCCATCAAAGTGCATTGTCTAGAGGTAGGACATATCTGGCTTGTCAGGGAGTTGGTTCTCCATCCAGTGTACGAGGAAGTCCGGGAGAACTTGCGACTTGATCGCGTCGCGCTTCTCGTATGTGATGTCTCGTGGAGACAATTCGATTCCCAGAGCGCGACTCGTGCGGTGGCATCAGGATTATTGGGTATATGCCCAAGCAGGGCGTCGTTTACCACCACGATTGGGTGCTCTTAGAAGTAGTGTGGCAGTTGCCTGGCTATCATGAAGATGCCGTAGGCTATCTTTTGGTAGTGCGGGTACCGCTGCTTTGTTGGCGTGAGCACCTCACTGAGGTAGTATACTGGGCACTGGACCGCATGGACTTTATTTTCTTCGGCTCGCTCCACCACTAGCACCGTGCTGACCACTTGGTTGGTGGCAGAGATGTAGAGAAATAGTGTTTCCTTTTCGTGAGGCATCACCAGTACTGGCGAGGTGGATAGTAGGCGCTTGAGGTCTTTGAATGCTTCTTGCGCTTCATTTGTCCACTCGAACTTGTTAGCTTTGCGGAGAAGTTGGTAGAAGGGCAGTGCTTTTTCGCCCATTCGACTGATGAATCTACTAAGCGCTACGATTCGCCCATCCAGCTGTTGGACGCCTTTTACGTTCTTCAGCTTCTCCATGGCCAGTATGGCCTTTATTTTCTTCGGGTTTGCTTCGATCCCTCTCGCAGAGATGAGATACCCGAGTAATTGCCCAGATGGCATGCCGAAGGCGCATTTGTCCAGATTGAGCTTGATCCGGTAATGATCGAGGTTGGCGAAGGTCTCGCGGAGATTGTCGATTAACAAAGCTTCCTCCTTGGTTTTGATGACGGTGTCGTCAACGTAGACTTGGATGTTGCGACCAAGTTGATTCTTGAGGAAGGCCTGCATGCACCGCTGATAGGTGGCTCCTGCGTTTTTAGCCCGAAGGGCATGGTGTTGTAGCAGAACACACCAAAGGGCGTCGTAAATGCTGTCTTCTCTTGGTATCCCTCCTTCATTCGGATCTGATTGTAGCCTGAGTAGGCGTCGAGGAAGCAGAGGCACTCGCATCCTGTGGTGGAGTCGATGATTTGGTCAATTCGCGATAGTGGGAAGTGATCCTGTGGGCAGTTCTTATTCAGGGAGGTGAAGTCCACGCACATCCGTAGGATATCCATGTCTTTTTTGGGCACCAGCACTGTGTCAGCGAGCCAAGTGCTTTCCTTGATCTCGCATATGAAGTTTGTGTCGAGGAGTCTGTTGATCTCCATTCCGACTACTTTTGCCCTTGGTTCAGACAGTCGCTGTATTGTCTGCTTGACTGGCCTTGCGTCTGGATTTACGTTGAGTGAATGCTCGGCGAATTCCCTGGGAACCCCTGGCATGTCCGATGGACACTAGGCGAAGATTTCCCAGTGCTCACGGTGGAATTTGATGAGCGCGAGTTCCTATGCGCGAGTTCCTATGCGGATGGACCTGGACTTTTTTCATGTGCACCAACGAGTCGAAGGACATGTCGGGTTAACTTGGCCTGCTTAGGGGAGGCAGACTACTGTTTGTCGACTCCTTCAAGCTTGCGAGTTCCTCCTGCATGCCGAAGGACTCGGAGATTATGTTGAATTCCCTATCGCAGCTATCGGACCTCTCGAAGTTTCCATTGATTGTGATGACGCCGTTTGGACCTGGCATTTTCATCTGTAGGTAGGCATAGTGCAGCACCGCCATGAACCTAGCAAACGCGACGCGTCCGAGGATGCAGTGGTATTGTGACGGCCAGTCGACGACCTCAAAGTCGATGCGCTCTCGCCGAAAGTTTTGTGGCGTGCCGAATATGACGTCGAGGTTGATTTTTCCCAGGGGATAAATGCCCTTCCCTGGGACAATGCTGTGGAACATCGTGTCTAAAACTTGCAGGCTAGTTAGGGGGATCCTCATCGCACGCAAGGTACTCACGAACATGAGGTTGATGCCGCTTCCGCCATCCATGAAGACGCGACTCATATCGAAGCTCCCGATCTGCGCCTCGAGTACGAGGGGACAGTGGCCTGGACGAGGAACTTGACGTGGATGATCGCGCTTGTCGAAGGTGATGTTGGAATCGCCAGATTGACTTGGCGAGTGATGGCCTTCTGCACACGATTTGAGGGACGCCCCTTTTGGATCATCCCCATGTTGCCCATGGCTCGTGGGTATGGTTCGCCTCCATGATGCTGGACCAGCGCGACCGCGGGTGGTGGTGGCCTGGGCGGTGGTGGAGGAGCTCCATGTGCCACAGCGCCTGGGGCGGCTCCATAGCCCCTGTTGACCGCGTCGCAATTCATCCGAGCCAGGCCCTCATGGAGTTTGAGGAATTCGCGGCAGTCCTTGAGAAGATGGCTGGATTTCTTCTTACCATCGTGCTTGTCGATTTAGAAGTGCACGTTGCATGGCCCAAACAGTTTGTCCTCGTTAGATGTTGCGGGTGCCTCTTCGCGAGTGCGGTGCTACCACACCTGTGTGGTTATTCTGTTGTCGCGGTATCCACCACTGCGATATCCGCTGTTGCAGTTGTCGTCGCATTTGTCGGCGTAGCCGACTGCGACCATGTTTACCTCATCGCGGTCATCATAGATGCACATTCGATGTTTGCCTCGGCGGTCGTGTCTGCATCCGAGGTCGTCGTCGTCATCAGAGTAGGCGCAGTTTTTCACCGAATCTTCTCCGTCCGCCCACCGATTCGCAATTTCCATCAGGTGGTCGATCGTTTTGGGCTTCGAGCGGCCCAGCTCCTCCCTAAGCTCTATACGGCGGATGCCACCGTTGAATGCGTCGATTGCGCAGTCCTCCGAGATGTTTTCTGCGGAGTTCATGATGATGGACCACCTATGGATGTACGAGCGTAGCGACTCGCCGAACCTTTGCTGGCAGCTTCTCAGTTCCTCGATTGATGCAGGCCTTTTGTAAGTGCCCTTGAATTTGCACACAAAGCTATATACCAGCTCTCTCAGCTGCGAATGGATCCACGCAGAAGGTTGTTGAGCCATGCGCATGACCGTGCTTCGACTCCCGCCATGTAGCATGACAGAGGAGAAGTGGTCCTCCAACCAGATTTTTGGGTCGTGCAGGCCGTCAAAATTTGGGTTCTCCAATGTGAGCTTGAACCCCTTAGGCATTCGCTTTTGCCGGATGGCCCTGCTGAAGCATCTGGCGTACAGAGCTCAGTCTTGTCTTCTTTCGAGTTAGTCGAATGAGCACGCCTTGCCTACATCTTATCGACCTTGTGTTGTGTGATGCCATCACGCGCGTTGTAGTCACGGTCATGCCGCCATGAGCGGCATCGCCGCGACAGATCGTGATTGTCGTCACTAGAAGAGTACGAGTAGTACTTGTCCAGAGCCTTGCTTTTCTTCGGCTCTAGTGTTGGTTCTTTGTCGAGGGCGGCCTCGATTATCCCCAAGCCCGCGATCGTAGATCGATGCATGGCATCTCGCGGATCTCCAGCTGGTGGCTGGTTGTTAAGGAGGTACATGGTGGCCACTGTCAGCATAGCATGTGGTGTCTTCGGGAGCACGTTGCCCCGCGTGTTGACTATCATAGAACTGAAGTCGAGGACTATCTTGGCTTCTATGCGTTCTTGCTCGGTAAGGTGGGACAGTTGAGATCGTCTCTTGCTGGCCACGTACTCATTGCCTTTGGAGGAGAATCCTCCGTGGGAGGAGAGCACAACTCGTCAAAGACTCGACTCGTCTGCCGCCTTTCTGCGTGCTTCGAGTTGCGTGATCACCTACTGCTGGCGCTTGAATTCCTCCTTTAGCAGCCAATGGTAGCCCATCAGCATGTCCTGCGGTGTGTTGGGGGGTAGAGGATTGCCCCGTAGAGCTTCGCGACAGAGGGCCCACTCGTTGTCGTTGAGCTTGATCAGCATGCGCTCGTCGGTGTTCTCATTCGCCGTGAGTGATGGTTCTCCTCCTGTCCCATTGTTGATGGGCGCGCCATTGCCACCGTTGGTGGGGCCACCGTTGGGTATGCCGCCATTGGGTGGCCCGGTGCCAGATCCGATGCCAGCGTTTTCGCGATTGGCGGTGGTGTCACCCGTGTTGATGACGATGCACATGAAGTGGTTGGGGAAGTTGTTGCTCCCGCAACTTTCAGATCCGGAGCCGTAGGCTCCATCTTCTATGGCTAGACCACCCAGATCGGATCCGTGACTGTTGTTGCTGTCCATGCTCCCAGCTGTTGCCGGGTCGTTGAGCTCACTGAGGGTGCCGATTGGTGGTGGGAACCACGATGCTAGGGCAATCGCGGGTGCTGTCGGCTGGTCAGGCATGCGGAGCGTGCCCAGTTGATCGACCTAGAAGCGGAAGCTCCCAATCGCCATGCTGATCCCATCACCCACGGACTCGAAATCCGGGCGAGTGGCTGGCGTGTGGACGGTGAAGTCAAAAGCGCCGAAGAGCTGGAAAATCTCCGTTGTATCAGAGTTGTAGATCGCGGTTGATGGGGCGGAAGAAGCCGCAACATCAGCAATCGCAATTCCCACACACGGCGCCAATTGACGAGGGTTTAACTAGTCAATGCCCATTGTTATGGACTTGGGTTTTGGAGAAGAAGGGAGCGCTAGAGGCATCAGTCAGCTAGCAAGCAAGCACACAGGGACGCAAGTTTTACCCAGGTTAAGGCCTCGTAGAGGTCCCTACTCATGCTTGTCTACTCTTGGAATTAACGAAGGAATCAAAGATTACAGGGGTGCATAGATGCAATCTGGCGAGAGTTGTGGAAACTAGGGTTGTGATCGTCCTCCTCGCCGCCCCCTCCTAGCCTTTATATAGATTGGCTAGGTCTCGGGTAGCAGGTCGAGTCAGTTACAGATTAGGGTTTACCCTTTTGAACTTTCTATCTTAAACTTCTTCTTGTCTCGCAAGCAATCGAAGAGTCCGTGGGTCACCCGAATTCTGCATTGGGCCTTGGCAACACCGTGGGCTTCTACCGTATCCATGCCGTATATGTGAAGCTCGAGTAGTTGTAGGGTATACCCATGTCACCTACTCACCTATAAATAAGAAATATCACTATCACTTATTCCACTCTATCCATTTGCCACCTTCACTACCATCATGACTTGTTTCTCTCCATGCCTAACTTCTCATCTGCAGGACCTTTACACACTTTCCGCATCTTTACTTTTATGAAATTTACTTATTTCCTAAGCAAGTTTCCTCTATCTCCTAGTCACCACTTCCACCGTCAATTTTGCAGTAAATTTACTCAAGACCCGCAACACCTTGGGAGCGACAGAAACACCGCATAAAACACTTACCTAGGCTTCTTATTGGGATCGATATAAAAACTGGAATTAATACTTCCACGAAAACATTCTCTAACGAACCTCTCCACTTGCAGGCCATCAAGATATTTCCTAGTGCCATTGCCGAGGAGCTAAGCACTAAGTGTTGTTTCTTGACAATAGCAATAGTTGACACCATTCATGATCTACGTTGAAGACAGAGGTACCACTCGATCAGGAAAAACTTATTTACCTCCATATATTGATCGTGTTCCAATCGAGAGACGTCTAGAATTTATTGAAAGATTTACTAATTCATGTACTGTAGACATGAATAGCTTGATGCCACTAATGCCTGATTTGGCCATCACCCTGGGGGCCAAACCTGAGCTACCTTTGGGTGAGTATGGAATCCATCTAGGCAATTAAGGAAAATGCCTATTCTTTCTCCTGAACTTGACGACCGAGAATTCAAAATATATCCTGAGCTAATTTATATGATGAAATAAATTGCTTTCGTAGGAAAAGAAGAGGAAGACCCTAGTGACCACTTGACAAGGGTCTATGACCTTTACACTACTCTTAAACCAACAAGTTTACCAATAGAGTTTGTACTCCTTAAACTCTTTCGCTGGTCTCTGAAAGAAAATGCTCTTGCTTGGTTACAATCATTACCCAATCATACTATAAAAAGCTAGGAAGATTTCATCCGAGAATTCATGCATAAATAGTTGGAGATTTCACTAAAATCATGCAAATAAAACATAGTATAACAAACTTAGTTCAAATAGTTGGAGAAACTTTTATCAAGCATGGAATAGATTTTATACAATGATTATGAAAGTCCCAAATCACGGTTTTCATGAGCACATAGTTATTAAATATTTTTATAATGGGCTTAATGACGAGACAAAATAAATGATTGATCTATCTGCAGGAGGAGCCATATGCACGGAATGTGTTTAGCTTTTTGAGGTAAGATCCTTTAATGACGAACAATACAATCTAGTTGTGGATGTTGAACCATGAAAAGGTATGACTCACATACCACCAGATCTTATACTAGAGGTAAAAAAGTCCATGGAAGAAAAAGGTACAGACTCGAAACTTGTGAAAGAAAATAAAGTTGACATTCTTCAAACTTATGTAATAGAAGATGATATAAATCTTGTAATGCAGAAGTTTAAATATCAACATAATCAATTTTGTGAGAAAAACTATAAGCGGCTTGTGACACAAGAAAAGAATATAAGAGATCTAAAAGAAGTCTTTGGTGACTTGGGTCAAGCCACAAAACATTTAGATATCTAAGTATGGTTAAAACTCAGTGTGAGAAAATAAATGAAACCCAAAATTGATTTTGAACCAAGGAAATTTCAATACTGTTTCTACTAACATTGTTACTAGACGTTGGACAGAAACTCAGGAAGAACACAGACCACCTTTGTATCAAGAAGAACAAGCTCGAAAAGCAAGAGATACTCAGGAGATGAGTCAAGAAGAAGAGGATTTAGTTTATCCCCAGAATGACATTGATTATGAGGCCCAAAAAAGGGAGAATGAAGCTTCCAAAACTAGAGGAGATGTGGAATTAGGGGATAGACATAAACCATGTGATTCGGACTCTGAGACAATCGATTCAAGGGAAGAAGCCGATCTTAGAAAGGAACAAGAAGAGCAAGTTATCATCCCACATGAAGAACACGTCGATAAGCAAAAAATCAGCCGCAAGGAAAACTAAAAAGAATGTCGAACCTGTGGCAAAGGTAAAAGAGAAGGTAATACCTACTAAGAAGAAAATTCCTTATGCTAACCAAGTTCAATACAAACCGGATAAAGCTATTGATGACTCTTTTGCTGAGGCACTAGGAAGCTTGCGTTTAGAACTTCCTTTAACTGATGCTATTCAAGTTCCTACTTATAAAAAGTTTATGCAAGATATCCTTAATAGAAAGAAGAAGGAAACTAAGATTGTAGCAGTAATGATAAGGTTTGGTGATAAGCTGGCTGCTATGCTTGGGGACCCAGGTATACCAACCATCTCTTGCGCAATTGGGAAAACTAATACATTCAATGCTCTTTGTGACTTAGGAGCAGGTGCTAGTGTTATGCCTTATTCCCTATTTAAGAAATTGAATCTTGCAGAATGCTCTCCTACATCAATTATCATAGGATTGATGACAAGTATGCCATGAGGGGGTCCTCGAGGCGTGCGGAAGAGAGGGGTGTGAGACGTACAGTGTTCTGGGACGGTGAGAACCCAAGTTTACGCAGGTTCGAATCTGCCGGCTTTGGACGGATCCTACTCCTGCTAGCAATCTGATATCTGTGAGCGGAATATGGGTTACAAGGGTTTCGCCTGTGCGAGTTGAGATTGTAGACTATTGTGGGGTGCCCTAAAGGCTTGTCCCAGGACGGCTTATATAGATATCCGGCCTAGGGTTTACAGGAGAGACCTACCCGGCTACGAATAAGAGTCGGTTACAGAGTACATCTTGAACTACAAGTAACACTACATGCCTATGTCGGTAAGTCTTCTGGCCCTTCCCGTAGCTAGACTGGACTTCGTTTCTTCTCCCTGACTGGGTCGCCCGTGAAGCAAATCTCTAACCCGAAATGGGCCACCCTGGTCGGTGAGGCACAATGAGGATACCCGAAAAGTATATCGCCAACAGCAGTCCCCGGAAGCCTCCAAGATCTAGAGTCGGATTTCACCATCGTCTAGCTTGATCCATCTTCGGCTTGTAGAATCTTGAAGGGTTCCTAAAACTTCAAAAGAAAGGATAGGATCCGAGTCTCAAAGAGAGTCGGATCTATGAGTACATTATTCGAGTTTCGAGCCTGAAATTCAAACTTAAGCCGGAACATGGCCTCTGACATATCTTGACATCAGTCAAGGTCAAGTCACGTCACCGATAGACATTCCTGTCAGCACGACCATTGGTGGGCCCGCCTTTTACAGAATCGAGGCGTCGTTTTAATTCATGCACGGAAATCGTGGCGGCATAATCCTCGCGAGGAGGTTACCCATCTCCTTCCACGACGCGTGGCACGGTTATTGTCTATCTTGCATGAATCTTGGCACAGGCAAATGATATAAGGGGCCAAGATCTCTTCCTTCATCTTCACTAGCACAAGTGCTTTCTTCTTCCTCTCGACGCTTCCTGCGAAAGAGCTCTTCTACCTCCCCCAAATCCCACAGCGTCGCCCATCCTTGGTCACGGGCACCCAGAAAATGGTTGAGGCCTCATCTTCTTCCATGGCGGCGACAGTGGCGACGGCTCCTGTGGCGGAGAAGGAGAAGTTTCACAGGGTCTGGATCCCCTCATCCTCGATGACGTCAAGCTCCACATCGTCGAGAAGGAAGGCCTCCATGCCGGTGACTGGCGGAGCGGCTTCGGACAAACCAACCCCACCCCCAACACCGATGAGCGGGTGCACTTCGGCACCCACCTCGACAGAGGTTTGAGCTTTCCTCCCTTAGACTTCTTCTCTGAGGTCATAGATAATTACGAAGTGCAACTCCACCATCTCCCCCAAACTCTATTTTAGAAATGAGTGCTTATGCCTCTTTGTGTGAGGGGTATCTCGGTATTAGGCCGAGTCTTATTCTTTTCCGGTATTACTTCCATACCCGGAGAAATTCCATCACTGCCGGTAATCCTTACATTACCGGAACTCTTAGCTTTTCTATTAGGAGAGAGCGAATCTATCCTAGGATTAAGGCTAGCGAGTCGGTGAAACAGTGGTCGTCCATGTTCTTTTACCATAAGGATAGACCGGCTCCTGGCAAAGCAACTGCATTGTCAGTTTTTGTTGATGGTGCCTCCATGCCCAAGAGTCATGGGATGCGGATCCTTCGGCTCCCACTAGTGATATGCTTCTTGCTAAGACGCGGATCAAATATCTGATGAAGCACAAGGGTCTGAAAGGATCCGACTTGGTCCACTGCTGGTTGGCGCACCGGATCAAGCCTCTCCAACACCATGGTGATTGGCTAATGCATTCAATCACCAAGAGTAATACGGAATCTCTCCGGATCTGCTCCATTCGTTACTCGGACAAGGACTATGAGTTCCATATCAAATGGTTGATTAGGGAGCAGATCGAGAGGAAGATCCCGGAGCTGTACTTGGACATGCATACGTCTGACAATCCTGTGACAACAGTAAGTTTTTGAGAAATCACTCGAATTATGTGTTCATCCATACATTGTTGTGTCTTTTGGCAATACTAAGATATTTCATCTTTTTAGCTTGCTGACCTCCCTGAGTTGGAGCTTGCTCCTCTCGAGGGATATCTTTTTGAGTTATCTCATGACGATGGAGAATTTGGGTCCACTGCCGGAAGCGCTTACCCAAAAGCGTAAGACTCCAACAATGTCTATCGGCATAAAGGAAGTGCCCATTGTGAATATCTAACTTTCCTCACAAGGTCTCTGTTATTTTATTTCTCGTTCTTTCTAAAGTGTAACGATCTTTGTTCTATTACCTCGTCAGAGCTAAACAGCTCATCAAGGGCAAGGGGAAAGGAGGCTCGTCAAAGCCCCTGCGCCAGTCCATGTTAAATTTGACTTCTCCTGCCATAGCATCTCCGACTCCTGCCCCACAACCTTCTACAATGCCGGAGATTACTCCATCTTTGTCTGTTGCGGAAGATCCGACTCAGCATTCTGAGCCAGCGAACCTTGGTTCGTAGACCAACGTCACCATGGGTGACTCGGTAGTCAATAAGGGTGAACCAGTAAAGGGTAATGATCCCTCGGCAGAGGTTTTCACCGATAACCTTCTCAGCAATCCGGGTATCCAAACTTGGCATTACTCGGAAAACCACGGAAGAGATCCAAAGGCTGGCTCAGCAATGTTTGGAGAGCCAGAACATCACCACCGAGGAAGAGGCGCAAGAAGCCGAGGACGTCAAGTACTCAGAGATTCTTGAACAAGTTCGTCTTCGTGAAGAGAAGCTAAAGGTTGGCATGCTTCCGCCACCGCCAATAATCCCGCTGACCCTCGCCGAGAAGGTTACCACTAAGGTCAACATGAGCCTAAGCAAGCTTACTCATGAACAACATGTAATTCGGAACTCCAACTCACTTTTTTACTTTACTTCATATCATATCCTCTAGCTCCCAAGCATGAAGTTGGATAGTCAATCCGAATTTATGCTTTCATAGGATGCCGAAGAACGAACTAGTGTAGCCCCCAAGGCTCATGCTGATATTAGTTAAAATATTAGCCAGAGTCTTTAGTAGACTTCTAACTCTGGGTATTATTATGACTTACAGAAAGTTAATGCTTATAACCAGGAATTATTAAAGAATATTTGCAATAAGCGGAGAGAGAATAGAGCTCTCCGTCTTGAAAATGCTCAATTGAAGATATCAAAGGATGAGGCTGAAGGTAATCATTTCAGTCCTTAACCTTGCTATCTTTGCTTTCATAGTAGAATTTCCTATTCAACTGTTGTCTTTTGTTTACAGAACTGGTCAAACAATCATGTGCAATTATTGAAGAGGCCGAGAACTTCAAGACCCTCGAGGTGGAGAACACCGACTTACGGCAGGAGCTGAATACGCTTAAGGCGGATCACGAGCGCAACATTGCTAGCATTCTCGAATCCTCCTCCATGGCCACCAAAGAACGTGATCGAAAGATCGTAGCCCAGGATCAGAAAATCTCGGATATCAATGATGAGTTATTCAAAGAAAAGGACACCACTCAAGCTTTCCAGGATGAACTCCAGAGTCTTTGAGCGGAGAAGACCAAAGTTGACGATGTCATCTTTGGTATGTTTCCTGTCTTCTGACTTTTCATTCTTTCGAATCTAGGAGTTCGGATATATTTTCTAACCTTTGCTTTATATGCGCAGGTCCTCTGAACTTACTGGATTCCTCCTCCACCGAGTCTTGCACCAGCCGGCTTACAGAAGTCGGTGATTTGCTTCACAATTTCCGCCAATCATTGGAGGATATTGGCGAAGTTATTAAAGTCCCGAACATGAACAAAATGTCCGCCTTTGAGGTGCAAGATAAGGCGAAGGAGATGCCCCAGCTCATCCAGGACGGGAACATGTCCTATGCACGAACCGCAGCACAGGATACCCTTACCATGGTTATGATCCACCATGGAAGCATGGAGATCTGGCAAGTAACTAGGGGTTACTATGGATGAAGACGGCAAGGAGCAAGATATCAAGGCCATCATGGACTCCTGCATCGGATATGGATGTCACGTGGATGATCTGACCAGCTATGACACTCCCTTCTTCACTCGCATGGAGACGCCTCCTCTACCTCCTGAAGGAACAGCTGAAGTTTCTGACAACGAGCAAACCGAATATGATTTGCACGTCTCGGAAAGGTATCAAGTTGAAGGGGATGTCTCTAGTGAGCCGGCAGCTCCTACCTCTCCTCCTGCATCGTAGAGCATAAAAAAACAATGTGTTATTCTAAAACGTAGTGTAATACTTTTGCTAGTGCTAAGATTTCATGCTTCTATTTAGCACTTTTTGGCTTTATTTTGATGTGCCTGAAATTTTTACATAAGCAATTTTTATTTGGCCTATACTTATCGCTTATCTGTCTTTTTGCTTTGTCCCTTTCATGAGCCGGCCAACCTTCCACACGGAAACTCTGTCGAGCAACGGAGCTCAATTGCTAAACCAGTTTAAACTCGAAAACAGAGCCGGCTTCTAGTACCAACAATTCACTACTCGGAAAATGCCCGCATCCAGCAATCAGATAAAGAACCCAAGTATAGACTAGAAAATTTAACTTTCTACCCGAGGTAGCATTTTTTGAATCGGAAATCTTAACAAGGACAAACATGAGCATAAAGTACTTTCAAGTATTCTGGGATTTTCGACTGTGACATGATCATTCGGAAATAAGATGGTAATATAAATTTTCTCAGAAAAATTGAGGCAACCAATACTTTATTTCTCATTGAACATGTACACATATATGATTACAAAGAAAGAAATTTTTAAGAATAAAAGGGACGTAGCTGAGCAATATTCCATGGTCTATCTAATTCTTCCGGGTATGTACTGCCTCCAGCTCTCTTTCTCTACTTAGTAGCAGGTCTTTCTTTGACTGGCCGCATATCAGTGAGATAGTAAGAACCATTGTGCAATACTCGGCTAACTAAAAAGGGACCTTACCATACTGGGGAAAGTTTGTGCTTTATTTTCTGCCCAAGCCGGAAAACCAAATCGCCCTTATTGAAAGATCGGTTTCTGACTCTCTAGCTATGATACTTGTGTAACTTTTGCTGATAGGCTGTTGATCTCATTTCAGCAACGACGCGAACTTCTTCTATTAAATCGAGATAATTTTGTCGAGAAATTTTGGCATCCTCTTCAATGTACGCAGCAACTCGGGGAGAAGTATGAATTAAATTACTAGGAAGAACTGCTTCTGCACATAGACCAAGAAGAAAGGTGTGTATCTGATTGACCTGTTCGGAGTTGTTTGTAAGCTCCATATTATAGACGGTAATTCATCTGCCCAAGCCCCCGCAGCACGACGAAGTGGTGCTTCGAGTCTTGGTTTGAGACCTTGTAGGATTAAACCATTTGCTCTTTCAACTTGTCCATTAGCTTGTAGATGTGCGACTAACGCAATGTCCAGCCGGATATTTGGTTCGTTGCAGAATGCGTAAAGTTCTCCCATAGAAAACTTACTCCTATTGTCCGTGATAATGCTATACGGACAAACGTATCGGATTATAACATCCTCGACAAATCTTCCAGTTGTTGCTCCATCACAACTTGTGACGGGTTTATCCTCAATCCATTTTGTGAATTTATCCACCATCACTAAGAGGTGAGTAAATCCACTTTGAGCCTGTTTAAACCGTTCTACCATGTCAAGCCCCTAGACCGCAAAAGGCCATTCTATAGGTATTGTTCATAGCTGATCAGCCGGACATGAGCTTGTTTGGCATATTTTTGGCAGCCTTTGCACGTCTTGACCAGTCGTTCAGAATCTTCCTTGGCTATAAGCAAGAAAAATCCATGTCTAAAAGCTTTTTCCACTAAAGATTTGGCTGCAGCATGATGACCGCATTCGCCTTCGTGGATCTCTCGTAAGATTTCCACTCCTTCTTCCGGAGATACGCTGCACAGAAAGACCCTAGATACACTCTGCTTATAGATCTCACCACTTATTATTGGATAGGTTTTTGCTCGTCGGACGATCTGTCGGGTCAGAACCTCGTTTTGGGTAATTTTCCATCTACCAAGTAGTCAAGGTAGGGTTGCGTCCAGTTGGGAATCACAGCCAGAACTGCTATTAAAGGTGAGTCAGATTTGGTTGGATATTCCTCATCTACTCCTTTTATAGAGGGAAATTTCAGGTGCTCTAAAAAAGCGCCATCTAGGACCTTCTTCCGCACAGAGCCTATACGAGATAATGCATCTGCTTCCGCATTTTCTGTTCAATGGATGTGCTGAACTTCAACCCCTTTGAACGATTTAGCTAGTTCATCCCTGATAGCCCTATATGCTGCCATGTGTTTATTTACATTATAGATATCCGACACTTGTTGGGCAACAAGATCCGAATCTCCATAACACATTAATCGACGGATGCCGATATCCTTAGCAATCCGGATTCCATGCAGCAGTGCTTCATATTTGGCAATGTTGTTTGTTGCCGTGAAGTGAATCTGTAACACAAAGAAAAGTTTATCTCCTTGGGGTGATTTGAGCACCACACCAGCCCCTGAGCCCCTAAGCGCTTTAGACCCGTTAAAATGCAGGGTCCAGTATTCCGACTCTGGGAGGATCATATTTTTCGTTGTCTCTGTCCAATCAGTGAGTATTTGGGATTTGATTGTTGTATGAGGTTTGTACTCAATGTCGAAAGCTGAAAGCTCTATGCCCCATTTTGCGACACGTCCTGTAGCATCAATGTTGTTGATTATATCTCTCATGGGAGCTGTGCTCACCAGGGTAATTGGATGTTCCTAAAAGTAATGTCATAACTTTCGGGATGCGAAAAACACACGGTAAGCCAGCTTTTGATAGTGCGGATACTGCTACTTTGATTTAGTTAGGACCTCGCTAAGGTAGTAAGTCAGACACTGCACCAGGTGTTCCTGTTTTTCCTCTGGTCTTTCCACCACCATAACGACACTGACAACTCTGATTGTCGCAGTGAGATAGAGCAACATCGGTTCACGAGGTTCCGATGCTGCAAGGATAGGATCATACGAGAGTACTGCTTTCAGGTCTTGTAGTGCAACTTCAGCTTCATCAGTCCAAACGAACTTTTTGGTCTATTTCAGGAGCTTGTAGAGTGGTGCATCTCTTTCACCGAGCCGGCTTACAAACCGACTGACTGCAACAATGCAACCAGTTAGTCGTTGAACGTCCTTGAGGCGAGTCGGCCTGGAAACATTGAGTATAGCCTTAATTTTGTCCCGGTTCACCTCTATGCCTCTTTGAGACACGATGAAACCTAACAATTTTCCGGCTGGTATTCCAAGGAAGTATTTCATCGGGTTAAGCATTATGTTGTATTTTCGTAGATTAGCGAATGTTTCCTCCAAGTCGGAATTGAAGGTTTCCTTCTTTTTGGACATCACCACTATGTTGTCCACATATGCATGTACATTGCGTCCGATTTGATCGTGGAGGCAACGCTGCATAGTGCGCTGGTATGTAGCTCCTGTGTTCTTGAGCCCAAAGGGCATCGTAACGAAACAAAAGGTTCCACAGGGGGTTGTGAATGAAGTTTTGACTTTGTATGGTTCCTTCATCCGAATTTGGTGATAACCGGAATATGCGTCAAAAAACATATGAGTTCTGAGCCTGCCATAGAATCGATAGCTTGATCAATTCTAGGCAGAGCGAACGGATCTTTAGGACAAGCCTTGTTCATGGTGGTATAATCAACACACATGCTTAAATTAGTGGTGTCCTCTTTAGGGACCATTACAGGATTGGCCAACCACTCAGTGTGGATGACCTCTTCTATGAGCCGGGCTAGTTCCTTAGCTATTGCGTTTCACTTTTCATCACCGAAACTTGTAAGGACTAGTTGAGGGGTTTAGCATTGGGGTGTACGTGGTAAACCAATTTGGAGTCCTACAATGAAAGCTTCAGTCGAAGTTTTATCGTTTACCACTTCACAGGAGTTTTGAGTGTCGACCCATCGTCCGAGATAATCTAAGCAAGTTTCTCCGGCTTTCTGGGTGCAACGCTGCAGGTCTCCTACCGTACAGGGCCTCCAATATGTGCCTTCAAAATTCCGAAAGAACGCGCTTTGCATGTCATACCAGTTGTGGATGGTGTTTCCGGGAAGTTCATTGACCCAGGATCGTATCGTGTTTCTCAGCATTAGCGGGAGATACCGGGTCGCGACTAAGCTATTTCCGCCTTTGGGGATGCAGCAAGCCTAGAAAAAAAGTCCTAGAGCCAAGTATCTAGCCGGGCTACACCGTCGTAGGCTGCGATGTGTCTTGAGCTAGCAAATCCTTCTAGGAAGTGTGCTTGTCGAATTCATGGTCTAAAGCATTTTGGACCCACGCATATATCATCGTTGTCGTAGCGCCGCGCCTCTATGTTAGAGTTAATCCGGTGTCTCGTGTCACTTGGTGATACAGAACACCGTCTTGGTTGTTCGCTATGGCAGCGGTGCCTTGGAGCTGGACTTCTACTTCTACCACCACCTCCTCCACCACAACGCCCTCCTTGGCCTCTTCGAGAGCCGGTATGATGGCTACTTGTTGGAGAGGGTGGTGTAGGTGGATTGTTTCTAGGTGAGTTCCGGCCTCCATCCAGAGCGACATTATTCTAGTTTAGGGGAGGGTCTTGATTACGACGAGCCCCCTGCTGGCTTGACTCGGCACGGTGTCTCTCGTTCCTTCGTCCGTCGTTTCCCCCATTGTTTTGAGGTTCAGGCGGATAGCGTGTATGTCTAGGAGGTGGCATCCTTTGTCGGTCCTCCTCCCGACGTTGCTCTTTGTCGTCTTCCCTGTGATTGTTCGACTCTCGCCGGGGAGGGTGTCTCGGAACCAGTGCCACAACTGCGTCTTGCTCTGCGGCTAGAGAAACATTGCTCCAATCATGTGCGGTTCTGTGCCGTTGCCCCGAAGATCCGGTTCTTGAATAGTTATCTTCCTGACGGTCAGGACGGTAATGCTGTGCTGGGTCCTGTCGGGGTCTAATATCATCCCAAGCTGGATCCGTGCGACATTGGTCGGACTTGGAGACCAGTTTTCTGCTTCCGGATTTCATAGCCTTTTGTTGCTCCAGACCCTCGGTAAGTAGCTTTACGCCAAACCGAACTTGATCTGGGTTTGGGTTGTTCGCTAGGATATCTCTAGCTACAGCAGTGTTTTCCACTAGCGTTCCATACACCATATCTCCCTTGCTATCTAGTCGAGGTTCTCCCTATCTTGTGTACTTCTGGATTTATGCTAGCCTACACGGGGCCGTTCCGGGTCTTCTGATGTTGTAGGGAGTTGAACTGCCCCGCAGATACTATGCGCTTCTTCTCTTCCATAAGGTTGTTAGCCTCATCCAGGAGTACTTGATGACGCGCTTCTAGGGCTTGGGCCCTTTCTTCCAATTCTGCATATGTGAGCTCTGCAGCAGTAGGGATTGGCGTAGTTAACGCAGCATCGATGAGTTTACAGGCACCAGCGGTAACCACGTATCCATCCATCGAAGTTTCCTTTTGCTCGTCTAGGATTAGGACTCCATTCGAGTCTTCTTCGTATTATTCGACAACTACTTCCTCAAGGAAGGGTCTTTTGCCAGAGTCTTCTTCTTGTTCCTCCTCTTTGCCTTCTTGCCAGCGCCGATAGAAAAGATGGCTTTGGGTCCGTTTCCCGGAGTCAAGCTCTGATCAGTATTTTTGGACACCTGGACGTTGGGATTGTCTCCGAGATCCATGTCATCCTGTGCTTTGGGAGAGTTTTCTCCGGATCCTTCATCCATGGCTTCTCCTTCTGCTGCAGCTTTGGAGTTGAACTCCTCTTCATATTCCGTGGAGAACTTTCGAAAATCCACCAACGTCATTGGATCATCCGAAGATGCCGGTAAGTCGGTGTTAGTTCCGATCGCCTCCAGCACCTAGTCTTCATTGTCTCCGGCATCAGCAGAGCCGGATCCGGATCCAACATAACCGACAAAGTGCGACGCGTGCGTCCTGAGGTAGTTGCAGCTTTCCTCGTGGGTTTCCTCGAAACATCTAATGGTCTCGATAACCTCATCCACACTTGCACCTTGCAAAATTATGCGCCTCAACGTATGCCTCAGGAAAGGTTGATCTGTTTCGGCGTTGGTAGAGCCAGAACCAAAGTTGTTGTCTTGCTCCTCCTGATTTACACCTTGACAGGCAGATCGATCTGGGATTTGGCCTCGCTAGGGAGATCCACTCTAGATTCGACTTTCCCCGCAAGATCTGCTTCAGGCCTAGCTTTCTCCACTATCTCCATGATAGGTGCGGGCTGGGTGGGGTCATGGTTTTCCAGGAACCAGAACTTTGTCGCCTCCGCGGACAAAGTTAACCCAGAAACTTCTTCTGCCTCTATCATCACCACTGGGGTGGGTGGGGAAAGTTTAGTGAAACCGATGTAAACATCGATCTCACCAAAAGAGATGATGGTCTAGGCAGTCACGGCCTCCCAAGCCAGAATCCAGGTCTCGTCGAGAATGATGAGAGGGACATCGCTGCCGTAGAGGATGCGACCAACATCGATGGTCTCACCAATCTTGCAGATTCCGCTCGGAACGCAGATCTAAAGCTCACTTGCCCCACGGTGGGCGCCAATTGTCATCTGATTGATGACAAGTACGCCTTGAGGGGGTCCTTGAGGCGAGTGGAAGAGAGGGATGTGAGACGTATGGTGTTCCGGGATGGTGAGCACACAAATTTACCCAGGTTTGAATCCGCCGGATTTGGACGGATCCTACTCATGCTAGCAATCCAGTAATATGCTAGAGCTGGAATATGGGTTACAAGGGTTT
The DNA here is from genome assembly GCA_023614405.1 of Avena insularis. Classification (NCBI taxonomy): domain Eukaryota; kingdom Viridiplantae; phylum Streptophyta; class Magnoliopsida; order Poales; family Poaceae; genus Avena; species Avena insularis. Next base: position 327,106,690 of record CM042694.1, read on the forward strand.
TGCCTATGCAAGTTGAGATTGTAGACTATTGTGGGTTGTCCTAAAGGCTTGTCCCAGGACGTCTTATATAGATATCCGGCCTAGGGTTTATAGGAGAGACCTATCCGGCTATGAATAAGAGTCGGTTACAGAGTACATCTTAAACTACATGCCTATGTCGATAAGTTTTCTCAGCCTTCCCGTAGCCAGACTGCACTTCGTCTCTTCTCCCTGACTGGGCCACCAGTGAAGCAAAGCTCTAACCTAATGTGGGCCACCCTGGTCAGTGAGGCACATTGAGGATACCCATAAAGTATATCCCCAACGTCAATCACTTCACAAATGGCGGATAAAGCAACTAAACAAAATGTCGGTATGATCGAAGATGTTCTACTTAGAATAGATCAACATGTTATACCCATTGATTTTATTATTCTTGATGTTCCTGAGGATGACAAACTTTCTATCATCCTTGGCAGACTTTTTCTTAGCATAGCTGGAGCTAACGTAGATTGCTCTAACGGTAAGATTGTCTTCAATAGATATGATGATCAGATTGTTCGATACTTTCCAAAGAAACAAGGACACACTGGAAAATATGTTCCGCCTTAGCATGTTCAAGCAGCAAGAACTGAAGAAAAAGAGCAGCTTGAGGTAGACGCTAATGATATGGAGTTTGACTGATCTAAACACTAGAATAAAATACTTAATGGGAGTTAACCCATTCTCAATAAATTAAGTTTGATTTTTTATATTATTATTTGTATGTTCTAATAAATTTATTCAAGTCCTGAGTTTATTCAGAGAATTTACCTCAGCAAAGTTGAGAAGCAAGGGTAAAATGAAGAAATGAAAAAGGTTCAGATCAGATAATGAGCATCGATACGGCCAGCATTGAGGGAAACCTCTAGGGTGGCCCAATCTTTCACGAATCCGTTGAAATCAAGGAGGGGGATTGTGACATCCCCGGGATCAGGGTTAAACAAATCCCAGACCTTAGCCTGATATAAGCTTAACCTAGAGCCCGAGGATATCTAGTGAGAAATCGGTAACACAATAGTAACCCTGCGACACAAAAATTATTACAGCAAGCTCATTACTGAGCAAAGAACCAAAATATTACAAGTAGAGATCACTGACCACAAACATGAAACAACGGAAGGCAAATTATGCTATTAAGTGTAGCAAACTTAACAAATGGCCTAAGAGGCCTTAAGCATAACGATGACGTCCCAGTCCATAGATTCCAGGCTGTTGGCCGGGAACCCCAAGCTACTTGTCGGTGTCGATGTTATACCAAACTCGTCTTCAGGGGAACACCTACTCTGCTACAAAAAATATCAACAAAGAAAGGGTGAGTACAGGGTATACTCCGCAAGACTTATGGCTGGTGGGGTTATTTTGCATAAAGCCATATTTGTTTATAAAACAAGAGGAAGAAGAAGCTCGTCTAATCATAGTATTATAAAAGGGTATAAGAGAGTGACATCTCCAAAGTATTGATCATCATCTTCTGATATCCACCAAAGTAATCCTCATCTCACAACTAGGATCACCCCCTTGTACCCAAGAGGAAGCATCCTTAAGCACACGTTGAGCTCCCAAGTTTTATGATTAAGTTAATCTTCTCTATGATCTTAGAATTCGGTCACCAAGGATTCATAACCATGAACACAACTTTTCAAAAAGATTTAACCCTGCAGGGGTCTACAACTTTACCCACACGTACCAACTGACTCTTAATGCCACTAGATAAGCCCTCTTCCTTCGAAGGCCAGCAGAGGGTGGTTGGCCACGACCTTTACCTTTCTTTCACCGAGATCATGAGTCACGCCCTAAGGATGGTTCCACCATGACGGGTCAAATCCTGAAGCCGGTCCATAGAGATGTGAGGCGAGGTTGGTTTACCAGGGGCTCCATCCACCCTAAGCAACCCCAGCCACGCTTACCTACCTATTATGATGCACCTTCACCCGCCAAATCTTTCAAAAAAAATTCTATGCATATGTTGAATGGAACCTACTATGTGACCCATGGAATCTATTAGGCAAGTTAATCAGCAGAGGGGTTCCCAAGCCTTGTGTGGCTATATGCTCGTCTTGGTCCAAAGATAAGAACTCGGTTCCTAGTGGTGGCGACCATGTGACTAGAAAAACCACATCCCACTGTGGCCTCCCATACAAGTCTTAGCATGTTTAACCTTTACCACTGATATTACCTCATCAGTATACCACTTTCTCCTGTCATACTAGATTCTATGCATCTGATACATCATCTGGATGAACCAGAACTGATAGCTATGCATGTCTAAGCAAGACACAGATATAAGCTCTAGCAGTGCATACAAGTCAAACCTAGTTATGCTAGGAGCAGTGGATTAGGTAATATAAGCACAAAGGGAGTAATGCATTAGATAGGATACTCTATCTATCGATAAAAGACCACAGTAGAATCGTATGCATCATGGCGTGTCGTGGTGTGGAACACGGCAGTACCATCGGGGATGGCTTGAAGGGGACAATCAGGATGCTATCGGTGGCTACTCGCAACGGGTTGGGCACAGATACTGCAAACACACCGATGTACCTAGGTTCGGATCCCTCTTGTCGAGGTAACGCTCCTACTCCTGCAACGATCTACTATCGAAGGGGGTCGAACGCCTAATACAGGTGCTCCTTGAGCTATTTCCTTAGCTACTGAACTTATACAATATGGAGAACTTCTAACTTGTGATTGTCTAATCCTTCCTCCTCTGTCTACATAGAACCCTATCACTACCCCCCTTATATACATGTTGAGGAGGTAGTTTACAAGGTGGGTTCTACGGTTTACTATTTGGATTTGGGCCTTACAAAGTGGGCTGGCTGGGCAGGGCCTGATGGGTTCGTAGCATGGAAAACAAAAAAATTCTACCGCAAGAACGAAAAAAAACAGATCTAATCTAGATAAAAGCCAAGATATAATCTATTAGACATGTGCAACGAGATAGATCTGTACTAACCCTCGTAGATCCGAAAGCGTTACCAGATTAGATCTCGGGGTTGATGTAGTCGATCACTTGCCGATCTCAAGATCGTGTGGACGATCCTTCCAGCGCCGCGTTCCGGCAACGCTTCCGCAGTCGGTCACACGTGCGGAGTCGAAGCAGACCTTCCTCTCCCCGTTCCAGCGAGCAGCGGAGGTAGTAGATCTTCTCCACGGAATCCCAGCAGCACGACGGTGTGGTGGTGGTGGTGGAGTAGAGATTTCTGCAGGGCTTCGCCTAAGCCGGAGCAGAGCGAAGGAGGAGGAGAGAGGCGGCGGCTAGGGTTTGTTATGGGAGAGGTTTATGGGGTGGCGCCCCCTCCCCTCTATTTAAAGGAGGGAGGCGCCATGGGAGGGGGAGTCCTAGTAGGACTCCCCTCCCTCCTTGGTCGGCGGATTGGGAGGGAGGGAGGAATCCTCCTCCCCCACGAATCCGTGTCTTGCCCCACAAGGTTTCCTTGACCCTTTCTTGGTTTTCAAGCAAACTCCAAGAAATCTTTCTAGAACCTTCCAGAACATTCCAAAACCTTCTAGAATCTCCATACAAACACTCCGGAACATTTCCTAACTTAGAAAATGATCCCCAATATATGAATCTTATTCTCCGGACAATTTTGGATCTCCTCGTGATGTCCCGGATCCAATCCGAGACTCCGAATAACATTCGGTCTCCAACGCACATTCCATATATACTTAAAACAACTTCGAACCTTAAGTGTGTCACCCTACGGTTCGTGAACATGTAGACATGATGGAGACACATCTCCGATCAATAACCATTAGCGGGATCTGGAGATCCATAACAGCTCCCACATACTCAACGATGACTTTGTGATCGATAGAACCATTTAACATACGAAACCAATTCCCTTTGTCACGCGATATTCTACTTATCCTAGGTTTGATCGTCGGTATCTCCATACCTAGTTCTTCCTTGTTACTGATAAGTACTCTTTACTCGTTCCATGTTATGTCATCCCTTGTGACCCAGTCACATGCTTGCAAGCTAACTAGATGACATTCCACCGAGAGGGCCCAGAGCATATCTATCCATCATATGGATGGACAAATCCCAATCTTGGTCCATGCGCTTCAACACATACTTTCAGAATACCCAATGACACCTTTATAACCACCTAGTTACGAAGCGGTATTTGATGTCATCAAAGTACACATCCGGTGATGGTGATTAACATAACCTCATGGTCGAAGGATTGGGTTACTATGCATTTGAATGCTTATAGCAATACGAACTTAATGACTTGATCTTATGTTACGCTTACTATGGGTGTGTGTCCATCACATCATTCTCCTAGTGATATGATCTTGTTATTAACGGCATCCAATGTCCATGATCAGGAAATCATGATCATCCATTAATCAACAAGCTAGTTTAACAAGAGGCTTACTAGGGACTCTTTTATGTTTACAAAACACACAAGTATTAATGTTTCCGGTTAATACAATTATAGCATTGGATGTAAACATTTATCATAAACATAAAGATATAATAATAACCACTTTATTATTGCCTCTTGGGCATATCTCCAACAGAGCCAAACGGTACGCCCGTGTCCAGTCAAGCCTCTAGTACATGGGAGGACCACGCTATAGTGTCCAACGCACCTGCTTTACTCGTTAGCCGGCTCTTTATCCTTCAGCCAGCTCTTTATGTGTAAGCCGGAGCTTTTCTCATCAGCCTCCAGCTTTGGCATAGTTATCCGGTAGCGTCGGCCAGGCTAGCTAGCCTATCCGGTCAAAGATGCGCTCAGCAGGGAGCATCACTCCCACCGTACCATGGCCAGCGGATCCGAGGCGACCGGCCAGTTCTTCTAGCTACCCGGTTAGACGGGCCAGCCGAGGAAACTTGGATGTGGACCAGGTGGGGGATTCCACCCGGCTGTGGTTCCTTAGGCTGGGTCCAGGTGGCGTGAGCTCCTTGGATCCGGCCGGTTGGTCCCGTCTTGGCCTCCCCGGGGGTTATCCCCCCGACACTAGTCCCTGAGCACGTTAGGACTTGGCCTCGCGGAGAAGTTCGTGCATGCTCATTTGAAATGATTGACGGTGCAGGTGCTTTGTCGTTTTCCTTTGTCTTGTAGTCTTTGTCTTGTATCGGCTTGAGATTCTTCGTTGTTTCTCGGCTGGGGTTTACCGTCAGCGGGGCCGATGGCCCCACCCACAGGGTGTGAGCAGTGATCCTTTTGACCGTATGTGGCACCCAGCCAGGAGAGGGATCGCCAATTTGCTATAGTCATTGCTTGTGTCAGCCCACGCCGCCATTTACGGCGCGTCGCGTCAGTTTGACCTCTTAGTCTGCCACGACCGTTTTTTGGTAACTGCGTGCATGCTTTCATCATTGCGGTTTCTTGGAGATCGTGGGCGTGGTTTGCCTCCCGCATTAACTTCTTTGGGATCTTCTACGTGCGTGACGCTGGTGTAGGAGATCCGCCGCGAACCGTCATGGAGAAGTGGTGCAGTTTCTTGCCACGTGGTGTGGAGGGAGGGCAACCGGCGCGGCCCCCATTTTTTCTGATAAATAGGGGTGCCAGGGAGCAGGGTTTTTTTACTTCGTCTTCCTGTGCTTGCCGCCCCTACTCTCCTTCGCGCTCTAGCCCTCCACTGCTTCTATGCGTCGCTACTTCTTGGTCGCCGGTGCAATTCCATTTCTTCCACAACAACAGGCCCTCGCGCTTCAATCACGACCACCTTTCCGAACAATATTCTGCCCGAGGTTGCCGACGGGTGGTGTGGATTGTATGTCACCGAGAAATTGGTGAGGAAGTATTAGCGGGGGAGGTTCTTGCCGTCGGAGCGGCTGGTGAAGCACTGCCTTGCGCCGGAGGGCGAGCGGGTGCCCAACCCTCAGCCCGGCGAGGCTGTCGTCTTCCTCGCCCACTTCGCTCGCGGCCTTGGGTTGCCGCTGAGCTGGTTCATCCTGGAGCTGCTTCTCACCTTCGACTCCAGCTCCACCACCTCGGAGCCAACACCGTGTCAATGCTCTCGCATCACGCGACCTGCTGTGAGGTGTAACTTGGCGTCTGCCCCGACGACGTGAAATTCTTGAAGTTTTTCTACTTCAAAGTTTAGGTGGTGGGGAAGGGCGGGCCGCTGACGGAGACGGGCTGCTGGGCCATCTACCCATGGCCATCAGCGCGGCCGCTCTGGAGCTCCTGCACACCGTCAAGCGACAAGCTCAGACATTACGTGTTGAAACAACACCGAGGTGGACTGGATCAAGATGCCGGCCTTCGCCAATGTCCCTTCCACCCGGAAGGCCTGGAGCATCCAGCACTTGGGTGCCCAGGCCGACATCGACCGGCAGGACGCCCGGCTGGCGGTCCTCGTGGAGAAGGAGCGGCTCACCGCCCGGGACATTTTGCTGTCCTAGATGGCATGCCATGTGCTACCGCTATAGCATCTGTCAGCCAGCTTGCGGTCTACAGCCGGAACGGAAGAGGAAGCCCTAGGAGCCGCGTACAGTACTTTTCTGCGTGGGTCGCGCAGCCGTCTGGGCCAACCGGTGAGTCGCCGGTTCCGGGGTTAGAGCATTGCAGCCGGAAAACCGAATTGTGCAGCATGACTTGCTAATTTATTGTGGAGTCCCCGAGATTGTGTCGAGGCTCCCATGCTTGTTCATTACATAAAGGAAGGATACATACACTTCTTGTTCAAGTGTAAAATGGGCGAAGCAGGCTCGCGTTCCATTGGCATTCAGTTTCTTCGCCTGAGCGATCCATCTTGTTCTTTTCTGTCTAGCGGGCGTCGATGAGGTAGTATGAGTTGTTCTGCAGTGCCCGGCTGATGATGAATGGGCCTTCCCAAGGTGTAGATAGCTTGTGCATCCCCTTGGTGTCTTGTACTAGCCTTAGCACCAGGTCGCCTCGTGGAACAAGACATTGCGGATCCGGCTAGCGTGGTAACGCCGCAAGTTTTGCTGGTAGATGGCGGATCTGGACAAGGCCCGTGTGTATTTGCATGTCCTTGCGTCTCTACGCATTACTCATTCTCCAATGAGATGGCATTGTATAAATTTGGTCCTTTGGTGAGACCTTTAGTTCCTTGGGATTAAATCATGTTGATACAATTGTCATACAATGTATCTTCATAGTATTATCCCGCTATGAACCACACCTAGTTTGATAACAAACTACTTGACGCAAATGCCCTCATTTGCTGCTACAATAACAGTCATATACTTAGCCTTTTGTTGTAGTATCTATCACAATGTTTTAACTTTGGTACTCAACCAAATCCGTTATGGAACTTCCTTTCCATTACATTGTGCCACCCATAGTTTAAATTGAGATAAACTTAATTTGTGACAAAACTAGTATCAATACAACAATTTACAATGAACTATTTGTCATCACTATATAAATAATATATTCTTAGTTCTTCCAAAGATCATAGGAATATCCCTACTATTGTCCAATAATCATCTTATGAGTCATTCTGGTATATGCTCATAACATTTAGAGCATAGGACATCTCTGGATGTGTACATCTCAAAGAATGATTGATCAAAATATTCTTGTGATTTCACCAAGTGTCAAAACACTTGAATCTCGTGTCAACACACTTGAATCTTAATTCAGTCCTTTCCGTGCGTCAAGAACCTTTCTTGTTGTTTCCATATTGAACTCATTCAACATCTTATCTATGTACATTTGGCAAAACCATATTAGCGCCTCAATCTATCCATATAGACATTGATGCCTAATTCTTGGGTTATGCCTAAGTCTTTCATCGAAATGAAATTCTTAACCTGTGTCAATAAAAGATACATCATTTCTAATCAACAATATGTCTTTCACATAATGTATTAGAAATATGTCTTAGCTCCACTTAATTTCTTGCAAAATGCAAACATCTTCATCGTCTCGATGAAATTAAACCTTTAACGGTTTCATCACGGTGAAGATTCCAACTCATGATGCTCACTTCAACCATTGAAGTTTTGCATACTCTTTTAGCATCCTTTGAATTAACAAAACCCTTTGGATCGTGTCATGGACACATCCTAGGTAACCATTCTATTAGAAGAACTTGTTTTGTTTGTTCAACTATCATATACCAAAATATATGTAGTGGTTGCTACATTAATCCATCCAGACTAAATATCGCTATGAAAGATTAAATCTTATCATAGTCAATTCCTTGAACATTGTCGTAAACTCTTTCCGACATGTCGACTATTTCATAGATGTGAAACATCCATGTCTATTTCTTTATAGATCCATATACGACTGTAAGGTCTTGCACCTTTCCAGAGGGTCTTTCAAATTCAAAGCTTGATTTCTCGTGTATGGAATTATCACGGATTTTATGGCTTCAAGCCACTTAACGAAGTCAGGGCCCATCATTGCTTCTTTGCATGTAGTCGGTTCATCATTGTAAAACAACAATGATTTAACTCTCAAATCTTGGCATTTGATTACTTACCCGACCTACTTGGTTCAATAGTAACTTAGATCTCCATGACCACAACCTTTGAGGCACGTGAGCCATGAGCATTGTTGCTGCCTCTGGGAAACTTACCGACGCTGTGCAACTCAGCACATATTAGCCAAGGTTCAACAACCTTGTCAAAGTTCTATTGTCCTTCCACTTGAGTTTTCACCAAAAATTCCTTCTCAAGAAACTCGACACTCTAAGCGACAAACAATTTTTGTCTTCGGTGTTATGGAGGAATTACCCAATGGTTATTCGTAATAACCTGCAAATACATGCTCATCCGACTTTGGTTGTAAACACTTTACTTATGCCTAGCATACCAAAATTTAAGAAAGGACAACCTGGGTTTTATCCCAAACCATGACTTATATGGTGTCATTTCAACGGATCACGATGGAGCTCTTTTCAGTGTAAAAGCGGTAGTCACTAAAGCTTTAATCTTTAAAATATAATGGCAGTTTTATAAATGACACCTTTGATCTTACCATGTCAAACAAGGTTTCATTACATATCTTGAACACTCCATACTCCTATGGTTTTTTGGGAAATGCAAATCCATGGAACGATTCCACAAATCTTAGGTGTTTTGCTAAACTTGTAACTCAAATACCATTATGGTCCAATCATAAACTTTTTTATTTTCTTGTTACAATAATTTTCCACTTCATCTTGAAAGTCTTTGAACATTTTCAAATGTTTCATACTTCTTCCTTATTGAGTAGGTATATACATATACTCACTCAAATCTTCGGAGAGAGCATATGAAGTTGAAATCCATCGCCCACGACTACACATAATGGACTATATACATCAATATGTACAAATTCCAATCAGTTAGTCGCCCGTTCCTCTTTTGGCCTACTAATGGAGTTTTAATTATCTCCAGGAAAGTATCACAAGCGTCATTTGATCAAAATCAAAGACTCCAAAAATCCATCAACATGGAGTTTCTTCATGTATCCCTTTCAATATAATTTAAACGGCGATGCCACTTCGCAAGTGATCTTTCAATCATTTGTCTTGCGACATTTTAGCATTAGTTTTATGGTCATTATTTCTCCAACCATACTTGTATATCATCCATCTATTATGGAATACGGTAATTATTTGAACAACCTTTTGTCGTTACAATACCTGATCAAAATAACAATTATTGAAACAAATCGTGAAGGCAAGCTTTGATGTTAACGAGCAACACAACAACCCTTTGTTTGTTTTCGATGAACATCATCACATATTCTCTTGCTAGTTATTTAGGCCATTGCAGTTCATGAATTGTGTTATCCTGCATGACACTTCATACCAACCAATTCGGTATCCAATACCGCAGAACCACATTGTTTAACAACCAAGGAATACAGCCATAACATGTATCTTCTATATACCTAAGTTGGATATATCCAATCTTTTCTTTTCTGCCAAATATTTTATAGATTCTCTTTCAACAATTCCTTTTCTTTTAAAAGAATCTATCAACATCAATAGTGGTGTCATTCACATGACACATAGTACAAAGTGTGTATAGTCAAATACTAATACCTTTGGACTTGCACTTTGAAGTGGATCACCTTCATCAAATGTTTGGCATTCTTTCAAAATTCCATTCTTTAGTAATCTTTTAGTGTAGTAAACATTTTACTTACATCTTCTATTCATCCTTATCATGACAACTTTCATGATCAAACTGCTATAGCTTATAAAGGTGAATTGCGAGTATAATGTTTCTTTTCCAAAACCTTTTAGAGGATTAGGACGACTAGCGTCTCCAACCTTCACAAATTCTCATCAAATATGAGGACATATACTCTATCATGTTGCAACCAACACATTGTTTTAGATATCGCAATACCTTTCACATATGATGGTTTCTGAAACATTGCTTTCAGCTCTTAGATAAACTTGATATTAAAAAACAATCTTTTGAGTATCAAGAATCATGGAGGCAAACATGATACATTAGATACTAACACTGGAATTGTTACTCTTGATTTAATACTGTTTATTAAACTTCACAGAGTAAATGGAGTTTGCTGAAAGTTTACAATATGACTTTTAAACTTTAGATTGACACTCAAAACAATACGATACCAGTTCGTAAAGCAAATATCCCGAATTTCTATAGTTCTACTATCTCAACTATAACTAAGCGTAAGGTGGTGAACGGATGCCAATGACTACAACAAACTATGAAAATTCACTTTGATTGTGTTTATGATAAATTGAGTTTGACTAATCCAAATTACAAAAGAACTCCCACTCAAAACAACATCCCTCGAGTTGTTTTAGTGATTACACGAACCAAATCCACTACACCAAGTCCGATCATCACGTGAGATGATGTAGCTTTAAAGGCGAACAATCAACATGTTCATCATATCATCCATATGACTCATGCTTTACCTTTCGGTATTCCGTGTTCCGAGACCATGTCTGTACATGCTAGGCTCGTCAAGGTTAACCTTAGTATCCGCATGTGCAAATCTGGCTTGCACCCATTGTATGCACACATACAATCTATCACACCCGATCATCACGAGATGCTTCGAAACGACGAGTCTTAGCAACGGTGCCTACTAAGGACGAACACTTTATTACTTGATATTTAGTGAGAGGGATCATCTTATAATGCTATCGTCGCGATCTAAGCAATACAAGATGCACAAAGGATTAACATCACAGGCAATTCATAATTACTGTGATATGATATGGCCCTTTCTTCGTATGCCTTTGATCTCCATCTCCAAAGCACGGACTTGATCTCCATCATCACCAGCATTGCGTCAAGGTCAGTGGCGCCGCTTCATGGTTGTCCATCATCACTAGCAACTATTACAACTACTTGGAATAAAGCTATTACAAGATGAATAGACACGCAGGTCTTAACAGAATTAAAGACAACCATTAGGCTCCTGCCGGTTGCCATATTACAACAAGGATCATTGCATACATCAAATATAATCACAATCACATGATGACCATATCACATCACAAAACCCCTGCAAAAACGAGTTAGACGCCTCTAATCTTATTTGCATGTTTTACGTGGCTTGGGGCTTTCGAATAAGAACGGATCTTACCTACGAACATGAACCACAACATTGATACAAGTGCTATCAAGTGCAAAGTGTAGATTGGATCTATACTATGATGGGAGAGACAGACACCCGCAAAGCCACTTGTGCAAAGCAAGTTACACGTCAAGCGTGGAGCAAGTCTCATGTGCGATGACATGTAAGGTTAGCCCGAGCCGCTTCATCCCACCATACCGCAAGATGCAAAGTACACAAAGCAAAAGACGGCACGAGCACCAACGCCCACAAAACCATTGTGTTCTACTCGTGCAACAGATCTACGCATAGACAAGGCTCTGATACCACTGATGGGTTCATAGCATGGAAAACAAAAAAATTCTACCGCAAGAACGAACAAAACCCAGATCTAATCTAGATAAAAGCCAAGATCTAATCTATTAGACATGTGCAACGAGATAGATTTGTACTAACCCTCGTAGATCCGAAAGCGTTACGAGAATAGATCTCGGGGTTGATGTAGTCGATCACTTGCCGATCTCAAGATCGTGTAGATGATCCTTCCAGCGCCGCGTTCCGGCAGCGCTTCCACAGTCGGTCACACGTGCGGAGTCGAAGCAGACCTTCCTCTCCCTGTTCCAGCGAGCAGCGGAGGTAGTAGATCTTCTCCACGGAATCCCAGCAGCACGACGGTGTGGTGGTGGTGGTGGAGTAGAGATTTCTGCAGGGCTTCGCCTAAGCCGGAGCAGAGCGAAGGAGGAGGAGAGAGGCGGCGGCTAGGGTTTGTTATGGGAGAGGTTTAGGGGGTGCCGCCCCCTCCCCTCTATTTAAAGGAGGGAGGCGCCATGGGAGGGGGAGTCCTAGTAGGACTCCCCTTCCTCCTTGGCCGGCGGATTGGGAGGGGGGAGGAATCCTCCTTCCCCACGAATCCGTGTCTTGCCCCACAAGGTTTCCTTGACCCTTTCTTGGTTTTCACGCAAACTCCAAGAAATCTTTCTAGAACCTTCCAGAACATTCCGAAACCTTCTAGAATCTCCATACAAACACTCCGAAACATTTCCTAACTTAGATAATGATCCCCAATATATGAATCTTATTCTCCGGACAATTCTGGATCTCCTCGTGATGTCCCGGATCCAATCCGAGACTCCGAATAACATTTGGTCTCCAACGCACATTCCATATCTACTTAAAACAACTTCGAACCTTAAGTGTGTCACCCTACGGTTCGTGAACATGTAGACATGATGGAGACACATCTCCGATCAATAACCATTAGCAGGATCTGGAGATCCATAACAGCTCCCACGTACTCAACGATGACTTTGTGATCGATAGAACCATTTAACATACGAAACCAATTCCCTTTGTCACGCGATATTCTACTTATCCGAGGTTTGATCGTCGGTATCTCCATACCTAGTTCTTCCTCTTCGATAAGTACTCTTTACTCGTTCCATGTTATGTCATCCCTTGTGACCCAGTCACATGCTTGCAAGCTAACTAGATGACATTCCACCGAGAGGGCCCAGAGCATATCTATCCGTCATATGGATGGACAAATCCCAATCTTGGTCCATGCGCTTCAACACATACTTTCAGAATACCCAATGACACCTTTATAACCACCTAGTTACGAAGCGGTGTTTGATGTCATCAAAGTACCCATCCGGTGATGGTGATTAACATAACCTCATGGTCGAAGGATTGGGTTACTATGCATTTGAAAGCTTATAGCAATACGAACTTAATGACTTGATCTTATGCTACGCTTACTATGGGTGTGTGTCCATCACATCATTCTCCTAGTGATATGATCTTGTTATTAACGGCATCCAATGTCCATGATCACGAAACCATGATCATCCATTAATCAACAAGCTAGTTTAACAAGAGGCTTACTAGGGACTCTTTTATGTTTACAAAACACACAAGTATTAATGTTTCCGGTTAATACAATTATAGCATGGGATGTAAACATTTATCATAAACATAAAGATATAATAATAACCACTTTATTATTGCCTCTTGGGCATATCTCCAACAGAGCCAAACGGTACGCCCGGGTCCAGTCAAGCCTCCATTACATGGGAGGACCACGCTACAGTGTCCAACGCACCTGCTTTACTCGTTAGCCGGCTCTTTATCCTTCAGCCAGCTCTTTATGCGTAAGCCGGAGCTTTTCTCATCAGCCTCCAGCTTTGGCACAGTTGTCCGGTAGCGTCGGCCAGGCTAGCCAGCCTATCCGGTCAAAGGTGCACTCAGCAGGGAGCATCACTCCCACCGTACCATGGCCAGCGGATCCGAGGCGACCGGCCAGTTCTTCTAGCTACCCGGTTAGACGGGCCAGCCGAGGAAACTTGGATGTGGACCAGGTGGGGGATTCCACCCGGCTGTGGTTCCTTAGGCTGGGTCTAGGTGGCGTGAGCTCCTTGGATCCGGCCGGTTGGTCCCGTCTTGGCCTCCCCGGGGGTTATCCCCCCGACACTAGTCCATGAGCACGTTAGGACTTGGCCTCGCGGAGAAGTTCGTGCATGCTCATTTGAAATGATTGACGGTGCAGGTGCTTTGTCGTTTTCCTTTGTCTTGTAGTCTTTGTCTTGTATCGGCTTGAGATTCTTCGTTGTTTCTCGGCTGGGGTTTACCGTCAGCGGGGCCGATGGCCCCACCCACAGGGTGTGAGCAGTGATCCTTTTGACCGTATGTGGCACCCAGCCAGGAGAGGGATCGCCAATTTGCTATAGTCATTGCTTGTGTCAGCCACGCCTGCCATTTCTGGCGCGCGTCGCGTCAGTTTGACCTCTTAGTCTGCCACGACCGTTTTTTGGTAACTGCGTGCATGCTTTCATCATTGCGGTTTCTTGGAGATCGTGGGCGTGGTTTGCCTCCTGCATTAACTTCTTCGGGATCTTCTACGTGCGTGACGCTGGTGTAGGAGATCCGCCGCGAACCGTCATGGAGAAGTGGTGCAGTTGCTTGCCACGTGGTGTGGAGGGAGGGCAACTGGCGCGGCCCCCATTTTTTCCGATAAATAGGGGTGCCAGGGAGCAGGGTTTTTTTACTTCGTCTTCCTGTGCTTGCCGCCCCTACTCTCCTTCGCGCTCTAGCCCTCCACTGCTTCTATGCGTCGCTACTTCTTGGTCGCCGGTGCAATTCCATTTCTTCCACAGCAATAGGCCCTCGCGCTTCAATCACGACCACCTTTCTGAACAATATGCTGCCCGAGGTCGCCCACGGGTGGTGTGGATTGTATGTCACCGAGAAATTGGTGAGGAAGTATTAGCGGGGGAGGTTCTTGCCGTTGGAGCGGCTGGTGAAGCACTGCCTTGCGCCGGAGGGCGAGCGGGTGCCCAACCCTCAGCCCGGCAAGGCTGTCGTCTTCCTCGCCCACTTCGCTCGCGGCCTTGGGTTGCCGCTGAGCTGGTTCATCCTGGAGCTGCTTCTCACCTTCGACTCCAGCTCCACCACCACGGAGCCAACACCGTGTCAATGCTCTCGCATAACGCGACCTGCTGTGAGGTGTAACTTGGCGTCTGCCCCGACGACGTGAAATTCTTGAAGTTTTTCTACTTCAAAGTTTAGGTGGTGGGGAAGGGCGGGCCGCTGACGGAGACGGGCTGCTGTGCCATCTACCCATGGCCATCGGCGGCCGTGCCGCGCCTGGAGCTCCCAGACACAGCCGGTAGCTCCTCAATCCAGAAACCGGGGGATCGCATCAGTGGCTCGATCAGCTAGGGCTTGATTCTGGCTAGAACTAGGCCGTTTGCTCACTCACACTGTCCATTGTATTGGGGGTGAGCCACAGATGCTAGGTCCAGGCGGATGCCCTTGTTTCCGTAGAATCGTGCGAAAGCTCCCTTGGCGAAATTTGTGCCGTTGTCGGTTATGATGCTATTGGGGTAGCCCAAGCATGTGATTATGTCTGTGAAGAACTTTACCACCGTTGGTCCATCCAGCTTCTTTCTTGGCTTTGCCTCTATCCACTTGGTGACTTGTCCACCGCCACCAGCAAGTGTGTCATGCCGGATCTGGCTGTTTTGAAAGGGCCGACCATGTCCAGTCCCTAGATGGCAAACGGCCAACTAATGGGGATTGTCTTGAGTGCCGCAGATGGGGTGTGCTTCTGCTAGCTGAACCGCTAGCAACCGTTGCACGCCTTGACAATTTTCTTAGCGTCTTCCAGTACCATGGGCTAGTAGAACCCATGGCGGAATGCCTTTGCCACTATGGCTCATGACGATGCGTGGTGTCCGCATTCGCCCTGGTGGATGTTAACCAGCAGCCGGATCCCCTCCTCCTGGCCCACACATCGTTGATAAATGCCCCCAACGCTGCGCTTGTAGAGCTTGTTGTTGATGATGTTGTATGTGTTGGCTCTGGGCTTCACCTTCCTTGCCTCTACCTCTTGCTCGGGCAGCTCTCCTCTGGCCAGGAAATCCATGAACGGCCTGGCCCATGTTGGGGTTTCCCGGATGGCACATACCGCCTGCATGAGCAGATTCACTTCTGCCCGGATAGCCGCGCCGGGCTCGTCTGGAGGCCGGTCGGGTGGAGTAGGGGAGCCAACAGCCCCTAGGCTAGACGCGGCAATTACTGGGTACGGTGAAGCTATCACGGAGGTCTTGGGCAGCGGTCCCGGGTGAGGCAGTCCCTGGGTGGCGATCCTCGGGTGTGGTGAAGCTGAGTCTTGAGTCTCGGCGGCCTCCCTGTGTGTGGTGCCACATCGAGGTCTTGAGCGGTCCCTGGTGCGACAAAGCAGTCCTCAAAAGTGAAGCCATCACAGAGGTCTTAGAGCCGATAGTCCCTGGGTCCGTGTCCAATATTATGGAGTCAGATTTGGGAGATGGCGTGATTGATGGCTTGCGCAGGTGTTCCAGGGAGACTCCAGCGGAATTGCTTGTCTTATTGACCCAATGCAGGCGAGCATGTCCGCGGCCTCATTGTTTACCCTGGGAACATGGTGAAACTCGCACCCTTCAAAAAAGGCACATAGTTGTTGTACAAAGAAGCGATATAGAGCCATGTTTGCGCCCCAGGCATCCCAGTCGCCCGACACTTGCTGTACCACCAGATCAGAGTCGCCGAAGCATGGGATGCATCAGATGCCTATTTCCTTTGCCATCCTGAGGCCATGGACGAGCGCCTTGTACTCAGCGACATTGTTGGATGCACGGAAGTGGATCTGCAGTACGTATTCCATCCGGTCTCCTTTTGGAGAGGTGATGACCACTCCAGCTCCGAGCCCTCAATACATCTTGGAGCCGTCGAAATGGAGCTTCCAATGCGTGGAGTCAGGGCAAGGCGGCAGGTACTGCGTCTCTGCCCAATCAACGAGGAAATCCGCCAAGGCCTGAGACTTGATCGCCATTCTTGTCTCTTATTGTATGTTGTGGGCGGCGAGCTGTATGGCCCATTTCGCTACCCGACCTATGGCGTCTCTGTTGCCGGATGGAGTGTTCTTGAAAGTAGTGCTTCAATTTATTGGCAGCCATGTACACGCCGTACACCAGTTTCTGGTAATGAGGGTAATTCTGCTTCGAGAGCGAGAGTACCTCACTCAGGTAGTACATTGGTCGTTGCACCGGCTGTGCCTTTCCTTCTTCTGGCCTCTCCACTGCTAGCACCACACTGACGACCCGGTTGGTTGCTGCCATGTACATCAACATGGGCTCCTTCGCTGCTGGTGCTGCCAGGATAGGTGGTGAAGTGAGCATGCACTTGAGGTCACGGAAATCTTCGTCCGCGTGCGATGTCCAGACAAATTTGTCCGTCTTCCTCATGAGTTTGTACAGCGGGAGTGCTTTCTCGCCTAGCCGGCTGATCAACCGACTGAGGGAGGCCAGGCATCCGGTGAACTTCTGGACATCTCGTAAGTTCTTGGGAGGCTGCATGTGCTCGATTGTACCGATCTTCTCCGGGTTCGCCTCGATTCCTCGCTCTGATACGAGAAAACCGAGGAGCTAACCGGTGGGACACCGAACATGCACTTCTTCAGGTTCAGCTTCATCAGGAACCGACGGAGGTTGGCAAATGTTTCCTTTAGATCTTCAAGGAGTGTTTGGCGCTCCTTGGTCTTGACTACCACATCATCGATGTAGGCGTGTACGTTTCTGCCGATCTGAGTCTGCAAGCCCTTCTGCATGCAGCGTTGGTATGTGGCTCTAGTGTTATTTAGCCCAAACGGCATAGTGGTGTAGCAGTAGGCTCCATAGGGAGTGATGGATGCTGTATTTATTTGATCAGCTGGGTTCAGCCGGATCTGGTGGTAGCCAGAGTACGCGTCCAAAAACGACAACAGCTCGCAGCCAGCCGCGGAGTCGATCACTTGGTCTATCCTTGGCAGGGCGAATGGGTCTTTGGGGAACGCTTTGTTCAGACTGGTGTATTCAACACACATGCGCCAAGTTTTGTTCTTCTTTAGCATGAGTACGGGGTTTGCCAGCCATTCCGGGTGGAAAACCTCCATGATGAATCCGGCTGCGAGTAGCCAGGTGATCTCCTCACCAATGGTTCTTCTTTTTTCCTCCGTGAAGTGTTGCAGTGACTGTTTGACTGGCTTTGCGTCCGGCCTAACATGTAAAGAGTGCTCGGCGAGCTCCCTCGGAACACCTATCATGTCCTTGGGGGACCATGCAAACATATCCCAATTCTCACGGAGGAAGTCGACGAGCGTGCTTTCCTATTTGCTGTCGAGGCCGTCTTCGACCAGGACAAACTTGTCCGGCTTGGCATCATTCAACTGGATATTTCTCATGCCCTTGGACGGCTTGAACCGCGCCTCTCCAACCGGCTTGGGCTCGCCAGCCGGCATGTCCTTCTACAGGGCTGCCACGTTCTGCATGATTATGCGCTTCTCTTCCGTGATGATCATGGCTTCCGCTATTTTGGACCCATTTGTGGTGCACTCCATAGAGCTCCTGTAGCAACTAGCCACGGTGATGATGCCCTTGGGCCCTGGTAGATTCATCTTGAGGTACGCGTAATACGGTACCGCCATGAACTTTGTGAGTGCCGAGCGCCCCAGGATTGCATGGTATGCGCTGCAGAGGCTGACCACCTCGAACCAGATGGGCTCGCGGCGGAAGTTATCCTCCATGCCGAAGATGACGTCCAGCCAGATCTTTCCGATGGGCGAGTGCGACGGGCCCGGAACGGCTCCATGGAAGGAGGTGCTTGATGGCTCCAGCTGTGACTCCTTGATACCGAGCCGGTCTAGCGAGCTGCGGTATAGGAGGTTGATGCTTCTCCCTCCATCTACGAGGACGCGGGAGAATTCCGGGAGACAATGATAGGATCCAAAACCATCGTATAGGTGCCTGGATGAGGCAGCTCATCTGGATGGTCCTTCCGGCTCCATGCAACTTCTTGCTCCGACCGGTTGAGGTACTGGCAACGGGAGGAACGATTGCGTTCACTTCCGCCTCGCGATGCCTCTTGTTGTGCTTGGTCTCTGACTCCGTTGTGAAGATGTGGTAGTTTCCCACCTGGCGGGTGTAGTTGTTATCATCATCTTCCCTTCGGCGCTAGTTATTGCGATCACCTGGCGGCCCACCGGCTGGAAGATGCGGTGCCTGTGCAACCGGTGTGCCAGTGATCTCTGCAATTTTCTTCATCCAGGTGCACTGGCGTGTGGTATGTGTAGCCAGTTTGTTGCCCCCGCTATGGAACTTGCATGGCCCATCAAGCATCGACTCGATGGTGTATTTGGGCCTCAGAGGCCGGTCATCAGGCTTCTGTCTCTAGCTTCCGCCTGCAGCCGGATCCTCCTGCACTGCCGCTACCTGCCTAGAACCGTACTGGTTATCTGGCTGGTCATCCTTTCTCTTGCCGTGGCGGTTGTCATGTCGCCTGGAATTGTGGACATTTCCTTCCGGCTAGCGCCGATCCACTGCGACGTCAACGATTATTTGCCCTTGGTCGTCCACCTGAATGGATCTTTTCATTGCCGCCTTGGCCGTGGCGTACTTGTCCGCGATGGCCATGGTCTGCGCCATGGTTGTGGGTTCCACCCGGCAAAGCTTGTGTTTGAGCATGGTGCCATCTCTCCAGCCGTTGATGAAGAAGTCCACCGCCTAGTGCTCGTGTACCCCCTCGCAGGAGTTGTGTATGCTCGTCCATCAGGTGATGTAGGAGCTATCCGATTCGTCTGGACCCTGTATGCAAAGGGCGAGCTCGCCGGGTCGGCCTCGGCGCTTGTAGGTGCTAGTGAAGTTGCAGACGAATGTCTGCTCGAAATAGATCCACGTGTTGATGCTGTTGTCGGGGAGGCTGTTGAGCCACGTCCTGGCAGAGTCGAGGAGCATGAGAGGGGCGTAGTGTACTGCCACCCGGCAGTTGCCATTCATGATGCCCACAGCGGTGGTGTAGTCCACCAGCCAGTCCTCCGGCTTGACCGAGCCATTGTATTTTGGCGTATCCCTTCGGAGCGAAAATCCCTTTGGAAATGGCTCATTTTGGATGCACGGTCTGAAACATCTTGGCCCGACTGGACTTTCTTCTTCCAGCGCGTGTGACTGGACCAGTAGGTCGATTCGTGCGCACGCGTCTTGCTGTTCCTCCGGCTCGAGCCGTCCCAGCCGGCCGGATAGGCGGGGCTTGGGCAGCGCTTGGCCTTTTCCGGCTTCATCGGCCTTCACGCGGTTTTTGCTAGTAACAGCTGCCGCGTCACGGGCGTTGTGCCCACGGCCTATAGATCCACTGCATGGGTGGTTGCTCGGCCTTGTTCCGTTTGGGGAAGATGCCTTGCTACCGCCTACAGCCGGATCCGCCATCCGGCGAGCCAGTTCGGTTCTGCTGTTGCCGGCCATGCTGAGTTCTGCCTCAGCCTGCTGCTTGTTTGCCATGACCACGAGGAGCTGGACACGTGCCTGCTGACGGAGCAGTTCCTCGCCCTCCAAGTGGCTTAGCTCTACAACTGCCGCCTCCACGGCCCTCATGTTTTTGGCGGGGGTGCTGTAGACTGGCTATACCGCAGGCGTACGTAGATCAGCGGCACGATCCATCTCCGAACCGAGGTTTCAGCCTTGTGGCTGGGCTAGGCGGCTGGCGTCGGGCAAGCGGGCGAAGCCTTGCATGATGTTGTACTCCCGCATGGTTGCGTTCATCCGCTGTTGGGAGGATGCCACCTTGCAAGCCTCTTCCAAAAGGTTCTGGCGAGTATCTTCTAGGGATTCTACAGCTGCAGCTGGGTCCGCCTCGATAGGGTGATGGGGTTGCGGAGGTGTTCGATGGAAGTGTTGATCAGGTCCTGGTTCAGGAGGCATGGGTTGGTGGCGCGGCCGTCCATGTTGCGCTCCAGAGGTAGGCGACGGTTCTCCACCGAGCCTGCCATCATGACCTCGACGTTGTTGCTAGCGACACATGAAGCGGAGAATCCAGGGGCACGCGGGAGACGGTGATGACCTCATGAGGGAAAGCCTCAGCGACGGCGGCGACGTAGATGTAGTGTTCACCGAAGTGCATGATGGAGCCTCTACTTGGGAAGATCCCCCAGCGAAGCAAGATGCATTGTCGAGGACGCAGTCGAAGGAGCCGAAAGTGAGGATGAGGCCAGAGGCGACTCGCTCACCGGCGACGAGTGGAACTCCCGTGCGAAAGATGATCCCAACCGAAGCGCTGTGCCCCATGGTGGGCGCCAACTGTCGTAGTGTGGAACACGGTAGTACCATCGGGGATGGCTTGAAGGGGACAATTAGGATGCTATCGGTGGCTACTCGCAACGGGTTGGGCATAGATATTCCAAACACAGTAATGTACCCAAGTTTGGAGCCCTCTTGTCGAGGTAACGCTCCTACTCCTGCAAGGATCTACTATTGAAGCGGGTCGAACGCCCAATACAGGTGCTCCTTGAGCTGTTTCCTTAGCTACTGAACTTATCCAATGTGGAGAACTTCTAACTTGTGATTGTCTAATCCTTCCTCCTCTGTCTACCTAGAACCCTAGCACTACCCCCCTTATATACTGATTGAGGAGGTAGTTTACAAGGTGGGTTCTAGGGTTTACTATTTGGATCTGGGCCTTACAAAGTGGGCCGGCTGGGCAGGGCCAAATGGTAGGCCTGGGTCTAGTCAAGCCTCCAGTATAGGGGAGGACCACTCTATAGTGTCCAGTTCCCCTTATTTACTCATCAGCCGGCTCTTTATGTGTAAGACGTAGCTTTTCTTATCAGCCCTTGCTCTTCTCGTCAACCTCCATCTTTGGCACCGTTGTCCGGTAGCGCCGGCCAGGCTAGCCAGCTTGTCCGATGAAAGGTGCACTCAGAAGGGAGCGTCACTCCCACCGTACCATGGCTAGCGGATCCGACGTGGCCGGCTAGGAGCGGCCTCCCAGCCGGTTCTTCTGGCTACCCAGCTAGACGGGCCAGCTGGGAAAACATGGATATGGACCAGGGGGGATTCCACCCGGCTGTGGTACCTTGGTCTGGGTCTAGACGGCGTGAGCTCCTTGGAGCCGGCCGGTTGGTCCCGTCTTGGCTTACCCGGGGTTTATCCCCCTGACATGGCGAGAATTGAAATGCTTTCAATATCATAGGATTGTATAATGGTGGGGCTATCCTTGCCTTTGCATGTTGATACCCAATAAGCAGATCTTCGAAAGCCTTGTGCTTGGCTTGATTATAGATGATCAATAATTGCTCATCGTTCTTTGATGGTGTTGAGCTTGGTCTTCGATCTCGATCTCGATATCGTATTCTACCGAGAAGAAGCAAACACCGAAAATAAAGGGAAACAATCAACACATGGCATCAATGCAATGGTCAAGCAAGGATTTTGATTTGACAAGTCAATTAGTATTGTAATGAAACACTAAAACATGCTTGGCAATTTAAGCGGCATCCGAGGGGTGCAAACCCGAATACAGGAGAGACCCCGGAATCACCTATGGGGGTTCACTTCGTTCTCTAATTAAACTTGTCTTGAAACTTGTTGAACAATGCGTGATTTTGATGCTAAAGTGTAAATCTCATTTTTCTGAACATTTTGATATATTATACATATTTTTATGACTTATAAATAATTACTTATTGATTTTATAAGATTTAAACTATTTTTAAAATTATTAAAAACAATTAAAAACCTTTTATTGCGTCAGCACAGGTGAAGGCTGGCATCACCATGGGGTCATGGAATTTTTTCACTTGCGCTATGTCACCTACTATGGCTGATGGAGGGGACCCTGACCACCTCAACTGCCACATAGGCAGAGTGGGACCTGACCTAGGTTGACTGCGGCTGACTTGCGTGCTGACGTCATGATGACGTAGGCGTGACATCATCCTGCCAGAGACACGTCGGATGACCGCTGGGGACGGCGAAAGATGACAAGCTAGGCTGTGGGACCTGGCCTGCTCGAACCAGCGCAGCATGGGGAACCTAAAGAGAGCGGCGCCGCTGGTTCTAGATCACTGGAGGAGGCCGGCGACAAGCCTGCGCGGTGGCGGGTGGTGGAGAACGGCGCGGGAGAGAAGCAAAGAGATAAGCAGATGAAGGAGTGGTCCGTGGGGACCAACGGCTCACTAGGAGCGCTACTCTGGCGACGGCAAGGAGCGAGGAGGCCAGAGTTGGCGGGGATTGACGATGGAGGCGGCGACCGTACTTCGGGAAGAAGAGCTTGACGGGGTTGATTGGGGAGACACGGGCTTGATTCCTCCTTCAAGGTTACGTAGGAGTTCATGGCAGAGCACCTGGGTTACTCGGCCAGTCACGGGGCGGCTCAGAGCATCGACGACAAGCGGTGTCTTGGTGGCTAGGGCACCGGGAGCTCACGAAACGGGAGAGGGAGAGCTCCTGGGAGGGAGGGAGACGATGAGGCAAATAGGAGCACGGCTCGGTAGGTCTTCGTGGCCTCCTTATCTCCGCAGGGCGTCAGCAGAGGGCATCACAGTACGGCGGACGGCATCGGTAGCGCCACCGAGCTGTTTCGCTTCACCGGGGAGAAGATGACGTCGAAGTCGTATCGGGCCTTAGGCCGGGGTTGGCTAGTTGTGGGCTGTAGGGAGCTACACGCGGCGGCAGATAGACGAGGCAGAGAGAGGGCCAACTGGGCTACGGCCTGGGCTACTGCTGGTTCTCTATTTTTTGAGCAAAACATTTTTCCAAAATTATTTTCTCTTTTTCCATTTTGAAACCATTTTCAAATATGTTTTGAACCATTTCAAAAATACCAGAAGGTTTGCAAATATATGAAATAGTGGGGCCCCTTTATTCCATTTGGGCTCCATACATTTTTGTACTTTTCGAAATTCAAACTATTTTAAATTGCTTTTAGAGAGAGGAGAAATAGCTAGGGTTTAGGGTTTTGCATTATCTTGTTGTCATTTTGATTTTGTCTTAGCAAAAGATGATGCTCATGAATGCACAAACGAAACCCTATTTAGTATTAGCTAAAACTGGGGTGTTACAGATCTATCCCCCTTACGAGAATCTCGACCCGAGATTCTGCAGGTAGGAAGAAGGAAGAAAAACAAGGTCACTCTACAAAGAAGAGGGAAACACACTAACAACACATAAAGTATCTCATGGTCAACTCGTGAAAGGGTGTTCAGAAACAATTTTGAGATGACAAACATGAAACACGTCAAGGTAATAGAGGAAACAAGAGGAGAAGGTTTCAAGTTGTTAGATAAATGGTCTTCATAAGGATTGAGACCATGGAGCTTCAGAGGGGTTTAAGCTTCTGAAAAGGAAAGCTTACAATAGAGAGAGCATGAACACAGACTTCGAGAGGTGAAACTCTACTAGACAAGTCAAGTGGAGCTTCATTGATACAAAGATAGATCAGGAGGACCAAGCTATTGAGCTACTTTTGATACAGAAAGATCACTCTTTGTTCAACGGAAGGTCAAAACTGGAAGGTGTTTTGTGACGAGGACTCATGAGAGTCACATGGAACATTTAACAAGAGGAATTTCTGATTACCAAAATCATCGGCACTCTTGAACATGATCGAGAAACGATGGAAACTCTTTTTTTCATCTAGGACTACCAAAATCTTTGCCAAAGATCGTGATATCACTTTACACCACCAGGATGATTAAGTAAGCAGATTCCCGATGACACGAGGAAAAAGAAACTTCATTCTCAAACTTGAATTACTTGGCATAACAAGATTCTTGCCAACATAAAAGGGTCTGGCGGGTTGACCAAGAGACATTTATCAATACTACTTTAAATGTTCTCCTTGATGTTCGAGAAAATAGACATCAAGTAAATGTCGGACTTCGGAGACAAAGAAAACCACGAGCACAACTCCTATAATTAAATCATTGAAGGATCCTCATGAACAGTGGTTGTTATTTGTTGATTCAAGAGAATATGGAAATAGGTCTTCCGACTGATTGTGTCAACCATTACATCAATCTTGCCAGATTTACAAAGAGACCTATGTCAAAAACCTTGAAGAACACGAGCCATCGTTGTTTCTTGATGTTCAACTCTGGTTAGATGGAATGATAATTTGTACTCAACATGTCCAAATAGAAAGGTTGCAACATTTACCGCAAAGATAAAGTTACTAGAGTCTCAAGGCATGGATTACATTGTCAAGCTCCAAAAGATGAGCTAGGTTGCAAAACCCATGCGCTAGAAGATTATCCAAAAGATAATTGCTCATGCATAAAGTGGTTGCAACAAAACACAACTGAATCCTTATTAGGAAACATTGAGGGTGTTGAAGTTTGTAGGACTTCTTCTCTTCCATGACAAATCATCAGTGGCTTGGCGTTCTTTAAGAATATTCTCAAGATGTGAAGGTATCAGCCTACCATATCAAGAATACTTCGCATATGCTTGACTGACTTGAAATGATTCCCGAGGAAAAAAAAATAACTCTACTCATATCCATGAGGACATCTTTCAGCAATTGCATGTGAACCAGAGAAGGTTACTTCTAACATACACAACACATATTTCGAGATGACTCAAAGAAGGCTCTCAAATGTTTCCAACATTAATGCCAACTGTTCCATATGAATCTAGTATAACATGAAGAATATAAGGATGTCATCGACAGGCTCGATAACAAACTTATCAAGATACTCCAAAAAGATGGACTCATATATTGTATCAACAAAGCATGAATATTGGTGAGACCGAAGAACATGAAGATGTACCCAGATGAAACATCACGGATAGATACGCCATCAGGATAGTCCTTAGGATTGAGTTTGATTTGACGATAGCCCGTATAAAATCAAAGGTGGGGACGATAACATTTCCATGAAGGAAACACTATCTTTCTTCAGCGCGAACAGAACTAGACATCCCTTTAGGTGGAACAACTTTGGTCGAACTTTTGTATTACAACTCTCCAACTTGTTGTTTAAGCTCAACCAACTAGTTCAGGGTATCAAGTATGGAACCTTGGAGAAAGGAGCTGTTCAGAGAACCTGCTTCCTCAAGAACTTGACAACACGGTCACGTGGCAACATGGTGATACTTCTAGAAAGATGTGTATAATATCACGAACCATCGATATATCACATAGTTTGAGAGGGAACTTGCTTAGTAAGACAAGAAGACATAGTCTTAGATCTTCGGCACAAGCCTAACTCTTTGAGTAAAGAGAATGCACCGGAATAACGGACTTGGTGGAACAGTCAAGCTTTGCTTAGTGATAGGTTAACCATCACGCTAAGAATGACACAAATGTCCTTATTGAGGTCCAAAGAAATAATGATTGCTAATAATCTCAGATGACCACATTATTACGCACACGCATCATTCACGAGCACAAAAGATCGGAGGAAGGATGGGTAAATATGAGTAAAAGCATCACTTCACTAGGAGAGTCATGAAACTCAGCATGACCTTTCAGTATATAAGGGTGTGATACTTTAAGGTAGAGTAGATAGAAGCTAATCATGCCTCTTACTCTGCAGATTACAACACTTTGACCTGGTCTGAGATATGACAAGGTACTGGAGTCTGTATCTCCTAACATCCCGAAATGGTTTGTCATGACGGACCACAAGAGTATCTTGCATCGGAATACACCAATGCACTTTACTACTTGGCTACTAACTAGTAGACAAAGATTAGAAATGACAAGTGGAGAAGAACATGCTCAAGATAGAATCCCGAGATGTGGATTCATAGTTTATCAATCTTCCAAAAACCAATGCAGAAGAGGAAAGTGTGGTAGAGTCATGGATATAGGAGTGGGACTCACTAGGAGTACTCTTGTCATGATCTATTTGGTTCCATTAAAGAACATCTGCCAAAGCTGCTAGTAGGGGAAGTCCTTTGTTTGTCGTAATTTATTCACGACAATAACCACAAGCCTAAAGGCTAGAGTAGAAGATACTAACCATCCCGAGCTACTGTTTGAACACTAACAACAGGGAACAATGGAATGGATCTTGGGTTAAAGGTCAGCTTCATGCACAAGATTCTCAACACCAGAATCCAGCACAACAAGGGATCTTCGGTCCAAGTCCAAGGGTTAAAACCTGAGAAAGAAGTAACTACTATTTGAGTGACACAACGTACACTTCAAGATAGTAATCACAAGGTAGCTTCCAAGAGAAGAAATCACTTATGAAGTACCCAAACAAACAAAAAGGAGGCACACAAGGCGAAAGGAAACCTTGAAGCCTAGAACATAACACTTTAGAGCCATACAATATAATATTGTGGGCCCATAAGGTAGAGACATCATGATGGAAAGGAATGTATATGAAGAACTCTACACTAGGTCAACTGGCTGAGAAACAACATGCCCAAAAGGCACCTAAGTTTTGAAAGACTAGAAGAGATATCAAAAAAATCCAAATCAACACATGGCAAGATGACCCAGAGTTAGAGCGATACTAGATGAGGAGAAAAAGAAGCATACTAGAGTTTTCGCAAAGACTTTTCATCTTTGAAATAGTTTTCCATAAACACTAGACTCAACATTGACTAATAGAAAGGTTTTCCTATGGTCGGTACTGCTCTGATACCAAAACCTATGACACCCCGGGATCAGGGTTAAACAAATCCCAGACCTTAGCCTGATATAAGCTTAACCTAGAGCTCGAGGATATCTAGTGAGAAATCGGTAACACAACCGTAACCCTGTGACACAAAAATATTAGAACAAGCTGATAACTGAGCAAAGAACCAAAATATTACAATCAGAGGTCACTGACCACAAACATCAAACAACAGAAGGAAAATTATGTTATTAAGTATAGCAAACTTAACAAATAACCTGAGAGTCCTGAAGCATAATGATGACATCCCAGCCCATAGATTCTAGGCTGCCATCCGGGAACCCCAAGCTACTCATCGGTGTCAGTGTCGTTCCAAACTCGTCTTCAGGGGAACACCTACTCTGCTATAAAAATATCAACAAAGAAAGGGTGAGTGCAGGGTGTACTCTGCAAGACTTATGGCTGGTGGGGTTATTTTGCATAAAGCCATCTTTGTTTATAACACAAGAGGGAGAAGAAGCTCGTCTAATCAGAATATTTTTAAAGGGGATAAGAGAGCGACATCTCCAAAGTATTGATCATCATCTTCTGATATCCACCAAAGTAATCCTCATCTCACAACTAGGATCATCCCCTCGTACCCAAGACGAAGCATCCTTAAGCAGACGTTAGTCTGCCAAGTTCTACGATTAAGTTAATGTTCTCTATGATCTCAAAATTTGGTCACCAAGCGTTCATAACCATGAACGTGGCTTTTCAAAAAGATTTAACCCTACCAGGGTGTACAATTTTACCCACACGTACCAACCGACTTAATGACACTATATAAGCCCTCTTCCTTGGAAGGCCAGCAGAGGGTGGTTGGCCACGACCTTTACCTTGCTTTTGCCGAGACCATGAGTCATGCCCTAACGATGGTTCCACCGTAACGGGTCAAATCCCGAAGCCGGTCCCTAGAGATGTGAGGCGAGGTTGGTTTACCATGGGCTCTATCCACCCCAAGCAACCCCGGCCACGCGTACCTACCTGTTATGATGCACGTTCACCCGCCAAATCTTTCAAAACATTTTCTCTGCATATGTCGAATGGAACGCCTGAACTATGTGACTCATGGAATCTACTAGGCAAGTTAATCAGCGAAGGGGTTCCCAAGTCCTGTGTCATTGTACACTCGTCTTGGTCCAAAGGCAAGAACTCGGTTCCTTGTGGTGGTGAACATGGGACTAAAAAAACCACATCCCACAGTGGCCTCCCATACAAGCCTTAGCATGTTTAACATTTACCATTGATCTTACCTCTTCTGTATACCTCGTTGTCCTATCATACTAGATTCTATGCATCTGATACATCATCTAGATGAACCAGAACTGACAGCTATGCATGGCTAAGCAGGACACATATATAAGCTCTAGCAGTGCATAAAAGCCAAACCTAGTTATGCTAGGAGCAGTGGATTAGGTAATATAAGCTCAAATGGAGTAATGCAACATATATGATACTCTATATACCGATAAAGACCATAGCAGAATCATAGGCATCATGGCGAGAATTCAAATGCTTTCAAAATCATAGGATTGTATAATGGTGGGGCTATGCTTGCCTTTTCCTGTTGATACCCATAAAGCAAATCTTTGAAAGCCCTGTGCTTGGCTTGATTATAGACGATCAAGAATTTCTCGTCATTCTTCGATGGTGTT
Organism: Avena insularis; assembly: GCA_023614405.1. Taxonomy (NCBI): domain Eukaryota; kingdom Viridiplantae; phylum Streptophyta; class Magnoliopsida; order Poales; family Poaceae; genus Avena; species Avena insularis. The sequence goes on from CM042694.1 coordinate 327,135,786, forward strand.
AACCTCAGTCTTTGATCTTGATCGCGATGTTGTATTGTACTAGGACGAAGCAAACACCAGAAAGAAAGGGAAACAATCAACACATGGCATCGATGCAATGCTCAAGCAAGGATGATGATATGAAAAGTTAATTAGAATTGTAATGAAACCCTAAAACATGCTTGGCAATTTAAGCAGCGTCCGAGGGGTGCAAACCCTAATATAGGAGAGACCCGGAAATCACCTATGGGGGTTCACTTTGTTCTCTAATTAAACTTATCTTTAAAGTTGTCAAACAATGCATGATTTAGATTCTAAAGTGTATATCTCATTTTTCTTACCATTTTGATATATTATACATATTTTTCTAACTTATAAATAATTACTTATTGATTTTATAACATTTAAACTATTTCTAAAATTATTAAAAACAATAAAAACCATTTATTACGTCAGCACAGGTGATGGCTGACGTCACCATGGGGTCAGGACTTTTCTCACTTGCACTATGTCTACCCACTGCGGCTGACGGAGGGGGCCCTAGGCCACCTTAGCTGCCACGTAGGCAGAGTGGGACCCAACCCTGGTTGACTGCGACTGACCCACGCGCTGACGTCATGATGATGCAGGCGTGACATCATTCCACCGGAGACACGTCGGACGGCCGCTGGGGACGGTGAAAGATGGCAAGCTAGGTTGCAGGACCTGGCCTGCTCGAACCAGCGGAGCGAAGGGAACCTAAAGAGAGCGGCGCCGCTAGTTCTAGGTCACCGGAGAAGGCCGGTGACAAGCCTGCCTGATGGCGGACGACGGAGCACGGTGCAGAAGTGAAGCAAAGTGATAAGCAGACGAAGGAGGGGTTCCTGGGTACCAACAGCTCACCATGAGCGCTACTCTAATGACGGCGAGGAGCGAGGAGGCTGGAGTTGGCGGCGATTGAAGATGGAGGCGGCGACCGTACTTTGGGAAGAAGAGCTTGACTGGGGTGACTAGGGACACGCGGGCTTGATTCCTCCTTCAGGGATACGTAGGAGTTCATGGCGAAGCTCATGGGTTACTCGGCCGGTCACGGGGCGGCTCGGAGCAGCGACGACGAGCGACGTCTGGGTGCCTAGGGTTTCGGGAGCTCAAAGAACGGGAGAGGGAGAGCTCTAGGGATGGAGGGAGAGGATGAGGCGAATAGGAGCATGGCTCGGCAGGTCTTTGTGGCCTCCTTATCTCCGTAGGGCATTGGCAGCGGGCATCGTGGCGCATTGGTGCAGCGGACGGCATCGGCAGTGCCACCGACCTGCTTCGCGTCATCGGGGAGAAGATGACATCGAAGGGGTACTGGGCCTTGGGCCGGGTGGACTGGTTGCGGGCTACGGGGAGTTGCGTGTGGTGGCAGATAGACGAGGGAGAGAGAGGGCCTACTGGGCTATGGCCTGCGCTACTCCTAGTTCTCTATTTTTTAGCAAAACATTTTTCCAAAACTGTTTTCTCTTTTTCCATTTTTAAACCATTTTCATATCTGTTTTAAACCATTTCAAAAATACCAGAAGGTTTGCAAGTATATGAAATAGTGTGGGACCCCTTTATTCCATTTGGGCTCCATACATTTTTGTACTTTTAAAAATTCAAAATATTTTGAATTGCTTTTAGAGAGAGAGGAGAAATAGCTAGGGTTTAGGGTTTTGCATTATCTTGTTATCGTTTTGATTTTGTCTTAGCAAGAGATGATGCTCATGAATGCACAAACAAAACCCTATTTGTATTAGCTAAAACTAGGGTGTTACAGGGATGAGGGAGAGGATGAAATCAACGAACTCACGCATGAAGAACATGACGAACACACGCACACACGAAGACACAATACACACCTATAGCTCACGCCGGCGGTGACCGGTCTAGCGCAATCCCTAGGATCGTCATCAGGCGCAGGTCTCTCTCTCAAACTGGCATGACGAGTAGGGAGTGTCGGTGAGATCTTGACATCTAGGAAAAGGGACTCCGATGCCTAGGCCTTGTACAACGAGGGAGGCACGATGCAAACTCCAACGAGGTTGGTGGATAATTGGTGCTCCTTCTTCAAGGAGCATGAGAATAGGAATTAGGGAGATCCACATGGGTGTCTTCTAATTCCAATTATCCAAGTCTGAGTAATACAAGGGGGTGTGGGGGCTATATATAGGCCAACCACTAAATCATGGGTAGTTTGGGTACAAAAAGGGTAAAAAATGGACAAAATAGGAATATTCTCGGGCATCAAACCCATGTTGTCTTTCGAGGGGCGATTCCGGCGATAAGTCTAGTGGCGCCGGAATCGGCACCGGAATTTCCGGTTGCCGCCGGAATTACCGATCAAAACCGGAACGGCTCACAGAGACGCGGTTCGATTGGTGCCGGTTGGTTTCGGCGGGCGTCAATATTTCCGGCCGCTGGTCCGGTCTGTAGGGGTTCGTAGCATGGAAAACAAAAATTTTCTATCGCATACAAACAAACAAGCCAAGATCTATCTACTAGATTGTAGCAACGAGTCGATGGAATAACTCACCCTCGAAGATTCCAAAGTGTTTAACGAGAGCAGATTCTCGTGGGTGATGTAGTCGCATTTTCCGATCTCAAGATCGCAGAGCGATCCTTCCGGCGCAGCGTTCTGGTCACATGGCGCTCGGTACGTTCGATTTCGAAGACCTTCCTCTCCTTGTTCCAGCGGAGGTTGTAGCACTCTCCTCGCGATTCCGGCAAAGCTGTGGCGTGGTACAGGAGGTAGAGGGAGATCCGCAGGCTTCGCTTAAGCCGGAAAGTAGTATGGTGGAGCTTATGAGAGAGGCTATTAGTGGTCTAGTAATTAGACACACCAATTAGAGGGCTCTAAACCAATTAGAAGGCTCTAAACCAAACAGCTCTAAACCGGGTCTAGGTCTAGTTTCTAGTTTAGAGGATAGGAACTTGTGTGTCTATAGAGGGAGGCCCTGCCTCCCTTTATAGGTGGGAGGGCTGGCCAGGGGAGGAGGAGTCCTCCCCAACTCGCCTAGGGCTGGCCGGCTTGGGGAGGAGGACTCCTCCCCCAAGTCGGTTTCCAACTTCTCCTCTTTCCGAAAAATGGCAGTTTGACCGAAAACTGGCAGTTTGACTTTTCCAATTTAGGAATTAAATAAACCCTTTATTTTGGACAGCGAGAACACTTAGTACATGATGCAATCATTCCATCTTGCAATGACACATTCATGTACCCCTTCCCCCCCGGAGTGCCGGACATTCCGGGACCTTCTAGAATGTTCCCGATGAAAACACCGGAACCATTCCCCAACTCAGAAATGGGAATTTCCGTATATGAATCTGATTCTCCGGACCATTCCGGACCACCTCGTGATATGACGGATCCCATCCGTGACTCCGAACAACATTCGGTCTCTTTCTCATAATACCATAACTACTCAAACAACGTCGAATCCTTAAGTGTGTCTCCCTACGGTTCGTGAATTATGCGGACATGATCGAGACACTTCTCCGAACAATAACCAATAGAGGAATCTGGAAATTCATATGGCTCCCACATATTTCTACGATTACTTTGCGATCGAATGAACCACTTACATACGATACCAATTTCCCTTTGTCTCACGATATGTTACTTATCCGAGGTCATGATCGTCGGTATCTCTGCATACCTAGTTCAACCTCACATCGATAAGTACTCTTTTCTCGTTCCTGATATGTGATCCCTTGTGACCAAGTCACATGCTTGCAAGCTAATTGGATGACATTTCACCGAGAGGGCCCAGAGAATATCTATCCGTCATGTGGATGGACAAATCCCACTCTTGATCCATGTGTTTCAACCAATACTTTCCGAACACCCAATGCCACTTTTATAGCCACCCTGTTACGGTGTGGTGTTTGATGACATCAAAGCATCCATCCAGTAAAGGCAATATGCATGATCTCATGGTGAAGGAATTAGGTTACTATGTATCGAAAGCATATAGCAATTGAACTATTGAAATGACTTGATCTTTATGCTACGCTATCATAGGAGTATGTCCACCATATCATTCTCCTAACGATATGATCTTGTTGTTGATAACATCTCAATGTTCATGACAAAGAAACCACATCATCAATCAACCAACAAGCTAGTGAAGTATAGAGGCCATACTAGGGACTTCAAATCAAGTTTACAAATCACACAAGTATTAATGGTTTCCTTGTTAATACTATTATAGCATGAATGTAAACATTTATCATAAACACAAAGATATATAATAATAACTACATTTATTATTACCTCTAGGGCATATCTCCAACAGTCTCCCACTTGCACTAGAGTCATCTAATCTAGATTACATGGTAATATACCGAACACCCATGGCAGTTTGGTGTTGGTCATGTTTTGCCCTTGGGAGAGGTTTAGTCAATGGATCCGCCACATTCAGATCTGTGTGTACTTTGCAAATCTTTATATCCCCATCCAGGATATGTTCTCGAATAGCGTGAAAACGCAGCTTGATATGCTTCACTTCTTGTGTGACCTTGGTTCTTGCGCATTGGCTATGGCGCCATGTTATCACAAGAGATAGACATTGGGTCCAGCACTAGGAACCACACCCAGCGTAATGAACTCTTTCATCCATATCGCTTCTTGTGAAGCCTCAAGCAGCCATGTATTCGATTCAGTTGAAGATCTCGCCACAACGCTTTGCTTTGCACTCCTCCAGCTAACTGCTGCACCATTCAAAATAAATACGTATCCAGATTGTGATTTAGAATCATCCGGATCGGTGTTCCAACTAGCATCGGTGTAACCATTAACAACGAGCTGTTCATCACCTCCATAAGAAAGAACCATATCCTTAGTTCTTCTCAAGTACTTAAGGATGTTTTGATCTGTCCAATGATCCACTCTGGATCACTTTGATATCTGCTAGTTAGACTAACAAAGATATGCGATGTCGGGTCTAGTACATAGCATGGCATACATTAGAGATCCTATGGCTGAGGCATAGGAGTCTTACTCATCTTTTCTCTATCTTACGCCGATGTCGGACTTTGAGTTTTACTCAAGGTCATATTAGCAACATGGGCAAGAACCCTTTCTTGCTATCTTCCATTCCAAACCTCTTTAGAACTTTGTCCAAATATGTACTTTGTGACAATGATATTTGGCGTTCGATCTATCTCTATAAATCTTTATGCCTAATATGTAAGCTTCGCCAAGATCCTTCATTGAAAACTATTATTCAAATACTCTTTGACACTATTAAGAAGGTCTACATCATTCCCAATCAACAATATGTCATCCACATACAGTATTAAGAATGCTACAGAGCTCCCACTCACTTTCTTGTAAATACAAGCTTCTCCATAAGTTTGTATAAAACCAAAACTTTTGATTACCTTATCAAACGTTGATTCCAACTTCGGATGCTTGCTTCAATCCATAGATGGACCGTTGAAGTTTGCATACCTTGTTAGCATCTTTAGGATCGACAAAACCTTTGGGTTGCATCATATACAACTCTTCATCAATGTCTCCATTGAGGAATGCTGTTTTGACATCCATCCGCCATATCTCATAATCATAATATGCAGCGATTGCTAACATAATCCTCACAGACTTTAGCCGCTACCGTGAGAAAGTCTCATCGTAGTCAACTCCTTGAATTTGTCGAAACCCTTTTGCGACAAGTCGAGCTTTATAGACAGAACATTACCATCAGCATCTGCTTTCTTCTTGAAAATCCATTTGTTCTCGATGCTTCCGCCATCCGGGTAAGTCCACCAAAGTCCATACTTGGTTTTCGTACATGGATCCAATCTCGGATTTCATGGCTTCTTGCCATTTATTGGAATCTGGGCTCATCATTGCTTCCTAATATGTCTCGGGGTCATCGGTGTTGTCCACCAACATGACATTCATAACGGAATCATACCAACTGGAGTGGTACGATTTCTCGTTGACCTCCGAGGCTCAGAGCAACTTCAACCAAGTTTCATGATCACCATCACTAGCTTCCTCTTATTGGTGCAGGCACCACAGAACTTCTTCGGTGCTGCGCTACTCGCAATTTCGAGAGAAGGTTCGACAACCTCGTCGAAGTTCTACTTTCCTTCCAAATACTTCTTTCGAGAGAAATTCCTTCTAGAAAGGATCCATTCTTGGCAACAAAGATTTTGCCTTCGGATCTATGATAGAAGGTATACCCAATAGTTTCCTTCGGTATCCTATGAAGACGCATTTTTCCGCTTTGGGTTCAAGCTTGTCCGTAACTTCTTTACATAGGCTTCAGATCCCCAAACTTTAAGGAACGACAATTTAGGTTTCTTCCCAAACCATAATTCATACGGTGTCGTTTAACGGATTTAGACGGTGCCCTATTTAAAGTGAATGCGGCTGTTTCTAATGCATAACCCCAAAATGATAGTGGCAAATCTGTAAGTGACATCATAGAACGAACCATATCTAAGAGAGTTCGACACGACGCTCGAGACACACCATTACTGTTGTGGTGTTCCGGCGGTGTCAATCATGAAAGTATTCCACATTTCTTCAAATGCTCGCCAAACTCAGAACTTAGATATTCACCTCCACGATCGAACGTAGAAATTTAATCTTCTTGTTACGTTGATTCTCTACCTCACTTTGAAACTCCTTAAACTTCTCGAAAGTTTCGGACTTATGTTTCATGAAATAGATATACCCATATCTACTCAAGTCATCCGTGAAGGTAAGAACATAACGATAACCATCTGATGCTACACTCATTGGACCACACACATCGGTATGTATGATTTCCAATAAGTCTGTAGCTCGCTCCATCATACTGTAAAATGGAGTCTTAGTCATTTTACCCATCGACATGCTTCAGATCTTTCAAGTGATTCAAAATCAAGTGATTCAAGAAGTCCATCGAATGGAGTTTCTTCATACGCTTCACTCCAATGTGACCAAGACGACAAAGGCCACATATAGGTCAAATTATCGCTTGATTTCAAACGTTTAGCCTCAATGTTATTAATATGTGTATTTCTACTATCGAGATTCAATATGAATAGACCATCTATCAAAGGTGCATGTGCATAAAACACATTACTCATATAAATCGAACAACCATTATTCTCGGATTTAAACAAGTAACCGCCTCGCAATAAACAAGATCCCGATATAATGTTCATGCTCAACGCAGCACCAAATAACAATTATTTAAGTATAAAACTAATCCCGATGGTAGATGAAGAGGTAGTGTGCAACCGCGATCACATCAACCTTTGATCCGCTTCCCACGCGCATCGTCACCTCGTTCTTTACTAGCTTCCGTTTATTCGTAGCCCTGCTTCGAGTTACAAATATGAGCAACCGAACCAGTATCAAATACCTGTGCACTACTACGAATACTAGTGAGATACACATCAATAACATGTATATCAGATATACCTTTCTTCTTGATGTTGCCGTTCTTCAAATCTGCCAAGTACTTTGGGCAATTCCGCCCGATGACCTTCTCCTTGCGAAGCAAAAGCACTCGCTTTGTCCAGCCTTGGTCCTCTTAAATCGGTATGGTAACTTTCTTACCACCCTTCTTGAAGTGTCCCTTACGCTTAGACTTGCCTTTCTTGAATTTGGTGGTCTTATTGACCATCAACACTTGGTGCTCTTTCTTGATCTCCACTTCGCAGATTTTAACATAGCAAATAGTTCGCAACTCTTTGTTCATGTTCGCATGTTGTAGTTCATCACAAAGTTCTTGTAACTTGGTGGTAGTGATTGAGGATGCGGTAAACCCCAAAGTATTAGGAATCACTATACCCAAACTTTGAAGTTTATTTGCGTGCCTGCACATCTTAAGCACATGCTCACCGACGGAGCTACCCTCTTCCATCTTGCGCTTAAAGAACTTTTCGAAGCTTCATAACTTTCAATTGCCGCATGAGTCTCAAAGATTAATTTGAGATCCTCGACAATATCATATGGGTCCGACTCTTCAAACCTTTTCAAGCTCGATTCTAAACCATACAAGATAGCACACTGAACTATGGAGTACTGATTCTTCCGAGCGAGGTAAACATTCTTTACTTCATCGGTAGCATCACCGCAGTGGGTCACCTAGCGCATCCAGCACATAGGTCAAATTACCAGCTGTGAGGACAATCCTCAAATTGGAACCAATCCAAGTTGCTTCCATTGTTTTTCAACTTTTCTTTCTCTAGGAACGCATTAAAAATGATGGTAAGGGCTGCCATTGATCTACAACATATTTGCAATAGTTTAGACTAAGTTTATGACAAATTGAGTTCAAATTAATTAATGAAATTAAACTAGGTGAACTCCCACTCAAAACAATATCCCTCACATTGTTTTAGTGATCACACGAACCAAATCCACTACATCAACACCGATCATCACGAGAGTTGATATAGTTTCAATGGCGAACAATCATCATGTTCATCATATCTACTATATGATTCATGCTTTGCCTTTCGTGATCCGTGTTCCCGAGGCCATGTCTGTACATGCTAGGCTCGTCAAGACAAACCTTAGCTTCCGCATAAGCAAATCTGGCTTGCTTACGTTGTAGTCATCCGCGGAATCAAAGACACCCGATCATCACGTGGTGCTTCGAAGCAGCAAGCTTTGGCAACGGTGCATACTAAGGGTGAACACTTTAGAACTTGAAATTTATGTGCATGAGGGATCATCTTATAATGCTACCGTCGTCTACTAAGCAATACAAGATGCATAAAGGATTAACATCACATGCAATTCATAATATGTGATATGATATGGCCTTTCTTCTTTGTGCTTCCGATCTCCATCTTCAAGCACGAACATGATCTCCATCATCTCCAAGATAGCATCAAGGTCAATGACGCTTCTTCATGGTTGTCGTCCACCAGCTTCAACTATTACAACTATTTTGAATAGACACGCAGGTCTTAACAGAAATTAAAGACAACCATATGGCTCCGCCGTTGCCAACTTACAATAAGGAACATTGCATACATCAAATATAATCACAATCATGGCCATATCACATCATCAAGACACCCTCGCAAAACAAAGTTAGACGCTTCTACTTTCTTTGCATATTTTACGTGGTTTGGGGCTTTCCATAAGTGTCGTTCTAACTTACGAACAAGAACCACAACATTGATACTAGCATTGTTGATTACCGTTGTAAATTGGATCTTAACTATGCTAGGAGAAACAGCACCCATAAAGCCACTTATGCAATACAAGTTGCATGTTAAGCGGAGCAAGTCTCATGAACGATGTCATGTAAGGTTAGCCCGGCCGCTTCATCCCAACATACCGCAAGATGCAAAGTACACAAAAGCAATCTACAATAAAAGCATCAACGCCCACAATGACCATTGTGTTCTACTCAGGCAGATCTACATATAGACACGGCTCGATACATCAGAGGGGTTCGTAGCATGGAAAACAAAAATTTTCTATCGCATACAAACAAACAAGCCAAGATCTATCTACTAGATTGTAGCAACGAGTCGATGGAATAACTCACCCTCAAGATTCCAAAGTGTTTAACGAGAGCAGATTCTCGTGGGTGATGTAGTCGATTCTTCCGATCTCAAGATCGCAGACGATCCTTCCAGCGTTCAGCGCCTCCGCAGATCGGTCACACGTTCGACTGGACGAAAGACCTTCCTCTCCTTGTTCCAAAGAAAGCGTGGAGGTTGTAGCACTCTCCTCATGCGATTCCGGCAAAGACAACGGGCGTGGTACCGAGGTAGAGGGAGATCCGCAGGCTTCGCCTTAAGCCAAAGTAGTATGGTGGAGCTTATGAGAGAGGCTATTAGTGGTCTAGTAATTAGACACACCAATTAGAGGGCTCTAAACCAATTAGAAGGCTCTAAACCAAACAGCTCTAAACCGGGTCTAGGTCTAGTTTCTAGTTTAGAGGATAGGAACTTGTGTGTCTATAGAGGGAGGCCCTGCCTCCCTTTATAGGTGGGAGGGCTGGCGCCAGGAGGGAGGGAGTCCTCCCCAACTCGGCCTAGGGCTGGTCCGGCTTGGGAGGAGGACTCTCCCAAGTCGGTTTCAACTTCTCCTCTTTCCAAATCGGTTTGACCAAAATCGGCGCTTTGACTTTTCCAATTTAGGAATTAAATAAACCCTTTATTTTGGACAGCGAGAACACTTAGTACATGATGCAATCATTCCATCTTGCAATGACACATTCATGTACCCTTCCCCGAGTGCCGGGACATTCAGGGACCTTCTAGAATGTTCCCGAAAAACACCGGAACCATTCCCCCACTCCGAACCGGGCCTTTGCTTATATGAATCTTATTCTCCGGACCATTCCGGATCACCTCGTGATATCCGGATCCCATCCGAGACTCAACAACATTCGGTCTCTTTCTCATAATACCATAACTACTCAAACAACGTCAATCCTTATGTGTCTCCCTACGGTTCGTGAATTATGCGGACATGATCGAGACACTTCTCAACAATAACCAATAGAGGAATCTGGAAATTCATATGGCTCTACATATTTCTACGATTACTTTGCGATCGAATGAACCACTTACATACGATACCAATTTCCCTTTGTCTCACGATATGTTACTTATCCGAGGTCATGATCGTCGTATCTCTCGCATACCTAGTTCAACCTCACATCGATAAGTACTCTTTTCTCGCTCCGTGATATGTGATCCCTTGTGACCAAGTCACATGCTTGCAAGCTAATTGGATGACATTTCACCGAGAGGGCCCAGAGAATATCTATCCGTCATGTGGATGGACAAATCCCACTCTTGATCCATGTGTTTCAACCAATACTTTCCGAACACCCAATGCCACTTTTATAGCCACCCTGTTACGGTGTGGTGTTTGATGACATCAAAGCATCCATCCAGTAAAGGCAATATGCATGATCTCATGGTCGAAGGAATTAGGTTACTATGTATCAGAAAGCATATAGCAATTGAACTATTGAAATGACTTGATCTTTATGCTACGCTTGTCTATAGGAGTATGTCCACCATATCATTCTCCTAACGATATGATCTTGTTGTTGATAACATCTCAATGTTCATGACAAAGAAACCACATCATCAATCAACCAACAAGCTAGTGAAGTATAGAGGCCATACTAGGGACTTCAAATCAAGTTTACAAATCACACAAGTATTAATGGTTTCCTTGTTAATACTATTATAGCATGAATGTAAACATTTATCATAAACACAAAGATATATAATAATAACTACATTTATTATTACCTCTAGGGCATATCTCCAACACGGTCCGCCGGATTGTGCGCTAGAAATTCTAGCGGGAATTCCAGTCCGCCGGGCCTGGCACCAGTTTGGTCTGGACCTTCATCTTGCAATGGCTTGGCTTCTTCTCTTGGCATTTCTTTATAGGGTTCATACCAGATGATGCAGAGGGTATTGGAATGAAGTAGCAAGTCGTCCAAGGATGTATCGAAATCACATGAGATCAGGAGTGAATTCCCCTTAGCTTGACGGAGCATAGCTTGTGCACGAATCATTGGTGCACTTGGGGGACTTGGTGGTGTAGATGTAGGAACGTCTGTAGGACAGGTTGCATCAGCTCCCCCCTTAGGAAACAGTCATCCCCGACTCTTCATGGTCATCATATTGAACATCTCCATAGAAAGGCGAAAGGTCCTTGACGTTGAATGTATTGCTCACAAGGTACTTGGAGATTGGTAAGTCGATGATGTAGGCGTTGTTGTTGATTCACTTGAGGACCTTTAAGGGGCCATCTCCTCTTGGTTTGAGCTTAGAGTCATGCTCCTTGGGAAAGTGGTCCTTGCTCAAGTGTATCCATACAAGGTCACATTCCTCGAAGATCAACTCTTTCTTGTCCTTGTTGATCCATGATGCTCAACGGTGAACTTGCTTCTCGATTGTGGCTCTTGTATCTTCATGTAGTTTCTTCATAGCTTGGGCGATCTTGTCAATGTCCATGTTTGTGCGCTCATGTAGAGGAAGTGGTAGTATGTCGAGCATGGTGCGGGGCTCGAAACCATAGACGACCATGAAGGGGCTCATTCGTGTTGTAAAATGGTTGGCGCGATTGTAGGCGAACTCGTCGTGGGGAATGCATTCCTCCCAATACTTCAAGTTATTCTTGATCAACACACAAAGGAGAGTACCGAGGCTTCGGTTGACGACCTCGGTTTGGCCATCGGTTTGCTAGTGCGATGTGGAAGAGATGGATAGCTTGACGCCGAGCTTGGCCATGATGGTCTTCCACAAGTAGCTCATGAATTTGACGTCATGGTCGGAGACGATTGTTCTTGGCACACCGTGGAGACGAACGATTTCTCTGAAAAACAAATTGGCAACATGTGAAGCATCGTTGGTCTTATGAAATGGTATGAAGTGTGCCATTTTTTAGAAGTGATCCATGACAACAAATATAGCATCATGACCATGCTTAGACCTAGGCAATCCTAACACGAAATCCATGCTAATGTCGGACCAAGGTGCATGAGGTATAGGCAATGGCATATAAAGACCAAATGGGTTATACTTAGACTTAGCTTGAATGCATGTCGTGCATCGTTGAACGTAGCACTCCACGTGTCGCTTCATCTTGGGCCAATAGTAATGAGTGGAAAGCATGTCCAATGTATTGTGACAGACAAAGTGACCCATGAGGCCTGCACCATGTGATTCTTGGAGAAGAAAAAGTTGAAGAGACGACTTCATAATGAAAAGCTTGTTTTCTTTAAATAGAAAGCCCTTATGCAAAGAGAAATCATGAACTCCTTTGTCAATGGAGCACTTTGCAAAAATTGGTCCAAAGAATGGGTCGAAAGAATACAAAGTTTTGATTTCATCAAGACCCAACATATTTACTTCAAGTCGAGTAAGAAGGCTTGTGTTCTTGTGAGACAAAGCATCCGCAACTACATTATCTTTTCCCTTCTTATACTTCACAATGTAAGGAAAAGACTCCATAAAGTCAGCCCACTTAGCATGTCTCTTACTCAAGTTGGCTTGGCTGTTGAGATATTTCAACGACTCATGGTCGGAATGTATGATAAATTCCTTAGGCCAAAGGTAGTGTTGCCAAACTTGAACGACACGAACTAAGGCAAAAATCTCTTTTCATAAATTGGATAGTTAAGGCGAGCACCATCAAGTTTCTCCCTATGGTAGGCAATAGGACGTCCATTTTGCATGAGGACTCCTCCAATGCCAATACCACTAGCATTGCACTCTTTGTTAATTTTTTTTGTGAAATCCGGTAACGCAAGAAGAGGTGCTTCGGTGAGCCTCTTTTTAAGTTCATCAAAAGATTTTTGTTGTGCTTTCCCCATACGAACGTGACATTCTTTTTGGTCAACTCGTTAAGAGGACAAGCAATGGTAGAAAAGTCTTTCACAAAGCAACGATAGAAACCAGCCAACCCATGAAAACTTCGAAGTTCACTCACATTTGTTGGAATGGGCCAATCTCGTATGTCCTTTACTTTAGAAACATCAACTTCAATGCTATTTGAAGAAACGACAAATCCAAGAAAAAATAACTTGTCTTTAGCAAAAGTGCACTTGGGAAGATTAGCATGTAGCTTTTCATGTCTAAGGATTTGCAAGACTTCCTTGACACGTGTAACATGGTCCTCAAGTTAGTTCCTATAAACAAGTATATCATCAAAATAGACAACAACACTTTTTCCAAGGAGAGAACACAAAATATGATTCATGAGGCGCATGAAGGTGGATGAGGCATTAAATAAGCCAAAAGGCATGACCAACCATTCATAGAGACCATCATGTAGAGCACCTTTGTCGAATTGCCATGGTCGACCAAGCAACATGTGGCAAACCACCATTGGAACTACATCACACTCTACCGTGTCTTTGTATGGGCCAATAGATATGGTTACCGAGACGGTGTGCTTTATCTTCACAGACCCTTGGTCACTTAGCCATTGCACGTGGTAGGGGTGCTTGTGTGGATGGAGGGTGAGGTTGAGCTTCTCACACAACTTGGTGCTAGCAAGGTTGTGGCAACTCCCTCCATCGATGATCACTTTTATAGATTTGCCATTGATGTCAGCACGTGTTTGGAAGATATTTGAGCGTTGATCTTCATGCTCTTGTGCTTGAGTGGTCAAGATCCTTGTGACGACAAGCGATGGACTTGCGTCATGTTCACACATGGGGAGTTCTTGTTCATCTTCCACTCGTTGCCTTGTCATTGCTTCCTTGACTCGGGCATCAAATTCATCTTCACTCAAGTACTCTTTGTTGCCATTGTCATGGATAAACAATACTTTCTTGTTTCCACACTCGACCGACTTATGTACTTTGCCTCCACACTTGTAGCATTCAACGTTGAATGGCGTGGCATCCTTTCTTGTTTCCACACTCAGCTGAATTGTGTCCTTTGCCTCCACACTTGTAGCATTCTCAGTTGAATGGTGTGGCATCCTTTGTATACTTGCCACTCGGGGGCAGTTTTCCTTGAGGAAGTGTGGGCTTGAAGGAAGTCTTGGACGTACTTGATGAGCTTCCTTTGAAGGTTGGTGGTGTAGCGGTTGAAGCTTGCTTGTAGGTGAAATACATCATGGGCTTGTTGTACTTGATTTCATCTTGCACTTGCCGTTCTGCCTTGATGGCGATGTGCATAAGCTCAACCATGTTATTGTATGTTTGGAACTCAATGATGCGATTGATTGGATGGTTCAAGCCAATAAGGAAACGTGCCATAGTTTGCTCTTTGCACTCTTCAATGTTGGCACAGATCATGTTGAGCTACATTTCCCTGAAGTACTCTTCCACGGTCTTTGTTCCTTGACGCAGCGATTGAAGGTTGTTGAAGAGGTCGCGCGTGTAGTGCGAAGGAACAAAGCGGGATCTCATATGAGCCTTCATGTCATGCCAAGTTATGATTGGGGGCCCTCCTCTTGCGTCATGAGCAACTTGAACTTGTTCCCACCAAAGGTTGGTGTAATTATCAAACTCAAGCGAAGAAATAGTGACCATCTTCTCGTTGCTATAATTGTGCATGCGGAAGATCTTGTCGACTTTGAGTGCCCATGAGAGGAATTCTTCGGGGTCATTTTGTCATGACCCGGGATCAGGCTTAGACAAATACAAGATCTTCATATGACATAAGCCTAACCTCGAGCTCGAAGCGCGCAGGGAATAATTCAGTAACATTACAGAACATAGAAACCATACATTATTAAGGTATGCTCTTAGCAGAGCTGCATACAAGTATTACAAACCAGGGGTCAAAGACCCATCAAACACCAAGCAACGGAAGCAAATACATTGTTCTAAAAAACAAACTTAGCAAAGGGCCTAATAGGCCTTAAAGATAAGCAAATGACCCTTCCATAGATCTTAGGCTGCTGCCCGAGAACCCCAACTACTCGTCGACATCAACGTAGAAACCACCTTCTGTTGGAATAGCTTCATCTGTAGAAAAACATCAATGAGGAAAGGCTGAGTACAGGATGTACTCTGCAAGACTTAATAACCTACGATACACGCTTGGTTTAGAAAGGCTTTCTGTGGTTACTTTGCAAAAGCCAGCTTTTTTTGAAAACAAGTGAGAGAAGAGGCTCGTCTAATCAGATCATTTCCAAAATGGGTAAGAAGACTACACTCTAGCTCTTTCAGACCATCTTTATTAGCTGAGGACATTTCAACCTAGAACACCCCCTCAAACAACCCGGAGGAAGTAAATCCAAAACACTCATTAGTTGCCAAGTTTTATCATTAGGTTATAGTTCTCTATGATCACAGAATCCATTCCCAAGTCATCCATAACCGTGGACACGGCTTTTCGAAAAGATTATAACCCTATAGGGGTGCACAACTTTACCCACACGTACCAACCGAGTCTTGATGCCAAATTATTAGCCCTCTTCCTTGGAAGGTCGGCAGAGAGTGGTTGACCACGACCTTTACCTTGCTTTTGTCGTGACCACGAGTCATGCCCTAGATGCCGCTGTAACGGGTAAGTCCCGAAGTCAGTACCTAGAGATGTGTGTAGGGTTCAAGATTACGGAGGCCGTGCCTCTCTTGTTCCTGGTCATGCTTACATACCTATATGAATGCACCTCCAACACCGCCTTCGAGAACAACCAGAATGCATATGTCGAAAGGAACGCCCGAACTATATGACTCATGGAATCTACTAGGCAAGTTAGTGAGTCGAGGGGGTTTCCAGGACACCATGTGGTTGTACGCTCGTCTTGGTTCAAGAGGCGAGAACTCAGGTCCTAAGGGTGGATAGCATGGGACTAGAAAAACCACACCCAATGTGGCCTCCCATACCTGCCTTAGCACGTTTATTAACCATCTCCGATCATATCTCAACATCCTATCAAACTAGGTTCATCGCATCTTCGATGCATCATCTGGATGGATCGGTCTTGTAATACTAAGCATGGCTAAGCTTGACTGAAATATGGCACTAGCAACTCTCATAAGCTCAACCCTAGTTATGCTAGGAGCGGTGGATCGGTATATTGGTATACAAAGGACAACATGCAGCAGATAGGATACTCTAGCTTAAACAAAAGACCACATTGGAATCGTATGCATATAGTGGGAATGAAATACTTTGAAAACATAGGTTCAGAATGATGAGGTTACGCATGCCTTGTCCATCGTTGAAACGGTACTGCTCTTCGGTGGCGTTGACTTCAGGTTCGGGCTCCGTTCCTATTCGCGAAGAACCAACACAGGAAAGAAGAAGCAACAATCAACACATGGCATGTGCAATTCTCATACAATATGGATGATATGATGGATTGCATGTATTAGGGTAGCCCTAGATGCCACATTGATTTAAATGGGTTCGGAATGCCCTAGGTGGACAAACTGTCGAACCCATGGTACTTAGGGGGTGTCGGTGTTCCTGTATGTAAAGTAAAGTTCAAAGTTGTATGAATATGAATGCTTACATTTTTAAATGGTAGAGCTCATTTTTCTGAAAATTTTGCTAAATTATACACATTTTTTTGATTTAAAATGAATTAGTTATGATTTTTCTCAATTTTAATCCATTTTTCAATAAATAAACATTTTTGGAATTATTATAATTATTTTCCATCTGGCCCCACATGTCATACTTCTATTAATTTCAGAAAACATTTCCAAAAAGAATAAAAACCTGACATGCTGGACCCACCTATCAGCATTTCAATTAATAACACAATTACTGAAAACATTTTAAAAAGAAAAACCTTTATGACCTCATGATGACGTCACCCTGATATCATCAATGGAGGATCTCCTCTAATGAACAAGGATCTCCCAATCCTTTGCGCACAAGGCAACGAGAGCAAGGGCGCTAGATGCGGGCATGCGCGCCGAACCTATTGGTGGCCGCTCCGCTCGAAATAGGTCACTGGAGCCACGCCGGTGACAAGCTTCTGCGGCGGCAGCGGCGGATGGTGATCAACGCAGAGACGACTGAGAGCGAGAGAAAGCGAGATGGAGGGTCCATGAGGACCGCTGGCTCACCACAAGAATGATGCCAGGGTCGGGAAGCAAGGGGAGGCCGGACGAAGGAGAATCGATGGTGGCCAGAGCTCGGTAAGGCGACGAGTTCGGGCTCGATTCCGGCCAGAGGAGAGCGTACGGGCTTGTGTGGCTTCACGAGAGCGATGAGGGCGACGAGGGGCTTCTCCTCGGCGTCTCAGCGGCACGAGGGAAGGTCGAAGGCAGCGGGGAACTAGAGCTCCTGGGAGCTAGGGTTCCGGCGAGGTTAGGAGAAAGGGGGAGAAGAGAGCTAGGGTTCGTCCTGGCGGCATTGAGGGGTCTTATAGGCGTTAGGCCGTCTGTGGCACGCATCTTGGCGCGGGCGAGCATCCTGGCGCCACAGACGGCGGCGCCACGCAGTTGCTCTGCGTCATTGTCGATGAAGACGAAGGGGAGAGAGAGGGCCTAAGCGGTACAGGCCACTAGCGGGCTGCCTTGGGCCTCGGGTGGGCTGGCTCGGGCTGCTGCTGGGTTGCAGAAAGGCCTGGGGAAGAGAGAGAAGGACCAGGCTAGTTTTTGTTATTTTTTTCTCTGAAATTCTTTTTCCATTTTATTTTCACTATTTATATTTTGAATTCCATTTCAAACTATTTTGCGCCATTTCAAAAATATAACCAAAACTTGAATTCATTTCCCAAGGTCATAACTGTACCCTGGTTCAAGTCAAAGTCCAAAACATTTTGGATTTTCGAAATAGAACCCATTTTTAGAGGGGTAAAAGAGAGGGAAAAATAGTGCATTAGGGTTTTCCTGATTAGTACCAATTGCAAGTGTAATTCATGTATGAAATTCTCACAAACATATAGTTTATTTATTACACATAGAGGTGGTATGGTACAACTCTACCCACTTACAAGAATCTCGTCCCGAGATTCCTAGGTTTTAGAAAAGAAGGCAGGGTACTCAGATCGAAGACGATCTTCGCATTCCTAGGTTGCTTCTGACTCAGAGTGATGAGACCACTGAACTTTCAGGAATTTGATGGTTTGGCGCGAGTCGTGCGCTCAGTTTCACCAAGAATATGAACCGGGTATTCCCCGTAGGTTAGATCCTCTTGAAGATCCAGAGTTTGATGATCCACACCACGAATAGGATCTTTGAAGCAATGCTTGAGTTCCGACACATGGAAGACGTCATGAACATACGGAAAGGTTGATGGTAGCTCCAACTGGTAGGCAAGTTCACCTCGCTTCGAGAGAATGCGAAAGGGACCAACGTAGCAAGGAGCCAATTTTCCTTTGATACCGAAGCGGTGGACACCCTTTAGAGGAGTGACCCGGAGGTAAACTTGATCACCAACTTAATAATGAACTTCAAGGTGATGATGATCATAATTGGTTTTCTGACGAGATTAAGTAGCCTTCAGACATTCTCGGATTATGCGAACTTGATCTTCAGCTTCTTGGATCATATACGGACCAAAGAACTGTCTTTTGCTGGTTTTTGTCCAATTCAGCGGTGTTCGACATGTTCTTCCGTATAGAAACTAGAAAGGCGCCATACCCAAACTGGATTGGAAACTGTTGTTGTAGGAGAACTCAGCAAATGGAAGACATTTCTCCCTGTTCTTGCCAAAGGATATAACACACGATCTAAGCATGTCTTCAGGGATTTGATTCACCCTTTCAGTTTGACCACCGGTCTTAGGATGATAAGCTGTGCTGAAGGAGACATGAGTTCCCATGGCTTGTTGGAAACTAGCCCAAAACTTGGAGGTAAACAAGCTTCCACGGTCAGATACGATCTTCTTCGGAACACCATGGAGAACCACTATTCGAGACATATATAACTCTGCAAATTGACTTGAACTGATACTTTCTCGTACAGCAAGAAAATGAGCAACGTTGGATAGTCAATCAACAACTACCCATATTGCATCATGTCCCTTTTGGTTCTTTGGAAGTCCAGTGATGAAATCCATACCAATTTCATCCCATTTCCATTCAGGGATACGCAATGGCTGCAGAAGTCCAGCAGGTCTTTGGTGTTCAGCTTTCACACGACGACAGACGTCGCATTCTGCAACAAAGTGAGCAATTTCTGGTTTCATTCCACTCCACCAGAATCTTTGACGAAGGTGACAATACATCTTGGTACCACCAGGATGAATGGACAAAGGTGATTCATGAGCTTCATGAAGGATTATTTCTTTGATCTTCCGACTATTTGGCACCACTAGTCGGTTACTGAAGTAGAGGGTACCTTGATCATTGATGGAGAAACATTTAGCATCCCCACTTGCAACACGCTTCTTAATCTTGGTAATCTCATCACCTTGCTTCTGGGCTTCCTTGATTTGATCCTCAAGAGAATATTTTACTTCAAGGTTAGCGAGGAATCCACGAGGAACCACTTCAAGGTTAAGACACTTGATTTCCTCATAGAGAACAGGTTGAGCTCATGAAATCATCAGGTTATTACAATAAGACTTCTGACTTAGCACATCAGCAACAACATTGGCCTTGTCGGGTTGGTAGTTGAGACCCAAATCATAATCCCAACCATCGTCTTTGCCTGAGATTGAGCTCTGGCTGGGTGAAAAGATACTTTAGACTTTGATGGTCTGAGTAGAGTTCGCAACGATTACCAATGAGGTAATGTCTCCATTGCTTAAGAGCATGAACAATAGCAGCTAGCTCGAGATCATGGGTTGGATAATTATTCTCAAGTGGCTTTAGCTGCCGGGAGGCATACGCTACCACATGACCATCTTGCATCAACACACAATCGAGCCCTTGAAGAGACGCATCACAATCGACGACGAAGTCCTTGCTTGTGTCCAGGAGGACGAGCACAGCAGGAGTGGTTAGCTTAGTTTTCAAAATTTGAAAGCTTTGTTCTGCCCTTTCAGACCATTCGAACTTCTTATCTTTCTTAAGAAGATCAGTCATAGGCTTGGCAATCTTGGAGAAGTTCTCAATGAAGTGACGGTAGTATCCAACCATTCCAAGAAAATTTTGGACTTCCTTGACTGAGGTAGGTGACTTACATTCAAGAATGGTTTGAACCTTATCCGGAATGACAGCAACACCATTGGCTGAGACCACATGACCAAGAAATACGAGCTCTTGCAACCAAAACTTGCATTTGGAGAACTTGGCATAGAGACGATGTTCACAAAGTTTAGTAAATACTAAACGCAGATGTTCGGCATGCTCTTCTTCGGTCTTGGAATAGATTATAATATCATCTATGTAGACCACGACGAACTTGTCAAGATACTCCATAAAACCAGATTTCATGAGCCTCATAAAGGTGGCAGGGGAATTGGTTAACCCGAAGGACATCACTGTATACTAATAAAGACCGTAACGAGTTGTGAATGTCGTTTTTGGGATATGCTCTTTTCTGATTTTGATTTGATGATACCCCGACCTTAAATCCATCTTGGAGAAGACGGTAGCACCACTTAGTTGATCAAAGAGGTCATTGATCTGAGGAAGAGGATACTTATTCTTGATTGTCACCGCATTGAGTGGATGGTAATCAACGACCAATCTTGGAATATTTGTATCCTGCTTCTTGACAAAGATGGTAGGACAACCCCAAGAGGAGGTTCTAGGTTGAATATAACCTAGGACTTCTAGCTCTACAATTTGCTTCTTTAACTCCACCAACTCATGAGGGGGCATACGGTAAGGTCTTTTAGAGATAGGAGCAGTTCCAGGAACCAGCTCGAGGACAAACTCCACACTTTGATCAGGTGGCATGCCATGAAATTCTTTAGGAAAGACATCCGAGAAATCACAGACTGCCTGGACATCTTGAACTTCTAAAGGGGTAACTTTTCCATACCCTCCATGGCATACAACTCCGAAAACAGAACAGAAACTGCCGATGGGGACTTCGACCCATCAGACCAGTACTTGATTGTTATGCCAGTAGAGGAGGTCATGGTAACAGTCCTAAGTGCACAGTCAATGACGGCTCGATACTTGGATAACCAGTCCATGCTCAGAATGACATCAATGTCAGTTAACTTAAGTGCAATGAGGGATGTGGGAAACTTCTGGTATCCTATATCTATCTCAACCCCATGAGTAACCCAGATGGTCTGCCAACGAGACCTAGGAGTTCTAATCTCTAGAGGAGAACGCATTGCTTCAAAAGATATATCATGCACCCATGTGAGCTCTTGAGATATGAATGTATGCAATGTTCCAGAATCAAACAAAACTGTTGCTAGAATTGAATTGACACGAAGCATACCCAGAATGACGCTTGGATCTTCTTGATCTTCCTCAGCAGTCACATGAGTCAGGAGACCACGTCCAGCACCCTGAGCCTTATCATACTTCTTCGCCGGTTGATCATTGTGACCAGCAGCTCTTTGTGGACACTCTCTTGAGTAGTGACCAGGCTGACCACATGAGTAACAGGTAGTTCCAGAGAAGGAACCAGTAGGAGAATGATAACTTGCTCCACCAGTATTAGACTGTGGCGGACGAGGAGCATTACTAGTTGACTTGGTTGCATAAGGAGCACGAGGCACAACACTGTATGGAACAAAGACTCAACACTTCTTTTTGCCAGAGGAAGACGCACGAGAGTTCCCTTCTTCACGCTTCTGGGAAACCTCCATTTCCTTTCTTCCATGCTCTAGGGTAATAGCCTGGTTATGTAGTTCCTAGAAGGTTATGAACTTGAAAGGAAGAAACTCATAACAAACTGTAGGACTAAGCCCCTTACGGAATAGCTCTTGCTTATCTTCATCAATGGTCACATCCATGGGTGCATAACAAGCCAGGCGAGTGAACTCATGCCCATATGCTTCAATATCCATACGCCCCTAAGTCAGATCCAAAAACTCCCACCTTTTGAGATCCATGATGGGCTTAGGAATATAGGATGCACGGAAAGCTGCAACGAACTCCTCCCAGGTAACAACATGTCCTTGAGCTTGCATATCTAGATACCCATCCCACCAAACACAAGCCTCACCTTCCAACTGATAGGTGGCGAAGTTGACACGGTCATTCTGATGAACATGAATAGCACTAAACTTGCGCTCGATTGTGCATAGCCAATCATCAGAATCAAGGGGTTCCTTGGGGTGTTTGAAGATTGGAGGGAATGAGCGGATGAAATCCCCAAGTGTGACACAGTCGTCGGGGCGATGTTCAGTGTTCTGAGCCACATGCTCGAGAAGGTGTTCATTCCTCAAACGGTTGGTCTCAATATTGTTGAGAACCTCAACCATTGTTGGAGGTGGCGGAAGTTCATAATCAGCATTGTTGTGGCCTCGACGGCCAACAGAACCACGAGTACCCAAAGACATCCTAAGGAAAAAACAGAACCCGTGAGATTGGATCACCAAGAGAAATACATCAAAAGATGACATGAACCATATCGAACGGTCATGGTAGAATCAACCATATTAGTTGAGGTCACATCATAACACCAAGTATGGTAGTAGAACAAGCATACGAAATGTATACGCTACCAACTTAAATACAAACCATAACAATGGAATGCAAACATGGTATGATACCAACAAATCATAGGAGAAGAAAGGAGTTGAATTCCAAACACCCTTAGCAAGGTTGAAAACAATGCTTCAGATGCCCGGATATCTTGGAAACTCTGAGCTTTGCAACCGGATACGGGGTACTAGAAGAACAACCCAACCCCGTAGATCCTAGTAATTTGAAATGATAGACGAGAAGTGAAATTTTTTCAAACCAAACAAGGTAAGATAACTCAGCAATAGAACAACCCTGGATAAGGAGTAAAAAGAGTCCTATTTAGAGTTTTTCAAATAATTTTAACTTTCAAGTAGTTTTCACAAATACTAGACTCAACCTCGACCAGTAAGAAGGGTTTCCTACAGGTATTCCTGCTCTCATACCAAAATCTGTTACGACCCGGGATCAGGGTTAGATAAATACCAGATCTTCATCTGACATAAGCCTAACCTCGAGCTCGAAGCGTGCAGGGAATAATTCGATAACATTACAGAACATACAAACCATACATTATTAAGGTACACTCTTAGCAGAGCTACATACAAGTATTACAAACTAGGGGTCAAAGACCCATCAAACACCAAGCAACAGAAGCGAATACATTGTTCTAAACAACAAACTTAGCAAAGGGCCTAAGAGGCCTTAAAGATAACAAAACGACCCTTCCATAGATCCTAGGCTGCTACCCGGGAACCCCAACTACTCATCGACATCAACGTAGAAACCACCTTCTGTTGGAATAGCTTCATCTGTAGAAAAACATCAAGGAGGCAAGGCTGAGTACAGGATGTACTCCGCAAGACTTAATAACCTATGATACATTCTTGGTTTAGAAAGGCTTTCTGTGGTTACTTTGTAAAAGCCAGCTTTGTTTGAAAACAAGTGAGAGAAGAGGCTCGTCTAATCATATCATTTCCAAAAGGGGTAAGAAGACTACACTCTAGCTCTTTCAGACAGTCTTCATAAGCTAAGGACCTTTCAACCTGGAACACCCCCTCTAAGAACCCGGAGGAAGTAATTCCAAAACACTCATTAGTTGCCAAGTTTTATCATTAGGTTATATTTCTCTATGATCACAGAATCCATTCCCAAGTCATCCATAACCGTGGACACGGCTTTTCGAAAAGATTATAACCCTGCAGGGGTGCACAACTTTACCCACACGTACCAATCGACTCTTAATACCAAATTATTAGCCCTCTTCCTTGGAAGGCCGACAGAGGGTGGTTGACCATGACATTTACCTTGCTTTCGCTGAGACCATGAGTCACGCCCTAAGGAGATGCCGCCGTAAAGGGTCAAGTCCTGAAGTCGGTCCCTAGAGATGTACGCAGGGTTCAAAATTATGAAGGCCGTGCCTCTCTTGTTCCCGGCCACGCTTACCTACCTGTATGAATGCACCTCCAACACTGCCTTCGAGAACAACCAGAACGCATATGTCGAATGGAACGCCCGAACTATGTGACTCATGGAATCTACTAGGTAAGTTAGTGAGTCGATGGGGTTTCAAGGCCCCCGTGTGGTTGTACGCTTGTCTTGGTTCAAGAGGTGAGAACTCAGGTCTTAAGGGTGGCTAGCATGGGACTACAAAAACCACACCCAATGTGGCCTCCCATACCTGCCTTAGCATGTTTATTAACCATCTCCGATCATATCTCAACATCCTATCAAACTAGGTTCATCGCATCTCTGATGCATCATCCTCGATGGATCGGTCTTGTAATTCTAAGCATGGCTAAGCTTGACTTAAATATGGCACTAGCAACTCTCATAAGCTCAACCCTAGTTATGCTAGGAGCGGTGGATCGGTATATTGGTATACAAAGGACAACATGCAGGAGATAGGATACTCTATCTTAAACAAAGACCACATTGGAGTCGTATGCATATAGCAAGAATGAAATGCTTTGAAAACATAGGTTCAGAATGATGGGGTTACGCTTGGCTTGTCCGTCATTGAAACGGTACTGCTCTTCGGTGGCGTTGACTTCAGGTTCGGGCTCGGTTGCTATTCGTGAAGAACCAACGCCGGAAAGAAGAAGCAACAATCAACATATGGCATGTGCAATGCTCATACAATATGGATGATATGATGGATTGCATGTATTAGGGTAGCCCTAGATGCCACATCGATTTAAATGGGTTCGGAATGCCCTAGGTGGGCAAACCGTCGAACCCATGGTATTTAGGGGGTGTCGGTGTTCCTCTATGTAAAGTAAGGTTCAAAGTTGTATGAATATGAATGCTTACATTTTAAATGGTAGAGCTCATTTTTCTGACATTTTGCTATATTATACACATTTTTCTGATTTAAAATGAATTAGTTATGATTTTTCCCAATTTTATTCCATTTTTATAACATTTTTAAATAAATAAACATTTTTTGAATTATTAAAATTATTTTCCATCTGGCCCCACATGTCAGACTTTTATTAATTTTTGAAAACATTTCCAAAAAGAATAAAAACCTGATATGCTGGACCCACCCGTCAGTATTTCAATTAATAAAACAATTACAGAAAACATGTTAAAAAGAAAAAACTTTATGACCTCATGATGACGTCACCCTGACGTCATCAATGGAGGATCTCCTATGATGAACAAGGATCTCCCGATCCTTTGCGCGCGGGGCAGCAAGAGCAAGGGCGCTAGATGTGGGCATGCGCGCTGAACCTATTGGTGGCTGCGCCGCTCGAAATAGGTCACCGGAGCCACTCCGGTGACAAGCTTATGCGGCGGCGGCGGACGGTGATCGACGCAGAGACAACTGAGAGCGAGAGAAAGAGAGATAGAGGGTCCCTGGGGACTTCTGGCTCACCACGAGAGTGATGCCAGGGTCAGGGAAGACAGGGGAGGACGGACGGAGGCAAATCGACAGCGGACGGAGATCAGGAAGGTGACGACTTCGGGCTCGATTCCGGCCAGAGGAGAGCGTCCTAGCTTGCATGGCTTCATGAGAACAATGATGGCAACGAGGGGCTTCTCCTAGGCGTCGCAGTAACACGAGGGAAGGCCAAAGCTCCTGGGAGCTAGGGTTCCGGCGAGGTGAGGAGAAAGTGGGAGAAGAGAGCGAGGGTTCATCCTGACGGTGTTGAGGGGCCTTATAGGCGTCGGGCCGTTGGTGGCGTGCATCTTGGCGCGGGCGAGTATCTTGGCGCGGCGTATGGCGGCGGGGGCGCCACGCAGCTGGTCTGCGTCGTCGTCGATGAAGACAAAGGGGAGAGAGAGGGCCAAAGTGGTACGGGCCTCTAGCGGTATGACTTGGGCCCCGGGTGGGCTGGCTCGGGCTGCTGCTAGGCTGCAGAAAGGCCTGGGGAAGAGAGAGAGAAGGCCCAGGCTGGTTTTTGTTATTTTTTCTCTGAAATTCCTTTTCCATTTTCTTTTCCCTATTTATCTTGTGAATTCCATTTCAAACTGTTTTGTGCCATTTCAAAAATATAACCAAAACTTGAATTCATTTCCCAAGGTCATAATTGAACCCTGGTTCAAGTCAAAGTCCAAAACATTTTGGATTTCTGAAATAGAACCCATTTTTAGAGGGGTAAAAGAGAGGGAAAAATAGTGCATTAGGGTTTTGTTGATTAGAACCAATTGCATGTGTAATGCATGTATGCAATGCTCATGAACATGTTGTTTATTTATTAAACATAGAGGTGGTATGTTACACATTTGATCTGGCAACCTTGGGCATCGTGAACTGGAGCTTCCCAAATGTTTCTTCCTAATTGCGATTACGGTGACAGTGGTTGCCATGGTGATGACGGTCTTCATCTTCCATGCAATCGTTGCGACGATCTTGTTGAGCTTATTGATGTGCTTGCGGTTGAAGAGCTGCATTTGGAGGTGGTGCAACTTGCTCTTGCTCTTGGAGCGGTTGTTGACGAGGAAGAGGTACTTGGGCCTTTTGACAATCATGAGGAGGTGGAGCCTCTTTAGGTTGTTGTGGACAAAGGGGAGGCTTGTTCCTCGGGTGTTGTTGCGGGTTAGGCACTTGGGCCTCATAGCGAAGATCATGTTCTTGAGCCTCGTGACATTATGGGCGTCGATCAACTTGTACCACTTGACGCTCCATGTTTTTATGAGGTGGAGGAGGCGCCTCGTGGTGACCATGGTGTTGACGTGGTTGCTCAAGACAGCGATGACGAGGAGGAGGATCTTGGAGAGTGTCATGTTGTTGAAGAGCTTGTTCCTCCAAGTTGGAGTCATCACTTATTATGTCAAGTATGTGTCGCTGGCGATGGTGGTGGAATTGACGTTGTTCTTGATATTCTTCCTGTGGTTGCGCTTGTTGGATCACTAGTGCCCTTGCATGATGATGGTGGCCTTCGTGCCTTGCTTGGGGCCTTGAGAAGAAATCACCATCATAGCTTGTTGTTGTAGCGTGCCGTGGGGAAGGTACATAGTGCGAACAGCTTCCATCTTGAACCACGGGAGCATCATTGTGTCTTGGAGCACTTGGGTGATGATCTTGACAAAGAGGAGAATGGTGGCGCAACAAGCTTGAAGAGGTTGATGCGCGTGAGCGCGGTCTTGCCATTCTGTCAATGAGGAGTCGAAGCTTGTCATTTGTTTCGGCAACAGAGCATTGGAGCGCTTTGTTTTGATGGCCAAAGTTGTGTTGCATTGGATGCATTTGCCGTTTGATGCCATCCAAGCGGTTGTCGATGTTCTTGAACTCAGCTTGAGTCTTGCCAAATTGTTCATCTTGTCGCCTATCAAGAGCTTCACAACAATACGGAACTCTTGGCGGATGATGTAGTGACTTGCCCGCGTCATGTACGGTCCATGCTTATTGAGGAGGTGGTTGGTTCGACTCACCGTGCCTATCCATCATGCAAAACGCACAAGGATTATATATTGAAGTGGAATATGGTGGTGTTAGCCTTTTACCTCACCTTGGGGATTGCACCAAACTAGAAACCACAAGTGAGACCTATAAGCATGCAAAGTGAAATTGCAAAGAAACCTCGTACTATATAAAAAATAACTCTCCAAAAGCTTTTGGTGGAAGGTTAGGGTGGTGGAAAACCAAACTAAATGATCCAAAGAAAAGGTTATTGTTAAAGGTGGTAGAGAACCAAAGATCAAAAGCAAAAAGGAAATGATCTACCGAAACACAAGGATACACACACATGGAGACGGATGTGGTTATCACAACTATAAAAATGAGCAAAAAATGTCCTAACGAAGACTACGCTCGGTGTCGTGCCAACGCAAGGAGAGACAACAACGCGTTTGCCAAAAGAGAAATAAGCAACAGATTTGTGCACTTGCCTTGGTCGCGCTCTATCTCTCTCTTTTCTTACAAGCTTGAGACTCTTTTTTTATTGGGAGACTTTGTATCTTTGTATCTTTCTATTTTTATTTTTCTTTTTCAATTTTTTGATTCTTTTTCTCACTTTCAATACTACTATGTCAACTTTTGAATTTTCTTATGCACTCACACTTTCCAAGGACAAGTGCACAATGCTTAGGAAGATACAAGATGAGTTGCTCTCATAGGATAGATACACACAAGGAAGAAGGGTTAACAAGGTGGAGAAAGTTATACCTTCGGTTTTGACGACTTGCTACCGGTGTAGGGGCTGATGTTCGGGCATCGCGGTGTCGAGGAGCATGGTATGTGATGACTTGCAGAATCTTGATGTTAGTTGGGGCGAGACGCACACGAGGCACGAACACCACAAGAGGAAAAACTGACAAAATTGGGCAAATTAGAGATTTTGGTGGCCAAACCGACGGCGCTGGATCCTGTGCCAGAAATTTTAGCGGCAATTCTGGTTCGCCGGAACGTGCGCTGGAATTTTCGACAGCAGAACCGGTCCACTGGGCCTGGAGCAGATTTTAGTTCGTGATGAACACCAAAAGTCAGATCTATCAAAATTTTCGGAAATATTTCCAAATTGGGTTGGGGAATGGTTCTAGGAAGGTAGATTGGTACCCAAAGCAACATATATATATAACAAAACCACGAAAAACGCACCAAATCCAGGGATCAATCTGAAGGCAATTTGGGGCTCTTTTTTGGGGGGAGGTTCAAATTTTGGGTGGATAGAAGAAAAAATTGTGGGGGAATTCGTGAGCAACGAAGCTCTTGATACCAATATGTTGAGGGAAAACCTCTAGGGTGGCCCGATCTTTCACGAATCCCTTGAAATTGAGGAGGGGGATGAGGGAGAGGATGAAATCTACGAACTCACGCACGAAGAACACAATGAACACATGCACACGCGAAGACACAATACACACCTATAGCTCACGCCGGCGATGACTGGTCCAACGCAATCCCTAGGATCAGCATCGGCCGGAGGTCTCTCTCTCGAACTAGCACGGTGAGTAGGGAGTCTCATTGAGATCTCGACGTCTAGGAAAAGGGACTCCGATGCCTAGGCCTTGTACAACGAGGGAGGCTCGATGCAAACTGCAACAAGGTTGGGGGATAATTGGTGCTCCTTCAAGGAGATGAGACTATGAATTCGGGAGATCCACAAGGGTGTCTTATAATTCCAATTATCCAAGTCTGAGTAATACAAGGGGTGTGATGGCTATATATAGGCCAACCACTAAATCAGGGGTAGTTTGGGTACAAAAAGGGTAAAAACTGGATGAAATAGGAATATTCTCGGGCATCAAACCCATGATGACTTTCGAGGGGCAATTCTAGCGATAAGTCTGGTGGCGCCGGAAATTCCGGTCGCCGCTGGAAATTCCGAACAAAACCAGAATGGCTCACATAGACACAGTTTGGTCGGCGCCAGTTGGTTTCGGTGGGTGCCGGTATTTTCGGTCGCTAGTCTAGTCCGCTGGAGTGTGCGCTGGAAATTCCAATGGGAATTCCGGTCTGCTGAGCCTGGCGCTGGTTTGGTCTGGACCTTCGTCTTGCGATGGCTTGGCTCCTTCTCTTGGCATTTCTTCATGGGGTTCATACCTGATGATGCATAGGGTATTGGACTGATTAAACAACATGAACATATTAATTAATTGTTGTGGCCCTGGTTCCGCTTAATATTGCCTAATTGCATCACATCTTTGCCATGTCATGCATCATACATGTCTCATGCCCGATCTTCTGCCATAGTATTAAATAGTGCATCCCGGTGTTCCTTTTAGTGCTTTGATTCTTCACGGATTAGGTCATTGAGAGGATGTGAGCATTCTCCCCCTTTCTACCTATTTTTCATTTGTAGTCTTTACTTCCTCCTATTGATCTATTTATATCCGTGTTGTGATTCTTTAGTTTCCGTACCACTTATATCCCTTGCAGCCTCTATATTGCCTTGGACACATCCTATTGCCTGTTCATTGCTAGATAGTCGGCCTTGCGAGTCGTAGTTGCTTGCTCAGGTGCTGCTTCACGTCGTTGTTGTTCCATCGTTGTCAGGAGATTGACACATAATTAATGGTGGATATGATCATGGCTTTAATTATAACTTGACAATTAAAATTCTGGAAATAGATATAATGCAGAGGCACCAGTGGGTAATAGTCAATATTTGGTTTTTATCCGCCCACTTGTGTCCACCTAGGACCGGAGTTCTTGACACCTGTTCTGAGGTCCAGCGCTAACCACAGGTGGGTGTGTGGGCACCCCATCGGGTTACTACCGGATTTCAAAGTACTGTGCTAGGGGCCACAAGTAGTTTGGGGCTTTATTACTAACATGTACTTATGCCATGCTTTACTTCTTTATTTATGATTGTGCGTGGAGCGCCTGTACTATTTAGGAATGCGGAATGTTTTTGTGGTATCGACAAGCCCAGTCACACTTTCGGGTTCCAAGTCGTTTACAGCCATTGAAGAAAACCCTGGGCCCGTCTTGGAGCCGGACGACTTTGTTGTGGGTACCTTAGCGCGGTGGCCCCCATGTACTTTCTTTTGGTTTGGGAAACATCGTGTCCGAATCCATGTCGCATACGGTTGGGTGTATGTTCAGGATCTTGCTCATATTCAGATTTGACAACAAGGGTTGAAGTGCGTGTGGATACTTCGGTGACCCTTGCAGGGTTAAATCTTTTCGAAAAGATGTGTCTGCGGTTATGGATGACTTGGAGCACAGTTTCCAATCATAGACAACTATAACTAAATAATTGTTGTTATAATTTTACTTCTACCTGATATGAGTAGTATGTTGGATAACCACCATGCAAAGAATGAATAAAACTGCCAACTGTGTGAGTTTCCTCGGCATGACTTCCTCGTTTGGTCTCGAGGGGGAAATACCAGGATGGGTTTGTTTTGGTGGTAGTATCAAGTTGGTTCCAAATATGTCTTTCTTATCCCTCTATGATAGCCAATAGTGTATTGAGTCTCTATAGGTTGTTTAGTGCATGCTTCAGTGCCGCTTCAGTCCACCATACCTATGTAGGCGAGAGTCGCCGAATTCTAGACTCGCCATGTACTGGCCTATGTACTAACCTCTCTCTTTTTCCTTTGCCCTATGTTAGCACCCCTTTTGTTTTAGAAGGTTTTAGATCGATGTTTTTAGGATGGTTATCCTTCCGTCTTGGCCTAGCAGGGTTATGGACGCCATTGGTTAGAGCTCTTAGCCCCATTTGCTTCTTATACGTACTCGGATGTGTATCGTTTTCAAGGTGATTTGGATCTTTGTTTTGTATATTTGTATTCTTGACTCATTGAGTCACTGTTGTATATATATGTTCTATGGGTTCCATCATGAACTATTGTGTAATGATATTACTTTGTTTTCCACCCGCACGCAAGTGCCTGGTGGGCATCTTTGAATCGTTTCTATGCGGGTTTGGCGGGAATCACTAAAACTTGCATAGGGCCGATTCGAGGGTGTTAAATCCATACCCGAATGTTGTATCATTTTCAATATGATTTGGATCTTTGTACTATATATTTGTATTCTTGAATTGTTTAGTTATTGATGTATATATATGTTCTTGTGGGTTCCATCCTGGACTATTGTGTAAGGGTATTACTTTGTGTTCCACCCGCACGCAAGTTCGTGATGGGCATCTTTGAATCGTTTCTATTCGGGTTTGGCAGGAATCACAGAAATCTGCATAGAGCTGATTCGAGGGTAGTACAATGACCACAATTCATGTGTTCTTTTCCTAAACCACATTGATCCACATGACTACACACACTCCAGTGGATTCTGTGATGCAACTTCTGCCACACTGGTGCAACATGCAATGTGGAAGCTGCTTTCGAAAGTGTTTTTGGTCTTTGTGACTATGGTTTGCCACATGGAGTCCCTAGAGTCATTACATGTATTATTTTCCTAAACCACATTGATCCACATGACCACATTGCATGTGTTATTTTCCTAAACCACATTGATCCACATGACCACACACACTAGTGGATTCTGTGATGCAACTTCTGCCACACTGGTGCAACATGCAACGTTGAAGCTACTTTCCTAAGTGTTTTTAGTCTCTGTGACCATGGTCTAACACATGGAGTCCCTAGAGTCATTGCATGGCTTCTTTTCCTAAACCAAATTGATGCACTAGAGTCATTGATCCACGTGACCACTTTGCATGATTTCTTTTCCTAAGCCACATTGATCCATATGACCACACACACACTCAAGTCAATTCTGTGATGCAACTTCTGCCACACTGGTGCAATATGCAATGAGGAAGCTGCTTTCCTAAGTGTTTTTGGTCTCTCTGACAATGGTTTGACACATGGAGTCCCTAGAGTCATTGCATGTGTTCTTTTCCTAAACCACATTGATCCACATGACCACATTACATTTGTTCTTTTCCTAAATCACATTGATCCACATGACCACACACACTTCAGTGGATTCTGTGATGCAACTTCTGCCACACTGGTGAAACATGCAATGTGGAAGCTGCTTTCCTAAGTGTTTTTCGTCTCTGTGACCATGGTTTGACACATGGAGTCCCTAGAGTCATTGCATGTGTTCTTTTCCTAAACCACATTGATCCACATGACCACACTACATGTGTTGTTTTCTTAAACCACATTGATCCACATGACCACACACACTCTATTGGATTCTGTGATGCAAGTTCTGCCACACTGGTGCAACATGCAATGTGGAAGATTCTTTACTAAGTGTTTTTGGTCAATGTGACCATGGTTCTATAGTCATTGCATGTGTTTTATTCCTAAACCACATTTATCCACTAGAGTCATTGATCCACATGACCACATTGCATGTGTTCTTTTCGTAAACCACATTGATGCACATGACCACACACTCCAGTGGATTGTGTGATGCAACGTCTGCAACACTAGTGCAACATGTAATGTGGATGCTGCTTTCCTAAGTATTTTTTGTCTCTATGACCATGGTTTGACACATGGAGTACCTGAGTCATTGTATGTGTTCTTTTCCTAAACCACATTGATCCACATGACCATATTGCATGTGTTCTTTTCCTAAACCAGATTGATAAACATGACCACACACACTCAAGTGGATTCTGTGATGCAAGTTCTGCCACACCGGTGCAACATGCAATGTGGAAGTTGCTTTCCTGTGTGTTTTTGTCTCTGTGACGATGGTTTGACACATGGAGTCCCTAGAGTCATTGCATGGCTTCTTTTCCTAAACCAAATTGATACACTAGAGTCATTGATCCACATGACCACTTTGCATGTTTTCTTTTCCTAAACCACATTGATCCACATGACCACGCACACTCAAGTGGGTTATGTGATGCAACTTATGCCACACTGGTGCAACATGCAATGTGGAAGTTGCTTTCCTAAGTGTTTTTGGCCTCTGTGACCACGGTTTGACACATGGAGTCCCTAGAGTCATTGCATGTTTTCTTTTCCTAACCCACATTGATCCACATGACCAGACACACTCTAGTGGATTCTGTGATGCAAGTTCTGCCACACCAGTGAAACATGCAATATGGAAGCACCTTTACTAAGTGTTTTTGGTCTCTATGACCATGGTTTGACATATGGAGTCCCTAGAGTCATTGCATGTGTTCTTTTCCTAAACCACATGGATCCACGTGACCACAAACACTCAAGTGGATTCTATGATGCAAGTTCATCTACACCAGTGCAACATGCAATGTGGAAGCTGATTTCCTAAGTGTTTTTGTGTCTGTGACCATGCTTTGACACATGGTGTCCCTAGAGTCATTGCATGTGTTCTTTTCCTAAACAACATTGATCCACTAGAGTCATTGATCCACATGACCACATTGCATGTGTTCTTTTCCTAAACCACATTGATCCACATGACGACACAATCTCATGTGGATTCTGTGATGCAACTTCTGCCACACTAGTGCAACATGCAATGTGGAAGCTGCTTTCCTAAGTGTTTTTGGCCTCTGTGTCCATGGTTGGATACACGGAGTCCCTAGAGTCATTGCATGTGTTCTGTTCCTAAACCACATTGATCCACATGACCACATTGCATGTGGTCTTTTCCTAAACCACATTGATCCACATGACCATACACACTTCAGTGGATTCTGTTATGCAAGTTCTTCCACACTAGTGAAACATGCAATGTGGAAGCTCCTTTACTAAGTGTTTTTGGTCTCTGTGACCATGGTTTCACACATGGAGTCCCTAGAGTCATTGCATGTGTTCTTTTCCTAAACCACATTGATCCACATGACCACCCACAATCCAGTGGATTCAGTGATGGCAGTTCTCCCACCCCGGTGCAACATGCAATGTGGATGCGTCTTTACTAAGTGTTTTTGGTCTATTTGACCATGGGTTGGCACATGGAGTCCCTAGAGTCATTGCAAGTGTTTTTCCTCAACCACATTGATCCACTAGAGTCATTGATCAACACGACCACATTACATCTGTTCTTTTCCTAAACCACATTTATCAACATGACCACACACATTCTTGTGGATTCTTTCATGCAACTTCTGCAACACTGGTGCAAGATGCAATGTGGAAGCTACTTTCCTAAGTGTTTTTTGTCTCCGTGACCATGGGTTGACACATGGAGTCCCTAGAGTCATT
This sequence comes from Avena insularis, assembly GCA_023614405.1. NCBI lineage: Eukaryota > Viridiplantae > Streptophyta > Magnoliopsida > Poales > Poaceae > Avena > Avena insularis. The sequence goes on from CM042694.1 coordinate 327,170,683, forward strand.
GCATGTTTTCTATTCCTAAAGCACTTTGATCCACATGACCACATTGCATGTGTTCTTTTCCGAAACCGCATTGATACACATGACCACACAAACTCAAATGGATTCTATGATGCAAGTTCTGCCACACCGGTTCAACATACAATGTGGACCCGTCTTTACTAAGTGTTTTTGGTCTATTTGACCATGGGTTGACACATGGAGTCCCTAGAGTCAATGCAAGTGTTTTTTCGTAAACCACATTGATCCACTAGTCATTGATGCACATGACCACATTACATGTGTTCTTTTCCTAAACCACATTGATCCACATGACCACACACATTCTTGTGGATTCTTTTATGCAGCTTCCGCCACACTAGTGCAACATGCAATGTGGAAGCTACTTTCCTAAGTGTTTTTTGTCTCCGTGACCATGGTTTGACACATGGAGTCCCTAGAGTCATTGCATGTGTTCTATTCCTAAACCACATTGATCCACATGACCACATTCCATGTGTTCTTTTCCGAAACCACATTGATCCACATGACCACACACACTCTAGTGGATTCTTTGATGCAACTTTTGCCACATTGGTGTAACATGCAATGTGGAAGCTGATTTCCTAAGTGTTTTTGTGTCTGTGACCATGCTTTGACACATGGTGTCCCTAGAGTCATTGCATGTGTTCTTTTCCTAAACCACATTGATCCACAGGACCACATTACATGTGTTCTTTTCATAAACCACATAGATCCACATGACCAGACACACTCCAGTGGATTCTGTGATGCAACTTTTGCCACACTGGTGCAACATGCAATGTGGAAGATGCTTTCCTAAGTATTTTTGCTCTCTGTGACCATGGTTTGAAACATGGAGTCCCTAGAGTCATTGCATGTGTTCTTTTCCTAAACTATATTGATCCACATGACCATATTGCATGTGGTCTTTTCCTGAACCGCATTGGTCCACATGACCAAACACACTCCAGTGGATTATGTGTTGCAAGTTCTACCACACCGGTGTAACATGCAAAGTGGAAGCTACTTTACTAAGTGTTTTTGGTTTATGTGACCATGGTTTGACACATGGAGTCCCTAGCGTCATTGCATGTGTTCTTTTTTTAAACCATATTGATCCACATGACCACATTGCATGTGTTCTTTTCCTAAATCACATTGATCCACATGACCGCACACACTCCAGTGGATTCTATGATTCAACTTCTGCCACAGTTGTGAAACATGCAATGTTGAAGCTGCTTTCCTAAGTGTTTTTACTCTATGTGACCATGGTTTGACACATGGAGTACCTAGAGTCATTGCATGTGTTCTTTTCCTAAACCACATTGATCCACTAGAGTCATTGATCCATATGACCACATTGCATTTGTTATTTTCCTAAACCACAGTGATCCAAATGACCACACACACTCAAGTGGATTCTGTGATCCAACTTGTACCACACTAGTGCAACATGCAATGTGGAAGCTGCTTTCCTAAGTGTTTTTGGTCTCTATGACTATGGTTTGACACATGAAATCCCTATAGTCATTGCATGTGTTATTTTCCTAAACCACATTGATCCACATGACAACATTGCATGTGTTCTTTACCTAAACCACATTGATCCACATGACCACACACACTCTAGTGGATTCTATGATGCAACTTTTGCCACAATGATGCAACATGCAATGTGGAAGATGCTTTACTAAGTGTTTTTGGTCTATGTGACCATGGTTTGACACATGGAGTCCCTAGAGTCATTGCATGTGTTTTCCTCCTAAACCACAATGATCCACTAGACTCATTGATCCACATGACAACATTGCATGTGTTCTTTTCATAAACCACATTGATGCACATGACCACACACATTCCATTGGATTCTGTGATGCAACTTCTACCACACTAGTGCAACATGCAATGTGGAGGTTGCTCTTCTAAGTGTTTTTTGCCTCTGTGACCATGGTTTGGCACATGGAGTCCCTAGAGACATCGCATATCTTCTTTTCCTAAAACACATTGATCCACATAACCATATTGCATGTGTTCTTTTCTAAAACCACATTGATCCACATGACCACACACACTCTAGTGGATTATGTGATGCAACTTCTGCCACACTGGTGCAACATGCAATGTGGAAGCCGCTTTCCTAAGTGTTTTATGTCTATGACCATGGTTTGACACATGGAGTCCCCTAGAGTCATTGCATCTTTTCTTTTCCTAAACCAAATTAATCCACAAGAGTCATTGATCGACATGAGCATATTGCGTGTGTTCTTTTCCAAAACCACATTGATCTAGATGACCACACACTTTCTAGTGTATTCTATGATGCAACTTCTGCCACACTGGTGCAACATGCAATGTGGAAGCTGCTTTCGTAAGTGTTTTTGCTCTATGTGACCATGGTTTGACAGATGGAGTCCCTAGAGTCATTGCGTATGTTCTTTTCCTAAACCACATTGATTCACTAGAGTCATTGATCCACATGACCACATTGCATGTGTTCTTTTCCTAAACCACATTGATCCACATGACCACACACACTCAAGTGGATTCTATGATGCAACTTCTGCCACACTGGTGCAACATGCAATGTGGAAGCTGATTTCCTAAGTGTTTTTGGTCTCTATGACCATGGTTTGACACATGGAGTCCCTAAGTCATTGCATGTGTTCTTTTCCTAAACCACATTGATCCACATGACAACATTGCATGTGTTCTTTTCCTAAACCACATTGATCTATATGACCACATTGCATGTGGTCTTTTCCTATACCACATTGATCCACATGACCATACACACTCCAGCGGATTCTGTGATGCATGTTCTGCCACATCGGTGAAACATGCAATGTGGAAGCTCCTTTACTAAGTGTTTTTCTCTCTGTGACCATGGTTTGACACATGGAGTCCCTAGAGGCATTCCATGTGTTCTGTTCCTAAACCACATTGATCCACATGACCATATTGCATGTGTTCTGTTCCTAAACTACATTGATCCACATGACCACACACAATCCAGTGGATTCTGTGATGGCAGTTCTGCCACACCGGTGCAACATGCAATGTGGATGCGTCTTTACTAAATGTTTTTGGTCTATTTGACCATGGGTTGACACATGGAGTCCCTAGAGTTAGTGCAAGTGTTTTTTCCTAAACCACATTGATCCACTAGAGTCATTGATCCACACGACCACATTACATGTGTTATTTTCCTAAACCACATTGATCCACATGACCACACACATTCTTGTGGATTTTTTCATGCAACTTCTGCCACAGTGGTGCAACATGCAATGTGGATGCTACTTTCCTAAGTGTTTTTTTGTCTCCGCGACCATGGTTTCAAACATGGAGTCCCTAGAGTCATTGCATGTGTTCTATTCCTAAACCAGATTGATCCACATGACCACATTGCATGTGTTCTTTTCTGAAACCACATTGATCCACATGACCACACACACTCTAGTGGATTCTTTGATGAAACTTTTGCCACACTGGTGTAACATGCAATGTGGAACCTGATTTCCTAAGTGTTTTTGTGTCTGTGACCATGGTTTAACACATGGAGTCCCTAGAGTCATTGCATGTGTTCTTTTCGTAAACCACATTGATCCACTGGAGTCATTGATCCACATGACCACATTACATGTGTTCTTTTCATAAACCACATAGATCCACATGACCAGACACACTCTAGTGGATTCTGTGATGCAACTTCTTCCACACTGGGGCAACATGCCATGTGGAAGATGCTTTCCTAAGTATTTTTGCTCTCTATGACCATGGTTTGAAACATGGAGTCGCTAGAGTCATTGCATGTGTTTCTTTTCCTAAACCACATTGATCCACATGACCACATTGCATGTGGTCTTTTCCTGAACCACGTTGATCCACATGAACAGACACACTCCAGTGGATTCTATGTTGCTAGTTCTACCACACCAGTGTAACATGCAATGTGGAAGCTACTTTACTAAGTGTTTTTGGTTTATGTGACCATGGATTGACACATGGAGTCCCTAGCGTCATTGCATGTGTTCTTTTCCTAATCCACATTGATCCACATGACTACATTGCATGTGTTCTTTTCCTAAACCACATCGATCCACGTGACCGCACACACTCCCATGGATTCTGTGATGCAACTTGTGCCACACTTGTGAAACATGCAATGTTGAAGCTGCTTTCCTAAGTGTCTTTACTCTCTGTGACCATGGTTTGACACACGGAGTCCATAGAGTCATTCCATGTGTTCTTTTCCTAAACCACATTGATCCACATGACCACATTGCATGTGGTCTTTTCCTGAACCACATTGATCCACATGACCAGACACACTCCAGTGGATTCTGTGTTGCTAGTTCTACCACACCAGTGTAACATGCAATGTGGAAGCTACTTTACTAAGTGTTTTTGGTTTTATGTGACCATGGATTGACACATGGAGTCCCTAGCGTCATTGCATGTGTTCTTTTCCTAAACCACATTGATCCACATGACCACATTGCATGTGTTCTTTTCCTAAACCACATTGATCCACATGACCGTACACACTCCCGTGGATTCTATGATGCAACTTCTGCCACACTTGTGAAACATGCAATGTTGCAGCTGCTTTCCTAAGTGTTTTTACTCTCTGTGACCATGGTTTAACACATGGAGTCCCTAGAGTTATTGAATGTGTTCTTTTCCTAAACCACATTGATCCACGTGACCACACACACTCAAGTGGATTCTGTGATGCAACTTCTACCACACTGGTGCAAATGCAATGTGGAAGCTGGTTTCCTAAGTGTTTTTGGTCTCTGTGACCATGGTTTGACACATGGAGTCCCTAGAGTCATTGCATGTGTTCTTTTCCTAAACTACGTTGATCCACATGATCACATTGCATATGTTCTTTTCCTAAACCGCATTGATCCACATGACCACACACACTCCAGTGGATTCTGTGATGCAGCTTCTGTGACACTGGTGCAACATGCAATATGGAAGCTGCTTTCCTAAGTGTTTTTAGTCTCTATGACCATGGTTTGACACATGAAGTCCCTAGAGTCATTGCATGTGTTCTTTTCCTAAAACACATTGAGCCACTAGAGATATTGATCCACATGACCACTTTGCATGTGTTCTTTTCGTAAACCACATTGATCCACATGACCACACACACTCAAGTGGATTATGTGATGCAACTTCTGCCACATTGGTGCAACTTTCAATGTGGAAGCTGCCTTCCTAAGTGTTTTTGGTCTCTGTGACCATGGTTTGAGACATGGAGTCCCTAGATTCACCGCATGTGTTCTTTTCCTAAACCACATTGATCCACATGACCACATTTCATGTGTTCTTTTCCTAAATGACATTTGTTGAGGGTCAACCTCGAGGGTGGACCGATCTTTCATGAATCCCTTTCAAATCGAGGGGGAAGTGCGGGGGAAGGAGAGGAGGGACGAACACGATGAACACACGCACGAAGAACATGATGAACACACTCACGTAAATCCACGATGGCGGTGACTGGTCCGACGCAATCCCTAGGATCGGCGTCGAGCGGAGGACTCTCACTCGAACCGGCACGGTGAGTAGGGAGACTCAGTGAGATCTTGACGTCTAGGCAAAGGGACTCCAATGCCTAGGCCTTGTACAATGAGGGAGGAGCGATCCAAATTCCAACAATATTTGTGATATTTGGGTGCTCCTCAATCAAGGAGCATGAGGCAAGAATTAGATAGATCCACAAGGGTGTCCACTAATTCCAAATATCATGCCTAGGGTTTACAATAGAGGTGGGGGACTACATATAGGCCAGCCACTAGTTTAAGGGTAGTTTATGCAATAAAGGGTAAAGTTTGGATGAATTTTGGGTTACATGGGCTGAAGGCCCAAAAGGCTTTCACATGCATGGGTGACTTACACCAGAGACTCTGGTGCCTGGGGATGGAGACTCCAGGCTGGCGATCAGACTCCGGTGCCGACTCTAGGACGGCATACAGAGATTTCCAGTGAGGGGTTTAGAGTCTTGGCCGGAGTCCTGGGGATGGAGACTCCGAGGTGTAAGGCCGGATACTCCGGGGTAGCTGGGTCGAAGACTCTGGGGTGCGCGGAAACTCCAGGAGTGGCAATGCTCTCCAGTGAAGACTCCGTGGGGGTGTACTGAACGCTCCTGGCAGGGGTCCGGAGACTGGTCTGGAGTCCACGTCGGAGACTCCGGGGCTTCAGCTCCAGTAGCTTCTTCGTCTCGTCCTGCTCCTTGTACCTCATCATGGGGGCTTCATAGCTGATAATGCAAAGCGTAGTTGCATGAAGTAGCAAGCCATCCAAAGATGTATCAAAGTCACACGAGGAGAGGAGCAAGTTAACCTTTTCTTGTAGTAGGTTAGCTCGGGCTCAAGTCATTGGTCTACTTGGGTAACTTGGTGGTGTAGATGTAGGAGCGTCCGTAGGACGGGCTGCATGATACCTTCGATCAGATTACATATGTAGTGTAGCTTCTTTTTCCCTAATAGACCTAGGTTATCGAATCCTCGGGAAGCGAATGCATAGTGAAGTTACTTTAATGGACCTTCGGGAGTTTTAGAATTCCTTTGTGTTTTTACCGGACCAATATCTTGCACCTTTTTGTTGTTTTCAATGATGGAGAGAGAGGGCATAGGGCGTTCGGTTTCACCTGTAGCTGTGCAAAACATCTGATGGGAATAAAGATAGAAATAAAGTATGCATGTACTTGGCTAGAGCAAGATAAATTATATGTGGACAGTGCATCCATAATTGCTATTGCCTCCGCAACCGCTTATAACAATAACCTACTAGTCTCATCCATAGAAGAAAGAGAACTAATGTTATGCATAGTGATGTCACCGTTAATCCCAAGTAAATCCCTCACATACAGCCATACTGCCCCTTCTATCACTGAGGTTCCCAACGTCCAGATTAGTCATTACTCATACTCCCTATACCTGGATCAACCCTCGGGGTCTTGGGTACCTGACAAGTCCTTGGATTGAGGCAAGAGAAGATACCATAATCATCATCTCATAGAAACTAATACATGATCTCATCTATGATAAATAACATGCACGATTGCTACATGGCTAGGCAGAAGCCCTTAGCCCAAGGAGAATTACTCACACACAGAGATGAGATCAACAATCACAAACATTGTAACGAAAATCATAAGATTGATAGCAATAGTCTTACAATGTCGCCAATCAAAGAAGAGATCTACTATTACAAGTGGTGGAATATGGCTATGGAGATGGAGAAGGGTTTTGAGATCTGGAGGCAGCTGGTGATCTGTGCCAGAGATTTTTTTGGCGAGGTCTGGCTTGTTTTCTCGTCGCACGAGGTTTCTTTATATAGGGGTACCTTCATGAAAGTTGTTCTGTTTGACCTAATGGTGGCGTCGCCAACTATACGACTGGAGCTATACGGATAGAATTTTTGCTCCGGTCATAAAGTTGGTCGTTAAAGCGTCTGTCTCCGCTTTACGGCTTCTAGTTTCTTCTGGTTGGAAATCTCATATCTTTGATTTTAATGTAGTGATTCCCATCTTCTAACGACATTATCTGCGTAGAAAAAATATAAAAGAAAGGATTGCATACCCCTCTAAATATTAGGCATTAGTGGCAGGGTTTAGAGAGATATTTCATCAAAAATATGAATAATATCCTGTTTAAATGTGGATGTAGATGTCTATATTTCAGATCCATCAACCTCTCCAATCTTAAACTTGATCGTCCCCGAGCAAGAAAACCAAAATCAAAAAAAGGAACCCAGCATTTAAATTCAAATAACGAGATGGTGATCTTACTAATGATTGGTATACTCATGTTTCCTCCACTTCATAAATCTGAAAAACTTTAGCATAGATAGAGTAATGGGAAGAATATCATACGGGTTTGATGCATCCTCATAGTGCATCAAAATTATTGTTAGCATGGATGATTTAAACGAGTAAACTTTATTCCATGTCATGTAATCGACTCATAGGCTTGCCTTTGAATAATAAAGTATAATCATGTAAATTAAGAGTGTGAGAGTTGTCATGAAAGCATATACACTAGAGTATCTCAATTCTCCCACATCAATAAATCAAGACTTTTGAAGCACTACTTTTCTATTCATTGTCCTTCAAGAATTTCAGTTTTTAAGTAATTGAGAGCATGTCAAAGATTTTATTAGTTTATCGGGCTGTGATGGAAACTCGTGGCATCACTAAGGTTTTTGTTCCTTTGGCATAATGATTACTCATAATAGCCACAGGAGTGATTCCATCATGATTACAGCTACACGGGAGTGCGAAGAATCTTACCCACTATAGCATTGCTTCTACAAGTGTTTAATCAACTCATAGCCGAAATCTAGGAGTTTCCTCCATGAAGATCGTTACTAGGCCAGCGGAGTTGTTGGCATCCCATGAAGTTTGACACGCATAAAGCTATATCATTCTTATGATTAACAAGTCAAACATTGGCATGCTCACAAAAGCCGCTAAACATTAATTCAATCTAACAAATCCTTTCAGAGAGAGCTATCAAGTCAATCAAAATTTTCAGTGGTGTTGAGTGTCTCTAGAAATAAACCTTCAAGACTAAGCACTACAACACCCAAGCCTTCAGTTGTGAGACTTTTTCTTATTACAATTGTTTAGCAATTCTTAGGCAAGACTTGGTTAATTACTAGAGCTGGAACAAAATGAACCCAATAAAATAACCATGCAAACAAAAAATCTTACTACGATACAAAGACTCACTCCACCAATATAATATCTTAATATTTACTACTAACTAGCATGGGTTTCTCAAACTTCAAAAGTGGGGAGTCATAAGCCATACCTCTCATGTTTGGTTCCACTTCTCTCTTCCTTTTTTTATTTGCTTCTTGGAAACTCAAAGTCGATCACTCTCCTGCAAACATATGACGACCTCGAGGCAGAAAGAAAAGAAAGAGCGAAAATAAGGAAAAAGGGAGAAATTTGTGATTTTTAAGAGAGGGAATTTAAAGAATAGAAAATTGGCGGCAAAGCTCATCTAGAAAATCTCGAAAGAAAATAGAAAGAACTAGAAAATAAAGTTTTGGGGAAACCAACACGAGTGCTTATAAACTCAAATAAAAACGCAACCTCGAAATAAAATCAAATGAATGCCAAATAAAGATACATGAGGAAACTTCCCCAAGCTTAGGCTTTTGCAAGCCCTTCAAATCATTATGGTGGTGGGAAAAAGTCGTTACTCTAGTTTGAAAATTGAGTTGAGAGGTTACTAGTTGATTCTCAGAGGTTCAAAGAGAGGCTATGCATCCTCTCCACAGTCCCTCAAATTCCTTGGAAATCTTTGTATGTGGCGAATCGGGTTTGTGGCTGCTCCTCTTGGTATGGAACTTCTTGGTCCTCCTCTTGGTCCTCATCCTCCTCCAGAATATCTTCCTCGGGTTGGTGTTGCTCAACCTGCAAGTCATATACCAAACGTCCTTCCTTGATAGAGAAAAGACCATTAGGAATAGGAGCGGGGTAGAGATGCCCAGCTCCAACAATATGCAGATAATAAACACCACCTCTCCTAGTGAGCATTCCATAGGCTCTCAAAGTGGAGAAACCAACACGTGTCTCACCTAGCACGGGTTGCAAATCACCTAGGTTGATGCCTAGGGCAGTGGCAAGCACGGTGATGACGCCTCCAACTATGATTGGCCCTTTGCTTTGGGAGGCTTGGTGCTCTAGGTAGCGCACAAGGATGGCACCCAAGTTGAGTGACATGTTGCAGTTGATGTAAGAAACCTTTGCAAGGACTAGGATGTCCTCCTAATTGAGTCTCGTGAACTCATTGCATGCCTGCAAGGTGTTAGCAATAACATAGAACAAATAGCGAATTGTAGGATGTTGAATATTCTTCCACTTGTTCACTTTAGTAGTGAAACTCATTCCATTATAGTATTATTCAGGGGAAGGACTTAAGCCAGTAAAGGATGCGCGTAAGGCATGAACATCATTATTTGGCAAATTAAAACATGTGCACCATTCATCTAATGTTAAAGTGTAGTTGTTGTTCATCAGTCAGAAAGAAATAGTGTCCTCTCCTTGCCATTGTTTAATGGTGCTTTGCAACGAACCTAGAAATTCAATGGTTAAGCGGCGATAAGTAGGTACATCATTGTACACAAAGTTTAGCAGGACAACTCTATTGCAAAGTAAATCAAAGTCATCAGAAATACCGAGTTGGTTCAATATAATGGGGCAAGCCCACTTGGTAGCCTTCACTTCGCGGTTTTTGATCCTATTGAAGCAATCACGTTGGGTCTCATCCTTGAACTTGATCCCCATGCATTCCTGAGCGGCTGCCCGAGAAGCGCTAGCGGTGGCACGAGCATGAGTTTGGATCCTTGTGTTCATCATCTAAAACATTGAAGAAAGACAAAAAAAAAACTTTTTTATCCAACAATAGTAAGTACAATATATTCCTCATCATAGCACACTAAAGAATCTCCTCAAAATAATAATCTAGGCAAGAAAATCATGGCAATTGATTCATAGTAGGTCTCACCCTAGATTTATAATGACAATAGATAAGAGATGAATTTGCAAAAAGTAATTGGAGGATCAGAGGAGAAACATACTACAGATCACTCGTGTGCGAGGAAATCAAACAAAATTGAGTGGAGATGACGATCTCTTGAGGTTTTGAGAGAGTTTGGAGGTAGAAGAGAGAAAAAGGATTGAAGTTTTGTACCTTCCCAAGCGATTTTGTGGTCGGACACAACTATACCGGTGCAACTATACGGCTGGAACATTGTGTTCCCGCCATATAGTTGGCCTTCTGTCAAAAAATAGGGTTTCCTCATGGCGGCGCAGCTATAAGGATGCATCTATACGGCCGGAACAAAATGTTCCCGCCGTATAGTTGGTTCTTAAACTGTCTGTCCCTGTGAAAAAAAATATACAAAGGCATCGATATCTATACAACTGGAACTATACAGCCAGAATTTTTATTCCCGCCGTATAGTTGGTCGTTAAACTCTCAGTACATTAGAAAATAATTCGTATGGAGGCACCGATATCTATACGACTGGAACTATACGGCCGGAATTTTTATTCCCGTCGTATAGTTGGTCGTTAACTCTCAGTACATATTAAAGAAAAATTGTCGAAGGCAAAGATATCTACACGACCGGAACTATACGGCCAGAATTTTTATTCCCACCGTATAGTTGGTCGTTAAACTCTCTTTGTGCATCAAAAAAATTATGTTTCTTCGAGAATTACTTCTTTTCATGTAACTTAGTGATATACCTTGTTTATGACAGAAAATTGACAGTAAATATTGTCGACCAACAACAGCATGTATGTAGCAGAATTTTAAGTACTACTGAACTTCTTCTCCTCAAAATAAGTTTTTTAGCACTTTTATTAAACATAAACTTAAACTGAAAACTAAAACTTAACTCAAACCTTTATTTAACATGGGTTGCCTCCCATGGAGCGCTCTTTTATGGTCAATAGCTTGACCTTGACGATACTCACCTGGGCTAGATGAGTGGAACACCCACTCCGAAGTAATTGGCCTTCAAAGTGATGGCCTCCTTCTCGTCATGTTTGGCTTTCTTTTCCTGGGGAAATGGAATACAAATGGATCTCGTGAAGGCAATTGCAACTTCATGTTCCCTTCATGAAGGTTAATTAAAGCATTTATAGTTCTCAAGAAAGGATGACCTAGTATTATAGGAGCAATAGTATCTTCAGAAATGTCAACAATAGCAAAGTCAATTAGAGAAGGACAGCCTTTAATGTAAACTAAAGTGTTCTCCTTAATTCCTACAGCTTGTTTGTAGGTAGAATATACTAGATACAATTTTAATTCAGTGATTTTAATGGAGCCAAGATTTAACTTTTTAAAAAGACTTTTGGGATTGTTGAGACGCTTGCACCTAGATCAAAAAGTGCAGCTATCTCATTAGTCCCAATCTTTATCTTAACAGTAGGCTCAAATATGTCATCTAGTTTAACAAGTTACTTTTCAGCGATTTTCTTGTATTCCTCTTCAAGATTTCATACCTTAATTGCTACTTGATCAACAAAGTGTTGATACATGGCTTCATCGTTACCTTCACTTACCGGAATTTTGATGTTGATCCTCTTTACGAGGTCTTTGATGGTGTAGCTTGGTGAAGGGGCATTACTATAATCAAGTTCTTCAGGCTCCTCCCTTTGGGTCCTCATCATTTTAAGTTGTTCAAGAGGATTTGGCTCAGCTTTACCTGCAAATTTAGCTAGAATGAGATTTTGACTCTCGGTTATCTTACCTAGTTGTGCCTCAACGATCCTCGTTCTTTCTTGGAGGGCCTAAAAATCATTTCTCAAACTAACAGCTTGGTTAGATAATTTACCAAGAATGGCATCATCGTTCTCCGTTATTTTAACAAGAATATTGTTTTGTTCATTTTGTGAGTCTATAAAAGACTTAAGTGTTTCTTAGAGACTACCATTACTAGTTCCCATATTATTATTAGAATTACTTGCAGGACTAGAATAATGTTTCTGAAAGTTAGGATTATAACTCTTCTTCCAAGCAGGGTTATAACCATTACGAGCTATGAAATCTATTTCTTCAATATTTGTTTCAACGGTGGCTCTTACCTGGGTTTCCTTACCATTATGAGCTCATCCAACTTAGTATTGAGTTCTCCATTTTCTTGTGGTGAAATAGAGTTCACCTTCTTTGTGTTTGATCTTTCAACATGCCATTGAGCATGGTTGTCTTGCATATTGTCTAACAGCTGCTTTGCTTCGGTAATATGTTTACCCATGAATGTTCCTCCAGCTGCAGTATCAAGCATAGACTTAGATATAGGATTAAGAGCATTATAAAATAAATGGAGGATTAACCAATCTTCCATCCCATGACTAGGACAGTTTCTTAAGCATTCTTTCATCCTCTCCCATGCAAGCACTAGTGGATCCCGCTCTTCCTGTCTAAAGCCAGTAATATTAGATCGGAGTTGCATAGTCTTTGTAGGTGGGAAAAATTAAGTCATAAATAAACAAGTGCATCCCACCCATGATGTAATAGTATTTCTAGGCAAAGATAGCAACCATTCTTTTGCACTCCCTCTTAGAGAGAAAGGAAATAGACGTAATTTCACTGCATCAGGGTCAACGTCTTTTATACGCATCATATCACATATTTCAATGAAAGTATTCAAGTGCATACCTACGTCTTCAACAGCAGAGCCTCCAAATTGATTCTGTTGACACTACAAGAAAAGTTTCCTTCCGCAACGAATTGGCCCGACGGTCGTCGTATAAGACGCGTCTTCCGCGACGAAATTCTCGGCTCAGCCGTGGCTGATGGAAAACATTTTTTCCGGTTTCGCGGCCCTGTACTACGACGGATCTGCTAAAAACATCGAGGAAGCTCGACCAGCGTGTGGCAGAAGCAAGAGTTCCATTTCCTCACACGATGTTGACTCGCCGAAGTCTTTTGAGGCATGTGGGTTCCGAACTTGATAGCAATGTTCGATGCATCTACCATTTAATCACGATGCTAGGCCCCACATGTCATCCTCTTATTAGAAGAAACGTGTGTATGATGGATTTTTTACCCTCTGTCGTGCATTCATGTTCCGAACTTGATAGTGTTGCTCGCTGAATCAACCGTTTATTCAGGCTGGTGGGTCCCTTATGTCAGCCTCAGATTAGAAGAATCGTCGGTGTGATGGAATTTTTTTATTCTCTAGCACTACCCTGTTCCAAACTAGATAGCATTGCTCGACGAATCTGTCGTTTTCTCACGCTGCTGGGTCCCCCATTTCAACCTCTCATTACAAGAAACGTGTGCATGCTGAACTTGTTTATCGCTCGCGCCTCCCTGTTTTGAACTGGCAACGTTGCTGGATGCAGCATCTGTATAAGGTCGCGCTGCTGGGTCGCACATATTAGCCTCTTTGTAAATAAAACATTGATTGCTCAATGCAACATCTGTATAAGGTCTCTGTTGGGTCCAACATGTCAGCGTCTCTGCAAATGCAAAGTGTGTATGATGCACTCCGCTGTTTTGACCTTGGCAACGTTGTTGGGTCCTAGATGTCAGCCTTCTCTGTGTAAGAAACGTGTGTATGCTGGAAAAAATGTAAAAGAATGACATAGATTATACTATATATTATATATTTATATTAAAAAACCAGAAATCAAACTCAAGACTTCAACAAATGGGAACCGAGTGTGCTTCCACTACGCCAGAACCATCTATGTCACTACTGAAAAAGATTACATTTAGAAATGTTGAAATCACTTAAAATGAAAAGGCAGCGACCCTGATGACTTGCCATAAAAAAATGCTAAATGCTCTATACAAATACAACATGGGTAGGAGAAGCTTGTCCTATACTTTATCAGAATGGCACGGAAATACTAAATTAAGACGATTTTGGGCGATAAAAAAATAACTTGGGTCCAATCTTGTGAACCAATGGGTTTCTTATCATGGGCTCATTACCGAAACTTCTTCAGTGTGGTTCAAGCTTAAAAAACAAGTAATAATGTGTTGAGGGTTGGTGGCCCATAGCCAACCTGAACCCGGAAGGATAAATTAGCGAGGTTTTGGGCCATAGTTGGATAGAATGTAGTACTATTTTCTAATAACCTCCTCACTGAAAATTCAATGTACTCAATATGTCGCGAGTTTGCAGTCCACCTGACCCGGCAGGCTAAATTTGCAAGGTTTTGGGCCAGTGTTGGGTTGAATGTGCAATCTTTTTGCTAGGTCCTTAGTGAAAATTCAATGTAGTTCGTACCCCATCCTCCAAAAAATGGAGTTGGTACCCTAAAAATATATACTCTGCTCACCACGAAAGGCTAATTAAGGGTTTTTCTTTTGAAACAAGAGTATGGGAAGTTTTTTGTCTGAAGTGGGGTTGAAATATTCGTTTCATCGGCTGAGTAGTAAAAATATATTGTACTTAAGGTTGATGGTCCACCTGACCTGGCTGTACCTACACCGAATCCGAAAGAATGAAGTTGGAAATGGAGAAAAGTGACCGATATTGCGCCTTATTATACATAGCGAACATAGCGAGGAACTTGGGCAGCGCAGAATTCGAACATGGAAAAGTACTGGAGGGAGTTTGACTGAGTGACATAAAATTGTGACATATCAAGTCTTACAACGTGCAATCATCTTTTCAGCAAAGGATATATTTCGAGATGGTTTGGGTGGCTTTGAATCGGCCTAAGTGCCCAATCGATTTGATGTACTCAAAACCTTGTAATCATGCCATATAAACTGTTGGCGATAGACACATGGTGGCCTTGACTTGCCCAGCCGCAGACAGCTCGGGTAAGCACCAGCTTAAAATGATCACTCAAAGTTGTATGCTTCCGTACGATGAGGTTAGTACATGCCGCAATTAGCGCCAACAGGTGACATTGTCCTCATGCAAAAAGGCTCAGAATTCGCACATTTAGTTCACAGTTTCGAACACAATAATACAACCAGTTTGTACACTAGCACAGACAGTACAATGTCAGCAGATCAGAGCTTGACTTGTTCATGTCACATTAGAGCTTGAGTTGTTCATTTCACATACAGGAGAATGAGCAAGAATACATACTGTATTGAACAAGTAATTTCACGGTAGCGCCAAAAGTATGTCATGTATCAGAGACAATATGGGGTCTGCGTAATCCATTTTTCTTTTTTGGAAGGGTGTGCATTAACTCTCTTTTTTAGAATATCGGCATAAACATTTGCGGCTATCTTCCTAGGGCGCCACGGACCGCTTTGGCGTACTGACCCAAGATCAATTACGGCCCAGTTAAGGCCTATTTTGTGGCCCTATAAGAAGCAGTGACCTACTTTTCCCTGTTCGCTAAGAGGAAAGAAGGAATATTCCTCTCAAAACATAAAGTTGCACGAGGTGTGATGGTTCAAAAAAAATGCACGAGTCACGTATATACAAGCCAGTAATAGTACTGAAAACTATAGTACATAAATCACGCTACAAAATAAGCACGGTTACATTGATTATACCGTGGAAGGCAATACTAAATACAAAAGCAGGGAAGGGCTCATATAAACTGATTCAAGCTGGCCACTAAAACCAGTGTACTAACAGTCAACTGTTGAACCACGATGCAAAAAAAGATGACACAACGTTACACCAGAAAGATCCACAACTTAGTCTAGGGATGGCACAACGAGCATACCAAACCTAAACTAGGCCTAGACCAAATTGCCGCCTGACGCATAGAGTTCCAACCATCTTTGGGAAGGCTGATAACTGCCACAGGATCACCTTCAGTTGGCTGCAGGTTGCAGCATTTAATCTGAGGGAATTGTATTCCGTGAAATCTCATGTATGTTGTGTACACACAGTTTTTCCTCATGAATGGGAACAGTGTGCCATCAACAGCCTTGCATCCGCGTTTCTTCATCATCTTGTCAATGATTGGATAATTGAGACCAAGAAATAGAGAGTTGTCCCCTAGGCTGTTAACCTGCCTCCAAACGATGACCCCTGGAGGTCTAGCAGATCTAGGATCCTCTTCAAAAATGTAGACACGAGAGGTAGTATATAGGCGTAGGTTAGTCCTATTTTGAGCATGATGAATGATTTCACCATCTTCGCCATGGGTAACCCCCATGCCATACGTTCTAATTATGATCATCAAGCGTTCACCATTAGCCGATCGAGCGAGGAACCACATGCCTGGCCGATCATTCAGAATAGGTGCTGGGATTACAAACGGAAGCTCCTTGTTTCCTGCAACATCCGAATCCGAGACAACAAGTGCATTACTGGTGACATGGGTATACCCTACATGTACTCGAGTTTGGTATATACGACCCGGATACGGCAAAATCCCACGGTGTTGCCAAGGCCCAATACAGAATTCGGTTGACCCGCGGACTCTTCGACTACTTGCAACGCAAGATGAAGCTTAAGATAGAAAATTTAAAGGGCTAAACCCTAATCTGTAACCGATTCAACCTGCTACCCAAGACCTAGCCTATCTATGTAAACGTTAGGAGGGGCAGCGAGGAGGACGATCACAACCCTAGTTTCACTACCATCGCCAGATTGCATCTGTGCACCCCCTGTAATCTTAGATTCTTTCGTTAATTCCAAGAGAAGACAAGCCGCAGTAGGGACCTGTATGAGGCCTGAACCTGGGTAAACCTTGCGTCCCTGCGTGCTTGTTTGCTAGCTGACTGATGCCTCCAGTGCTCCCTCCTTCTCCAAAACCCAAGTTCATAACAATGGACATTGACGAGTTAAACCCTCGTCAATTGGTGCCATCTTGGGAATTGGGAGTGCTGATGTCGTGGCTTCTTTGGCCCCATCAACCGCGATCTACAACTCTGCAATAGTGGAGATTCGCCAGCTCTTCGGTGCGTTCGAATTCACCGTCCACACGCCTGCCACTCGCTCGGCTTTAGAGTCCGTGGGAGACGGGATTAGCTTGGCGATTGGGAGCTTCTGCTTCCAGGTTGGTTAGCTGGGCACGCTTCGCATGCCTGACTAGCCAACGGCACTCGCGGTTGCTCCAACATCATGGTTCCCTCCACCTATCGGCACCCTCAGCAGGCTCAACGCCCCGGCAGCAGCTGGGAGCACGGATAGCAATAGCAGTCGCGGATCTGATCTGGGTGACCTAGCCACAGAAGATGGAGCCTATGGCTCCGGATCTGAAAGTTGCGGGAGCAACAGCTTCCCCAACCACTTCATGTGCATCGTCATCAAAGCGGGTGACACCACCGCCAATCGCGAAAACGCTGGCACCGGATCTGGCACCGGGCCACCCAATGGTGACATACCCAACGGTGGCATACCCAACGGCAACGCCCCCAACAGTGGCAACGGCGCGCCCGTCAATAAGGGAGCTGGAGGAGAATCGCCGACCATAGTGAACGAACACACTGGAGAGCGTGTAGTGATCAAGCTCAACGACAACGAGTGGGCCCGCTGTCGAGAAGCTCTACGAGGCAATCCTCTGCCGCTCAACTCCCTGCAAGACATGCTGATGGGCTACCATTGGCTACTGAAGGAGGAATACAGATGCCAGCTACATGCAATCGGCCAACTTGAGGCGCGTAAAAAGGCGGCGGACGAATCAAGCCTTCGGCGAACCGGGCTTTCCTCCCACGGAGGATCCTCCTCCAAAGGCAATGAGTACCTGGAAAACAAGAGAACATCTCGACTGGCCCACCTCACTAAGGAGGAGAGCGTAGAAGCCGCGAAAGTCCTCGACTTTAGCTCCATGACGGTGGACACGTGGGGCAACATTCTCCCGAAGATGCTGCAAGTTGTGGTAATGGCGGCCACCATGTACCTCCTCAACAACCAACCGCCAGTTGGAGATCCACAAGCTGCCATGCACCGATCTACGATGGCGGGCTTAGGGCTAATCGAGGCCGCCCTCAACAAGGAGCCAACACCGGAGGCAAAAAAAAGCAAGGCTCTGGCGAAACGCTACTCCTTGCCCTCGTCCAGCGATGATAGCCACGATCTGTCTCGGCATCGCCGCTCATGGCGGCACGATCGTGACTACGATGCGCGTGATGACATCAGACAGCGCAAAGTCAACAAAATGCGCGCAAGACGCGCTCGTTCGACTGACTCAGAGGACGAAGACGTGGAGCTCTATGGCGTCAGATGCTTCAGCAGAGCTATTAGGCAGAAGAGAATGGCTAAAGGGTTCAAGCTCCCATCGAAGAACCCAAAATTCAACGGCCTACAAGACCCGAAGATCTGGCTAGAGGATCACATCTCCTCCGTCAGGCTCCACGCTGGGAGTCGAAACACGACCATGCAATGCCTGCAGCTGCAGCTGCAAGGCGCCACTCGTGCATGGCTCAACAACCTCCCGTGCGGATCCATTTGTAGCTGGGAAGATCTGGTCTACAGCTTCGTCCACAACTTCAAGGGCACTTACAAAAGGCCTGCATCAATCGAAGAACTAAGAGGTTGCCAACAAAGATCTGGCGAGTCGCTGCGCTCGTACATCCAAAGGTGGTCCATCATCAAGAACTCCGCAGAAAACATCTCAAAGGACCGCGCAATCGACGCGTTCAATGGCGGTGTTCGCCGCATAGAGCTCAGGGAGGAGCTGGGCCGCTCGAATCCCAAAACAATCGACCACCTGATGGAAATCGTGAATCGGAGGGTGGACAGAGAAGATTCGGTGAAAAACCGTGCCCCCTCCAATGACGATGACGACCTTGGGCGCAAACGCGACCGTCGAGGCAAGCATCGAATGTGCATCTACGATGACCGCGACGATGTCAATATGGTCACAGTCGGCTATGCCGACAAACGCGATGACAACTGCAACAGCGGTTATCGCAGCGGTGGATACCGTGACTCCGCGAAAACCTCGCATATGTGGCAGCGCCGCACTCGCGAAGAGGCACCCGCAACATCCATCGAGGAAAAACTTTCCGGGCCATGCAACGTGCACTTCTACATCGACAAGAACGACGGCAAGAAGAAATCCAGCCACCTTCTCAAGGACTATCGCGACTTCCTCAAACTCCATGAGGGCCTGGCCCGGATGAATCGCAATGCGGTCAACAGGGGCTATGGAGCCGCCCCAGGCGATGTGGCACATGGAGCTCCTCCACCACCGCCCGGACCACCACCACCCGCAGCCGCGCCAGTCCAACACCACGGAGGCGAACCATACCCACGGGCCGTAGGCAACATGATGATCCAAAAGGGGCGCCCCTCAAATCGAGTGCAAAAGGCCATCACTCGCCAAGTCAACTTGGCGACAAATTCCCCGCCCTCTACCACTTAGTACCTCAGTGGAAGCGACTCCTGCATCACCTTCGACAAACACGACCATCCGCGTCAAGTCCCTCGTCCAGGCCACAGTCCCCTTGTGCTCGAGGCTTAGATCGGAGGCTTTGACATGAGTCGCGTCTTCATGGATGGTAGGAGTGGCATTAACCTCATGTTCGCAAGTACCTTGCGTGCAATGAGGATCCCTCTGACCTGTCTGGAGGTCTCAGACACGACGTTCCACGGCATCGTCCCAGGCAAAGGCATATATCCCCTGGACAAAATCAACCTCGACTCATCTTCGGCACACCAAAAAACTTTCGGCAAGAGCCCATCAACTTTGAGGTCATCGATTGGCCTTCGCAATACCACTACATCCTTGGACGTGTCGCGTTCGCAAGGTTCATGGGTGCCGCACTACGCCTACCTGCAGATGAAAATGCCAGGTCCAAACAGTGTAATCACAATCAATGGCAACTTCGAGAGGTCCGACAGCCGCAACAGGGAATTCAACATAATCTCCCAGTCCTTCGGCATGCAGGAGGAACTCGCAAGATTGAAGGAGTCGACAGACAACAATCTGCCGCCCCTGAGCAGGCCAATTTCACCCGACCTGTCTTTCGACTCGTCGGTGCACACGAAGAAAGTGCAGGTCCACCCAATGGACCCGGCCAAGACGGCCCTCATCGCCAACAACTTGAGTTCTGCATAGGAACTCACGCTTGTCGAATTCCTCCATGAGCACTGGGAGATCTTCGCCTGGTGTCTAGCGGACATGCCAGGGGTTCCCAGGGAATTCACCGAGCACTCACTCAACGTGAATCCAGACGCAAGGCCAGTCAAGCAGAAAATTTGGTGACTGTCTGAACCACGGGCAAAAGCAGTCGGAATGGAGATCAACAAACTCCTCGACGCAAACTTCATATGTGAGATCAAGGAAAGCACTTGGCTCGCTAATACAGTGCTGGTGCCCAAAAAAGACACGGATATCCTGCGGATGTGCATGGACTTCACCTCCCTGAATAAGCACTGCCCAAAGGATCACTTCCCGCTGCCACGAATCGAACAAATCATCGACTCTACCGCGGGATGTGAACGCCTCTGCTTCCTTGACGCCTACTCAGGCTACAATCAGATTCGAATGAAGGAAGAGGACGAGAGAAGATGGCGTTTACGATGCCATTTGGTGTGTTCTGCTACAACACCATGCCCTTTGGACTAAAAAAACACAGGATCTACCTATTAGTGGTGCATGTAGGCTTGTCTCAAGAATCAACTTGGTCGCAATATCCAAGTCTACGTTGATGATATCGTCATCAAAACCAAGGAGGAAGCTTCATTAATCGATGATCTCCGTGAGACCTTTGCCAACCTCGACCGCTACCAGATCAAGCTCAATCCGGACAAATGCGCCTTCGGCGTGCCATCTGGGCAGCTAATCGGGTACCTCATCTCTGCGAGAGGGATCGAGGCAAACCCGAAGAAAATAAAGGCCATACTGGCCATGGAGAAGCCGAAGAACGTAAAAGGCGTCCAGCAGCTGGCTGGGCGAATAGCGGAGCTTAGTCGATTCATCAGTCGAATGGGCGAAAAGGCACTGCCCTTCTACCAACTCCTCCGCAAGGCTGACAAGTTCGAGTGGACCAACGAAGCGCAAGAAGCATTCAACTATCCACCTCACCAGTACTGGTGACACCTCGCAAAAAGGAGCCACTACTGCTCTACATCTCTGCCACCAACCATGTGGTCAGCACTATGCTCGTGGTGGAACGAGCTAAAGAAAATAAAGTACACGGGGTGCAGCGCCCAGTATACTACCTCAGCAAGGTGCTCACGCCAACGAAGCAGTGATACCCGCACTACCAGAAGCTGGCCTATGGCATCTTCACGATAGTCAGGCGACTGCGCCACTACTTTCAGGAGCATCCAATCGTGGTGGTCAAAGATGCTCCGCTCAGGCATATACTCAATAATCATGATGCCACCGGACGAGTCGCGCTCTGGGCAATCAAATTGTCTCCACGAGACATAACATACGAGAAGCATGACGCGATCAAGTCGCAAGTTCTCCCGGACATTCTCATGCACTGGATGGAGAACCAACTCCCTGACAAGCCAGATATGTCCTATCTTTGGACAATGCACTTCGATGGGTCCAAGCAAAAAGACGGGGCCGGCGCAGGAGTCATACTGACATCGCCCTAGGAAGACAAGATGAAATACATTCTGTGAATGCAATTCACCGCCTCCAATAATGAAGCTGAGTATGAAGCGCTAATCCATGGGATGTGGATGGCGAAAGACTTCGGCGCCAAAAGGATCATCATCTACGGCGACTCCAAAATGGTGGTCAATCAAATGATGCACGAGTGTGATGCACTGAGCGGCAACATGATCGCCTAACGCGACCTCTATGACACACTCGAAGGAGACTTTGATGGTTGTGAGATGCGACACGTAGGCCGCGAAAGCAACGAAGAGGCGGACACACTCGCCAACATTGGCTCCACCTGCACCCCCATACCACCTGGGGTATTTATCGAGCGCATCTACGAACGCTCCATCAATCTAAAGGCTATAGAGAAGAAAGCAAGCGCGTCAACGGACTCGGGGGCTACACCACCCAACAAGCCAATGACACTCGATGACCTGGAGCTTGATACAGGACTCGAAGGACCAATGAGCGTCATGATGATCGAGCCATCTTGGACACAACCCTACATCGCATATCTACTCAGCAAGAAGCTGCCAGATGATCCGAATGACGCGTGACACATTGTGCAATGATCCAAAGCATTCACCCTCATCAATGGGGAATTGTACAAGAACAACATCACGGGAGTACTTCAATGGTGCGTATCCAATAGGGACGGAAGGGCTGTCCTCCTCGACATCCACGAAGGCACATGCAGACACCACGCTGGCAGTCGCGCCCTTGTTGCCAAAGCTCTACGAGCTGGATTCTACTGGCCCACGGCCATGCGCGACGCCAAGGACATCGTCCAGCGCTGCAACGCTTGCCAGCGATTCGCAGACAAACCCCACGCACCTGGCGTGGAACTCTGTCCAATACCATTGGTCTGTCCCTTCGCGCAATGGGGACTCGACATGGTCGTCAAGCTCCCGAAATCCTCGCCAGGAATTTATGTCTACCTCTTGGTCGTAGTCGACAAATTCACCAAGTGGATCGAGGCCATACCGGTGACAAACCAATCAGGGGCTAGCGCTATCAAGTTCCTCAAGTCCATTGTCTACCGCTTCGGAGTGCCAAATAGCATCATCATGGACAATGGGACGAAATTCACCTCTAAGGAGTTCCAGGAATTCTGTGAAAACCTGGGAATCAACATAAGCTACGCCTCGGTGACTCACTCGCAGACCAACGGTCAAGTCAAAAAACCCAACGGCCTCGTCTGCGGCAGAATCAAGAAACAACTCTTCCGACCACTCGAACAAGCCGCTGGATGCTAGCCAAACGAGTTGCAATCTGTACTTTAGAGCCTGCGCACAACTCCAAACAGCACCACGGGATACACCCCGTTCTTCATGGTGCACGGTGCTGAAGCGGTGCTACCCACAGAAGTATGCTACAAAGCCCCGCGGGTGGTCGCTTACAGCGAGAGAGAGTCAACTCTTGCACTCGAAGACTCCGTCGACCTCCTCGACGAAGCACAAGAAATTGTAGCGGAGAGATCAATGATATACTAGCAAAATCTCCGCAACTATCACATCAGAAGGCTACGCCCCAGATCCTTCGTCGAAGGAGACTTGGTCCTGCGACTAAAGAAACAAGGGCATCTCAAGCTCGAGTCCCCTTGGGAGGGACCTTACGTGATTACAGAAGTAATCCCAGGTGGCGCCTATCGCCTTAAAGATTTCGAAACAGGAGTCGCATACTCCAACACCTGCAACGTCACGCAGATGCGTCGCTTCTACCCTTAGTTGTTTTCACATTTACAAATAAGGCTATTCAGCCAGGCTAGTTAGCCACACACTGTACCTCATACTATTCTGCGATTGAATAGAGCTAAGTGCCCTGAAACTCTGTGTATTTTTTACTTTCCTGCAATTTCATCACTCGGGGGCTGCGCCACCCTTTACACTTTCGTTCTATGAACAAATCGCAGTATCCTGAGTAGCTGACACAACATCAATTGAACCCTTGATAAACACCAACCCAGTTGCAATGCACCTGACAGGTTGGCAAGGTGCTGAGATAAACACAAGTTAGGCTAACGAAAAGGAACTGCACAGTACAACACACTCACAAAATATAAAAGCTAGCAAGCTCTTTACATATCAATAGGTATTAATTACATCCAACATATTCATACGAACTTTACAACACTGGTACATTTATGTGCAGGATAGAAATCACGCTACTACCACAACTGAAGAACGTGCGTCTGCTCCTCGAAGAAATCGACGATGTCCTCTGCTGGCCGATCAACCGTCTGATAATGCGGAACCATGTTCCAAGTCATTCCTTATGGCGGGGGCGGTGGCCCAGCGACAACAGACGCAACATCCACGTCCGGCCTATATAGTCACACTAGTGACAATGCAGCTTTAGCACCAGCTAGCAACTGCTGCCATATGCACTCGTGAACCGCACTCAAATCTTGAAACTTCACCAGGAGGGATAGCAGGCTTGAAGGGACGGCGTCCAATGGGAACATTGTTTGATAAATATGCCTAAGGCATGACTGCGCCTTCTTCAAGCATTGGAGCACTCGAGAAGAACGATCCTGCAGGGTCGCCAAGGAAACCGCACGATCATGGTCGACCCAAAAGTACCCACTCGCCTGAGGTTGATCCTGGGTCAAGCCATTCATTTGAATAGCAATCCGGTCCTTCTCATCCTGTGGATGATGAGCACTGACAACTACACCAAGTAAAATGGCAAAGTGTGAAGACAAGTCATCACCGTGACTGACTACAAAGAAAAGATAAGAGGGTAGAAAGCTAACATTTGAACTGCTCGTTCAGCTGCGCCACCTCCTCCAAAAGATACTTCTCACGGGCGGTGGCCTTCTCCGCTTTCGACTTCCAAACATCTACACTACCACGGAGGATGGGCAACTCACGCTCCAACTGCTTAATGCGATCGCGCAATCGCGAAAGCAATGACAACTCCTCCACCTTTGAGCGCGGCTGCGCCAAGGTTTCATCAGTGGACGGAGGATCACGAGGACCACTCGACGTACCCTATCACAAATCAAGCAAGAGAAAATGATGAACCAAGAATACATTGATAAAAGGCACGAATGCATTCAATCACAGCAAAAGTCTCGATAGGGATACTCCCACAAAAGCATAGTTTCAAACTACAACTATTACAGATTAGCTACTAAGGAGCAGTCTGCTTCTTCGACTTTGACTTCGGGGGCCTTATCGAGTCCGTGGCAGCCTCTGACGCCACAGACTTTCCAGTGCTAGCCCCTGACGCCGCAGCCTTCATCGCCTTCTTCGCTCGTTGCAGCTCCTTAGAGTATTTTTGCGACTGTATTGATGAGCTACGACCCATACTTACCACAGCCAGTAGCGAAAGGAGCAAACACTACCTGGTGGCCATCCGCACCGACGGGCATCACCTTGGAGATCATGGCGGGGTCCACCTCCACACCATGGGCTTGCACCATCGCGAGTGCCATGGTGGCACCGACGGATCACTGAGAGTTCTTGAATTCCATGGGAACAACCCCAACAAGGGATTCCACTAGGTCCTCAAGGTTGTCAATAAGCGCAGCCTTGGGAGTCAAATCCTCGCGGATGTGACTGAGCACACCCTTGGCCTTCGTCAATGTCCCCTGAAGGGAAGCGCTGCGGTCTTCAACTGTGGCCACGGCACCCGCCAGCACATCTTCGCGGCGAAGGGATTGGGCGTCGAAACTCAGGCCACCGGCATCTGCATACGTGAAGAACAAGAGGAGGGCGGCACCGCCCATGAGCGTGGTTCCTGGGCTGGCTCGAGGGTGATGCAAGAGGAACTTGATTGGCTCATCCACACGCGTCATGTCCCACAGGGGTCAGCTGCCGTATCCCCGGCGGCGACTTAGTTACCACCCCCGAGGATGGTGAGTTTGTCGTCTTCCTCTCCCACTTTGCTCGTGGCTTAGGCCTTCCCATTAGCGACTTCTTCCATGATTTCCTCACAAGTTTTGATCTCAAACCCCACCATCTCCCCTTGAATGCCATCACCTCTCTTTCGTCTTATGCTTGCGGCATCGAGGGGTATCTTGGGTAGTGGCCCACTGTCTAGATTTGGTCCAAATTATTTGGAATCTGGGCTAACGTTGTTCCGAATAAGGAGCTTTGTCCTAGTGATAAGGCTCTAACTCAGTGCCAGGTGGCGTCTATTACTCCTCGGCAATGTTCTATGTTTCCCTGTGTTATGGGCCTAGAGTCCTGCAAAGGGTGGGCGAAGACGTTCTTTTACATAAAGAACGATACCCGATCGACAAGATTCGTCTGCCTGCCTTTTCTCTCAGCATCCCCAACAAGAACTGGGAACAAGACCCCAAGAAGGCCACTACCCTAGTCAATCTCGTGGAGAAACGCATCCTTGAGTTGATCGCTGATGGGTTAACCGGTGAGGATTTGATGATCACTTTCATCGAAAGCCGAATTTGCCCGCTGCAAAAGCGCTCCCACAAACTTTGCTACATGAGCGATCATCTTGACCCCAACCAACTTTCATAGGTCGATCTCTCCGATGCTCGAATCTTTAGTCGTGTTAAGTCCATTTTCAATACGCCCTTAACCAATGATTGGGAATGGGGACTAGAGCCCTATAACCGAGACAGGCCTGTTACCCAGGTACTTATTTTGAGTGAACCTTATCTGAGTTACACCTTATGTCAACGTTTATCACCTACCTGAACTTTTTGTATTACTTTTCTCAGAAATTCCTTTAGCAGACAATAGAGGACACCCAGACCCTAGCCCTCACTTGTGGCAAGGATCAGGATACCTCAGACCTAGAGGAACCGGATTCTGAGGAATTCATGCCTGTTCTGGACTCTAGCTCTTACCGATCCTCCGGTAAGAATTCTGTCTTAAAGGATTGGACATACGATGATGAGGACAATGATGAATATGAAGTTCTTGAGGTACTTGACCCCGTGCCCATTTCTTACGCCTTTATGGTTGATCCCACACCAGCTAACCCGGCTCGTTAGGTGCATAATTTGCCTCATGTTGTGGTGGGTGGTCAAGGCACCGTGAAGAAGTGGGCCGCAACCTCGGCTCCTCCTGCCGAGTGAGCCAAACCCGGTAAGAGATACAAGAAAGCCGACAAGAAGCCCGTGATCTGGATCCGGGTAAGCACCTTTCTCCGGGTTACTTTTGTGTTTCCTATCCTTCTTATTTTTCTTTGTATTTCTTGTTTCTCTTTTCCTTGTTTAATTTGTCCATTTCCCTATTTGATTCGGCAGATCCACCGTGGAAATTTACCAAAGTGGCTCCAGCATCACCTCTCCTATTCCTGAGGGACCACCTTCTCCTCGTGGCGATGCTCCCATCCTTAGCCACATTCGGGAGAACTCTCCCGCTTCGCCCAACAATAGTCCACCTCAGCAGGAGGAGTGTAACATCGGCAGAGGTGGAGGGGGTGCTCCCGAGGACATGTCTATGCCGGATTAGTGGGGTTCTTCCTCTGCCGCCCATCAAGAAGATCGTGGCGCCAGCAACATCGATGCCGAAAATGTTTCTATCGAGGTGCCGGAAACTCTGGCACCAGTTCAAACTCAACCTCCGCCTCAGCCTTAGAAAAATCCACCTTCAAGTTCTCTCCAACGAGAAACGCCAGCCTCGTTCGAGTCTCCCAAAACTCGGTGAGATAACCAACCTCGGCAGAGCCCGCAGGCCAAGTCTTCTACGCCAACTTCGGTGACCACAGCTCAAACCACAGCGCCTCAGCAGCAGGTTAAACCAGCTACTAAGGTCAAGAAATATGCCGAAGCAACCAAGGTCACTCCCAAGGGATCAATGGTAGGGTCTAGGCAGTGCACCATCGCCTCCATGATGCAACAGGGCAGCGTTGCCTCTAGCCCTGCTCCGGATAAGCAGATCATGCTGCACACCAGTCCGACCACCACCAAGGTCGCCCGACAAGCTTCTCATGAGAAAGGGTTCGTCCTGACTCGAACTCACAATGGTGGGAGCCTTGGCTCACTCGCTGAGTATGCCGAGAACTGGAATAACGAAATATGTTGATGTCAGCTCTAGGAATCCTGCGAAATTTGGCCCTACAGAGATTGGTGCCCAAATAAACACTGCCAGCAAAGCCATGGCTTATGCCGGCAAGATGATGGAGGTAATTCCTTTGACCATCTTTTTTACATTTGCGTATGTACTTTACACATATCCTCCAGTCCTCGAGCCTTCGTGGGAGTAAGATATTACTCAGCCGGATGCTCTTAACATTGAACTTGCGCAATCGTTCTTCATACTATTTTTGATGCCGGAGTACGTTAATTTAGCTATTAAAACTTAGATCAAAGGTTCTATTAGCCAGCCACCTAGGGCCGGGTTAAGTTTCACTTGACTTGGATCTTGAGTAACTTCAAATATCCAATCACCTAGAGTCGGGTTAAGTTCCACTTGACTCGGATCTTGAGTAACTTCAATTATTCAATCACCTAGAGCCGGGTTAAGTTCCACTTGACTCGGATCTTGAGTAACTTCAATTATCCAATCACCTAGAGCCGGGTTGAGTTCCACTTGACTTGGATCTTGAATAGCTTCAAATATTCTTATTACTCATGAACTAACAGCTGTTCTTTTCAAATCACCACCAACCATCGCACCGCCGAGTTCTAGCGGCTTCTAGATGCACACAAGGAGCTTTGTTCGAAGCATAAGGCCTTGCTTCCAGAGCTAAAGAAGACAGGTAAACCTTTGCTTTATTGCCTTTAGTTTGATTCCTCTCGATCTTGTCTTGTAGAGTTAACTTTTGACTCGAATTTCTCCAGCCAATGTGGAGGCCCAAAACGAGCAGTTGAAGAAGCAGGTGGTTAAGCTGAAAGGTACTTTCCTTTTGCTCTTTATCCTTTGCATTTTTTCCTTCTAGCTCGTCGGCTAATTATAGCTCGGCTCTGTAGGGTCAAATTTTTCTTAGTGTCTCTTCAAGATTGTGTTTCCATGCCTGAATTGATGCTTCATTTTCTTGAACAAGCAGGCCAGCATCAAGTCCAGTTGAAGGAAAAGGACAACGAAATCTCTCGGATTCATGACGAGATTGAGAAATTGAAGAACTTCCCGAAAGCTAAACTTGACAAGGTCGAACAAACTTTTTTCGAAGAGAAGGACCGGCTCAAGACCCAGCTCGAGAAGGAGCGGGATCTAGTCAAGGATGCCGAGGTCAAATTTGACTCGGTGAATCTTGAGCTGGAAAATTTCCGGGAAAAGGCTGTTGCCTGGTTAATGGAGGTCACCCGAATCAACAAAGTCATTACTCATAAGTTTTTTCTAGATTTTTTCTTATTTGCCAACATTCCTGTCATGTCCTCTGTTTCTTTCACTAACTGATGGCTCTATGTATGGCGCCCAGAAAAGTGTTTGTGCGATGATGATGTAGAGCTCGTTGGGAACCCCAAGAGGAAGGTATGATGAGAACAACAACAAGTTTCCCTCAGTTATGAAACCAAGGTTTAATCGAACCAGTAGGAGCAAGGAAACACCCCAAAGGTGTTACTAGCTGAGCTTTGGCAGGGCGCACTACCAGTGCTAGTAGCAACATCGAGACCTACACAACACAACCATAGAACTTTGTCCCCAACTTGCGATGAGGTTGTCAATCTCACCGTGTTTTGCGGAAAACAAAGGATGAAACATATCGAATGGAAAGAAGTAAAAGGTTGCAGAAAGTAAACACAAAGCAGTAAACAGTTTATAGATTCTTTGTAAAAGACAAGGACCGGGATCCATAGTTCACTAGAGGTGGCTCTCCTTAAGATAGATAACATGCTAGGTGAACAAATTACAGCGGGGCAATTGACAAACATCGAGAAAGCAATACATGCATATACTAATCATCTTGACTCCTTTGGAACTTGATTGGGCATTACAACATTATACATAGACCGCCATCCAACTGCATCTATGACTAATAATCCACCTTCACGTTATCATCCAAACCCCCTCCAGTATTAAGTTACAAGCAAAAGAATATTGCTTTACAAACTGCATGTAAAGTAAACAATACGATTGCTCTATGAACAAAGGATTGTTGTTTTCTCCCTAGTAGCAACAACACATCTAGTACCTTAGAGATTTCTGTCACTTCCCCAGATTACCAGAGGCATGAACCCACTATCGAGCATAAATACTAACTCTTGGAGTTGCTAGCATCTACTTGGCCAAGATAGCTACTAACAACGGAAAGCATGCAAGATCACAAATAACAAAGACATGATAGAATCAATAATCAATCTAAAATAGCATCTCAATATCCATCGGATCCCCGCAAACACAACATGCAGAATTATAAAAAGATGATCTTGATCATGAACGGAGCTCACAAGATCTAGACATGAAAGCACAAAGGAGGAGAACCAGCCATCTAGCTACTACATGGATCCGTAGTCTAAGGATGAACTACTCATGCATCACACCGGAGGCTTGCATGGTGATAAAAAGGCCTCCAGGGTGAATTCCCCTCTCCGGCAGGGTGCTGGGAAGAGCTTCAGATCCCTTTCGATATAGAGATGGAGATGACGGCGGCTACACTGTTTCGTGGATTTTTTGATCGGGCACTTAGGGTTTTCGTCCCGAGGGTAGTATATAGTCGGAAGGGGAGGCCGAGGGGGTGCCGGGAGCGGCCACACCACCTCCTAGCGCGGGTCAGGCCTGTCCGTGCGACCAGGTGGTGTGGTGTCCCCCTGGCCCCTCTCCGTCTCGTATTCTGGCACTTGATGACATCCGGAGAAATAGGCACTTTGGCTTTTGTCCCGTCCAATTCTGAGGATATTCATTTTCTGACTCTCTTGGAACCAAAAGCAGCAGAAAACAGGCAGCTGACATTGTGGCTCTTGTTAATCGGTTAGTCCAAGAAATCATATGAAAAGTACTCCAAAGTTGGAACAAAACACAAGAAAGTGGATAAAACCAAACCTGGAACATCAAAAATTATAGATACATTTGCAATGTTTCAACATCCCCAATCTTAACTCCGGCTCATCCTCGAGTAGGTAAGTGATAAAAAGAAAGAATAATTTTTTAGGTGACATGCACCATCAAAGACTTGATCAAAGTATTTGCAAAACATTCAAAGCTAGGATCATAGTACTTCAATCATAACATGAAAGACAAAGTAATAGCAATAAGCAAAGAAACTATGATGCAACATGAAAAGGCACAAACAAAAGATTCATGAATAACAATGCTTTGCAAGACGTTTGTTTGTTTTACATAAAGAAAACATAGCATAATAGTATTCAGCTTGTCCCTCAATAGAGTAGCAAATATAAATGTATAGGACACCTTCAAAGTTTATAAGAGTGACTAGATATAATAGTTTAAAACAAGCAATATCAAAGTATGCATCAATCAACTAGTCTTGGGACAATGCACATAGAACTAAGAATGGACATTATGCTCTCAAAGTAAGTGCATAAAGATAGAAGGTGGAGACTCAATATAATGGTGGAAGAAAGGCCTTTGTAAAAGGACGTAGGGATTCAAGACTCATAAAGAGCTTCCAAAAATTATGGTACTTATAGCTTTCAGCTCTCATTGCCCCTATCATAAGCATCTTGAAGTGATTAAGGTAAAAGTGAACAAACTATGGAGTATATACTTGACAAAGTATAAGTTGGAAATCTCATGTCCCTTGAATACGAGGGCCGCTCTTCATGCTACTCAAGTTTAGTTACCGGTAAGTTCTTGTCATAGTAAGTACATGTGTATCATAGAGAACCGCCAACGGGGTACCCCTTGCCCGATGATACAGAAGAATCCCCTATCAAAATGACAAGGCAAGCAGACAACAAGAATCTCAGCAATCTTCTTATTTACCATGGGAATATGGTGCTTTTTTCTATCTTTCCTCTTTTCTCATATCTCTTTTTTCTTTTTTCTATTTTTTTCAAGATCTGACTCTTTTTTTATAAGAAGAATGCTTCATAGACAGCTCATTATGGTTACGCTGTAGGTTTCCACCATGTCAGCATGGATTAGACCAGCGGCCCAGACGTTTCTCTAACACATATACATAACTCCATGGACTTACAAGCTCCCCTTTCATTTCACATCGACGACATCCATAGACAAAAGAGCATGATATCAACTAGGTACAAAGTACAAGTGCAAGGTCGAAAGCATTCCCCATGACATCATGGTTCTGCTAATCCCCAACAAATAAGTGCAAGCATATAAAACATAGACGACACAATGGTTCAAGTTTATTAAGGGCAAGAAAAGTAAAGTGTGCCATCAAGTTCGTGAGAGCTTTAATCACTAGTTTTGTCATAACAAGTTTAATTTGGAAGGTAGATAAAAGCATGAATATACTTGGAATAGCATATGCTAGTAGGTAGGTATGGTGGACTCTTTGTAATAACTTGGTTTTAGGAGTTGGATGCATGAGTGGAACTCATACTTGGTTACGGAGGCTAGCAAAAGACTGGGAACGACAAACTAAGAGAGCAATAATGGCCACAATCATGCAGAGCGACAAAACATCATTAATCAAAGCATAAATTGATACTACAAGTTGAAAACTAAAGGATCATAAAGTCTATGGTGACTTTGGATAGTCATAACATGGTGTGAGCATGCGCCAAGTCAACCCAAGTAAAGCATCAAAGGAGAATACCACTATACTATGCTTAAATATGCTAAAACAACGCATGATTCATCCAAGGCACATTAAGCAATCTCAATTGTTTATAACAAGTCATGCTACAGCAAAGAATCCTAAGCATAAAGCCAAAACAATATCAAGCATGACATGACAAAGCATAGGCCACAGTCAAAAACAAGATCTTTTTACCACTTAAGCAATGAACTTTCCTACTCTTTTCCAAACCAAACCAAACTATTTGCAAACCAATGTATGAAAGAGGGGGTCCAACTAATTTATTCAGAAAACTAAGAAAACCAAGCAAACGAAAAACCAAAACAAAAATGAAAAGGAAGACGCTCCAAGAACAACACAAATGTGCATGAAACAATAAAAATGAAGCGTTTGGAAGAAACTTAGGATTTTTATTGATGAAGAAGGGGATGCCTCGGGCATCCCCAAGATTTGAAGCTTGTACTTCTTGGATATTTCTTGGGGTGACACGCATGGGATCCCTAAGCTTGAGCTTTAGTCCATCCCTCATCTCATTACTCATTCCTTCCATACACCTGAAATTTTTTCCTTCATACAAAACTTCACACAATCTTTATTAGCAACATTAGTGCACTCAAGATAAATAAGTCTTAAGGTTCAGTTCTAATACCAAATAAACTTCCATTATAACACTAGCTACTGTAGCACTTCCCTCAAAAAGCTCAATTCCCCAAAAGAACTCAAAAAGGAACCAACAAGAAGCAAATGCATAAAATGGCACAAACTGTCAAAACAGACCAGCAGGTAAAGACAAATTTTTTCGAAGACCTTCTGTTGCGCAAATAAAAAAGTGTTGAACTAATGAAAGTTCTATAACAACCTGGGGCAGAAGCACAAAAATTCACGTCTCAAAAAGACGTTTAGAGATTTTACACGAATTTTTACGGTGAAGCACAGAAATCTGTTTCAGGACAGCAACTTTCCCATTCATTACTTCTCTCTCATTAGAGGTTACTCTTGGCACAAAAAGGAAAATAAAAAGGAGAAGGAGCGGTTATTACTGAAGTAATAACTTCCAAGACTCATCTAAAACTTTTGGGTTATCTCCCAATAAGTACTTTTCTTTAACGCCTTTAAGTTAGGCATAAGAAGCAAGAAAGAATCAAGTGTTCTCAAATGAAGAAGCATTAAAACCAAATTTCTTGCCCTTACCTCTTTTACTTTTATTCTTAACCTTGGGGAAAATATGATTGTTTGGTGGAGAAGAAATGTGCATGGTCCCCTTTCCCACATCTATTGTTGCTCCAAGGAGTTCTAATAGGGACCTTCCAAGTGTAATTTGTCCTTTTCCTGCACATTCTATAATAAGATAATCAGTAGAAATCATTTTCCCAAGGATCTTTGTAAACACTCCTTCAGCTATTCCAAGAGGTAATATGGTAGCATTATTAGCAAGAGATATTTCTTTTCCTCCATCAGTAAGCCCCCAAGTATTCAGAGATTCATAAATATCCTTGGGCATAAGACAAAATTCAGACATGATATCACAGCGGGCTTGAAAAGTTTCAGTGTTTATCTCAATCTTTACTGTAGGGAGCCACTTTGATGGTTCAGAATTTATTGGAACATAATTGTGATACTCCCTAAGCATATTATAGCAATCTTTTAAGCTAGTAGTGCTAGTCTCAAGAGTGTTCAACCTAGCAAATATTTTTGTGAAAGAAATATCAGTTTGGCTAGGCAAGTTGTAAGTGAGGATTAGTTTCTTTATAGCATTAATAGCATCATCCTCATTACATTGGAGGAAATGTCCTCCCACAACAGCATCTAAAGCATATCTATAGCAAAGAGCAATCCTAAGGTAAAAACTGCTAAGGAACAAACTTTGAGTCATTTTAGGCTCAGTTTTTTCATGTAGATCAGAGATTCTAGACCAAGCTTCCTTGAAACTCTCTTCCATTCCTTGTTTAAAAGTGAAAATCATTTCCTCGGGTGACATAGTGATTGGAGCAAGGCTAGACATAGTGGCACTTAAGAAAGGAACTAGTTTGTGTTTTTCAAATAAGAAAGCAAACTAGTAGAACTAATTTTTTGTGTTTTTGATAAAGAAACAAGCAAACAAAGCAAAAGAAACTAAGCAAACCAAAAATAACAAAATAAAGAGATTGGTTATGAGGGACTCCTCTTGTCAAGATGTCCTTGACTCCCCGGCAACGGCGCTAGAAAAATGCTTGATGCCTCTATGTATAGCGCCCAGAAAAGTGCTGGTGCGATGATGATGTAGAGCTCGTTGGGAACCCCAAGAGGAAGGTATGATGAGCATAGCAGCAATTTCCCTCAGTTATGAAACCAAGGTTTAATTGAACCAGTAGGAGCAAGGAAACACCCCAAAGGTGTTACTACCTGAGCTTTGGCAGGGCTCACTACCGGTGCTAGTAGCAACGTGGAGACCTGCACAACACAACCACAGAACTTTGTCCCCAACTTGCAATGAGCTTGTCAATCTCACCGTGTTTTGCGCAAAACAAAGGATTAAACGTATCGAATGGAAAGAAGTAAAAGGTTGCAAAAAGTAAACACAAAGCAGTAAACAGTTTATAGATTGTATGTAAAAGACAAGGACCGGGATCCATAGTTTACTAGAGGTGGCTCTCCTTAAGATAGATAACATGTTGGGTGAACAAATTACAGCGGGGCAATTGACAAACATCGAGAAAGCAATACATGCATATACTAATCATCTTGACTCCTTTGAGACTTGATTGGGCATTACAACATAATACATAGACCGCCATCCAACTGCATCTATGACTAATAATCCACCTTCAGGTTATCATCCAAACCCCCTCTACTATTAAGTTGCAAGCAACAGATTATTGATTTACGAACTGCGTGTAAAGTAAACAATACGATTGTTCTATGAACAAAGGATTGTTATTTCTCCCTAGTAGCAACAACACATCTAGTACCTTAGAGATTTCTGTCACTTCCCTAGATTACTAGAGGCATGAACCCACTATCGAGCATAAATACTAACTCTTGGAGTTGCTAGCATCTACTTGGCCAAGATAGCTACTAACAACGGAAAGCATGCAAGATCACAAATAACAATGACATGATAGAATCAATAATCAATCTGAAATAGCATCTCAATATCCATTGGATCCCCACAAACACAACATGCAGAATTACAAAAAGATGATCTTGATCATGAACAGAGCTCACAAGATCTAGACATGAAAGCACAAAGGAGGAGAACCAGCCATCTAGCTACTACATGGATCCGTAGTCCAAGGATGAACTACTCACGCATCACACCGGAGGCTTGGATGGTGATGAAGAAGGCCTCCAGGGTGAATTCCCCTCTCCGGCAGGGTGCCGGGAAGAGCTTCAGATCCCTCCCGATCTAGGGATGGAGATGACGGCGGCTACAGACTCTTTCGTGGATTTTTTGATCGGGCACTTAGGGTTTTCGTCCCGAGGACAATATATAGTCGGAAGGGGAGCCCGAGGGGGTGCCGGGAGCGGCCACACCACCTCCTGGCGTGGGCCAGGCATGGCCGCGCGGCCAGGTGGTCTGGTGGCCCCCTGGCCCCTCTCCGTCTCGTATTCTGGCACTTGATGACATCCGGAAAAATAGGAACTTTGGCTTTTGTCCTGTCCAATTCCGAGAATATTCATTTTCTGACTTTCCTGGAACCAAAAACAGCAGAAAACAAGCAGCTGGCACTATGGCTCTTGTTAATAGGTTAGTCCAAGAAATCATATGAAAAGTACTCCAAAGTTGGAACAAAACACAAGAAAGTGGATAAAACCGAACATGGAACATCAAAAATTATAGATACATTTGCAATGTATCACTAACTTGTTATTTTTACTTGCTTTTTAGACAACTTCCCTGAATACAATGCTCGTGTTGTCACCGCTGTTCAGAAGGCCCGAGCCTAGAAAGGTGTTCCTGCTAATTCCAGCGCGGCGTTTTACATGGATGACCATTGGTCAGCCTCTGGGCCCCGGTTAAAGTGATGAAGTCATTTGGGGTGGACCTTCTGGATGCAGCCATTCGGGTATTCCATGTCCTTTGGCCGAAAGAAACTGCACCCAAGGGTCCCTCTCAGCTAGCCGAGAAACTCATGGAGAGCGAGACCATGCTGAATATGTAGCGGGAATCTGCCGTGCGGGTTGGTGCTGACATAACCTTGGCCTTCATACTATCATGGTATGACGGAATCAATCTGGACACGCTCCAGAACATGCGCGATGGCTCCAGGTGGATCACTGACCTGGCCCTCATCCAACAACGCCAAGACCGAGCCTATCAGTTAATCCAATATGGCAATATTCATGCCTGGACTGATGGGCCGAGTTTCCTCGATGAGGTGGATGATGGGTATGTTGAGGAGGGCGCTGCTAAAGATCAAGAGGATCCGGATGATGACGAGGATGCTGAGGCAACCCAGACAAGGAAGAGGAGGCCGAGGTTGCTAACCCCAAGGCTCGTGTTCCACCTCCTGCTATGGATGATCCAGCTACCGCCACTCCTTGAGCGACAAAAAATTGAAACTTCGTTAAATCCCCGGTATGGCGGGTGCAGATGTATAAAAAAGTTTAAGTTATTCTTCTACTATTTATGTATTTATGACGGAGAAATTTGGGCAAAGTCCCCGAGTTTCTTTTTCCTTTTCTCTCAATCTGATGACTCAGCTCACGTCTACCATTATTTGGCGTTCGACTTACAAGTCTGAGGTCAAAAAATTAATTTAGCAATACTTGAAACTATGAGGATTGGCTCAAAATAATTCGGCATAAGAAAGATAAAGTACAGGGGTTAGTCCAAAAAAACAAACGTCGGTTCGATTACGTCCCTTTCCTTAGTCTTTTTCACGTGCATAGCATTTCCAAACTTGTTCTCTAGCTTGCCATGAAGCCAATTCTTTTTGGACAGCAGCAAGTCTAAGAGTTAACTTTTGGTGCCGACACATTATAGCTCGGCTACGGGGTAAAAATTTAAGCCAGCCGACATATAAAAAGTAAATACAGAAAAAAGGCAATTACTACTAAGGCAATCTCCGAGTTTCTGCTCGAGGTGCCGTGATTTCATTGATAAGCTCATTGCTGACATATAGGCCGACATATAAAAGTTTGAGAGACATACACTTTTAGCTAAGTGTAAAATGGATGAAGTAGTGCTATATTCCATGGCCTCTTTGATTCTTCTCCGGACTTGTCCGCCTTGTTCTCCTCCTATGGTTGAGCATCTATAAGATAATATGCATCATTGTGCAGAGCTTTGCTCATGATGAATGGTCCTTCCCATGGAGGTGAGAGCTTATGCATGTCGGCAGTGCATTGCACCAGCCGAAGTACCAAATCACCTTCCCGGACAACTCGGGGGTTCACTTTCCGGCATGGTAGCATCGGAGGTTCTGCTGATATATGGCGGATCTGAACAATGCCATTTCTCTTGCCTCTTTTAGCAGATCAACATCATTTTGCCAGGCTTCTTGCACTTCGGCTTCTGTGTATTGGGTGACCCTAGACGAATCATGCTCTATGTCGGCTGGCAATACAGCTTTTGCCCCATATACCAGAAAGAATGGCATATAGCCAGTTGATCGATTCATAGTTGTTCTTAGGCTTTGTAATACTACTAGGAGTTCATCAATCCAGCACCCCACTGATATTTGCAGCGGCTCAATGAGCCGTAGTTTTATCCGGAATAGTACTAGTCTGTCGGATCTTTCCACTTGCCCATTCGATGTAGGGTGTGCCACTGATGTGACATCTAGCCTTATTATTTTGTCTTGGCAAAACTGAGAAAATGGTCCTTCAGCAAAATTCGAGCCATGGTCTGTTATTATACTGTGTGGGTACCTGTATCTCAAGATAATGTCCTTGAGGAATGATATGGCAGTAGCTCCATCACATTTTCACAGCATCTAGAAGAGGTCTATAAGGATGTTGAATGTTGAAATCAAATCGAATAGTCTTAAGAAGTAACCTCTCTCCAATCAAAATGAGTGCTTTATGCTTCTCGAAGACATCCTGTTTAAATGATGCTTAGAGAATAATGGGACAAAATAACATCATATTGAACGAGTGGAAGTTGAATTAATGATATGGTGGCACCTTTTGATGAATTCTTCGAGCTGTAGATGAGTCTTTCCTATACATTGTTTCATATGCTAGTCTAATTACCAGGTCCAGGGGGCAGGGCGTATCTTCAACTTTTGACGCAAGAAATCGACACACTGTTGCAATTGTCTGGCATTGAAAAAATGATGAGAAACCATACCATTTAAATAAACCCGAGAAAAGTACGTAGAGATGAAGGATAACATAACATCATGAAAGTATAGTGCTACAGAAATGACGAATAAATATTAAAGCCAAACAGCATCAATTACAGACAATTTTATCAGAAAAGAAAATGTGGAGCGCATACCAACCTGAAGTGAAGAGAATGAGAAAAACAATAGATGAACTGAACATAAAAGGATGAGAGCATGAGATGAAAAAAGTTAGATCATATATATATATAGAATTTCTTGGACCATCTGTATACTATGAAGATTGTCCTTCGAAGTTTTTTAACCTTGGTATAATTATAATGATAATTTGCACCATGGTCGGACGATGAAATCTAAGAGCATCCTAGCGGCATGCCCCAAAGGGAAATTGGGCGCGCCAGATAGAAAATCGCACCTAGCAGCATGCCCCAAAGCGGCTTTCTGTCCGACGTGCCCCAGTAGCATGTCTGGCTCCCCTGGGCAGTCCCCAACCCGCAGGATGCAATGGGGGCGAGGCGGACACAAGCCGCAACAACCGTGGCACACTCTATCATAGACTCAACGACACGGTCAGTTTACATTAAATGGCGCCTTCACCGCGAGTCGGCTTTAAATTAAATGACTCAACGTTTCCCCATGCCGGTGAAGAGCGCGTCCAGACCCCACTCCCGTTGACTCTACAGACGTTAATGTTCGCCACTGGCCGCTTCGCCTACTCTCTAGCATTAAATACAGCCCCAGCACCTCCTCCTCTTCACAGAGCCATGCCTCACCCTCCCTCTTGCCTTCTCCACCACCGACGCGCAACCATGCCTAGCTACATGTTGGTACAAGCTCTCCATGGCCCCGCGCAAACACATCCCGTCGCCGGACCCAATGCCTCCTACTACGGAGATGAGGAGGCATCGATGGAGGAGAGCTACTGGAGGAGCTGCCAGCCCTCCTCGCTTCTTGCAGAGGGACACGGTCGCAACCTCGAGGAAATAAACACAACCATCTAGGCTTGCGTGATGGAGATCTTCCGCGACAGAGCAGGGACGGAGGAGGCAGGTCCCCTTCTCATGGAAGCCGAGCGGAGGCCATTCTGCATATTAACACGCAGATGGAGGCAGACACGAGGCTGCCCGCCTTGCCATGGTGGAAGAAACCCGCCAGGCATTGGAAGTAGCGAAGGT
The DNA here is from genome assembly GCA_023614405.1 of Avena insularis. NCBI lineage: Eukaryota > Viridiplantae > Streptophyta > Magnoliopsida > Poales > Poaceae > Avena > Avena insularis. The sequence goes on from CM042694.1 coordinate 327,210,696, forward strand.
GGCAAAGGATGATTTTGCTTGATTTTATTTAATAGAGATAAAGTGCATCCTTATATATCAGATGTTTCGCATCTTGATATTTCATAATATAGTTAGAATCCTTAGAGCTTTCATAATACAAACTCCTCTCATAAACTCATTTAACAGCTAGCCAACCTGGCTCTCGACAGGCACCACGTCCTACCTCTCGAGCGGAGTCGAAGTCAACACAGGATTAAATACTGCTTTCTCACGACATCAACATGAAGCGATGATGCCTTAGATGCAAAAGTACAAAGGCAGAGAGAACATCAAAATAATAGGTGTACATAGTTGTCTAAAAAGCATAGTTTTAGTCGGGCTTTCTAATTTATTTTTTGTATATTGTTCTATATATCTGAACTACACATAGTATGCAAGATTTTGTCAAAAACAATGGGTATACAAATGTACACCCATGTCCCCAAGTTACCAAGTAGCTCTGTCCAGTATGTAAATCACATGGTCAATTGATCAAAGGAAAGTTCTTGGGACTTCTTGAGGAAGATTCCATGGACGCGTGCATGAATGCGGAATGGACAAGTGAAGATGATAAACACCTTGCAAATGTAGTGCGACACTTGGCAACACCTAGATAACTTCACATTGATAGCCAAGGACAGACTTGGATCATGCTAAAAGGGCAACCTAACCCAGCTGTCAATGGTAAAGATGACACCATAGTACAGCCCATCATGTGGTTACCACTCCAACTGTTTCTCTAGATATCATTCTAGGGACAAGAGCTGTCAAGAATTACACTCCAAACCTCTCAACACACAAGATATATCTAAAGATCTAAAGCAAGAACACAAAGCTCTTTTTATTGATAAGTAGAGGTGCTGCTCGCACGGAAATTGACCTTGCCGATGATGGGAATGTTACAACTTCATCAATGAAGGGAGGGGATATGACCGTTAGCCACCAGTGCTCCTGCGACGCGCCGGCGTGTGGCGGGCCATCCATCGCCCCTACCTGCCGGCGGTCTCCCCGTTATCCCCACCGTCCCACAGACCACAACCCTTCCTCTCCCACTAGCCTTCCTCCCACCTAACTACACCCCTGCTTTCTTCGGTCATGCGGGGGAGTGCGTCGACCTTGCCCCGGGATCCAGATCCGTTGCCCCCTCTGCGCGGCAGGTCGCTCCGGTGCCGGCTAGCTCAGCCCGCGCTGCCAGGCGCCTGCATAGCCTCGTCGTAGGCTCCATCGACTTGGTCGCCTCCTCTACGGAGCCCAATCTTTTAGTTATTGCGCTCTACGAACGAGCCCCTCCTCTGCGACGTCTTCAATTTGGCAGTTGTCGGCATACATCTTCCGCTCTATGCTGGCATTTTCTGCTTCCCTGCCTCCATGCAAGCGCAAGTGCGTGTCCTTCTGCGTCCTCGTGCCCAACATTCAAGTTGCTCCTTTGATGTAGCCCGACCTTCGGTCGTTACCATATCATGGTCTCCAACTTATGCCAATCGTCATGGACTCCAAAGGTGAATATATTCCTCTATACGAACCCACTTCCTACCCTCTTGAATGGTATACTACTTCATACTCCGTTCCATATCCATGATAGGTTCACACCAACAAGTACAGAGGCATGGGAGGAAGCCTGGAGCACCAAGCCTGACAAGACGGAGGCTTGGAAGAGAAGACAACACCGGAGCATCCGGCCTGCACACACCAGAGTCTCCGGCCACACCGAAGTCTCCGGCCTAAAGATACCGGAGTCTCCGGCCTGCATACCCTGAAGTCTTTGGCCCATCTCCAGACCGACCCCCAGATCGAGCTCGAGGACAGCCAGAAGGCCCCTCCGGAGATGGACCAGAGACCGACCAGAATCTCCGGTCCACATCGGAGTCTCCGGACCCCCACACCGGAGTCTCCAGCCTGAGCGTATGGGCCTGCGCGCTGCCAGCTGGGCCTTTGGCCCATGTACCCCTTAGTCCGCCCAGACTTTCCCCTTTTATTCCTAAAGTACCCTTGAACAAGTGGCTGGCCTATATATAGTGCCCCCACCCCCTCATGTAACCCTAGGCATAGATGATAGACTAAAGAAAACCCCCTTTGTGAAATCTCTAGTTTTGCCTCATCCCCTTCTACCAAAGGGGATCGACTATCGTCACCACCTCGTTGGAGTTTGCATCGTGCCTCCCTTGTTGTACAAGGCCTTGGAATTGGTGTCCCTTTGCCAAGTCGTCAAGACCCTCTCCAAGGTGTTCTTCCCTCTTCGCATGGGATCGAGGGAGCACGTTGACCGATCTTTCCTTGCGAGGATTGTATCAGACCGGTGGCCACCGACGGGAGCAATCGACCTTGTATCGTGTGAGTTTTGCATGTGTTCATCGTGTTCTTCGCGATGTGTGCGCCCGCTTCTGCTACCTTCTCCCTTTCCCCTCGCTTTCCCATCGATTTGACCACGAGATCCATGAAGATCGGGCCACCCATGGGGTTACCCCATAACATCTGGTATCAGCAGCTTTTGGTTGCCACAGATTTCTCCTCGATTTGGTCTTTTTCCCCATAAATTCGAAAATTCCACCAAAAACAGCCCCAATTCGTGTTTTGGATCAATCTGTGATTTGAGTGTGCTTTGGTAGGTATTGATCCATGGATTACTTGCTAAACTTGTTGATCTACCTTCCCCTGCGTTCCCATGGCCTAATTCCTTGATTTCCCCCACCAATTTGAGGTTTTGGTTCGAGTTCTTCCGCCCAAAACTCGTCCCGTTCGTGTCCTGGAACATCTGGACCAGAGATTTGGTCCCTAGACCGGAGATTCCGGCCCCCAGACCAGAGATTCCGGTCCAAACCGCAGTTTCCGGACCTCCAGACCAGAGTTTTCGCCCCTGCTGATAGAAAAATCTGCTTCACGGTTTTGAGCATAACGTTTGCATACGAACTCGGATTTTGGTGTTCTTTAGATCGTTTTGAAGAGGATAAGGAGCTCTACATCATCATCTCCGTGGTTCATGCTATCAACTCCATACAAATTCCGTGAGCAAGGCGGAATCCAGCAATAAAGGGTGAAGATCAGCGACGAAAGGTATAAAAAATTCCGCGACTTCTCCCCACTTGCTTTCCTTTGTGAGCTACACTATATTTGCGTTCAACAAACACCTATCGAGACTAGTTCCTCCTATGATTGCTTGGGCTATGCGCATTTTATACCTTGTAGAATTCCGAGAAAAAGTTGTGAGCGCGCTATCTCATATAGTTATCTTGTATAGTTGTTGGCACAAGGAAGAGGCAAGTGAAAAAGAAAAAAAAAGGAAAAAATAGAAAAAGAAAAAGAAACAAACAAGTGCCTCATATAATAGGAAGCGCAAGCTCGATGAACATCAAATAGGTGGTACTTATTGTGCATATCTTGTAGCCCACCAATTTATTGCAATCGAACTAGCGTCTCTCCTTGCACTTGTGCGACACGAGCTTATGGTCTTCGCTAGGTAATCATTTGGTTCTTATCTCACTTTCTCCATCGCACAAGTCCCATTTATCCTACCGTGTGTGTTTCCTTGTACATGATTTCTATCTTATGGATTGACTTGTTTTGCTTTGTGATCATCGTTGTAACATCCCAATTTCAGCAACCCTGATTTCTTGTCCAAAATGTAAAAATCAGGGGGAACAAAAACTTTTTATTGTTCATGGGTGCAGTGTTTGCTTGTTGTTTGTTTGTACTTGTGTAGGTGAGTGTATATCATATGATACTCCTTACCTCACCCACAGTTGACAAAAGCTATTTAACAAAACTATCCTGGCTCATTTTACATATTCTCAAATGTTCTGGCATTTCAAAGCATGAGCGACAATGTTATGTAACCAAAACTACTTTTGTGGATTCTATTGACAAAACTATGGAGAGATATATAATATAACCTCCTTATGTTTTCAAGAAAGAACTCTCAACTAATCTTATCTTTAGTTTTCCCAAAACCACTTTTCAAAGCTTTTGAATTCTACTCCTGGTAGAGATACCAAGGACTCTCATCTTACTCAAACTCCAACACTTCAAAATGCACCAACCTTACCTCAAGCTAGGCTTGATGGTAACCCCAGTAGTGGAGTTGCTTAGTTTATAAGATGAGTTGCCCTGATCTGCTGTTTGACTTGTTTGCTTAGGAAGTAGTATGAGCTAATCTAGGAGCTCATCACTTAGGATCAAGATGTTTCCAAATCATCACCCCCTAAGCAAGAATACCAATCTGGATATGATCCCTAGCTACTAGGTGATCATCTAAAACCCTTAACTAGATCAATTCTAAAGATTTCCATTCTAGAAGTTTCCAAGTCCATGAAGACCAATATCAAGCATGGATCCCTTCTACTCAATCTACATTTCAACATCATCCACTTTATGATGATTTGGTATCTTGCAACCCCTCCAAAAACATTCCCTCTCATACTCTAGTCAAAACCCTCAAAACTGCCAAATTTGACTAAGTCTGGAAACTGTTCCAACATCACCTTTTTGAATGCCTCCCTTTATCAAACCATATGAATTTTTGGAAATGCACCTGATCCATCTTGTTAACCATCCTAAGGACTACCAGGGCCCACATTTTCCTTTGGTTAGATCATCCTCCAACCCCCTTGTTCTTGATGGTTTTGCAGGCAAGAAAATAACTTTTCCTGCAAATCTAGTCATCATGCCTACTTTGACAGAGGCTCACACCATCATCTAACCTTCTATGGACCAACTATTTGAATTGTTGTGTTCTACTCTTATAGGTCGACCAAAATCTACTTCACTTGTTCCTAGTGGATCTCTGTGCTTCTTAAACCCACTTAGTTTATAAGGCATCATGGCTCATCTGGTATGGCAGCCTTAATTTCAACAAAGTTTGCCATTACTTCCAGACCATCTCAGAGGTAACCAAGCCAAACTCTTTCTGACATTATCATCTATATGACTTGGTCTAAGTAATCATCCAACCCTTGCATCAAGGTTAGCTCTGAGCTCCAAGATCCAACAGGGTTTAGGTGGTATGAAATTAACATCACCCTAGATCCCTAATCTAGGGTATTCCACCAAAATCAACTTGGATTCTCCAATCCCAAGGTTGCAAATACTTGCTACACCTTTTCTACATAATCTACCTTGATCACCAAGATTTATCAAATTTTATCCGTAATTATTATGGCTCCAAATCTCATAAATCTCTTTAATAGTCAAAATCTCCAAACCTCCTTTCCCAATGGAAAGTTTGGTTTTTGTCAAAGCACTTCCCCAACTTTTAGCTCATGTGAGTTCCATATATCATACCCTATCTTCCCATCTCAAAAATAAATATTTTTGAAGAGCATTATTATTTCTTTTTGCCCATTTTCTTAAATGGCTGAATTGGAATAATAATTGTTTTAAATACTTTTTATTCCCAATAAATCTTGGGAAATTTCCCCTAAGTGTGTATCCACATTTGGGACCCTCTCACACCAAAAGCCCACCTTGTCCAATGTAATTATATCAAATGATCTTCTAGAAACTACTTCTGCCCTTTTTGAATAAATAGTATTAAGTGGACTAAAACTCCTTTGAAAAATCCCAAATAATTCCTAGAGAGGTCATTTAACCTCATCTATCCACCAGTACCATCTTCTCCATATCTTCCCATGCAACTCTCTGAACTCCTTCACAATCTCTCTTGTGATCAAAATTTGCAAAACCAACAAAACTTGAGTTACACCAAGACCAAGCCCTCCCCAAAGCTTGTCAAGCACTCCCCCACAGCCACCACACTCCCCTGGTCATGAGCACTGTAGAACCACCCCTCCCCTTGCCCCTTTTACCCTTGGTCTAGTGGAGAGACAACCAAATCTTACAAGATTTACCCCATTTAATTACCACAGCTACCACTCCCTCCCTCTCTGAGATCCAGCTCGACCAAATCCCACTCATACCCCTCCCCACCGCCCTCTAAACCAACCACAAGCCAGCACCACTCCTCCCCCATGTCCAAAGTGGACATTTGCACCATCTACTCCTCCCCCTTGGTATAAAGGCCAGAGGCCACCCCCAGCCAGCCCCTGCCCCTCATTTGCCCCCTCTCCTCCTCACTTACCGTCCCAGTACCCCCTATTCCTCCTTTGCTCTGTGCTTCCCGAAAGAAGATGAAGAAGGAGCCTCGGGCCTTTTACAAAAATTGAGCAAGGCCTCCCATCCCCCCTGCTTCTCCTTCTGCATTTCACCTGGTTGAGCTCCCCTACCTCCCCTACATCTAACCGTGCTCTTCTTTTTGCCCAGGACCGTCCCCTCGAGCCGCACTGGTGAGCTACGACGAGCTCTCCTTGGTCGTCATCGCACGGGCCAGATCCAGTCGAGGAACCCCCTCCTTCCGCCCATCCCTGAGGTCGCCGTTGTCGACCGCGTCGCCCTGCCGCCTCCACGTCCTCTCCCGAGCCCTCTGGTAAGCTCTCCGCCGCCACCCGAGCCCGCTACAGTTTCTGCTCGCTGGCACCGTCGTGAGGTGGACGATGGACGTAGGCCGTCCATCGCGACTTGATCCAACGGCCTACAGCCGCCTATACCCCTTCACCGCCTGCTGTCACTGACGATGGGCCCTGTCTGGCAGTTCAAGCCGCAGGCTCCCGCGCGCCGCGCCGCCCGCTGCTGGGCCGAATCCCCTCCACGCAGCCCAGTACCCCCCCCAAATCTAGCCCAACTACCTGTTGCCCCTTTTTCTTTTCTTTTAGATTTCCAGATCCAGAAAATTACCAGTAGTATTAAATCCGTTTGAAAATGTAAACAAGATCCAAATACCATGATCTAAAATTCTGGGAGTCCTCTGATGTTTTCTTAAGCATGCAGAACTGGTCCCTTGCCAAAACTAATTTTTATTATTCCTTGGCAATTAATCCATTAAAGATTGTCCTATGCACTAAATAATTTCCCCAGGGAGCTTTACATCTCCAATTGGGAAGAACCAAAGCTCTACTGGAAGGTATTTGATATACCTGTCACCTAGCATAGGCCATATGCCAAGGTGAACAGTAGTGTGTCTTTAGCAAAAGTAACAATAACAGCCATTATCTGCCTTGGGTAAACTCTCTAGGTCAAACCAAATGTGGTTTTGACCTGATTCCAACTCCTAGAGAAGTGGCACACCATTACCCATCTAAAACCAGGAGATGAGAATTTATTGATCTCCTGTTGGTTTTTAGTGATTTAAATACTGATGTAAGTGGTATTTTCACTAAATAAATCACCCCAGGAGTTTGACAACTCCAAAAAGAGTGAATCCAATTCATACAGAAAGGTATTCTAAATACCTACCACATGATTTTGGAATCAACTCCAGAGATTCTGTAGAATTTATTTAGTGAAAAAGACAAAAACCATATAGAACTGCCCTTGAGAATTTCCTGAGGGTATTCTGGTAATTATTTTGACATGTTCCAACTCTACATCAAACACTACCTAACCACCCAAGGAAATAATTTTTGGGCCTCCAGATAAATTCTGGTGAATTATTTCCTCAAACTAGAGTTTATTCCACTATAAAAGGCATAATTAAATCTAGGTAATTGATAATCTAGTGAAACCACTTGTGTTGGTTTTGTTTTGTCAAGTCCTATCTGAGGATATCATTGTTACACATTGGTATCCTACAGACCTCAGAAACCACTCCAAGTTCATGGTATTTAGCCGTGACAACTATCTTCCAAAGGGAAAAACACCTATATGGCAATTTAGTAATTCCACTACTAGAACCTAACTTCTCCAAAACCTACCAAGTTAAGTAGTATTCCTCATGTTTCTTTGCTGTATGGATTGATGCATGTATGCCTTGTATTGATTGTGGTATTGTCTGCTTGCATGTATACTCGATGATGGCGATAGTGTGAGTGTTTGACGACCAGAAGGAAGGGACTTCTTATTATTATGTATTGGGTATTCATGGTTATCTAAACAAGTCCAGGGACTTATTGCTGATCACAGGCAAGCCACCATTTCCCAAATTCTGATACTAGTCCTACTCGTTATATTACCTGTTTTGTATCCTCTTTATAAATTGCATTATCTACCTGCATGTCTTGTTTTACAAATACTGCGCTAATGACTTGGCTCCTCCAAGTTATGACTGTGTGTCCTTCGTGGCACCACCCTGATATACCTACCACTTTATCCCTTTAGACCTAGAGTTCGATGGTCAGCATCCTACCCCATTGAAAACCCCGGCTTTGAGAAAATGAACTGTTTTGGGTTTTACCCTACTACAAAATGTTTAAAAACTATTTTGGTAAAACCCTTCGAAAGAGGCATCGTTCCAAGTGGATGTATTAAGTACATAAATGGTGTTGTTGAGAAATGAGAAAGTGAAGGGATGTTCTACGCCTTTACCGGAACAATTTTTATCTGTGCAACCACATTACCCAGTCTTTGGGGCTTAGCTAAATAGTTTGTCTTCATTAGCAGGGCAACTTGTACCATGCTTATAGGAGAGATCCTTGAATTCTAGGCGTAGCTAACGGTCAATGGACACGAGCACGTAACTTGCTTCGGCAAGAGTGAGCCTATTCTGGCAGGAGTGCCGGTGCAACAATTGGGTCTCCCGCGGACGGTATGAGTTAGGTGGTATGGAAGGAAGTGGAGTCACCAGATTAAGGTATACGCCAGGTTGCAGCTTGGGTATACGCATGTACGGAAGGCAGGACTATGGCTGGGAACCACATACTCGTTGTCAGGGAGAACAAACCCAAAAGGAAAAGCAGCCTTTGCTAGGGTCGACAAGCGAAAGGTTAGGTTTGATTATCCGAACCCCCATCTACAGTGGTAGTGGCCGTGGTTGTATCCCAGCGGATGTATTGATTCTTCTGGGGAAAGTGCGCAAACTCTGCAGAGTATAATCTATTCGAATAGCCGTGTCCATGGTCAAGGATGGTTGGAAAGGTGTTGGCTAGGAGTACCCAGATGGTGGTTGTCTTGGAAAGAATGGATGAAAGTATGAAGGTTCTGGGGGAACCTGAGTTTAAAGTGTTGTTTTGACCAGAGGAGGTCAAAGAGGCTTACAAAAAGGGTTTTCACTCCAAAACTTTTTTCAAAAAGGTTTTCAACAAAGATATGGGGATATCTTGACTTATAAAACAGAGGCATGTTTTCAAAACTATTTTTCAACAAAGATATGGAGATGCCATAACTACAAGAGGTAGTTTAGGCTTTTCAAAGACAACGCCAGTTAGAGATATCTTGCCATAGCCAGACTTGTATTTCCTTATTTCAATTATCTTGGTGGTTTGCGAGTACATTCAAAAGTACTCACGGCTTTGTCCCTGGTTATTTACTTGACCAGACTTTCAGAGGATTAACATCGAAGGATTAAGGTGACGTCCAGCGAGCTAGGCCGTCTTCCTAGTCAGTCGCCTGTAGGTTGAGGCACGATTGGGCTCCGCGCGTGATGATGTTCTGCTTCTAAAGATGTTGTAGCCATAATGGCATTTATATAAGTCTTGTAATTTCGTTATGTTTCGGATGTTGTAATGATACTTGTCGGTTATGTTCCACGGCTCACTGATCATGGGAACATGGATGTATACATAACAGGGATTTCTCGGATGGTTAATCCGGGGAGCCCACAATCATGGTTCATTATTTGCCATTACAGTATCTTGATTTCGGATTGGTTGTTGACACGCCACCTTCCATACCTATCCACCATAAGCTTTGTGTGTGTTTTTTTAGTGGTTAGTTGGTTTTGGTGTTCCACGTGAACTTCACTTTGCTTGGTTTTGATTGCTCTCAAGTGTTTCCACTTGCACGATACTATCTTCCAAGGTAAAGTAAGGTTTGACGTTGCATCCCTAACCCCCTACCACTTCCATATACACCACTTGATCTTGTGAATCATGTCTAAGGACTCTGGAACCGAGGATGATATCTATGAAGAATCCACGATGAGCCACCCATGCATATGCCTCCACAAGCATGGATGACATGATGCAGCACTACACCAACAATGGCTCCACATGCTTGGGTGATATGGAGTTCTACAACAACAATAACTACCCAAGCATAAAAGACTTCAAGAATAACAACGACAAGCTCCTCAAGTAACATGGACCAAGTGGGAGCCTCCACCTCGAGAGCGCCAAGGTCCACCATCACATGGACAAGTTCGAAAGCTCCCTCAGCAACTTCAAGAGCGACATGGACAACAACTTTGCCAAAACAATGAGCATGATGGCCAAGACTAATGATGCCTTGCGCTCATTACAACGCCTCACCAAGAAGAGTTCTGAGGAAAAGGAGAATCGTCGCGAGCGTCATGTGGATGACCAAGTGCGCCATCTACATCAACCTTTGGCAAGGCACGCCAATGACCTCCGTCGACACCATCATAAGGCGCCTACAACTACTCGTGCCACCACCAAAAGGGCACCAAGAGCAAGCTCCCCTCCATGCCATCAAGCTTCACACCAAGAGTCTACACTTCAAGATGGAGGAAGCCAAGGCCACATATGTGATGAAGTCGATCCGAGCACCGCTCTCGACAACAACATGACCCAACTTCCACCACTACTTCAAGACGGCGACAATGTCGAGAATGGTGAGCATGGGACTTTCCCTTCACCAAAGAAGGTGCATGAAGTTGAGAGAACTGAGCCTATCCCTATGTGCTTGAGTGATGATGTGGTACCAATCCCATGTGAGTATGAGAGCCACTTAGCCCACTTGAGTGAAAACAAGAGTGAGATGAGTGACTCCACCATACATGAGATTCAGTGCTTCCATTTGGAGGGCATGACTGATACACCGAGTGAGTTGAGAGTGGTAGTTGACAGGTCATGTGAGACCACTATGATTTCTAACGACTTACCCTCTACCTCTAGTGTGTTTACTCATGATGTGCTAGGTTCCATGGATAAAGAAGCGCCAAGCTTGGAGATGATGATGCTTCCAACCAAGAAGATGTACATGGTGGATGAAGATGATGCCATCCCCATAGATGATGAAGAAGTCGCCCACATGGAGGCCAATACTACAAAACACCCACTTCATATGAGAGGTATGAACAAGGTAAAAATAAGGGTGTTGATGATTCCATGATCCCACTAGTGGACATGATGACTTGTGATGATTTTCATGCTATGGATGATGTTGTGATATCACATATGACTCGTTGGTATTTCCATGTGATACTTTGCCTTTGCATAATGTTGAGCATGTGAAATTATTTGATTGTGATGATGTTGCCATAGACATGCCATGCTCTACACATTACATTGATGATATCATTGCTTGCACTTTGTTGAACAATTGCTCTTTCCAATGTTTTGCTTGCAATGATGTTACCAATGGTACCCCTCGAACCATGCTTTGTCATGAATGTTTTACAATCTCTCCCGTTGCTTGCAATAAGTTGAATAATTGCTCTTTCACTTGTTTTGCTTGCAACAATAATTCTAATATGTTTTCTATTGAGATGGCCCCCATAGCATTCTCAAATTTTGGAGATTTTGGTAAATTCCATGATAAGCATGTTCACCACTTGCATACTCACCATGCATATTTTTCATACTTGATTGACACTAATGGTGATGTGCACAAGAAGAGATACATCATGATGTATGATGTGTTTCTCTACCATGCACACACGTTCTTCCTTTTATCTATGATGTGTGTAGGTACCCACATAAGAATTTCAACCTCGGTTGAGCACGAGTTGACAAAAAGAGCTCTAGAGAGTATCCCCCAAGTGAGTTCAAGATCGAACCCAGATCTGATACCTTTTGCATGCTTTGCATCGTTCATATTGACAAATTTCTCTTTCCTATGGTTTGATTACAAGCATGTTAATGCTATTCTTTCACCTTGTGACAATAATGTCTCGTTGCTTTTGGATATTGATGCTTTGTGTGTTGCCACAAAAATGTTGAACAATTTCTCTTTCCGATGTTTTGTGTGCAACCACAGTGCCATTATGAACATGTATTGTGATGAGAGCTTCCAAGTCTCTCGTATTGTTGTTGCACCAAACATAAGGACCACTTGCTCTTTCATATGGTTTATTTGCAAATATGTTGTTTTTGCTTCCGCTTGTGATATTCATACCCCCATGATATTTGTTTTCGATGATATGTGTATGGCATCCAACATATTGAACAATTGTTCTTTCCAATGGTTGGTTTGCACATAATGATGTTGTTTTGGATATCTTTCCTCATGTGTTTTTGCCGAATTCTCCTATCCTTGCATCAAAGAGGTTGACCAATATTTTAGTCCATTGTTTTGAGTGCCACACTAAGACATTATATGGAGTTTTTGAGTTCCCACATTTGGATGATGTTCAAGCGATGTCCATGCACTTTGACCTTGCATATGCATTTAATTTTATATACTTGAGTTGTGCTAATAGTGTTCTGAACAAGAATGGCCATGCCACAAATGACATGCTCCTCTATCACACACAAACATATGTTTCTTGGTCTTTGTTGTGTCAAGGTCCAATTGCTTCCGCGTCAACCTCTATGGAACATAAGTTGACAAGACGAACCATAGAGAGTTACCTATGGCGGCCCTTCAACGAGCCATCTCTACATCCTAAGGTGACTTCACTCTACTTGAGGACTCATTCTATAATCTTCATGACTTCGCTACGCTTTGAGTGTTGCTTCACTTTTGTGGTGAGCTTTGTAGGCTTCATAGAAGGTGAAGGAACATTGAAGTGTTGTCATTTCAATCTTCCCAAGGACGACTATATGGTGAACCACAGGATCAAGAAGTTCTCTCGACATCTTCTGATTTGTGATGAGCGTGTAGAGTCGAGGACGACTCTTTTTGAAGGGAGGGAGATGATGTAGCCCGACCTTCGATCATTACCACATCATGGTCTCCAACTTATGCCAAGTCGTCATGGACTCCAAAGGTGAATCCGTTCCTCTATACGAGCCCACTTCTTACCCTCTTGAATGGTATACTACTTCATACTCCGTTCCATATCAATGATAGGTTCACAACAACAAGTACGGAGGCATGGGAGGAAGCCTGGAGCACCAAGCCTGACAAGACGGAGGCTTAGAAGAGAAGACGGAAGAAGCAGCAGCTGGAGCACCGGAGCATCCGGCTTGCACACACCAGAGTCTTCGGCCACACCGGAGTCTCTGGGCTGAAGACACCGGAGTCTCCGGCCTGCATACCCCAAAGTCTCCGGCCCATCTCCGGACTGACCCCCAGATCGAGCTCGAGGATAGCCAGAAGGCCCCTCCGGAGAAGGACCCAGGATCTGACCGAATCTCCGGTCCACATAGTCTCCCTTGAATCTCGGGACCCCCTGAGTCTCCGGCTGAGCATATGGGCCTGCGCATTGCCAGCTAGTCCTTTGGCCCATGTACCCCATAGTCCACCCAGACTTTCCCCTTTTATTCCTAAAGTACCCTTGAACTAGTGGCTGGCCTATATATAGTGCCCCCACCCCCTCATGTAACCCTAGGCATAGATGATAAACTAAAGAAAACCCCCTTTGTGGAATCTCTAGTTTTGCCTCATCCCCTTCTACCAAAGGGGATCGACTATCGTCACCACCTCGTTGGAGTTCGCATCATGCCTCCCTCATTGTACAAGGCCTTGGCATTGGTGTCCCTTTGCCAAGACATCAAGACCCTCTCCAAGGTGTTCTTCCCTCTCTGCGTGGGATCGAGGGAGCACATTGACCGATCTTTCCTTGCGAGGATTTTATCGGACCGGTGGCCACCGGCGGGAGCAATCAGCCTTGTATCGTGTGAGTTTTGCGTGTGTTCATCGTGTTCTTCGTGAGGTGTGTGTCCTCTTCCGCTACCTTCTCCATTTCCCCTCACTTTCCCATCGATTTGACCACGAGATCCGTGAAGATCGGGCCACCCACGGGGTTACCCCATAACACCCTTCCTCTCCTAGATTGCGCCTCCGCATCGAGGCTGTCCAATCCCCACCTAGGCCATCATCTCCGGCGTCGGGGGGCTCGAGGCACATGTCGTCAACTAGGAGCTAGATGCACGTGTTGTCGCATCGCGAGCGGCGCGCGGCGCTGCCCCTGGCTCGACAAGATGGCTACTTACTGCACTGGTAACGGATCTCCTCCTATAAAAACCGGCTTCCCTCATCCAGTTCCAAGAATCATTCATCTTGTTCGAAGCCCTTCTTCCGGTGCCAGGTTTGCGACCACCAGGTCTCCCTCTATCGCGACCCCGTCCGCTGCGCGAGCTGTCGCAGTTGGGGGCACCGGGCCTAGGATTGTGATGCCTTCCATTGCTGCTCATCTAGAGGCCAGTGCTCGCCTCGCGCCAGTGCTCACCGGACCTTCCTTCTACGTTCTTGTCATCCGCACTACTCTCCCAATAGCCGTCTTTGACACCCCCAGTGCACGGTGGCTACCCAGCCATGTCTTTCCTCAGCATGCTGGACTCCTGCCCCGAGGAGGACACCTGCTTCGCAGCCACCTCCTCCGACCTAGACCAAGCCCGGCTTGACTGGGAGGACACCGCTCTAATGGCCTGGGTGCTCTCTCCGCCGAGCGACACGGATCGCTCTGACATGCTGGATATTTTCCGACGCAAATTTCGGTTGCGTTCGTCGGAGATCATGGTGAGCAAGCATTACCCGGAGGCGTACCTCGTCAAGCTTTCCTCTGTCGCCCTCCGTTACAAGCTGATGTGCATAGAGAGAGCCTCTTTCAAGCAGGATGGGCTCGGGGTCCACTCCCGCCCTTGTTGCATGGTCTCCCATGCATACAGTGCTAACTTTTACTTCCGGGTGCATCTCCACCTCGACAGTTTGCCACCCTTTGCCTGGCAGACAGAGATCGTGGACCAGATTCTTGGGCGCAAGTGTGGTGTGCAGCGCCTCGACAATGGGTTCACCACCATGGAGGACACCTGCTCCTTTGGGCTGTGGTCGTGGACGCCAGATCCACATCACGTCCCCAAGATCCTATGGTGCACCTTTGCCAACAGCTCGCTGGTCAGCGTCTCAGAAGATCGGCTACGGGATCACCTTCCGTGTCCTCATCCATTTAGACTTGATCGAGGATTTCTCTGGTGCACTGGTGCTCGATTGCGGACCTCCTATCTCTGACTACCGCCCCTCCTCTCGCTCCCTGCCCCCTTGGTGGCTTGGCATGGTGGATGGCATGCCGATGGACTCGACCTCCCTCCTACCGGCGTCCATTCCTCTGTTGAATGACTATCGTGGCCAGCATTGACATGGGCATGCGGATGAGGCAGGCGGCTCGCGCACTGGCGGCACGTGCCGTTCCAGCCACGCGGGGCGGCATGGAGAGCAGCGGCGATGCTCTCGCTCTCGCGATGACCGTTCCTATAGCCGTTCTCGTCCTGGGAGCCATTGCGACGACCGCGAGCGGAGCCGTCACCACCGTTCTGATGAAGATGACCGCTATGACAGCCGTGGAGGGGGTAGACGCACCGTGCGCCATCCTGTGCGCATAGCCGCACCCGCGCTAGAGGCCCGTGTGATGACCACACGGGTGGATCCTGTCATCGCTCCCGTGGCCATGACGCTCGGCACGGTGGCCACCATCACGCATTATGCCCGCTACAGATAGCCTTGGTCCTTGTATGTGAGCCAGCACAGCGTCTGGATGTGTCGCAGCCCAAACCGGTGCTCTCTAACACGGAGGTCACAGTGCAGTTACAGGAGCTGTTCCGTGAGGGTGGGACAATGATGCGCACTTTGCTGCCAGTCATCCTAGGCATCGTGTTGCCCCCGCTCCGGCTCGTGATCCGCGTGCCTTCAACGCCACCTGTAGGGACTAGGTGCAGTCCATCCGTGCGACGCCATTGTTGCTTTCCATTGGCTTGAGTAGGCTGGCCTCTCTGCCGCCCTACCTCTTCAACCTGATAGCCTCGATGATTGCACTGCCTGAGGGTGATGTGACCAGAGCCTGGGGCGTGGAGGGGCAGCGTTGGGGGATGCCTATGGTGCACTACGCTGTCGTGGAGGGGGAAGAGGACCGCGTCGTGCCTGAATGCTGGGAGGAAGAAGCGGGAGGCGAAGCCTGGTTCGATGCCAAGGATGTCGATGTCGATGAGCCACCCGTGGTGGTTACGCTGGAGGCTGAAGCTGGTGGCGAGCGTGCGCCACTGTTTGATGCTTGCTTTGAGGCACTAGCTGATGAGGATATATAGAGGGATTATGATGATTCTGACTACTTGAACTGGAAGGAAATATTGAGTCAAATCAATGATGACTATCAGGTGAATTCATTCCTAGTTGAACATGATGCTTTCATTTATAAGAACTTTATACTGCCTAAGTCTTTGTGTTATTGTATGATCAGGTACATGGGATAAGAAGGCATAGCACGGAGCGAGGAGTTGAAGCATATGGAGCATGGCATGTTGATCAATGAAGAATGCGCGAGGGAGGAGAGGGAGGAAGAGCAAGGAGCTACCAAGAAGAAGATCAACACATGGCAGGATCTCTGCCGCAACAGAGAAACGACGCGTTCTCCTGCCATGGCACAAAAACAGAGTCCTTTTCAGCCACGGCAGGCTGCCCATGAAAAGCAGCCCAATATGCACGGTAGAACCACAGGCAGACCCAACTTTGGGTCAGTTTGTATCCTAGTTAGGTGCGACCAAGTCGTCCCAAGCTTAGCCCCCCCAAACCTCTTAAATAGATGGGGCAACACACAAGTTAGGTTAAGACCATGTTAAAATATTTTGGAGTTGTTTCTTTCATAGAACCTCTGGATTTACTTGTGATCAATTTTACCAACTACAATTGAGTGTGATCTGTTGTTCCACTTGGAATTGGTAGATTGCAAACTACCGTTCATGGTCGATGGCTACGTGCGCAAGAGCGTGGTGTTGTGAATATCCCACAAGGTTCGAGAGCTATTGCATTGGCATCAGGGTTCAAGCGGGATAGATCATAGCTATACGCTAGTTATCTATCATCCACCATCATCATCGACAAGTGCTTGTTAAGAAGATCGGGCCACCCCATATCACTAGCGATTGGTGATCTCCTGAGCCCTGCAGTCAATGCTGGCAGTTGTGGTTCCGGGGGCATCAGTGACCTCTTCATTGCACGGAGCCACCGCTGCTGGCACTCCTGCTTGCGCGTGTTCCAGCACCAAGGCATGTTCCCGTATCAACTCCATCTGTGGGCCGCCATAGCTCAAGGCTGGCTGTCAAGCCATTCATGTCAGCAATCAACAAAGTAGTGTATGCGCTAGCTAAAAAGGAGTGGCGGCCCAGGACATGCCACTGGAGCAAGCTTGCAAGGAGTACGTGGAAACATACAAGACCGTCATGCCGTCCGCTGTCATTCAAGACATGGTCGCTCTCTTCTGCCTGAACTTGCCATCGATTACTACCACTAATGAGGCCCTCATTGCTTTGGCTGGGCCAGGAGGGGCTGAGCTCAATGCGGCCATCCCTTCCTAGGTCTAACGGTTTCCATCCACCGACGCGTCGTTGCTCGTGTTTCAATCATTTTAGATGTTGCTTTTCCTTCATTTAGTTGTGGCTATTGCTAGGCAGGCTTATCGTCCATCTAAACATTGGTCACCGGCTTCGTCATCATAGCTACTGGACTAGCTCTAGGATGTATCCGTCTAAAAAAACTACGTCATTCCATCATGTGATCATGACATCGACAAGAGAATTTTGTGTTGTGGGAGGCCACTAGTACTACTGCATCCAACAACACCACTACCGCTACTTCTTCCTCTCCTTGGTTGTCGCCCGTCTCATGCCACTCTTTTCCATGATGAGTCACATCCTCGACATCTTGTGCTAGAATGTGAGGGGACTAAATGACCAAGCTTGCAAACATACTATTCACGCCATGATTGCTAACACTGCTTGCCACATCGTATGTATTCAGGAAACCAAGATGGATTTCATTGACCACCTAACTGCGAGTTATATCGGGGGATATCGGCTCCACTCTTTCGCCCACCGTCCGGCCACTCACACTAGAGGGGGTATCTTGTGGCTTTGGGACAATGGTCATGTGGATATCTCTTCCATCCAAATTGGCACTCACCTGATCTCTGCTGATGTTGTGCTTCAGGCATGTGGGTCTTCCTTTAAGCTCACATCTGTCTATGCGCCAACAAATGATGCGGAAAAAAGAGCATTCCTTGATGATATAATTGATGTTTCTCCTATCGATGACTCGAAGTGGCTTATCGTTGGTGATTTCAACCTAATTTACCAAGCCACAGACAAAAACAATGGGAACGTCGGCTTTCGGCTCATGAGGCAATTTAGGCAAGGTCTCAACACTTCCCACCTAAGGGAAATTAAGCTCTAGAACATGAAATTCACATGGAGTAATGAGAGGGATGAGCCCACTCTAGAGAGGCTCGACCGAGATTTTTGTACGGCAAGTTGGGAGCTAGCTTTTAAGCATCACACTTTATAGGCATTGTCATGTTTGCTCTCTGATCACTGCCTGCTACTAATTTCCAACTAGCGGTGGCCTTGCAAGCCTGCCGCTTTCCGCTTTGAGAATTTCTGGACAAAGATGTCTGGCTTCCTGGAGACTGTGCAATAAGCATGGAATGAGAAATCGCATCACACTCAACTTGTACATGTCTTGAATCATAAAATGAAGGTCACGGCTAAAAGGTTGAGGGCTTGGAGCAAGGGATTGTTTTTTATCACAAACAACAGTTTCTCATGGCCCTTGATGTTATTCTCTATATTGATGTGGCCCAAGAGACACGCAGCTTATCCGTTGAAGAGAAAAATCCGCGGGCTACTCTAAAGCGTTGTGTTATGGGTTTGGCTATTCTAGAGCGTTCACGCAAGCGGCAATCCTCAAGAATTTTTTATCTTCTAGAGGGTGATGCAAATACAAAATTCTTCCATCTTAGGGTCAACTCATGAAGGCGTAAGAATGCAATTCAAAGATTGAAGCGAGATGGCGGCTAGACCACTTCTCACAACGACAAGGAACAACTCATACATGACCATTTCTCTTCTGTTCTCGGGCAGCCAGCACCGCGCTCTGTTGACTTCAACTAGGAGGCCGTTGACCCCGTCACGGAGGACTTGGACGATTTGGGCCTACATTTCTCGGAAGAGGAGGTTATTTCAGCTATTAATGGCATGCCCCCTTACAAGGGCCCTAGCCCAGATGGTTTCACTGGTGCCTTCTTCCGCTCTTGTTCGAATTTAGTAAAGGATGATCTCATGAACATTATTAACAAATTTTTTTGAGCTGTCAATCAACAACTTTCATATCCTGAACCCAGCCAACAGTGCATTGCTACCAAAGAAAGAGGGAGTTAACTGTATCTCAGACTTCAGGCCCATCAGCCTAATCCACGTGACCCCGAAAATCATTGCCAAGGCAATGGCTATCCATCTTCGGCCCAAGATGAATAACATTATTTCCAGTAGTCAGAGTGCCTTCATTAAAACCCGAAGCATCCACAACAACTTCATGTATGTCATAAATGTTGTGTGATGCCTGCACAAGAAGCATACCCCGGCCTTGCTGATCAAGCTCGACATTGCTAAAGCCTTTGATTCGGTTCAATGGGACTACATCATTGATCTCATGCAGCGTAAGGGCTTCCCTCCAAGGTGGCGAGCCTAGGCCGCTTTAATCTTCTCAACTGCCACTTCTAGAGTTCTTCTAAATGGCCATCCTGGAAAAGATATCTCGCACGGGTGTGGTCTGAGGTAGAGCGACCCCCTCTTGCCACTTCTATTTGATCTAGCAATTGATCCTCTGTAGAAGATTTTTGAGTTAGCCACTTAGGCAGGTCTGCTACAGCAACTGCCTGGGATTTTCTTATGTCTTGTATTTCATTGTATGCGGATGACGTAGTGATCTTTCTAGCTCCTGTGGCTCAGGACATTTCAAATCGGGCATTAATTCTGCAGAATTTCGGGGAGGTCACTAGATTGGTAACTAATGTGGATAAGAGCTCGCTGATCCCTATTCATTACGAGGAAATAGACCTCAACTTCATTCTTCAGGATTTCCCAGCAACCCAGGCAGCATTTCCAATTAAGTATCTTGGCTTGCCATTATCCCTAGGGAGGTTGCATCGCATTGACCTTCAGCCTTATATTGACAAGGATATATCCAGGATCAACCATGAAAGCAAGATTTCTTAATGTGGCGGGTTGTGTGGCTCTGGTCAAATCGGTGCTCAGGCTCTACCGATTTTCCTCCTCGTAGCAATCAAAGCCGATAAAGCGACGCTTAAAGCTTTGGACAAGATCCGACGGGGAATGCTATGGGCGTGCAAGGCTGCAGTAACTGGTGGAAAATGCAAAGCGAGTTGGACAAAGGTGCGTCCACCAAAAAACCTTGAAGGGCTCGGTATTCTTGATATGGTTAAATTTGCTAGGGCACTAAGACTGAGGTGGCTATGGTTTGAGTGGACGGCACCGGAAAAGTACTGGGTTGGTATGGAAACACCTAACAATGACATTGACAGAGAATTGTTCAACGCTGCAACAAAAGTTAGCATTGGTAATGGCAAGAAAGATTCCTTTTGGAATTCCTCCTGGCTGAATGGGGTTTCTCCTAGGTCATTGGCGGGATTGTTTGTTTGCGGTACCAAACTTCCCGGTTGAGCGCATCCCGCTACCCGAGTTGTCATCAATCTCGCGGAGGGGCCGTAGTAGAATCGCCAATTGTCGAGAAGGGCAAAATGGGGGTGAATACAAATCTAATGGCCAAACGGTCATTTGAACCAGACGAAAAACGGTTGAACTCAAATACCGTTGTTAGGTAAACTCTTCTTGGCCCGCCCTGTCAGTATTCTCTGTTATCTTTTGCGGTCGTGGACTAGTTTACCCCTGCGTGGACGAGATCCCTGAGTGGACCAGATCTATTTCTTTGCGCTGCTCTGCTCTTCTCCATTGCTCCCCTCCCCATAACATTTGCTCAGCTCCGGCTGCTCGTCTCACATCGGAGCTCGCACTTGCTCTAATTTGCGTCCCCGCCATGTCCGGTCAACCTCCCACGCCCCTAATCGAAGCTCGCCACCGTCGCTATCGCATCATCCGCCGTATCGGAGCTTCGTGTCCCCGAACTAATATCTCGCCTCTGGCTAGTCCTTCTCGCATGGCGGAGCACGTCCCGTCGGGCGATCCTGGCTGGCGACCGGCCTCGGGAAGTTGCGTGTTGTCGTGCACCCCAGGCATGGTAGCCCTGGCACAACAGTTCGACGACCACGCTCTCATGGCCACCATGCTGGGCGTCCATCCCACCGTGTCACCGGCAGAGTTGCTGTCGGCTTTCAGGTCTCGTTTTGGGATCAGACGAAATGAGTACAAGATTGAGGTATGCGCGCCGCCATTCGATTTTTTCGTCTGGTTCAAGCACAGCTCAGACACCGAGCGCGTTCTACATTCTTCCGTTCTTTCGAGTGCTACGAGTAGAAAATGAGCTTCATGCGTTGGCATTGCACCTGTGGGTGGGACGATCGCTTGGGGCAGCTTTGTTTCTTCTCCAAACTTGGCTTTGACGGCCTCCCATTGGATGCTTGGGAGCCGGAGGCCCTCAAGCAGGTCGTCAGTAGCCTTGGCAGAGAGCTGGTGGAAATCGTGCCACCGAGCGACAGATGGGTCATCAAGGTAAAGGCATGGCTGAAAGATCCTGACGTCGTTCCTAAGATGTACGAGGTGCAGATTCCAAGCAGGGCAGGGCGACAGCTTTGCTGGAAGCACCCGGTCATCATCCACCTGTAGGAGGTTCTGGAATCGGTACATGGCATTCAGGGCCCCGAAGAGGCTGCCAGAAAGCGTCCTAGTCGCCTGCAGTGTTGGCCTGGAAGGATCGATGGCACAGGACCACCACCGTTTCGTGACGGTGCACACAGTTTCAGTGGGGGAACTACCCTTGGACAAGCTAGTGGTTCTGATTTCCCTCGAGTGAAGACAGAGCTCTAGTGAATTGCTGTGGTATGTGTGGCTAATGAATTTGTAGTATGGAGAGCGTAGCAGGAAGATAGCATCGACTAAAAATATGTAATAGTTTGAATCGATGTAGTACGTGTGGGTAATGAATTTGAAGTAGTATGTGTGTGTAATAGTTTCGCGGCGGTGGCTGCGTAGGCAGGGCCATGTTACCCTAGGTGGTGCGGCATGGAGGAGTTGCGCAAGGTGAATTGTGGTTTGTCGGAGAAGGGGAGTGACAGACTGACAGTAGGTTTGGACTACGGGCACACGTGAAAATAACCATCTCCCATTTTCTTAGAGGGTAATAATTCGACACTCGTTGCACTAACCGCTCAATCTTTATTTCCCTTCTCAGCATAAGAGTGCGAACATATTAAAAAGATCGGTCATGGCTATCCACCTCATCAGGCAATGTACTAGGACAGGTAGGAGACGAGATTTCATTTTATAAATGTTGACGACTGTGCCCTTATGTTTATATGATATTATTTCTATGCCACTATGTACCGTCGAATTGTAGCAACACCATCAGAAACAGGGGATGACGACGTGGCGTGTTTTATTTTTTTAAAGGGCATTAGAAACAGGGGATGATGACGTGGCATGCTTTCTGACTGGCGGGCCTGCCTCCTCCACCTTCGAAGGCGGGCATCCTAGGTTCGAGGGCTGAGCTGATGCCCGTCGCCGACTCCGGCTGTCGAACACAGATAATTCTGAAAGAAGCTACTAAAAATAAATACTTTGAATTCTAAAAGTACTAAAATTAAATACATTACAATTTTGTCCGAAAGGTAATACGCATACTGCTGATCGAAATAATATAAATACAGTACAAATTTCTACTTCAAAAAATAGACCTGAAAATGCTAGCAAATAACCTAGGATGATAATAATATTCATTCTTCCCTATATTTTTCATCGTCGTCAGCTCCCGCGTGCTGCAACACATGTTTAGAGAATTCTCTCTGTCTGCAATGTGCTGTTAGTATCTCGTCCAGAGGGTAAGGCCTCAGTGTATGTTCCAGACTTAAGCCATACGTCATTGTTGGTTCCTCTTCCCAGGCTTGAACCTCATGATCGTACAATCTGATATAATTCCTGTAGTATATGCAACCGGGTTTGACTGTGGGGTGTAACCTGGTGTCAATGGAGATAGACCGATGGTAATCAACAAAGAGGGCATGACTTCCAATGTCACCGATGGCCTTGAGAGAGCGGTTCTCTGTGTCCACCCGGTACAACACTAGTTGCCCTTTGGCGAAATCCCCATTCAACACAAGAAGAAGATCACCATCTGACTCAACTAGGTAAAATTTGTAGCCTCCACGTACCTGTTCAAAGACTGGGGCTGAAATTATTTTGGCCATCGTGACAATGCTCGCGCGCTGCTCTAACTGGATGTTGGTAGACATGATGTCTCCATTCTCAAGTAATGCATATACTTCCCCTTGGAATGCCATCATTCAGACTAGAAACGTATCAGGAGGTGGAGAATACAATCCTTCTCCAAATGATTCATTGATTTGCCCCGTTGGGGTGCTCTCATCGTCCCATGCAATATGATCTGGATAATCTGTGCAAATGAACACCATCGTCGGGGACTTCGTCACGATGATAGATTGCAGAAGATCATATGGTATGTGTGCTTGAAACTCAGTGTTAGACTTATAAGTGATTGGGTTCAGAAGCCGAATCTGGTACGGCTCCACCCTCTGAGCAACCATGATGACGCCACGAGAAACACCGACGAAGTAGAATCTTTTGAAAGAAGAGGGCATCAGTTAGCACTAAGATGTGTACAATGGAAAATACAAATAAATGAATGTTATATATATACCGGATGTGAATGTGAACCTGCGATGGACGAATTAGATTCGTCCTGAAGCAACGACTAGTGCCGAGGTTGAGGAAGGTGAAGTCGCCAACGTCTGGAAGTGTGTGATCTATCATGATCTAGATGTTGAGATGCAATTCGGGCACCTTTAAAGTGCAGTGCCAATCGGTGCAGACTTCCCGACAAGCTGCATAGGTGTCGACGTACTCCTCTTTCTCCAGCAAGTAGTCGGCGATCTTGCGAAGTGGGTCGGCCGGGAGATCTGACCAGTTCCTCTTCATCCGGCTACTGGCCATGGCTTACATGCGGGAATGTTTTGACCGAGGAAGAAAGAAGAACTACCACTTCGAGGAGAAGAAGAAGAGGAGAACAGACGAGGGAGACAAAGTGGAACTACCACTTCGAGGAGACGAGGAGACGAGGGAGAAGAAGTGGAACTACCACTTCAAGTTTGGATCAACGGGATTTTTTCGGAACTAGCACGTGTACTAGCCATGCACTGCATGCAAGTTTTGATCAAACAGACTGACATGTGGGACCGGCTAAAAAATTCCATGAAGTGCTACCGTGCATAGTGCGCTGACAGGTGGCATGTTTTCTGACTGGCGGGCCCACCTCCTCCACCTTCAACGGCGTGCATCCCAGGTTCGAGGGCTGGTGCCGCCCACCAACACATTATTGTGCAATTTTCCATGTTTTGTCGCAACCAGCTCCGCTCCGCTCCTCTGCTCCTGCCACCTCCACTCTGTTCAGTCGTGCACCGCTCTTGTTGTCCCCTTGGGCCGTCATCCTCCCGCCCTCCCCTCCCTACCAACCCCTCACGTCCCCTCCCCTCCCCTCCCTGTCATGTCTCCTTGCCGCCGTCCATCGCCCAGGTGCGTCTGGAAACGAAAACCAAGAGTCGGCCGTTGAGTTAGGCGCCCAATGACGCTAGTGATCCAGATCCCGCTCGGAGATGGATCCTGCAAGTCTTGATAACACGGAGATGGGTCCTGTGCAGCTAGAGAGCACGGAATCTCCTTCAAGTCTAGAGAGCACAGAGGAGAACAAAACAGGGGAAGAGGAAGCGGGGTGCAGATCTTTGGAGGTATGGAGCCTGGAGAAGGTGCCGTGCATCCACATTGAAGGGTAAGAACTGTGATTCCTTTTCTGCATACCCCAATTAGCATTTGTAGTCCCGTGGTGATGGCAAGGATATGTGTTGGTAACCGCAAGACGTTTGTACAGCTTGTCCTTGAGCATGATGCTTTGTCAAGCAAGCATGAAGACACTGAAATGTGTGGCGGTGCGAATGATGATGAGAAAGCATATCCAGACGTGGTTGTTGACCCTGATAGGATGGAGAGTAGGGAATATTTGGTTGATTCGAACTTTGAGCCTGACTATGGGACTGATGAGGAAGAGGAATGTGAAGATGTGGAAATGGGATGTAGATATGACGACGAAGACGAGGACAGGCCAGTGATACACTTTGACAGGGACAATCCTACAATTGATGAGGGGACTGTCTTTGAGAATGTGGAGGACTGCAGATATGCAGTTGCAACCTATGCAATTAGAGTTGGGTTTGAATTTATCATTGAAAAGAGCGATCAAAAGATATTTAGGGTGCATTGTTGGGAAATTAATGTGTCTAAATGGAGATTACATGCATATCCAATGCGGGGTGGACACCCATTTCAGGTTGCAATAGCTAAATTTAGTTTCAGTCTTTCTCATATTTATTCTACTGATAATTAGCTCTGAATTATTTGGATTCTTATCGAATGCAAATCAAAGTAAACACGAAGAAACACAATTGCCCTAATACTTATTTAAGTGGTAAAATTAAACCGGCGACTACCAAGTGGATTGCTGTTACTGTACTTGACTGGGTGAGGTAGGATCATAACATTGGACCTACTGAACTCAGAGCAAAGATTAGGAAAAAGTTTAAGGTTCTAATTCCTTACCACATAGTCTTTGATGGGAAGGAGATGGCTCTAGACTTCATTCAAGTCAAGTGGAATGACAGTTTTCACATGTTCTATAGTTTCAAAGCTCAGGTAGAGAAAACATCATATGGTAGTGTTGTTGACATCGATTACGAGGTTGTGAATGGAAGAGAAAAGGTCTCGAGGGGGGTCAGGTATAAGCAGGCAGATAAGAAATGCTTCAAGAGATGTTTTGTCTGCTTGAAGGCATGCTGGAAGGGGTTCCTAGACGGCTACAGGCCATACTTGGCAATAGGCGCAACTTCTTTAACAAGGAAGTTCAGGGGACATGTTGCTTCTACTTGTGCTTTGGATGCGCATAATTGGCTTCTACACGTAGCTTATGCTGTTCTTGAGGGTGAATCAAATGAAAGCTGGACATGGTTCATGCAAAGACTACGGGTAGTAATTGGTCACCCTGAAGGCTTGGTGATACACACCGGTGCATGCAAGGGTCTTGAGAATGCTGTTGATACTTTGTTTCCTGGGGTTGAGCATAGGGAATGCATGTGGCACCTCGCTACTAACTTCACGAAGAAGTTCAAAGGAAAGATCTTTGAAGAGGACTTGTGGCGATCATCATACACATACACCCCAACCACGCATGCTACTTACTTGCAGAACATTTATGTAGTGCCAAAGGTGAAAAAACACCTTGAAGAACATCACACCAAGCTATGGGCCAGAAGCAAGTTTAGTCAGTTAAGCAAGGTGGATTTTGTTTGCAATAATTTGGCAGAGAGTTTCAATGATAAGATTTCGGGCATGAAGACACTTGGATTGTTATTTTGTTGGATGCAATAAGACAGTGCATAATGGTGAAGATAGATTTAAGGCAAAGAATTTGTGCAAGAAATTTTTTAGGCCATAAAATAGTTCCAAAGGTGGTTATGTTACTGAATGCAAAAACCAGGGCAATGAGAACGATAAAGATGAGGATGGTTAGAAGTTCCAGAACATTGGCTGAGGTTTATGCAGAATACAAGCGTGGAAGTGAACAGAGGTACATTGTAGACATTGGAAACAAGACTTATTCATCTAGGCAGTGGCAGATTACTGGTCTGCCATGTCACCATGCAATTTACTTCATCTTAAATCTTAGAGGTAGCGGAGCTGAAATAGAGAACTATGTCGACAACTATTTCTCTGTGGACAAATTTGCTGCAACTTATGCAGAAAACGTACCACCTATGGCTGATAAAAATGATTGGGAGATTGTCGATCCAGGGTTTAAACTTCAACCACCAGTTCTTAGGAGGCCACCTAGGAGGCCTAGAAAGCTAAGGATCGAAGCCTCCGCCGATAAAGGTTCAAGGCTAGGAGCTAGGAAAAGGAAATGCAAACATTATGATTCGGCCATATCAAGAGGTTGTGCAAAAACCTAGTTACACATGATCTTGTCCCTGTTCACACCTTGGTGGCAGAAAATGAGGCTTCTCAGCCAGAACTGGAGGAAGAGCAGCGCGAAGACGAAGAACTTGAGGAAGTGTCGTAGGTGGAGGAAAACGGTGATGAGCACTCAGAGGAAAACGTACGTAAGCAACCAATTTATGAAGAAGTGGAGGTGCTGGCGAGAAAAGGGTGTGAAAAGAAACAAAAGGGTAAGTGGAACGGGGAGGAAAAGGAAAATAATGGAGGTGTATTAGAATATGAAGAAGTTGCAGGGGTGATTGAGGATGTTCTTGAGGATCTTTCGGCTAACTGCAGAAGAAAAAATAAATCTCTGCCAATTTCATCTTTGTATGATTCTCCAGATGAAAGGTAAGCTTAAAAATTATTTTATTTTCCATTTTATCATTTTCTATCCTCATCAATTGTTGCTTAATGCAGCGTGCGCTAGCAGACTAATAAGAGGAGTAGAAATATGCGGGTACAGTAACATCGTATGTTGAATTATAACATTGAAACTAAACTAGTCGTGTTGTCTTTATTTATATCTGGCGCGTGCAACGTGTCTATGATGGGGTCATGTGGACCAGATTACAATTTTTAAATATTATTACATTAATTTTTTACCTGCGTATGGATGCAGTTACTAGTTCCCATCTCCCTTAGATTCCCATCTCCTCTAGCGCACTCCATAATTATAGTTGTGACATCAAGTAGCAGAGTCAGTGTATTGTCCCATCAGATGTGAACGCAATGATATTGTTTGTTCAGAATTTGACGACTTTTGATTAGTTTGAAAGACAAAGAAACCTAAAACATGTATCTAGACATGTTTTGGGTATAAACACATTTAAATATCTAAAAAAAGCTAAGTCAGTTATATCTGGACAGGAGTAGTACACTATTACAACACGCTCGACCCCTTCTCCTCTGGCGCACTCCAAATTATGGTTGTGCCATCAATTGTTGGGAGCAGAGTCAGCGTATTGTCCCATCTGATATGCCAGGAACACGCGAACTTTATTTTCAGGATCGGATGAGTTTCGGCTAGTTTCAAAGACAAAGACAACTAAAACATGGCCAACATATATAGATTATGACGATAATCGACTATGACTCAAGTGACCCAGATCCAAAGAGGGCATTAAGATACCGTACATAGATTTAATTTATGCTTAAGTGACCCTAATCGACTATGATGCTCCCACAGTCTCCATCATCGACGACGTTGTCCGCGTCGCCGTCGGCCTCCTCCGCATCAGAATCGATGCCGATGTTCCTGACAGCGTTCCTCCTCCTCATGGATTCTTCACGGTGCGCCACATAGATAATGGTGGAGGTTGTACGCCCAGGCACTGCCCAGAAGCGTTGCCTCCCTTCGGGGTTGCATAGATCTGGGTGGATCTCCTGCCGGTGGGTTCCGCATAGCTCAACCAACGCAACCCGCTGCTTCTTGAACAGCTTTCGCTAGTACGCATTCGTGCGTGAGTAACGTGCCATTGCCCTCTTTTGCTCCAGCAGCTGGCGGCGGCGCTCCTCGATCTGCCTCGCCAACGTGTTGTCATGCAAGAGCGGCGCGACAGGAACCCCGACGTAGCTAAGCTCGAAGCCGGCCGGAAGCCTTGCAAACGGCAGCGCGAGTATGTCATAGTGGGCGAACATCTGAGCCTCGTGCAAGCTGAGTTTGGCCCTCTCCCTCTCCATGGCGATGAAGGAACACGATCGGAGCTTCGGCCACGAGGTTAAGGGGATAAGGGCAAGGACGTAGGCCCAGCGTGGTTGCCACTACCAATCAGTTCGCAGAATAGACTTCTCGCGGATCACCCTCACGAAGGACATCCTTATCGTCCATGCACCCTGATCCAACGGCGCCTAACAATTCGGGATCAGGTTTTCTAGAAGCCCAGAGCGGTGGTTGGTTAGCTCTGCGTCCCGATTGTTTATGGCCAACGACTGTCGTTGAAAATAATACACATTTCAATGACAATGGTGGATCCATATGTGTTTAATGAAAAGAACACACATGCAATGACTCTAGTTGTTGTTAATAAAAAGAACACACATGCAATGACACTGGTGGATCCATATGTGGTCCGTGAAAAGAACACACATGCAATGACACTGGTGGTCCATATGTGGTCTATGAAAAGAATATACATGAAATGACTCTAGATGTGGTTAATGAAAGAATACACATTTCAATGACAATGGTGGTTCCATATGTGGTTTGTGAAAAGAACACACGTGCAATGATTCTAGATATGGTTAATGAAAAGAACACACATGCAATGCCACTGGTGGATCCATAGGTGGATTGTGAAAATAACACACATGCAATGAACTCTGCTGGATCCACATGCAATGACACTCGTGGATCCATATGTGGTCTGTGAAGAGAACACACATTTCAATGACACTGGTGGATCCATATGTGGTTTGTGAAAAGAACATACATCCAGTGACTCTAGATGTGGTTAATGAGAAGAACACACATGCAATGACACTTGTGGATCCATATGTGGTTAATGAAAATAACACACATGCAAGGACTCTAGTTGTTGTTAATAAAAAGAACACACATGCAATAACACTGGTGGATCCATATCTGGTCTCTGAAAAGAACACACATGAAATGACTCTAGATGTGGTTAATGAAAGAATACACATTTCAATGACAATGGTGGTTCCATATGTGGTTTTTAAGAAGAACACACATGCAATGACACTGGTGGATCCATATGTGGTTAATGAAAATAACACACATGCAATGACTCTAGTTGTTGTTAATAAAATAGACACACATGCAATAACACTGGTGGATCCATATGTGGTCTGTGAAGAGAACACACGTGCAATGACACTGTTGGATCCATATATGGTCTGTGAAAAGAATAGACATGAAATGACTCTAGATGTGGTTAATGAAAGAATACACATTTCAATGACAATGGTGGTTCCATATGTGGTTTGTGAAAAGAACACACATGCAATGACTCTAGCTATGGTTAATGAGAAGAACACACATGCAATGACACTGGTGGTTCCATAGGTGGATTATGAAAAGAACACACATGCAATGAAGTCTGGTGGATCCACATGCAATGACACTGGTAGATCCATGTGTGGTCTCTAAAAAGAACACACATTTCAATGACACAGGTGGATCCATATGTGGTTTGTGAAAAGAACATACATCCAGTGACTCTAGATGTGGTTAATGAGAAGAACACACATGCAATGACACTGGTGGTGTCGAGGGGATTCTCCCCGGGTACCCCAAAGAAACGTCTCAATATAGTTTAAAAAGACAAAACACAAGGTAAATAAAGAAAAACAGCCGCAGCAGACGCTCTCTGGGCCGGCAGAAGACTCCAGGACGTCCCGACAGCGCCCCCCGGCTGAGCCCTCCTTCCGGCTGGGCCTCCCCGCCCCAGCCGGCCTGCTCCACGCCGTCTCCCAGTTCCTTCCGGCTGGGCCGACCCAGCCGGCCTGCCTTACTCCGGCTCCGCCTAGCCGCCTCGCCCCCGGATGGGTCCTCATGGAGCAGCCTTCCTCCGCGCCATCCGGCCCACCTCGCCTCCACCCCGCTTCCCCCAGCCGGCCACTGGTGGCACCCCGCATGGGCCTCCCCCACCCGGCTGGGCCACGCCTCCTCGCTATCGGGTGGGCCGCTGCCCCTTGGTCACCTGGTGCTGCCAGCTGCCACCGCTCAATCCCCTGGATCGATCGTTGCGCCCCAGGACGGCTCGCCTCGCTGCCTCTGGCCTCTCACCGCCAGGACCGGATAGGTCCTCCACTTCCCACCTGCTGCTACGATCAGAGCAGGTACCAGCAGTTACGTAAGTAAAGGCAGGCAGAAGGACAAGGACTAGACAGCGAGAAGACAACCGACAAGACCCAAGACGCTGCTTACCTCTGCAATAGTTGACACTATGTATGACACCATGTATACTTTATCATATGACATAGGCAATAGTACTAGTTAGGCAGCGGGTCCCACCTTTGTCCCCTTGGCCACCTTTATAAGGCAAAGGAGGGATTCACTCACTGGGGCTCCATTCTGAGATTCATCCATCGATCGATCACTCACCCACAGCTCGCTAGCTAGCTCGCTCTCACTCACGAGCATGCACACATACAGATAGGTTGGTCTCAGTGCATTTAAGACAGTATCTAGAGAATATAGCTCGAGGAGCACTTGTAATTCGTATATCGCTCATAGTCAGATCGGTAGGAGTAGGAGTTTTACCTCACCACGAGGGCTCCAAACCTGGGTACTTCCTGCGTCTAGCTACGCCCGCTTGTATCCAATGCCGCCTGCGGATGCCGTCAATAGCTTCCCTGCTAGTCCCCACACCTCTAACTAACCTTCTCAGGTACTGCCGTTCCCAATACAACGACAGTTGGCGCCCACCGTGGGTCAAAGTATAGCTTCGGCCGGAGTTCCGTTCCGCACGAGACTGATTTTCTTCATCGTCATCGTCGACTCCGACACTGTTTCAAGTCGCTCGGGGGCTTCTCGCCGCCCTCGCGCTACCGTCACCGACTCTGCTCCATCGAGAAGCCCAGGGGCTTGCCGCGCAGCCGTCACGTTGTCGTCGCCTTCGTCTTGCCGAGACGCTTGGGGGCTCGCTGCCATGGTGTCGTCATCGTCGCCCACTGCTGTCCGCGTCTACCAGGCCGCGCTGTCCTCAACCGCGTCGCCAAGCCCGTGGCTCCATCCCCCGCGCCTCCAGCGAGCTCCCGCGCGAGCGCGCCTCGTCCGGTTCCTCTCGGCATCAAGCTTCACGAGCCCGTGTCTGTGCGCACCGGCGCCTGCACGTCCATCATCCGTGGCAACCATCACCGTCGTCGCGCCATCCGCGCCGTTGGGCTCTTCGTCGGCTCTCTACGGCGGCAGCTCTCGCGACCTCCCCTGCCATTCCACGTTCCCGCACGCACTAGATCTCTGTCACCCTCTCCACGCGGCCGCTCGCGACGCCACCCCTCTGCCCATGTCGCGGTCTCTCTCCCGCGCATGCGCGTCACGCTTCTTCTGCGGCGCGATCGCCGTTGCGATTCCGGGCGGCTCAGCGCCACGTCCGGCCTCGTTGCGCGCCGCGCGAAGCTCGCGCCATGCGCACCTCAACGCTCGTGGGTGCAAGCTGCTGCCATACTTCGCGCTCGAGCCACTGTCATGCACGCGCACGAGCTAAGCAGAGCGAACGCATGAAGTTCCCATGTACAAATCTGACCATTGCGTACAGGCCACACTGCCACAACTACTCCATGCGCCGCTCCACCAGTCCTGCTGTCTGTGGCGCTCGCACATCCGCTTCCTCCGGCTCCGGCCTCATCGCCCGGTTTTTCCGTGCGCCCGCCCATGCGCTCGTCTACACGCCCTCAAGTCCGCTCGCCGCTGTCTTCGCGCCGTCTTCATCCGCACTCAAGCTCGGTGATGTCCGGCCACGTCGCCCTCGCCCGCGCGTGTGCGCCTCCGCCACAGCCCCTTCGCCCCAGGGCTTGCGCGCCGACCGCCTCGCCTCCTCCTGCGTTCGCGCGTCCGGCTGTCCTCCTCCTCGGCAAGCTCCGGCGGTGCCATGCCGCCCATCGCCTCTGTCCGTGCCGGCTCCTCGCGCTGCACGCCCCGCGCCTGCCGGGTTCGCCGCTGAGTGTCAACACCCGGATTTTTAATCCCAGATGCCCGTTATGCCATACCTCGCAATCCCAGGTGCTCGTTACTATTTTTGCGAGACATAACGGAGTGGATATCATAGTACATCATCCATTACAAACCATACATAAGGTTTTACAGAAATGAGGATCTCATGATCCAGTCTTTAATACAACAAGCAGCGGAAATAAACGATAGCGTAGCGGTGGGGTCCATCTTCAGGGGCACAGTGCAACGTGAAGCAGATAGTCCTAGTTATCATAGCCGTCCTGCGGACCATCATCTTGATACTCTCCTTCATAGTCTGGCCATGATAATAGCCAGGGACAAAAGCCATGAGTACTCTTTAAGTACTCGCAAACTACTACTAGCAAGGGTTATAATTCTAAGTTAAAGTGCTGAATTGAAAGAATAACTATCAAGTTAATTTTGAAACCTAAGCTGAGTTCTGAAGCAAGAAAAGATAAAGTAAAGTTCTAGAATCACCTAAGTTGGGAAGCTAATTTCATTAACACAACCCTGTTGTGGTCAAGTCAAAAGTCATCATTCATTTCAAGGTATTTAGAAAACATCTGACAACGAAACAGTATGGCCATTCCAACTGTCCATAACCACGGACGCGGCTATTCGAATAGTTTGACACTCTACAGAGGTGGTACACTTTCACGACAAGATTCGATACATCTGTCAGGGATAACCCTGAATCATCATACTTGGTATGCAGATAATCAAACATAACCTTCCCTTTACACACCCTAGTACAAGCACCTCTCCTATGAGCATGGCCTCCCAACCATGACCATCAGTCATCTTGGGCACTGCATAGGTGGTCATCATTGAGAGGTAGCCTCAGCTCAAACCTCTCCCGTGAGGGAACTAATACTAATGCATATAAATTTCCAGCTAAGCCTTACCCAATTCAGGTAATGTGGTTGTACGGTAAATTTGGAATGGTATCGCATCCGAATCCAACCATCAGTTTTATAAAAGGGTTAAGGCTCAGGCCTCATCATTTTCATCATCATAAACCCATTGTGTTTCTCAACACATGTCAAAACATCTCAATAGAATGACTCATCATTCCAAGGTTTTCATAACTCATTTTCACCAAGTGTTCCCATCTAAAGTGAATCAAGTTTGATTTATTCTAAAACACTAGGTTAAGAGTGTTCACTAAGGTGGAAAGGTGGGATCAATCTCATGCCATAGAATGACATCTAAGGGTTTCTAATTAGGTCAAGTTTTATACTCTTTATGCTACCTTCAAAATTAATTAAAGAACTTTGTGTCAACTAAGGGGGTGTGATCAAAGTATGCTTAAGGCATCTTTACTAAACTATCTAGTTTTATTCTAGCTTGCTACAATAGCTTACTAAAGCATGTTTGCAAGGTTTAGCTTGCCACTAATAGCTTGCCTTGGTTGGTGCAGTGGTTGAAGTTTTCTTCTTCTTCTTCTTCTTCTTGGTAGAACTCCTCCTCCTCCTCGAAGGCTTGGTCGGTACTATCGTCTAGAAATACATAGGGAGGGCACAATCACCAAACAATACTTAACTTAGGCTAAGTAGTATTCTAAACCACACAATTGATGATCTATTATCATCCAAAACATCACAAGTTTAATTCAATAGTTTCCACCTTTTTATTTTGGAAAAGTAATTTCTACTCCTTGAAAAATTAACCATAATTTAATATTCACCACCAAAATATGGGATCATGTGGACACATGTCCTCACCACATATTCTAACCTGTGGGAATGAGATTTAAAGGTTGGATTATTATTACTTTGGTTTAACTTTATTATTTAATGATTTAAAGTGACTAGAAATGCCTATATAGCATTATTTTGGTACTAGTACAAAGTCACTGTCTGTAAACCTTAATATTATTACATATTTGGATAGATATGATGAAATGTGATTTTTGAGAGTTGGAATCAACTCAAAATCTAACTTGGTTGATTTTACAAAAATGTTTCAAGTTGCAAAAGCTTCTGTCTTCTTATTTTTATTAGGAGAAATCTATAACTCTAAATGAATTAAATCCAACGGGATTGGATAGAGCATTTCAATACCTTTCAGACAAAATTGGTTTCATGCAATTTGGATTTGTAAAACTAACAGAATTGAATTTTGAAACACTGGATAGAAACTATATTCTAACTAAAAAGAAAAATCCTAATTTGAATCTACGGGCTTGTGCGGGAAAGAAATGGAATGGGCCAGTGGCTGTATGCGGCCTGAGGCTCAGCTGACAGGGGGTCCCGCTTGTCGGTGACACTTAACACCGTAATGGCTTGACGCATGGGCCATGCGATTAGAAGCTAGATCTCGGTGAGGGTCGCCGTCGACTGACGGGTCGCCGGCGAGCTCAAACCCTAGCGGCTCGGTGGGGGTCTACTGTGGGCGTACCAGGGCTCCAGCGGGGTCAGCGATGCGGGCGAACGAAGTGGAAGACGACGGCGAGGCGAGGCGTGGTCGCAGCGGAGCTTGGGGTGGCCAGAATCAACCGCACCCTTCTTCTCCAGAGCCGGCGGCTCCGGCTCCAATTCCGGCGAGCTGCTGCTCCACTTGCTCCGGCGAGAGGTGGGTGAGGTTCAGAGAGGTGAGGGGAGTAGAATGGAGTGAGTCTTTGGTGCTAGGGAGGGCTCCTTTTATAGGCTCGACGGTGAGACCGAGCGGGATGGGCGGTCGACGGTCGCGACATGGCTACGGCGAGCTAGCATCATGGCTGGGGATGGCGATCGCTGGGCGGTCCCCTGGCGGTGCTCTAGCGCTTCAATGCGGCCGTAGGGGCGGTGGTATGCGGTCGGGGTGAGGTGGCGCTCTGAGAGGCTGAGGCGGCGGTGTCCACGGCGAGCGGTGGCTGTGGGGCTTTGGGTGGCGAACGGGGGTGTCTGGGGTGTTCTCTAGGTCGAGGCGGAGAGGTGGGCGCGGGCTGGTGTCGAGTGGTGGCTTGTGCACGCGGGGGCAGTGTGCGCTCTACGGGCGGTGTCGGCATGGTCCGGTGGCACTGGGTGCGGTTTCTCCTCGGTGGTCCACGGCTGCTCTTGGCTCGGGCAAGGGACAGAGAGGGGCGGTGCAGCGTTGGCTACCTCCTAGACATGGCGAGGGAAGTTGGCGGCTGTTGTGGCGCGATGTCGCCGGTGGGGGTGCTCAAGGTGCTCGGCCTTAATGGCCATGACCATTTGGTCGTGCAGTGTGGCCGGGCTAGCAAAAGGTAGGGCTGGTACTGAGGGAACAAGGGGACAAGGTTAGGCACAAATGGTGACCAAGATCACTGCTCAAAACAGTGTTTTAATTTTGGCCAGATTTATGCACACAAGCTGTTTGATGAAATGGCCGCAAGAGAAAAAGTTTAGAATTTTGGGTTCAAAATTTTTGGGTGGTCTCCACTATTTCTAGGTAGTCTCTGGTTGCAAGGGTTTTGAAAATGGTGCTCAATTAGATGGTTTTTGAAATAGGGGTGATCTATGCATATGCATTAGATTCAATTTTGAACTGCCATTTAAAATAGTTTCCAGAATGTTTTTAGAAGATCAAAAGGTGGGCCTTGGTACCTCATTATGTGTACTAGAAAGGGGTGCAAAGATCAAGAATTGTTTCTATTAAGAATTGAGTACTAGGAATAGCCAAAGTAGGCATGAGAGTTAAATTTGTCCAAATGACCATTCCTTTATTTTAATTCTTTTTGATTTTATTTCTTTTAGGAAAAGTTTGGGAATGATGTAGATGATGTTTAATTCCCTTAAGAAACATTTTAGAAGCAAAGGATCACACAATCATGGCACTTCAAAATAACTCCTATTATAAATGCACACATATATGAATGCTTTTATTTTAAATATGGAAAAGTTTTTGTTAATCCTAAATTTGGATGATTTGATCTTTGATACTCTTGGATTGAAGTTTTGGGATGTTACAAACCTTCCCCCCTTAAATAAAATCTCGTCCCGAGATTTACAAGAAAACTAGGAACTAAAGAGATCTGGGAACTCTGTCCTAATGTAATCCTCGCGCTCCCAAGTAGCTTCCTCCTCGGTATGGTTGCTCCACTGAATCTTGAGAAACTTGATACTCCTGGTCCTGGTGGTTCTGTAGGCTTCTTCTAAGATACGGATGCGTACTTCCTGGTAGGTCAGGTCATTGTTGATTTCCACTGCTCTGTGATCGATATTCTTGAAAACTTCAGTCTTCTCAGGCACATCCAAGCATTTGCGAAGTAACGAGATATGGAACACATTGTGGATGGCTGACATCTCTTCAGGCAGTTCCAGTTGATACGATACTTCTCCTCGGCGGTTCAGAATCTTGAAAGGTCCGATATATCTGGGAGCTAACTTTCCCTTCAGACTAAAGCGTTGGGTTCCCTTCAATGGTGAAACCTTGAGATATACGAAATCTCCAACATTGACAGTCAGGTCTCTTCTTCTCTTGTCAGCATAACTCTTCTGTCTGGATTGGGCGGTCTTGAGGTGCTCACGAACTTTGTGAACTTTCTCTTCTGCTTCTCGGAGAATGTCGGGTCCAAAGATCTGACTCTCTCCTACTTGCGACCAATTCAAAGCGGTACGACACTTTCTTCTGTATAGGAATTCAAAGGGTGCCATCTGCAAACTAGCTTGATAACTATTGTTATATGAGAATTCTGCGAAAGGCAGGCAGTCTTCCCATTTTGATCCGTATTCCAACACACAAGCTCTAAGCATATCCTCCAATATCTGGTTGACTCTCTCAGTCTGTCCATCTGTTTGCGGGTGATAAGCGGTACCGAAATTCAACTTGGTTCCTAAACCTTCTTGAACTGTCTGCCAAAATCTTGAAGTAAACTGAGTTCCTCGATCTGATACGATGGTCTTGGGGGTTCCATGCAGACTAACAATTCTAGCAATGTACTACGCTAGCTTTGCACTCTGGTAGGTTGTCTTGACTGGTATGAAGTGGGTTACCTTGGATAGTCTATCAACTATGACCCAGATTGAGTCATTTCCCCTACTAGAAGTAGGTAAACGGGTGATAAAATCCATTCCGATGGAATCCCATTTCCATTCCGGAATCTGCAATGGTTGCAACAATCCGGCAGGTCTCTGATGCTCTGCTTTGACTCTTTGACAAATGTCACACTTGGCGATGTAGCTTCCGATCTCTCTCTTCATCTTGTGCCACCAAAATTGCTCTTTCAAATCCTGATACATCTTTGTTCCTCCGGGGTGGATAGAATAAAGAGTATCATGAGCTTCCTTCATGATAATTTCCTTCAACTCTGAATCTGCTAGCACACAGATACGTCCCTTGTACCACAGACACCTTCTTCGTCTTGGTGAATCCGTACTTTGCTCAGCCTGTCTGACGTTTGATCCCGTCGATACTTTCATTCCCCTTACGGGCTTCCTTGATTTGGCTAATCAAAGTGGGTTGAAGTTCAATGCTAGCGAGGAACTTTTGCTAACTAACTCAGTCTGAACTGCTCCAACTCCTCATACAAACGTGGTTGCTTCTCTTTGATCATGGTGTTAAGCCTACACGGCAATCTGCTAAGAGCATCCGCTACCACATTGGCTTTGCCGGGGTGATAGTGAATGTCAAGGCCATAATCCTTGATTAACTCTATCCATCTTCTTTGCCTCATATTCAACTCCTTATGGGTGAAGATATACTTCAAGCTCTTATGATCTGAGTAAATCTCACAGCGATTACCCATCAAATAATGACGCCATGTCTTCAATGCTAGAACCACTGCTGCTAGCTCAAGATCATGGGTCGGATAGTTCTGCTCATGTTGCTTCAGTTGTCGAGACAGATACGCGATGACTTTGCCTTCTTGCATCAATACACATCCTAGACCAATCTTGGATGCATAACAATATACATCAAATGGCTTCTTGATGTCCGCATGATCAAAATTGGTAGGATATCAATCTCTTCTTCAGCTCTGGAAACCGGCTTCACACTTGTACCCATTCAAACTTCTTGTCCTTCTTCAACAATTGGGTCATTGGTCGGCTATGCTCGAGAATCCTTCTCAATTTGCGGTAATATCCGCTAATCCGAGAAATGAACGAACTTGGGTTTGATTTGTTGGGGCTTCCCATTCTTCGACATCTTTGATCTTGCTGGGATCAATAGAGACTCCTCCGGCAGACACAATATGTCCTAGGAATCCTACTTCTTTCAGCCAAAACTCACATTTGTTGAACTTGGCATATAACTGATGTTCTCTCAGGGTTTCGAGGATGATTCTCAGATGTTGCTCATGCTCTTCTTCTGACTTGGAGTAGATAAGGATGTCGTCGATAAACACCACTACAAACTTATCTAGGAAATTCATAAAGATCTTATTCATGAGATTCATGAAATAAGCAGGGGCATTGGTTAATCCAAAAGACATAACCGTATACTCGTATAGACCATAGCGAGTAGTAAAGGCGGTCTTCGGAATATCCGTTGCACGAATCTTAAGTTGGTGATAACCAGTCCTAAGATCAATCTTTGAGAATACCTGAGCTCCAGTCAGCTGATCAAATAGATCCTCTATCTTTGGCAAGGGGTACTTGTTCTTGATGGTGACATCATTCAACTTTCTGTAGTCTGTACACAGACGGTTGCCTCCATCCTTCTTGTCGACGAATAACACTGGTGATCTCCATGGCGATGCACTTGGCTGAATCAAGCCGGTCGCTAACATGGCATCTAACTGCTTCTTCAGTTCTACTAACTCTGAGGGGTTCATGGTATAGGGTCTCTGGGCTATAGGTCCGGTTCCGGGGATTAGTTCGATAATGAACTCTATATCCCTATCCGGGGGCATACCTGGCAATTCATCTGGGAATATGTCGGGGTATTCACAGACTACTCTGACTTGGTCAATGGTAGGCAGGGCTACACTTTTGTTGCATTTGAATTGACGGGGTAAGGTTTCAGAGATATGTTCTACTGTTACTCCAGAACTACTGGTCATGGTGATGGCTTTCTTAGCACAGTCTATCAGTCCTTTATGCCTTGACATCTAGTCCATACCTAGTACTACTTCCAAACCTTTGGTTCCAAGTACAATTAGGTTGGCATAAAAATCTATCCCATGTATTCTGATAGGTACAGCTTTGCAAATTTTTCTAGCTTTTGTAGTTGAACCGGGGATTTGAACTATCATGAAATGCTTCAGGTTGGTTGGGCGAATCTTACTAGTGCATACAAATTCTTCGGTGACAAATGAATGCGATGCTCCAGAATCAAACAATACTCTTGCTAAAACTGAGTTGACAGAAAACATACCCAGCACTACATACGTGCTTCTGGCTTCTTCTGCGTTCATGTGGAAGAGACGACCGTTGCGGTTGTGCGGGTTCCCTGGGGCAAATCTCCTGCCTTGTTGAACACGACGCTGATGCTGAGCTGGGGCATTCATAGGGGCATTGGCAGTAGTCTTCTTGGGACACTCATTGGAGTAGTGACCCTTCACTCCACATTCGAAACAAGTGATCTGGGACTTGTCCTTGACTGCAACAGGTACAACATTGCTGCCAGTTCTGGGTGCAGTGTTGTTGTTGTTGCTCTTGGGAGGGGCACGGTTCAAATTGTTGGCATTGCCGGAGTTGTGATTGTTTCCTTCGGGCTTCACATTTCCTCCGCTACGGTTGGGGTAACTTGGGCGAGAATTTGGGGGTCGGTCGTTCCTTGGTGCATATCCTGGTGAGGCGTTAGGACGGTACTTCTGGTGACTACTGGATCCAGACTGCTGCCTCATACGACGCTTGCGGTTGTCGTTTGCCTGGTTAATCTTCCCTTCCATCTGAATGGCAGAGTCGACTAGCTCTTCAAGATCCTGGAAACGGATGTTGACGAGGACAGTCTGCATCTCATCATGCAGTCCGTTTAAGAATATCTCCTTCTTCTTGGCCTCCGTGTTGATCTCATCCGGTGCATATCTGGCAAGTGACAATAATTTGTCACGGTACTCTACTACAGTCAATCTTCCTTGCTTTAGTTCACAGAATTCATCTCTCATCCTGTTGACAAGACCTTGCGGCACGTGGGTGCGGCTGAACTTGACCTTGAATGCTTCCCAGGTCATCACCTGGCCATGGTTCATGTTTCGGACGCTATTCCACCAAGCTCTTGCATCTCCCGCCAGATAGTGGGTGGCGAAGAGAACTTTCTCATTCTCATCAACTCCTACAACTTCTAGGTTGTTCTCCATGGTCTATAACCAGTCATCAGCATCTAATGGGTTTTCAGATTGGTTGAAGATTGGGGGATTGGTGTTCTGAAAGTTTTTGAGTTTAGATCCATGGTGATCCTGATTTCCATGTCCTTGGTTGTTGAGAGCCATTTGGGTGATCTGCTGCAATGTTGCTAAGTTGGCTTGACGCTCGGCCCTGCTTGCTTCATGGTCTGCGATGAGATTATGCAACATCTGCAGCATTGGGTCCTGCGATGAGCTGCTCCCTCCTTGGTTTCCACGAGTCATCTGAAGATTGAGATAGATATAGGGGTAAGAGGGAAATTCTAAGGTTCATGGTTTTGGGTTTTCAAAGCTACAACTTTGAGTTAGACTCAGGTTTTTCACTAACTTCATTCTCATTCATGCAAGCAAGCACACGATACAACACACACCACAACAATCAAAGGGGAAAACAGATGGTTTGAAGAACCATTCTGCTAACTACGATACAATGAGATGATACATCTCATGCTACGACAGTTCTCTAGTGCATCTACTCATCATCGATGAAGTCGGAGTCTTCATCATCAGTGTAGAAGTCCACAACATCCTTTGCCAGAAAATCGTCATCGTTGCTGAGGTAAGAATCCATATCTCCCTGGATGTCTTCTCCTTCATCATCTTCTTCCTTGGCGGCCAGCTGAGCTTCCTGCTCCTTGACGGTCTTCTCGAGGTCAGCCACCTTCTTGCGAAGACGGGCGATGGTGCGATCCTTCTTTGCACGCTGGCGACGAAGAGACTGGCGATCTTGGACGAGTAGTGTGAAAGTCTGGGCCTTCTGGTCGGCGATGGCACGGTTCTGGTTGGCTAACTCTCTGGCATTATCCAGTTCCTGCTGTCTGTCATGAAGCAAGAAGTCAAGGTTCTCCACTTGACGCCTCAACTCTTGGTGACTTGGCATCTCCATCAGCATTCCCATGAAGTCACGTCTTGCATAGTGGGTAAAATGGGTTCCTTGAATCTTGTTGACGCTGAGGGCACATAGACGTGCGAGAGCTTCATGCATTGCCCTGGCTAATCCATCTAGCCAGTTGTTCTCTCTCACAAAGAACTGAATTCTCCCGGAAGTTGGTGCTTCAATGCTTCCTCGAAGATCTGCGGTGACTAGCCATTGTAGGTCTCCTCCTGGGGGTCCTGGAAGTTGAGCTCCAAGAAACTCCGGATGTGGGCATCCTAGAAATTCTGACAGTGAATCCAGATCCATCTCGAAGATCAGCTGACCTCCGTTTCCCAACTGGTAAAACTTGCTGAACTGAGTCTCCATCTACAAGAATTTAGGATGAGGAAATTAGTGAAGTGATCAAGTGTGTCAAATTTTAAGTAGTAATGTATGAATTTTGAGGAACATGTATTTTTGAGAAACAATGAGTTCACAAGGGTAAGAGGGGAAATAGTTTTTCATAAATACTCACTTCGGTTTTGAAGCTAAGTTTTTGGTTTGGACGTCCATTCTAACTAGGGTCTCCTATGGTCAGGATGGCTCTGATACCAACTTGTCAACACCCGGATTTTTAATCCCAGATGCCCGTTATGCCATACCCGCAATCCCAGGATTACCATTTTTGAGAGACATAACGGAGTGGATATCATAGTACATCATCCATTACAAACCATACATAAGGTTTTACACAAATAAGGATCTCATGATCCAGTCTTTAATACAACAACAAGCAGCAGAAATAAACGATAGCGTAGCGGTGGGGTCCATCTTCAGGGGCACAGGCAATGCTGACGAAGGCAGATAGTCCTAGTTATCATAGCCGTCCTGCTGACCCTCATCTTGATACTCTCCTTCATAGTATGGCCATGATAATAGCCAGGGACAAAAGCCATGAGTACTCTTTAAGTACTCGCAAACTACTACTAGCAAGGGTTATAATTCTAAGTTAAAGTGCTGAATTGAAAGAATAACTATCAAGTTAATTTTGAAACCTAAGCTGAGTTCTGAAGCAAGAAAAGATAAAGTAAAGTTCTAGAATCACCTAAGTTGGGAAGCTAATTTCATTAACATAAACCTGTTGTGGTCAAGTCAAAAGTAATCATTCATTTCAAGGTATTTAGAAAACATCTGACAACGAAACAGTATGGCCATTCCAACTGTCCATAACCGTGGACGCGGCTATTCGAATAGTTTGACACTCTACAGAGGTGGTACACTTTCACCACAAGATTCGATACATCTGTCAGGGATAACCCTGAATCATCATACTTGGTATGCAGATAATCAAACATAACCTTCCCTTTACACACCCTAGTACAAGCACCTCTCCTATGAGCATGGCCTCCCAACCATGACCATCAGCCATCTTGGGCACTGCATAGGTGGTCATCATTGAGAGGTAGCCTCATCTCAAACCTCTCCCGTGAGGGAACTAATACTAATGCATATAAATTTCCAGCTAAGCCTTACCCAATTCAGGTAATGTGGTTGTACGGTAAATTTGGAATGGTATCGCATCCGAATCCAAGCATCAGTTTTATAAAAGGGTTAAGGCTCAGGCCTCATCATTTTCATCATCATAAACCCATTGTGTTTCTCAACACATGTCAAAACATCTCAATAGAATGACTCATCATTCCAAGGTTTTCATAACTCATTTTCACCAAGTGTTCCCATCTAAAGTGAATCAAGTTTGATTATTCTAAAACACTAGGTTAAGAGTGTTCACTAAGGTGGAAAGGTGGGATCAATCTCATGCCATAGAATGACATCTAAGGGTTTCTAATTAGGTCAAGTTTTATACTCTTTATGCTACCTTCAAAATTAATTAAAGAACTTTGTGTCAACTAAGGGGGTGTGATCAAAGTATGCTTAAGGCATCTTTACTAAACTATCTAGTTTTATTATAGCTTGCTACAATAGCTTACTAAAGCATGTTTGCAAGGATTAGCTTGCCACTAATAGCTTGCCTTGGTTGGTGCAGTGGTTGAAGTTTTCTTCTTCTTCTTCTTGGTAGAACTCCTCCTCCTCGAAGGCTTGGTCGGTACTATCGTCTAGAAATACATAGGGAGGGCACAATCACCAAACAATAATTAACTTAGGCTAAGTAGTATTCTAAACCACACAATTGATGATCTATTATCATCCAAAACATCACAAGTTTAATTCAATAGTTTCCACCTTTTTATTTTGGAAAAGTAATTTCTACTCCTTGAAAAATTAACCATAATTTAATATTCACCACCAAAATATGGGATCATGTGGACACATGTCCTCACCACATATTCTAACCTGTGGGAATGAGATTTAAAGGTTGGATTACTATTACTTTGGTTTAACTTTATTATTTAATGATTTAAAGTGACTAGAAATGCCTATATAGCATTATTTTGGTACTAGTCCAAAGTCACTGTCTATAAACCTTAATATTATTACATATTTGGATAGATATGATGAAATGTGATTTTTGAGAGTTGGAATCAACTCAAAAGCTAACTTGGTTGATTTTACAAAAATGTTTCAAGTTGCAAAAGCTTCTGTCTTCTTATTTTTATTAGGAGAAATCTATAACTCTAAATGAATTAAATCCAACGGGCTTGGATAGAGCATTTCAATACCCCAAAGAAACGTCTCAATATAGTTTAAAAAGGCAAAACACAATGTAAATAAAGAAAAATAGCAGCAGCAGACGCTATCTGGGCCGGTAGAAGCCTCCAGGCCGGCCCGACAGCGCCCCTCGGTTGAGCCCTCCTTCCGGCTGGGCCTCCCCGCCCCAGCCGGCCTGCTCCACGCCGCCTCCCAGTTCCTTCCAGCTGGGCCGACCCAGCCGGCCCGCCTTACTCCGGCTCCGCCTAGGCCGCCTCGCCCCTGAATGGGCCCTCGCGGAGCAGCCTCCCTCCGCGCCATCCGGCCCACCTAACCTCTGCCCCGCTTCCCCCTGCCGGCCACTGGTGGCACCCCGCATGGGCCTCCCCCGCCCGGCTGGGCCACGCCTCCTCGCTCTCGGGTGGGCCGCTGCCCCTGGTCACCTGGCGCTGCCGGTTGCCA
Source organism: Avena insularis (assembly GCA_023614405.1). Classification (NCBI taxonomy): domain Eukaryota; kingdom Viridiplantae; phylum Streptophyta; class Magnoliopsida; order Poales; family Poaceae; genus Avena; species Avena insularis. The sequence continues at coordinate 327,255,629 of CM042694.1, forward strand.
CCGCTCGATCCCCTGGATCGATCGCTGCGCCGCAGGCCGGCTCGCCTCGCTGCCTCTGGCCTCTCACCGCCAGGACCGGATAGGTCCTCCACTTCCCACCTGCTGCCACGATCAGACCAGGTACCAGCAGTTACATAAGTAAAGGCAGGCAGAAGGACAAGGACTGGACAGCGAGAAGACAACCGACAAGACCCAAGACGGTGCTTACCTCTGCAATAGTAGACACTATGTATGACACCATGTATACTTTATCAGATGACATAGGCAATAGTACTAGTTAGGCAGCGGGTCCCACCTTTGTCCCCTTGGCCACCTTTATAAGGCAAGGGAGGGATTCACTCACAGGGGCTCCATTCAGAGATTCATCCATCGATCGATCACTCACTCACAGCTCGCTAGCTAGCTCGCTCTCACTCATGAGCACGTACACATACAGATAGGTTGGTCTCAGTGCATTTAATACGGTAGCTTGAGAATATAGCTCGAGGAGCACTTGTAGTTCGTATATCGCTCATAGTCAGATCGGCAGGAGTAGGAGTTTGACCTCACCACGAGGGCTCCGAACCTGGGTACTTCCTGCGTCCAGCTATGCCCGCTTGTATCCAATGCCGCCTGCAGACGCCGTCGATAGCTTCTCTGTTAGTCCCCACACCTCTAACTAACCTTCTCAGGTACTGCCGTTCCCAATACAACGACAGGTGGATCCATATGTGGTTAATGAAAATAACACACATGCAATGACTCTAGTTGTTGTTAATAAAAAGAACACACTTGCAATGACACTGGTGGATCCATATGTCTCTGCAAAGAATACACATGCAATGACACTGGTGGATCCATATGTGGTTTGTGAAAAGAACACACATGCGATGACACTAGATGTGGTTAATGAAAGAATACACATTTCTATGACAATGGTGGTTCCACATGTGGTTTGTGAAAAGAACACACATGCAATGACCCTAGCTGTGGTTAATGAAAAGAACACACATGCAATGACACTAGTGGATCCATAGGTGGATTGTGAAAAAAACACATGCAATGACTCTAGTTGTTGTTAATGAAAAGAACACACATGCAATGACACTGGTGGATCCATATGTGGTCTGTGAAGAGAACACACATGCAATGACACTGGTGGATCCATATGTGGCCTGTGAAAAGAATAGACATGAAATGACTCTAGATGTGGTTACTGAAAGAATACACATTTCAATGACAATGCTGGTTCCACATGTGGTTTGTGAAAATAACACCATTGCAATGACTCTAGTTGTGGTTAATGAGAAGAACACACATGCAATGACACTAGTGGATCCATAGGTGGATTGTGAAAAGAACACACATGCAATGAACTCTGGTGGATCCACATGCAATGACACTTGTGGATCCATATGTGGTCTGTGAAGAGAACACACATTTCAATGACACTGGTGGATCCATATGTGGTTTGTGAAAATAACATACATCCAGTGACTCTAGATGTGGTTAATGAGAAGAACACACATGCAATGACACTGGTGGATCCATATGTGGTTAATGAAAATAACACACATGCAATGACTCTAGTTATTGTTAATAAAAAGAAAACACATGCAATGACACTGGTGGATCGATATGTGGTCTCTGAAAAGAACACACATGAAATGACTCTAGATGTGGTTAATGAAAGAATACACATTTCAATGACAATGGTGGTTCCATATGTGGTTTGTGAAAAGAACACACATGCAATGACTCTAGCTGTGGTTAATGAGAAGAACACACATGCAATGACACTGATGGATCCATATGTGGTTAATGAAAATAACACACATGCAATGACTCTAGTTGTTGTTAATAAAAAGAACACACATGCAATGACACTGGTGGATCCATATGTGGTCTGTGAAGAGAACACACGTGCAATGACACTGGTGGATCCATATGTGGTTTGTGAAAAGAATAGACATGAAATGACTCTAGACGTGGTTAATGAAAGAATACACATTTCAATGACAATGGTGGTTCCATATGTGGTTTGTGAAAAGAACACACATGCAACGACTCTAGCTGTGGTTAATGAGAAGAACACACATGCAATGACACTGGTGGATCCATAGGTGGATGATGACCCACAAGTATAGGGGGTGTATCGCAGTATTTTCGATAAGTAAGAGTATCGAACCCAACGAGGAGCAGATGGTGCTGGCTAGTGGTATGGATCAGGAATTCTCTGCAAATACTTAGCAAACAGATTTTTAGGGGTTTTCGATAAAGCAAGTAAACAAAGTACGAGTGAATAAAAGACAGTAGGAATAAATGCAGCAAGTGGGCCAATCCTTTATGTAGCAAAGGACAAGCCGGTTGTATTTCTATAGATGACCAAACGTTCTCGAGGACACATGGGAAGACTGTCAAGTGCTTTCGCTTCATATAGTCGAGTAATCTTCTCTATCTTGCTAAGTGTTGTGTGGGTGAACCTGTGCTAATGTACCGTCCCATCCAAGACTTAATACATACTTGTGATTAAACCCCCTTGCAAACATCCGTAAGTACAAGAAAGTAATTAAGGTAAAACCTAACCATAGCTTTAAACTCTAAGACCCTTACATCCCTTGTGCAATGGTTTCCTAACGGGGGGTCAGGTTTCTGTTACTCTGGCAACCCCTACGATTAGTAGCCAAATACACAATGCATTCCCCTAGGCCCATATAGGTGAAGTGTCATGTAGTCGACATTCACATGACACCACTAGAAGAAGTACACCACAACTTAAATAACAATCTATTGAATCTTTCTCAACGCAACTCCACTACTAACAACAAGACTTCTCCCATGTCCTCGAGAACAAAACAAACTACTCACAAGACATCATATGGATCATGATTAGAGAAGGAATAATGATGTATAGCAATCTGAACATAAACAATAATCCAATGGTTCACTCAATAGCATCAACTACAAAGAGTAATCAACACCGGGAAAGTTTCCCCTATGAACTATAGCCAGATTCAACCAATTGTTATAGCAATGTGGAGATGGTGATGAGGGTGCTGATGGTGATGATGGTGGTGATGATGATGATGATGATCCCGATGAAGTCCATCTTGATGGTGGTATTGATGGCGACGATCTCCCCTCTCCGGGAAGGAATTCCTCCGGCAGAAATCTGTCTACCGGAGAGGTCTTTCTCTATCGGTGTTTTCCGCCCCGCAGAGGCGGCGGAATCTTTCTGTGGTCGCTCCCCGAGTCTTAGGGTTTCGGGAGGTTGATATACGCCAAAGGGGTGAGGATGGAGTGGGCCAGGGTGGCCACACCACCTCCTGGCGTGGCCTAGGCCTGCCCGCGCCATGGGGTGGTGTGGGCCCCCTGTGGACCACCTCCACTCCATCTTCTGGCATCCCGAGTCTTCTAGAAAAATAGGATTTTCCATATATTTTCCCAGATTTTCTGGTCTTCATGAATTTTGCCTCCAAACAGCACCTTTTCCATCAGAATCCTGACTGCAGCGGTCCATGTTCCAAAAGTCATCAACCATGCAAAAATGATGAAATAACATAAGTATCACCTCTCAATACAAAATATATCAATGAATAGTAGTGAATTAAGACATAGAATAGTGATGCAAAAAGAAACGTATCAGTGGATTGTGAAAAGAACACACATGCAATAAAGTCTGGTGGATCCACATGCAATGACACTGGTGGATCCATGTGTGCTCTCTGAAGAAACAACACACATTTCAATGACACTGGTGGATCCATATGTGGTTTGTGAAAAGAACATACATCCAGTGACTCTAGATGTGGTTAATGAGAAGAACACACATGCAATGACACTGGTGGATCCATATGTGGTTAATGAAAATAACACACATGCAATGACTCTAGTTGTTGTTAATAAAATGAACACACATGCAATGACACTGGTGGATCCATATCTGGTCTCTGAAGAGAATACACATGCAATGACACTGGTGGATGCATATGTGGTCTGTGAAAAGAAAACACATGTAATGACACTAGATCTGGTTAATGAAAGAATTCACATTTCAATGACAATGGTGGTTCCACATGTGGTTTGTGAAAAGAACACACATGCAATGACCATAGCTGTGGTTAATGAAAAGAACACACATGCAATGACACTAGTGGATCCATAGGTGGATTGTGAAAAGAACACACATGCAATGACTCTAGCTGTGGTTAATGAGAAAAACACACCACCAATGACACTGGTGGATCCATATGTGGTTAATGAAAATAACACACATGCAATGACTCTGGTTGTTGTTAATAAAAAGAACACACATGCAATGACACTGGTGGATCCATATGTGGTTTGTGAAGAGATCACACATGCAATGACACTGGTGGATCCATATGTGGTCTGTGAAAAGAATAGACATGAAAATGACTCTAGATGTGGTTAATGAAAGAATACACATTTCAATGACAATGATGGTTCCATATGTGGTTTGTGAAAAGAACACACATGTAATGATTCTAGCTGTGGTTAATGAGAAGAACACACATGCAATGACACTGGTGGATCCATAGGTGGTCTCTGAAAATAACACACATGCAATGAACTCTGGTAGATCCATATGTTGTCTATGAAAAGAACACACATGCAATGACTCTAGCTATGGTTAATGAGAAGAACACACATGCAATGACACGGTTGGATCCATATGTGGTTAATGAAAATAACACACATGTAATGACTCTAGTTGTTTTTAATAAAAAGAACACACATGCAATGACACTGGTGGATCCATATGTGTCTTGGAAGAGAACACGCATGCAATGACACTGGTGGATCCATATGTGGTCTGTGAAAAGAATAGACATGAAATGACTCTAGATGTGGTTAATGAAGAATACACATTTCAATGACAATGGTGGTTCCATATGTGGTTTGTGAAAAGAACACACATGCAATGACTCTAGCTGTGGTTAATGAGAAGAACACACATGCAATGACACTGGTGGGTCCATAGGTGGATTGTGAAAAAACACACATGCAATGAACTCTGGTGGATCCATATGCAATGACATGGGTGGATCCATTTGTGGTCTTTGAAAGGAACGCACATTTCAATGACACTGGTGGATCCATATGTGGTTTGTGAAACGAACATACATCCAGTGACTCTAGATGTGGTTAATGAGAAGAACACATGTGCAATGACACTGGTGGATCCATACGTGGTTATTGAAAATAACACACATGCAATGACTCTAGTTGTTGTTAATAAAAAGAACACACCTGCAATGACACTCGTGGATCCATATGTGGTCTCTGAAAAGAATACACATGCAATGACACTGGTGGTTCCATATGTGGTATGTGAAAAGAATAGTCATGAAATGACTCCAGATGTGGTTAATGAAAGAATACACATTGCAATGACAATGGTGGTTCTATATGTGGTTTGTGAAAAGAACACACATGCAATGACTCTTGCTTTGGTTTATGAGAAGACCACACATGCAATGACACTGGTGGATCCATATGTGGTTAATGAAAATCACACACATGCAATGACTCTAGTTGTTGTTAATACAAAGAACACACATGCAATGACACTGGTGTATCCATATGTGCTCTGTGAAGAGAAGACACATGCAATAAAACTGGTGGGTCCATATGTGGTAGATGAAAAGAATAGACATGAAATGACTCTAGATGTGGTCAAAGAAAGAATACACATTTCAATGACAATGGTGGTTCCATATGTTGTTTCTGAAAAGAAGACACATGCAATGACTCTAGCTGTGGTTAATGAGAAGAACACACATGCAATGACAATGGTGGACACGTAGGTGGTCTCTGAAAAGAACACCCATGCAATGAACTCTGGTGGATCCATATGTGGTATGTGAAAAGAACACACATGCAATGACTCCAGCTGTGGTTAATGAGAACAACACACATGTAATGACATGGTTGGATCCATATGTGGTTAATAAAAATAACACGCATGCAATGACTCTAGTTGTTGTTAATAAAAAGAACACACTTGCAATGACACTAGTGGATCCATTTGTGGTATTTGAATAGAACACACATGCAATGACACTGGTGGATCCATATGTGGTCTGTGAAAAGAATAGACATGAAATGACTCTAGATGTGGTCAATGAAAGAATACACATTTCAATGACAATGGTGGTTCCATATGTGGTTTGTGAAAAGAACACACATGCAATGACTCTAGCTGTGGTTAATGAGAAGAACACACATGCAATTACACTGGTGGGTCCATAGGTGGATTGTGACAAGAACACACATGCAATGAACTCTGGTGGATCCATATGCAATGACACTTGTGGATCCATGTGTGGTCTCTGAAAGGAACACACATTTCAATGACACTAGTGGATCCATATGTGGTTTGTGAAAAGAACATATATCCAGTGACTCTAGATGTGGTTAATGAAAAGAACACACATGCAATAACACTGGTGGATCCATACGTGGTTAATGAAAATAGCACACATGCAATGATTCTTGTTGTTGTTAATAAAAAGAACACACATGCAATGACACTGGTGGATCCATATGTCGTGTGTGAAAAGAATAGTCACGAAATGACTCCAGATGTGGTTAATGAAAGAATACACATTTCACTGACAATGGTGGTTCCATATGTGGTTTGTGAAAAGAACACACATGCAATGACTCTTGCTTTGGTTCATGAGAAGAACACACCTGAAAGGACACTGGTGGATCCATATGTGGTTAATGAAAATAACACACATGCAATGACACTAGTTGTTGTTAATAAAAAGAACACACATGCAATGACACTTGTGGATCCATATGTGGTATGTGAAGAGAACACACATGCAATGACACTGGTGGATCCATATGTGGTCTGTGAAAAGAATAGACATAAAATGACTCTAGATATGGTTAATGAAAGAATACAAATTTCAATGACAATGGTGGTTCCATATGTGGTTTCTGAAAAGAACACACATGGAATGACTCTAGCTGTGGTTAATGAGAAGAACACACATGCAATGACACTTGTGGATCCATAGGTGGATTGTGAAAAGAACACACATGCAATGAACTCTGGTGGATCCATATGCAATTACACTGGTGGATCTATGTGTGCTCTCTAAAAGGAACACACATTTCAATGACACTGGTGGATCCATATGTGGTTTGTGAAAAGAACATACAACCGGTGACTCTAGATGTGGTTAATGAGAAGAACACACATGCAATGACACTGGTGGATCCATATGTGGTTAATGAAAATAACACACATGCAATGACTCTAGTTGTTGTTAACAAAAAGAACACACATGCAATGACACTGGTGGATCCATATGTCGTCTCTAAAAAGAACACACATGCAATGACACTGGTGGATCCATATGTGGTCTGTGAAAAAAATAGTCACGAAATGACTCCAGATGTGGTTAATGAAAGAATACACATTTCAATGACAATGGTGGTTCCATATGTGGTTTGTGAAAAGAACACACATGCAATGACTCTAGCTGTGGTTAATGAGAAGAACACACATGCAATGACACTGGTGGGTCCATAGGTGGATTATGAAAAGAACACACATGCAATGAACTCTGGTGGATACATATGCAATGACACTGGTGGATCCATGTGTGGTCTCTGAGAAGAACACACATTTCAATGACACTGGTGGATCCATATGTGGTTTGTGAAAAGAACATACATCTAGTCACTCTAGATGTGGTTAATGAGAAGGACACACACGCAATGACATTGGTGGATCCATATGTGGTTAATGAAAACAACACACATGCAATGACTCTAGTTGTTGTTAATAAAAACAACACACATGCAATGACACTGGTGGATCCATATGTGGTCTCTGAAAAGAATACACATGTAATGACACAGGTGGATCCATATGTGGTCTGTGAAATGAATAGTCATGAAATGACTCCAGATGTGGTTAATGAAAGAATACAAATTTCAATGACAATGGTGGTTCCATATGTGGTTTTTGAAAAGAACACACCTGCAATGACTCTTGCTTTGGTTAATGAGAAGAACACACATGCAATGACACTGGTGGATCCATATGTGGTTAATGAAAATAACACACATGCAATGACTCTACTTGTTGTTAATAAAAATAACACACATGCAATGACAGTGGTGGATCCATATGTCGTTTGTGAAGAGAACACACATGCAATGACACTGGTGGATCCATATGTGGTCTGTGAAAAGAATAGACATGAAATGACTCCAGATGTGGTTAATAAAAGAATACACATTTCAATGACAATGGTGGTTCCATATGTGGTTTGTGAAAAGAACAGACATGCAATAACTCTAGCTGTGGTTAATGAGAAGAACACACATGCAATTACACTGGTGGGTCCATAGGTGGATTGTGAAAAGAACACCCATGCAATGAACTCTGGTGGATTCATATGCAATGACACTGGTGGATCCATGTGTGGTCTCTAAAAAGAACACACATTTCAATGACACTGGAGGATCCATATGTGGTTTGTGAAAAGAACATACATCTAGTGACTCTAGATGTGGTTAAAGAGAAGAACACACACACAATGACATTGGTGGATCCATATGTGGTTAATGAAAATAACACACATGCAATGACCTAGTTGTTTTTAATAAAAAAAAACACACATGCAATGACACTGGTGGATCCATATGTGTTGTCTGAGAAGAATACACATGCAATGACACTGGTGGATCCATATGTGGTTTGTGAAAAGAATAGTCATGAAATGACTCCAGATGTGGTTAATGAAAGAATATATATTTCAATGACAATGGTGGTTCCATATGTGGTTTGTGAAAAGAACAGATATGCAATGACTCTAGCTGTGGTTAATGAAAAGAAAACACATGCAATGACACTGGTGGATCCATATGTGGTTAAAGAAAATAACACACATGCAATGACTCTAGTTGTTGTTAATAAAAAGAAAACACATGCAATGACACTGGTGGATCCATATGTGGTACGTGAAGAGAACACACATGCAATGACACTGGTGGATCCATATGTGGTCTGTGATAATAATAGACATGAAATGACTCTAGATGTGGTTAATGAAAGAATACACATTTCAATGATAATGGTGGTTCCATATGTGGTGTGTGAAAAGAACACACATGCAATGACTCTAGCTGTGGTTAATGAGAAGAACACACATGCAATGACACTGGTGGGTCCATACGTGGATTGTGAAAAGAACACACATGCAATGAACTCTGGTGGATCCATATGCAATGACACTAGTGGATCCATGTGTGGTGTCTGGAAAGAACACACATTTCAATGACACTGGTGGATCCATATGTGGTTTATGAAAAGAACATACATCCAGCGAATATGGATTATGTTAATGAGAAGGACACACACGCAATGACATTGGTGGATCCATATGTGGTTAATGAAAATGACACACATGCGATGACTCTAGTTGTTGTTAATAAAAAGAACACACATTTAATGACACTGGTGGATCAATATGTGGTCTCTGAAAAAAGAATACACATGCATGACACAGGTGGATCCATATGTGGTCTGTGAAAAGAATAGTCATGAAATGAATCCAGATGTGGTTAATGAAAGAATACATACTTCAATGAAAAATGGTGGTTCCATATGTGGTTTGTGAAAAGAATAGACATACAATGACTCTAGCTATGGTTAATGAGAAGAACACACATGCAATGACATTGGTGGATCCATATGTGGTTCATGAAAAAACACACATGCAATGATTCTAGTTGTTGTTAATAAAAAGAACACACATGCAATGACACTAGTGGATCCATATGTGGTCTCTAAAAATAATACACATGCAATGAAACAGGTGGATCCATATGTGGTCTATGAAAAGAATAGTCATGAAATGACTCCAGATGTGGTTAATGAAAGAATACATATTTCAATGACAATGGTGGTTCCATATGTGGTTTGTGAAAAAAACAGATATGCAATGACTCTAGTTGTGGTTAATGAAAAGAACACACATGCAATGACACTGGTGGATCCGTATGTGGTTAATGAAAATAACACACATGCAATGACTCTAGTTGTTGTTAATAAAAAGAACATACATGCAATGACACTGGTGGATCCATATGTGGTCTGTGAAAAGAATAGACATGAAATGACTCTAGATGTGGTTAATGAAAGAATACACATTTCAATGATAATGGTGGTTCAATATGTGGTGTGTGAAAAGAACACACATGCAATGACTCTAGCTGTGGTTAATGAGAAGAACACACATGCAATGACACTGGTGGGTCCATAGGTGGTTTATGAAAAGAACACACATGCAATGACACCGGTGGATCCATATGTGGTGTGTGAAAAGAATAGACATGAAATAACTCTAGATGTGGTTAATAAAAGAATACACATTTCAATGACAATGGTGGTTCCATATGTGGTTTGTGAAAAGAACACACATGCAATAACTCTAGATGTGGTTAATGAGAAGAACACACATGCAATTACACTGGTGGGTCCATAGGTGGATTGTGAAAAGAACACACATGCAATGAGCTCTGGTGGATCCATATGCAATGACACTGGTGGATCCATGTGTGGTCTCTGAAAAGAATACACATTTCAATGACACTGGTGGATCCATATGTGGTTTGTGAAAAGAACATACATCTACTGACTCTAGATGTGGTTAAAGAGAAGAACACACACGCAATGACATTGGTGGATCCATATGTGGGTAATGAAAATAACACACATGCAATGACCTAGTTGTTGTTAATAAAAAGAACACACATGCAATGACACTGGTGGATCCATATGTGGTTTCTGAAAAGAATACACATGCAATGACACTGGTGGATCCATATGTGGTTTGTGAAAAGAATAGTCATGAAATGACTCCAGATGTGGTTAATGAAAGAATACATATTTCAATGACAAGGGTGGTTCCATATGTGGTTTGTGAAAAGAACAGATATGCAATGACTCTAGCTGTGGTTAATGAAAAGAAAACACATGCAATGACACTGGTGGATCCATATGTGGTTAAAGAAAATAACACACATGCAATGACTCTAGTTGTTGTTAATAAAAAGAAAACACATGCAATGACACTGGTGGATCCATATATTGTATGTGAAGAGAACACACATGCAATGACACTGGTGGATCCATATGTGGTCTGTGAAAAGAATAGACATGAAATGACTCTAGATGTGGTTAATGAAAGAATACACATTTCAATGATAATGGTGGTTCCATATGTGGTGTGTGAAAAGAACACACATGCAATGACTCTAGTTGTGGTTAATGAGAAGAACACACATGCAATGACACTGGTGGGTCCATACGTGGATTGTGAAAAGAACACACATGCAATGAACTCTGGTGGATCCATATGCAATGACACTGGTGGATCCATGTGTGGTCTCTGGAAAGAACACACATTTCAATGACACTGGTGGATCCATATGTGGTTTATGAAAAGAACAAACATCCAGCGACTCTAGATTATGTTAATGAGAAGGACACACACGCAATGACATTGGTGGATCCATATGTGGTTAATGAAAATAACACACATGCAATGACTCTAGTTGTTGTTAATAAAAAGAACACACATGCAATGACACTGGTGGATCCATATGTGGTCTCCGAAAAGAATACACATGCATGACAAAGGTGGATCCATATGTGGTCTGTCAAAAGAATAGTCATGAAATGAATCCAGATGTGAATGAAAGAATACATATTTCAATGAAAAATGGTGGTTCCATATGTGGTTTGTGAAAAGAATAGACATGCAATGAGTCTAGCTATGGTTAATGAGAAGAAAACACATGCAATGACATTGGTGGATCCATATGTGGTTAATGAAAATAACAAACATGCAATGATTCTAGTTGTTGTTAATAAAAAGAACACACATGCAATGACACTAGTGGATCCATATGTGGTCTCTAAAAATAATACACATGCAATGAAACAGGTGGATCCATATGTGGTCTATGAAAAGAATAGTCATGAAATGACTCCAGATGTGGTTCATGAAAGAATACATATTTCAATGACAATAGTGGTTCCATATGTGGTTTGTGAAAAGAACAGATATGCAATGACTCTAGTTGTGGTTAATGAAAAGAACACACATGGAATGACACTGGTGGATCCGTATGTGGTTAATGAAAATAACACACATGCAATGACTCTAGTTGTTGTTAATAAAAAGAACGCACATGCAATGACACTGGTGGATCCATATGTGGTCTGTGAAAAGAATAGACATGAAATGACTCTAGATGTGGTTAATGAAAGAATACATGTTTCAATGATAATGGTGGTTCCGTATGTGGTGTGTGAAAAGAACACACATGCAATAACTCTAGCTGTGGTTAATGAGAAGAACACACATGCAATGACACTGGTGGGTCCATAGGTGGATTTTGAAAAGAACACACATGCAATGAACTCTGGTGGATCCAAATGCAATGACACTAGTGGATCCATGTGTGGTCTCTGAAAAGAACACACTGGTGGATCCATATGTGGTTTGTGAAAAGAACATACATCCAGTGACTCTAGCTGTGGTTAATGAGAAGGACACACATGCAATGACATTGGTGGATCCATATGTGTTTAATGAAAATAACACACGTGCAATGACTCTAGTTGTTTTTAATAAAAACAACACACATGCAATGACACTGGTGGATCCATATGTGGTCTCTGAAAAGAATACACATGTAATGACACAGGTGGATCCATATGTGGTCTATGAAATGAATAGTCATGAAATGACTCCAGATGTGGTTAATGAAAGAATACACATTTCAATGACAATGGTGGTTCCATATGTGGTTTTTGAAAAGAGCACACCTGCAATGACTCTTGCTTTGGATAATGAGAAGAACACACATGCAATGACACTGGTGGATCCATATGTGGTTAATGAAAATAACACACATGCAATGACTCTAGTTGTTGTTAATAAAAATAACACACATGCAATGACACTGGTGGATCCATATGTCGTCTGTGAAGAGAACACACATGCAATGACACTAGTGGATCCATATGTGGTCTGTGAAAAGAATCGACATGAAATGACTCTATATGTGGTTAATAAAAGAATACACATTTCAATGACAACGGTGGTTCCATATGTGGTTTGTGAAAAGAACACACATGCAATAACTCTAGTTGTGGTTAATGAGACTAACAAACATGCAATTACACTGGTGGGTCCATAGGTGGATTGTGAAAACAACACACATGCAATGAACTCTGGTGGATCCATATACAATGACACTGGTGGATCCATGTGTCGTCTCTGAAAAGAACACACATTTCAATGACACTAGTGGATCCATATGTGGTTTGTGAAAAGAACATACATCTAGTGACTCTGGATGTGGTTAAAGAGAAGAACACACACGCAATGACATTCGTGGATCCATATGTGGTTAATGAAAATATTTGTTGTTAATAAAAATAACACACATGCAATGACACCGGTGGATCCATATGTGGTCTCTGAAAAGAATACACATGCAATGATACTGGTGGATCCATATGTGGTTTGTGAAAAGAATAGTCATGAAATGACTCTAGATGTGGTTAATGAAAGAATACATATTTCAATGACAATGGTGGTTCCATATGTGGTTTGTGAAAAGAACAGATATGCAATGACTCTAGCTGTGGTTAATGAAAAGAAAACACATGCAATGACACTGGTGGATCCATATGTGGTTAAAGAAAATAACACACATGCAATGACTCTAGTTGTTGTTAATAAAAAGAAAACACATGCAATGACACTGGTGGATCCATATGTGGTATGTGAAGAGAACACACATGCAATGACACTGGTGGATCCATATGTGGTCTGTGAAAAGAATAGACATGAAATGACTCTAGATGTGGTTAATGAAAGAATACACATTTCAATGATAATGGTGGTTCCATATGTGGTGTGTGAAAAGAACACACATGCAATAACTCTAGCTGTGGTTAATGAGAAAACACACATGCAATGACACTGGTGGGTCCATAGGTGGATTGTGAAAAGAACACAAATGCACTAAACTCTGGTGGATCCATATGCAATGACACTGGTGGATCCATGTGTGGTCTCTGAAAAGAACACACATTTCAATGACACCGGTGGATCCATATGTGGTTTGTGAAAAGAACATACATCCAACGACTCTAGATTATGTTAATGAGAAGGACACACACGCAATGACATTGGTGGATCCATATGTGTTAATGAAAATAACACACATGCAATGACTCTAGCTGTTGTTAATAAAAAGAACACACATGCAATGACACTGGTGGATCCATATGTGGTCTCTGAAAAGAATACACATGCATGACACAGGTGGATCCATATATGTTCTGTGAAATGAATAGTCATGAAATGAATCCAGATGTGGTTAATGAAAGAATACATATTTCAATGAAAAATGGTGGTTCCATAAGTGGTTTGTGAAAAGAACAAACATGCAATGACTCTAGCTATGGTTAATGAGAAGAACACACATGCAATGACTCTGGTGGATCCATATGTGGTTAATGAAAATAACACACATGCAATGACTCTAGTTATTGTTAATAAAAAGAATACACATGCAATGACACTGATGGATCCATATGTGGTCTCTGAAAAGAATACACATGCAATGACACAGGTGGATCCATATGTGGTCTGTGAAAAGAATAGTCATGAAATGACTCCAGATGTGGTTAATAAAAGAATACACATTTCAATGACAATGGTGGTTCCATATGTGGTTTGTGAAAAGAACAAACATGCAATGACTCTAGTTGTTGTTAAAAAAAGACCACACATGCAATGACACTGGTGGATCCATCTGTGGTCTGTGAAGAGAACACACATGCAATGACACTGGTGGATCCATATGTGGTCTGTGAAAAGAATAGACATGAAATGACTCTAGATGTGGTTAATGAAAGAATACACATTTCAATGACAATGGTTGTTCCATATGTGGTTTGTGAAAATAACACACACGCAATGACTCTAGCTAGCGTTAATGAGAAGAACACACATGCAATGACATTGGTGGATCCATAGGTGGTCTTCGAAAAGAACACACATGCAATGAACTCTGGTGGATCCATATGTGGTCTGGGAAAAGAACACACATGCAATGACACTAGTTGCCGTTAATGAAAGAATACACATTCCAATGACAATGGTGGTTCCATATGTGGTTTGTGTAAAGAACACACATGCAATGACTCTAGATATGGTTAATGAAAAGAACACACATGCAATTACTCAAGTGGATCCATAGGTGGATTATGAAAAGAACACACATGTAATGACACTGGTGGATCCATATGTGGTCTCTGGAAAGAATACACATGCAATGACACAGGTGGATCCATATGTGGTCTGTGAAAAGAATAGTCATGAAATAACTCCAGATGTGGTTAATGAAAGAATACACATTTCAATGACACTGGTGGTTCCATATGTGGTTTGTGAAAAGAACACACATGCAATGACTCTAGCTGTGGTTAATGAGAAGAACACACATGCAATGACACTGGTGGGTCCATAGGTGGATTGTGAAAAGAACACACATGCAATGAACTCTGGTGGATCCATATGCAATGACACTGGTGGATCCATGTGTGGTCTTTGAAAAGAACACACATTTCAATGACCTTGGTGGATCCATATGTGGTTTGTAAAAAGAACATACATCTAGTTTCTCTAGATGTGGTTAATGAGAAGAACACACATGCAATGACACTAGTGGATCCATATGTGGTTAATGAAAATAACACACATGCAATGATTCTAGTTGTTGTTAATAAAAAGAACACACATGCAATGACACTGGTGGATCCATATGTGGTCTCTAAAAAGAATACCCATGCAATGACACTTGTGGATCCATATGTGGTCTGTGAAAAGAATAGTCATGAAATGACTCCAGATGTGGTTAATGAAAGAATACACATTTCAATGATAATGGTGGTTCCATATGTGGTTTGTGAAAATAACACACATGTCATGACTCTAGCTATGGTTAATGAGAAGAACACACATGCAATGACACTGGTGGATCCATATGTGGTTAATGAAAATAACACACATGTAATGAGTCTAGTTGTTGTTAATAAAAATAACACACATGCAATGACTCTAGTTGTTGTTAATAAAAAGAACACACATGCAATGACACTGGTGGATCCATATGTGGTCTCTAAAAAGAATACATATGCAATGACACTGGTGGTTCCATATGTGGTCTGTGAAAAGAATAGTCATGAAATGACTCCAGATGTGGTTAATGAAAGAATACACATTTCAATGACACTGGTGGTTCCATATGTGGTTTGTGAAAAGAACACACATGCAATGACTCTAGCTGTGGTTAATGAGAAGAACACACATGCAATGACATTGGTGGATCCATAGGTGGTCTTTGAAAAGAACACACATGCAATGAACTTTGGTGGATCCATATGTGGTATGTGAAAAGAACACACATGCAATGACACTAGATGTGGTTAATGAAAGAATACACATTTCAATGACAATGGTGGTTCCATATGTGGGTTGTGAAAAGAACACACATGCAATGACTCTAGCTATGGTTAATGAAAAGAACACACATGCAATGACTCTAGTGGATCCATAGGTGTATTGTGAAAAGAACACACATGCAATGACACTGGTGGATCCATATGTGGTCTCTAAAAAGAATACACATGCAATGACACATGTCGATCCATATATGGTCTGTGAAAAGAATAGTCATGAAATGACTCCAGATGTGGTTAATGAAAGAATACACATTTCAATGACAATGGTGGTTCCATATGTGGTTTGTGAAAAGAACACACATGCAATGACTCTAGCTGTGGTTAATGAGAAAAACACACATGCAATAACACTGGTGGGTCCATGGGTGGATTGTGAAAAGAACACACATGCAATGAACTCTGGTCGATCCATATGCAATGACACTGGCGGATCCATGTGTGGTCTCTGAAAAGAACACACATTTCAATGACACTGGTGGATCCATATGTGGTTTGTGAAAAGAACATACATCTAGTTTCTCTAGATGTGGTTAATGAGAAGAACACACATGCAATGACACTAGTGGATCCATATGTGGTTAATGAAAATAACTCACATGCAATGACTCTAGTTGTTGTTAATAAAAATAACACACATGCAATGACATTGGTGGATCCATATGTGGTCTCTAAAAAGAGTACACATGCAATGACACTGGTGGATCCATATGTGGTCTGTGAAAAGAATAGTCATGAAATGACTCTAGATGTGGTTAATGAAAGAATACACATTTCAATGACAATGGTGATTCCATATGTGGTTTGTGAAAATAACACACATGCAATGACTCTAGCTGTGGTTAATGAGAAGAACACACATGCAATGACACTGGTGGATCCATATGTGGCTAATGAAAATAACACACATGCAATGACTCTAGTAGTTTTTAATAAAAAGAACACACATGCAATGACACTGGTGGATACATATGTGGTCTATGAAGAGAACACACATGCAACAACACTGGTGGATCCATATGTGGTCTGTGAGAAGAATAGACATGAAATGACTCTAGATGTGGTTAATGAAAGAATACGCATTTCAATGACAATGGTGGTTCCATATGTGGTTTGTGAAAAGAACACACATGCAATGACTCTAGCTATGGTTAATGAGAAGAACACACATGCAATGACACTGGTGGGTCCATAGGTGGATTGTGAAAAGAACACACATGCAATGAACTCTGGTAGATCCATATGCAATGACACTGGCAGATCCATGTGGGGTCTCTGAAAAGAACACACATTTCAATGACACTGGTGGATCCATATGTGGTTTGTGAAAAGAACACACATCCAGTGACTCTAGATGTGGTTAATGAGAAGAACACTCACACAATGACACTGGTGGATCCATATGTGGTTAATGAAAATAACACACATGCAATGGCTCTAGTTGTTTTTTATAAAATGAACACACATCCAATGACACTGGTGGATCCATGTGTGGTCTCTGAAATGAACACACATTTCAATGACACTGGTGGATCCATATGTGGTTTTTGAAAAGAACATACATCCAGTGACTCTAGATGTGGTTAATGAGAAGAACACACATGCAATGACACTGGTGGGTCCTTAGGTGGATTGTGAAAAGAACACACATGCAATGAACTTTGGTGGATCCATATGCAATGACATGGGTGGATCCATTTGTGGTCCTTGAAAGGAACACACATTTCAATGACACTGGTGGATCCATATGTGGTTTGTGAAACGAACATACATCCAGTGACTCTAGATGTGGTTAATGAGAAGAACACACATGCGATGACATTGGTGGATCCATACGTGGTTAATGAAAATAACACACATGCAATGACTCTAGTTGTTGTTAATAAAAAGAACACACATGCAATGACACTGGTGGATCCATATGTGGTCTCTAAAAAGAATACATATGCAATGACACTGGTGGTTCCATATGTGGTCTGTGAAAAGAATAGTCATGAAATGACTCCAGATGTGGTTAATGAAAGAATACACATTTCAATGACACTGGTGGTTCCATATGTGGTTTGTGAAAAGAACACACATGCAATGACTCTAGTTGTGGTTAATGAGAAGAACACACATGCAATGACATTGGTGGATCCATAGGTGGTCTTTGAAAAGAACACACATGCAATGAACTTTGGTGGATCCATATGTGGTATGTGAAAAGAACACACATGCAATGACACTAGATGTGGTTAATGAAAGAATACACATTTCAATGACAATGGTTTTTCCATATGTGGGTTGTGAAAAGAACACACATGCAATGACTCTAGCTATGGTTAATGAAAAGAACACACATGCAACGACTCTAGTGGATCCATAGGTGTATTGTGAAAAGAACACACATGCAATGACACTGGTGGATCCATATGTGGTCTCTAAAAAGAATACACATGCAATGACACATGTCGATCCATATATGGTCTGTGAAAAGAATAGTCATGAAATGACTCCAGATGTGGTTAATGAAAGAATACACATTTCAATGACAATGGTGGTTCCATATGTGGTTTGTGAAAAGAACACACATGCAATGACTCTAGCTGTGGTTAATGAGAAAAACACACATGCAATAACACTGGTGGGTCCATGGGTGGATTGTATAAAGAACACACATGCAATGAACTCTGGTCGATCCATATGCAATGACACTGGTGGATCCATGTGTGGTCTCTGAAAAGAACACACATTTCAATGACACTGGTGGATCCATATGTGGTTTGTGAAAAGAACATACATCTAGTTTCTCTAGATGTGGTTAATGAGAAGAACACACATGCAATGACACTAGTGGATCCATATGTGGTTAATGAAAATAACTCACATGCAATGACTCTAGTTGTTGTTAATAAAAATAACACACATGCAATGACATTGGTGGATCCATATGTGGTCTCTAAAAAGAGTACACATGCAATGACACTGGTGGATCCATATGTGGTTCATGAAAGAATAGTCATGAAATGACTCTAGATGTGGTTAATGAAAGAATACACATTTCAATGACAATGGTGATTCCATATGTGGTTTGTGAAAATAACACACATGCAATGACTCTAGCTGTGGTTAATGAGAAGAACACACATGCAATGACACTGGTGGATCCATATGTGGCTAATGAAAATAACACACATGCAATGACTCTAGTAGTTTTTAATAAAAAGAACACACATGCAATGACACTGGTGGATACATATGTGGTCTATGAAGAGAACACACATGCAACAACACTGGTGGATCCATATGTGGTCTGTGAGAAGAATAGACATGAAATGACTCTAGATGTGGTTAATGAAAGAATACGCATTTCAATGACAATGGTGGTTCCATATGTGGTTTGTGAAAAGAACACACATGCAATGACTCTAGCTATGGTTAATGAGAAGAACACACATGCAATGACACTGGTAGATCCATATGCAATGACACTGGCAGATCCATGTGGGGTCTCTGAAAAGAACACACATTTCAATGACACTGGTGGATCCATATGTGGTTTGTGAAAAGAACACACATCCAGTGACTCTAGATGTGGTTAATGAGAAGAACACTCACACAATGACACTGGTGGATCCATATGTGGTTAATGAAAATAACACACATGCAATGGCTCTAGTTGTTTTTTATAAAATGAACACACATCCAATGACACTGGTGGATCCATGTGTGGTCTCTGAAATGAACACACATTTCAATGACACTGGTGGATCCATATGTGGTTTTTGAAAAGAACATACATCCAGTGACTCTAGATGTGGTTAATGAGAAGAACACACATGCAATGACACTGGTGGGTCCATAGGTGGATTGTGAAAAGAACACACATGCAATGAACTTTGGTGGATCCATATGCAATGACATGGGTGGATCCATTTGTGGTCCTTGAAAGGAACACACATTTCAATGACACTGGTGGATCCATATGTGGTTTGTGAAACGAACATACATCCAGTGACTCTAGATGTGGTTAATGAGAAGAACACACATGCGATGACATTGGTGGATCCATACGTGGTTAATGAAAATAACACACATGCAATGACTCTAGTTGTTGTTAATAAAAAGAACACACATGCAATGACACTGGTGGATCCATATGTGGTCTCTAAAAAGAATACACATGCAATGACACTGGTGGTTCCATATGTGGTCTGTGAAAAGAATAGTCATGAAATGACTCCAGATGTGGTTAATGAAAGAATACACATTTCAATGACACTGGTGGTTCCATATGTGGTTTGTGAAAAGAACACACATGCAATGACTCTAGCTGTGGTTAATGAGAAGAACACACATGCAATGACACTGGTGGGTCCATAGGTGGATTGTGAAAAGAACACACATGCAATGAACTCTGGTGGATCCATATGCAATGACACTGGTGGATCCATGTGTGGTCTCTGAAAAGAACACACATTTCAATGACACTGGTGGATCCATATGTGATTTGTGAAAAGAACATACATCTAGTTTCTCTAGATGTGGTTAATGAGAAGAACACACATGCAATGACACTGGTGGATCCATATGTGGTTTGTGAAAAGAACATACATCTAGTTTCTCTAGATGTGGTTAATGAGAAGAACACACATGCAATGACACTGGTGGATCCATATGTGGTTAATGAAAATAACACACATGAAATGACTCTAGTTGTTGTTAATAAAAAGAACACACATGCAATGACACTGGTGGATCCATATGTGGTCTCTAAAAAGAATACCCATGCAATGACACTTGTGGATCCATATGTGGTCTGTGAAAAGAATAGTCATGAAATGACTCCAGATGTGGTTAATGAAAGAATACACATTTCAATGATAATGGTGGTTCCATATGTGGTTTGTGAAAATAACACACATGTCATGACTCTAGCTATGGTTAATGAGAAGACCACACATGCAATGACACTGGTGGATCCATATGTGGTTAATGAAAATCACACACATGTAATGACTCTAGTTGTTGTTAATACAAAGAACACACATGCAATGACACTTGTGTATCCATATGTGGTCTGTGAAGAGAAGACACATGCAATAACACTGGTGGATCCATATGTGGTCTGTGAAAAGAATAGACATGAAATGACTCTAGATGTGGTTAAAGAAAGAATACACATTTCAATGACAATGGTGGTTCCATATGTTGTTTCTGAAAAGAATAGACATGAAATGACTCTAGCTGTGGTTAATGAGAAGAACACACATGCAATGACAATGGTGGATCCGTAGGTGGTCTCTGAAAAGAATACACATGCAATGAACTCTGGTGGATCCATATGTGGTATGTGAAAAGAACACACATGCAATGACTCTAGCTGTGGTTAATGAGAACAACGCACATGCAATGACACGGTTGGATCCATATGTGGTTAATAAAAAAAACACATGCAATGACTCTAGTTGTTGTTAATAAAAAGAACACACATGCAATGACACTAGGGGATCCATATGTGGTCTTTGAATAGAACACACATGCAATGACACTGGTGGATCCATATGTGGTCTGTGAAAAGAATAGACATGAAATGACTCTAGATGTGGTTAATGAAAGAATACACATTTCAATGACAATGGTGGTTCCATATGTGGTTTGTGAAAAGAACACACATGCAATGACTCTAGCTGTGGTTAATGAGAAGAACACACATGCAATGACACTGGTGGGTCCATGGGTGGATTGTGAAAAGAACACACATGCAATGAACTCTGGTCGATCCATATGCAATGACACTGGTGGATCCATGTGTGGTCTCTGAAAAGAACACACATTTCAATGACACTGGTGGATCCATATGTGGTTTGTGAAAAGAACATACATCCAGTGACTCTAGCTTTGGTTAATGAGAAGGACACACATGCAATGACATTGGTGGATCCATATGTGGTTAATGAAAATAACACACGTGCAATGACTCTAGTTGTTTTTAATAAAAACAACACACATGCAATGACACTGGTGGATCCATATGTGGTCTCTGAAAAGAATACACATGTAATGACACAGGTGGATCCATAGGTGGTCTGTGAAATGAATAGTCATGAAATGACTCCAGATGTGGTTAATGAAAGAATACACATTTCAATGACAATGGTGGTTCCATATGTGGTTTTTGAAAAGAGCACACCTGCAATGACTCTTGCTTTGGATAATGAGAAGAACACACATGCAATGACACTAGTGGATCCATATGTGGTTAATGAAAATAACACACATGCAATGACTCTAGTTGTTGTTATTAAAAATAACACACATGCAATGACACTGGTGGATCCATATGTCGTCTGTGAAGAGAACACACATGCAATGACACTGGTGGATCCATATGTGGTCTGTGAAAAGAATAGACATGAAATGACTCTAGATGTGGTTAATAAAAGAATACACATTTCAATGACAACGGTGGTTCCATATGTGGTTGTGAAAAGAACACACATGCAATAACTCTAGTTGTGGTTAATGAGAAGAACACACATGCAATTACACTGGTGGGTCCATAGGTGGATTGTGAAAAGAACACACATGCAATGAACTCTGGTGGATCCATATGCAATGACACTGGTGGCTCCATGTGTGGTCTCTGAAAAGAACACACATTTCAATGACACTGGTGGATCCATATGTGGTTTGTGAAAAGAACATACATCTAGTGACTCTGGATGTGGTTAAAGAGAAGAACACACACGCAATGACATTGGTGGATCCATATGTGGTTAATGAAAATATTTGTTGTTAATAAAAAGAACACACATGCAATGACACCGGTGGATCCATATGTGGTCTCTGAAAAGAATACACATGCAATGACACTGGTGGATCCATATGTGGTTTGTGAAAAGAATAGTCATGAAATGACTCTAGATGTGGTTAATGAAAGAATACATATTTCAATGACAATGGTGGTTCCATATGTGGTTTGTGAAAAGAACAGATATGCAATGACTCTAGCTGTGGTTAATGAAAAGAAAACACATGCAATGACACTGGTGGATCCATATGTGGTTAAAGAAAATAACACACATGCAATGAATCTAGTTGTTGTTAATAAAAATAAAACACATGCAATGACACTGGTGGATCCATATGTGGTATGTGAAGAGAACACACATGCAATGACACTGGTGGATCCATATGTGGTCTGTGAAAAGAATAGACATGAAATGACTCTAGATGTGGTTAATGAAAGAATACACATTTCAATGATAATGGTGGTTCCATATGTGGTGTGTGAAAAGAACACACATGCAATGACTCTAGCTGTGCTTAATGAGAAGAACACACATGCAATGACACTGGTGGGTCCATAGGTTGATTGTGAAAAGAACACACATGCACTGAACTCTGGTGGATCCATATGCAATGACACTGGTGGATCCATGTGTGGTCTCTGAAAAGAACACACATTTCAATGACACTGGTGGATCCATATGTGGTTTGTGAAAAGAACATACATCCAACGACTCTAGATTATGTTAATGAGAAGGACACACACGCAATGACATTGGTGGATCCATATGTGTTAATGAAAATAACACACATGCAATGACTCTAGCTGTTGTTAATAAAAAGAACACAAATGCAATGACACTGGTGGATCCATATGTGGTCTCTGAAAAGAATACACAGGCATGACACAGGTGGATCCATATATGTTCTGTGAAATGAATAGTCATGAAATGAATCCAGATGTGGTTAATGAAAGAATACATATTTCAATGAAAAATGGTGGTTCCATATGTGGTTTGTGAAAAGAACAAACATGCAATGACTCTAGCTATGGTTAATGGGAAGAACACACATGCAATGACTCTGGTGGATCCATATGTGGTTAATGAAAATAACACACATGCAATGACTCTAGTTATTGTTAATAAAAAGAATACACATGCAATGACACTGATGGATCCATATGTGGCCTGTGAAGAGAACACACATGCAATGACACTGGTGGATCCATATGTGGTCTGTGAAAAGAATAGACATGAAATGACTCTAGATGTGGTTAATGAAAGAATACACATTTCAATGACAATGGTTGTTCCATATATGGATTGTGAAAAGAACACACATGCAATGACTCTAGCTAGCGTTAATGAGAAGAACACAAATGCAATGACATTGGTGGAACCATAGGTGGTCTTCGAAAAGAACACACATGCAATGAACTCTGGTGGATCCATATGTGGTCTGTGAAAAGAACACACATGCAATGACACTAGTTGTGGTTAATGAAAGAATACACATTCCAATGACAATGGTGGTTCCATATGTGGTTTGTGTAAAGAACACACATGCAATGACTCTAGCTATGGTTAATGAAAAGAACACACATGCAATTACTCTAGTGGATCCATAGGTGGATTGTGAAAAGAACACACATGTAATGACACTGGTGGATCCATATGTGGTCTCTGAAAAGAATACACATGCAATGACACAGGTGGATCCATATGTGGTCCGTGAAAAGAATAGTCATGAAATAACTCCAGATGTGGTTAATGAAAGAATACACATTTCAACGACACTGGTGGTTCCATATGTGGTTTGTGAAAAGAACACACATGCAATGACTCTAGCTGTGGTTTATGAGAAGAACACACATGCAATGACACTGGTGGGTCCATAGGTGGATTGTGAAAAGAACACACATGCAATGAACTCTGGTGGATCCATATGCAATGACACTTGTGGATCCATGTGTGGTCTCTGAAAAGAACACACATTTCAATGACACTGGTGGATCCATATGTGGTTTGTGAAAAGAACATACATCTAGTTTCTCTAGATGTGGTTAATGAGAAGAACACACATGCAATGACACTGGTGGATCCATATGTGGTTAATGAAAATAACACACATGCAATGACTCTAGTTGTTGTTAATAAAAAGAACACACATGCAATGACACTGGTGGATCCATATGTTGTCTCTAAAAAGAATACCCATGCAATGACACTGGTGGATCCATATGTGGTCTATGAAAAGAATAGTCATGAAATGACTCCAGATGTGGTTAATGAAAGAATACACATTTCAATGATAATGGTGGTTCCATATGTGGTTTGTGAAAATAACACACATGTCATGACTCTAGCTATGGTTAATGAGAAGAACACACATGCAATGACACTGGTGGATCCATATGTGGTTAATGAAAATAACACACATGTAATGACTCTAGTTGTTGTTAATAAAAAGAACACACATGCAATGACTCTAGTTATTGTTAATAAAAAGAATACATATGCAATGACACTGATGGATCCATATGTGGTCTCTGAAAAGAATACACATGCAATGACACTGGTGGATCCATATGTGGTGTGTGAAAAGAATAGTCATGAAATGACTCCAGATGTGGTTAATGAAAGAATACACATTGCAATGACAATCGTGGTTCTATATGTGGTTTGTGAAAAGAAGACACATGCAATGACTCTTGATTTGGTTAATGAGAAGACCACACATGCAATGACACTGGTGGATCCATATGTGGTTAATGAAAATCACACACATGTAATGACTCTAGTTGTTGTTAATACAAAGAACACACATGCAATGACACTGGTGTATCCATATGTGGTCTGTGAAGAGAAGACACATGCAATAACACTGGTGGATCCATATGTTGTCTGTGAAAAGAATAGACATGAAATGACTCTAGATGTGGTTAAAGAAAGAATACACATTTCAATGACAATGGTGGTTCCATATGTTGTTTCTGAAAAGAAGACACATGCAATGACTCTAGCTGTGGTTAATGAGAAGAACACACATGCAATGACAATGGTGGATCCGTAGGTGGTCTCTGAAAAGAATACACATGCAATGAACTCTGGTGGATCCATATGTGGTATGTGAAAAGAACACACATGCAATGACTCCAGCTGTAGTTAATGAGAACAACGCACATGCAATGACATGGTTGGATCCATATGTGGTTAATAAAAATAACACACATGCAATGACTCTAGTTGTTGTTAATAAAAAGAACACACATGCAATGACATAGGGGATCCATATGTGGTCTTTGAATAGAACACACATGCAATGACACTGGTGGATCCATATGTGGTCTGTGAAAAGAATAGACATGAAATGACTCTAGATGTGGTTAATGAAAGAATACACATTTCAATGACAATGGTGGTTCCATATGTGGTTTGTGAAAAGAACACACATGCAATGACTCTAGCTGTGGTTAATGAGAAGAACACACATGCAATGACACTGGTGGGTCCATAGGTGGATTGTGAAAAGAACACACATGCAATGAACTCTGGTGGATCCATATGTAATGACACTGGTGCATCCATGTGTGGTCTCTGAAAGGAACACACATTTCAATGACACTAGTGGATCCATATGTGGTTTGTGAAAAGAACATACATCCAGTGACTCTAGATGTGGTTAATGAGAAGAACACACATGCAATGACACTGGTGGATCCATACGTGGTTAATGAAAATAGCACACATGCAATGACACTGGTGGATCCATATGTGGCCTCTGAAAAGAATACACATGCAATGACACTGGCGGATCCATATGTGGTGTGTGAAAAGAATAGTCATGAAATGACTCCAGATGTGGTTAATGAAAGAATACACATTTCAATGACAATGGTGGTTCCATATGTGGTTTGTGAAAAGAACACACATGCAATGACTCTTGCTTTAGTTCATGAGAAGAACACACCTGTAATGACAATGGTGGATCCATGTGTGGTTAATGAAAATAACACACATGCAATGACACTAGTTGTTGTTAATAAAAAGAACACACATGCAATGACACTTGTGGATCCATATATGGTATGTGAAGAGAACACACATGCAATGACACTGGTGGATCCATATGTGGTCTGTGAAAAGAATAGACATAAAATGACTCTAGATGTGGTTAATGAAAGAATACAAATTTCAATGACAATGGTGGTTCCAAATGTGGTTTCTGAAAAGAACACACATGGAATGACTCTAGCTGTGGTTAATGAGAAGAACACACATGCAATGACACTTGTGGATCCATAGGTGGATTGTGAAAAGAACACACATGCAATGATCTCTGGTGGATCCATATACAATTACACTGGTGGATCTATGTGTGCTCTCTGAAAAAAGAACACACATTTCAATGACACTGGTGGATCCATATGTGGTTTGTGAAAAGAACATACAACCAGTGACTCTAGATGTGGTTAATGAGAAGAACACACATGCAATGACACTGGTGGATCCATATGTGGTTAATGAAAATAACACACATGCAATGACTCTAGTTGTTGTTAACAAAAAGAACACACATGCAATGACACTGGTGGATCCATATGTCTTCTCTAAAAAGAATACACATGCAATGACACTGGTAGATCCATATGTGGTCTGTGAAAAGAATAGTCACGAAAGGACTCCAGATGTGGTTAATGAGAGAATACACATTTCAATGACAATGGTAGTTCCATATGTGGTTCGTGAAAAGAACACACATGCAATGACTCTAGCCGTGGTTAATGAGAAGAACACACATGCAATGACACTGGTGGGTCCATAGGTGGATTATGAAAAGAACACACATGCAATGAACTCTGGTGGATCCATATGCAATGACACTGGTAGATCCATGTGTGGTCTCTGAAAAGAACACACATTTCAATGACACTGGTGGATCCATATGTGGTTTGTGAAAAGAACATACATCCAGTGACACTAGATGTGGTTAATGAGAAGGACACACACGCAATGACATTGGTGGATCCATATGTGGTTAATGAAAATAACACACATGCAATGACTCTAGTTGTTGTTAATAAAAACAACACACATGCAATGACACTGGTGGATCCATATGTGGTCTCTGAAAAGAATACACATGTAATGACACAGGTGGATCCATATGTGGTCTATGAAATGAATAGTCATGAAATGACTCCAGCTGTGGTTAATGAAAGAATACACATTTCAATGACAATGGTGGTTCCATATGTGGTTTTTGAAAATAACACACCTGCAATGACTCTTGCTTTCGTTAATGACAAGAACACACATGCAATGACACTGGTGGATCCATATGTGGTTAATGAAAATAACACACATGCAATGACTCTAGTTGTTGTTAATAAAAAGAACACACATGCAATGACAGTGGTGGATCCATATGTCGTCTATGAAGAGCACACACATGCAATGACACTGGTGGATCCATATGTGGTCTGTGAAAAGAATAGACATGAAATAACTCTAGATGTGGTTAATAAAAGAATACACATTTCAATGATAATGGTGGTTCCATATGTGGTTTGTGAAAAGAACACACATGCAATAACTCTAGCTGTGGTTAATGAGAAGAACACACATGCAATTACACTGGTGGGTCCATAGGTGGATTGTGAAAAGAACACACATGCAATGAACTCTGGTGGATCCATATGCAATGACACTGGTGGATCCATGTGTGGACTCTGAAAAAGAACACACATTTCAATGACACTGGTGGATCCATATGTGGTTTGTAAAAAGAACATATATCTAGTGACTCTAGATGTGGTTAAAGAGAACAACACACACGCAATGACATTGGTGGATCCATATGTGGTTAATGAAAATAACACACATGCAATGACCTAGTTGTTTTTAATAAAAAGAACACACATGTAATGACATTGGTGGATCCATATGTGGTCTCTGAAAAGAATACACATGCAATGACACTGGTGGATCCATATGTGGTTTGTGAAAAGAATAGTCATGAAATGACTCCAGATGTGGTTAATGAAAGAATACATATTTCAATGACAATGGTGGTTCCATATGGGGTTTGTGAAAAGAACAGATATGCAAGGACTCTAGCTGTGGTTAATCACAAGAAAGCACATGCAATGACACTGGTGGATCCATATGTGGTTAAAGAAAATAACACACATGCAATGACTCTAGTTGTTGTTAATAAAAAGAAAACACATGCAATGACACTGGTGGATCCATATGTGGTATGTGACGAGAACACACATGCAATGACACTGGTGGATCCATATGTGGTCTGTGAAAAGAATAGACATGAAATGACTCTAGATGTGGTTAATGAAAGAATACACATTTCAATGATAATGGTGGTTCCATATGTGGTGTGTGAAAACAACACACATGCAATGACTCTAGCTGTGGTTAATGAGAAGAACACACATGCAATGACACTAGTGGGTCCATACGTGGATTGTGAAAAGAACACACATGCAATAAACTCTGGTGGATCCATATGCAATGACACTGGTGGATCCATATGTGGTCTCTAGAAAGAACACACATTTCAATGGCACTGGTGGATCCATATGTGGTTTATGAAAAGAACATACATCCAGCGACTCTAGATTATGTTAATGAGAAGGACACACACGCAATCATATTGGTGGATCCATATGTGGTTAATGAAAATAACACACATGCAATGACTCTAGTTGTTGTTAATAAAAAGAACACACATTTAATGATACTGGTGAATCCATATGTGGTCTCTGAAAAAAGAATACACATGCATGACACAGGTGGATCCATATGTGGTCTGTGAAAAGAATAGTCATGAAATGAATCCAGATGTGGTTAATGAAAGAATACATATTTCAATGAAAAATGGTGGTTCCATATGTGGTTTGTGAAAAGAATAGACATGCAATGACTCTAGCTATGGTTAATGAGAAGAAAACACATGCAATGACATTGGTGGATCCATATGTGGTTAATGAAAATAACAAACATGCAATGATTCTAGTTCTTGTTAATAAAAAGAACACACATGCAATGACACTAGTGGATCCATATGTGGTCTCTAAAAATAATACACATGCAATGAAGCAGGTGGATCCATATGTGGTCTATGAAAAGAATAGTCATGAAATGACTCCAGATGTGGTTAATGAAAGAATACATATTTCAATGACAATGGTGGTTCCATATGTGGTTTGCGAAAAGAACAGATATGGAATGACTCTAGCTGTGGTTAATGAAAAGAACACACATGCAATGACACTGGTGGATCCGTATGTGTTTAATGAAAATAACACACATGCAATGACTCTAGTTGGTGTTAATAAAATGAACACACATGCAATGACACTGGTGGATCCATATATGGAATGTGAAAATAATAGACATGAAATGACTCTAGATGTGGTTAATGAAATAATACACATTTCAATGATAATGGTGGTTCCATATGTGGTGTGTGAAAAGAACACACATGCAATGACTCTAGCTATGGTTAATGAGAAGAACACACATGCAATTACACTGGTTGGTCCATAGGTGGATTGTGAAAAGAACTTACATGCAATGAACTTATGTGGATCCATATGCAATGACACTGGTGGATCCATGTCTGGTCTCTGAAAAGAACACACATTTCAATGACACTGGTGGATCCATTTGTGGTTTGTGAAAAGAACATACATCTAGTGACTCTAGATGTGGTTAAAGAGAAGAACACACACGCAAGGACATTGGTGGATCTATATGTGGTTAATGAAAATAACACACATGCAATGACCTAGTTGTTGTTAATAAAAGAACACACATGCAATGACACTGGTGGATCCATATGTGGTCTCTGAAAAGAATACACATGCAATGACACTGGTGGATCCATATGTGGTTAATGAAAATAACACACATGCAATGATTCTAGTTGTTGTTAATAAAAAGAACACACATGCAATGACACTGGTGGATCCATATGTGGTCTCTAAAAAATAATACACATGCAATGAAACAGGTGGATCCATATGTGGTCTATGAAAAGAATAGTCATGAAATGACTCCAGATGTGGTTAATGAAAGAATACATATTTCAATGACAATAGTGGTTCCATATGTGGTTTGTGAAAAGAACAGATATGCAATGACTCTAGTTGTGTATAATGAAAAGAACACACATGCAATGACACTGGTGGATCCGTATGTGGTTAATGAAAATAACACACATGCAATGACTCTAGTTGTTGTTAATAAAAATAAAACACATGCAATGACACTGGTGGATCCATATGTGGTATGTTAAGAGAACACACATGCAATGACGCTGGTGGATCCATATGTGGTCTGTGAAAAGAATAGACATGAAATGACTCTAGATGTGGTTAATGAAAGAAAACACATTTCAATGATAATGGTGGTTCCATATGTGGTGTGTGAAAACAACACACATGCAATGACTCTAGCTGTGGTTAATGAGAAGAACACACATGCAATGACACTGGTGGGTCCATACGTGGATTGTGAAAAGAACACACATGCAATGAACTCTGGTGGATCCATATGCAATGACACTGGTGGATCCATGTGTGGTCTCTAGAAAGAACACACATTTCAATGACACTGGTGGATCCATATGTGGTTTATGAAAAGAACATACATCCAGCGACTCTAGATTATGTTAATGAGAAGGACACACACGCAATGACATTGGTGGATCCATATGTGGTTAATGAAAATAACACACATGCAATGATTCTAGTTCTTGTTAATAAAAAGAACACACATGCAATGACACTAGTGGATCCATATGTGGTCTCTAAAAATAATACACATGCAATGAAACAGGTGGACCCATATGTGGTCTATGAAAAGAATATTCATGAAATGACTGCAGATGTGGTTAATGAAAGAATACATATTTCAATGACAATGGTGGTTCCATATGTGGTTTGCAAAAAGAACAGATATGAAATGACTCTAGCTGTGGTTAATGAAAAGAACACACATGCAATGACACTGGTGGATCCGTATGTGGTTAATGAAAATAGGACACATGCAATGACTCTAGCTGTTGTTAATAAAAAGAACACACATGCAATGACACTGGTGGATCCATATGTGGTCTGTGAAAAGAATAGACATGAAATGACTCTAGATGTGGTTAATGAAAGAATACACATTTCAATGATAATGGTGGTTCCATATGTGGTGTGTGAAAAGAACACACATGCAATGACTCTAGCTGTGGTTAATGAGAAGAACACACAGGCAATGACACTGGTGGGTCCATAGGTGGATTGTGAAAAGAACACACATGCAATGACACTGGTGGATCCATATGTGGTCTGTGAAAAGAATAGAAATGAAATAACTCTAGATGTGGTTAATAAAAGAATACACATCTCAATGACAATGGTGGTTCCATATGTGGTTTGTGAAAAGAACACACATGCAATAACTCTAGTTGTGGTTAATGAGAAGAACAGACATGCAATTACACTGGTGGGTCCATAGGTGGATTGTGAAAAGAACACACATGCAATGAACTCTGGTGGATCCATATGCAATGACACTGGTGGATCCAAGTGTGGTCTCTAAAAAGAACACACATTTTAATGACACTGGTGGATCCATATGTGGTTTGTGAAAAGAACATACATCTAGTGACTCTAGATGTGGTTAAAGAGAACAACACACACGCAATGATATTGGTGGATCTATGTGTGGTTAATGAAAACAACACACATGCAATAACCTAGTTGTTGTTAATAAAAAGAACACACATGCAATGACACTGGTGGATCCATATGTGGTCTCTGAAAAGAATACACATGAAATGACTGGTGGATCCATGTGGTTTGTGAAAAGAATAGTCATGAAATGACTCCAGATGTGGTTAATGAAAGAATACATATTTCAATGACAATGGTGGTTCCATATGTGGTTTGTGAAAAGAACAGATATGCAATGACTCTAGCTGTGGTTAATGAAAAGAAAACACATGCAATGACACTGGTGGATCCATATGTGGTTAAAGAAAATAACACACATGCAATGACTCTAGTTGTTGTTAATAAAAATAAAACACATGCAATGACACTGGTGGATCCATATATGGTATGTGAAGAGAACACACATGCTATGACACTGGTGGATCCATATGTGGTCTGTGAAAAGAATAGACATGAAATGACTCTAGATGTGGTTAATGAAAGAATACACATTTCAATGATAATGGTCGTTCCATATGTGGTGTGTGAAAAGAACACACATGCAATGACTCTAGCTGGTTAATGAGAATAACACACATGCAATGACACTTGGGTCCATACGTGGATTGTGAAAAGAACACACATGCAATGAACTGGTGGATCCATATGCAATGACATTTGGTGGATCCATGTGTGGTCTCTGGAAAGAACACACATTTCAATGACACTGGTGGATCCATATGTGGTTTATGAAAAGAACATACATCCAGCGACTCTAGATTATGTTAATGAGAAGGACACACACGCAATGACATTGGTGGATCCATATGTGGTTAATGGAAATGACACACATGCGATGACTCTAGTTGTTGTTAATAAAAAGAACACACATTTAATGACACTTGTGGATCCATATGTGGTCTCTGAAAAAAGAATACACATGCATGACACAGGTGGATCCATATGTGGTTTGTGAAAAGAATAGTCATGAAATGAATCCAGATGTGGTTAATGAAAGAATACATATTTCGATGAAAAATGGTGGTTCCATATGTGGTTTGTGAAAAGAATAGACATGCAATGAGTATAGCTATGGTTAATGAGAAGAACACACATGCAATGCATTGGTGGATCCATATGTGGTTAATGAAAATAACACACATGCAATGATTCTAGTTGTTGTTAATAAAAAGAACACACATGCAATGACACTAGTGGATCCATATGTGGTCTCTAAAAATAATACACATGCAATGAAACAGGTGGATCCATATGTGGTCTATGAAAAGAATAGTCATGAAATGACTCCAGATGTGGTTAATGAAAGAATACATATTTCAATGACAATGGTGGTTCCATATGTGGTTTGCGAAAAGAACATATATGGAATGACTCTAGCTGTGGTTAATGAAAAGAACACACATGCAATGACACTGGTGGATCCGTATGTGTTTAATGAAAATAACACACATGCAATGACTCTAGTTGGTGTTAATAAAATGAACACACATGCAATGACACTGGTGGATCCATATATGGAATGTGAAAATAATAGACATGAAATGACTCTAGATGTGGTTAATGAAATAATACACATTTCAATGATAATGGTGGTTCCATATGTGGTGTGTGAAAAGAACACACATGCAATGACTCTAGCTATGGTTAATGAGAAGAACACACATGCAATTACACTG
Source organism: Avena insularis (assembly GCA_023614405.1). Classification (NCBI taxonomy): domain Eukaryota; kingdom Viridiplantae; phylum Streptophyta; class Magnoliopsida; order Poales; family Poaceae; genus Avena; species Avena insularis. Next base: position 327,290,409 of record CM042694.1, read on the forward strand.
GTTGGTCCATAGGTGGATTGTGAAAAGAACACACATGCAATGAACTTATGTGGATCCATATGCAATGACACTGGTGGATCCATGTCTGGTCTCTGAAAAGAACACACATTTCAATGACACTGGTGGATCCATTTGTGGTTTGTGAAAAGAACATACATCTAGTGACTCTAGATGTGGTTAAAGAGAAGAACACACACGCAATGACATTGGTGGATCTATATGTGGTTAATGAAAATAACACACATGCAATGACCTAGTTGTTGTTAATAAAAAGAACACACATGCAATGACACTGGTGGATCCATATGTGGTCTCTGAAAAGAATACACATGCAATGACACTGGTGGATCCATATGTGGTTAATGAAAATAACACACATGCAATGATTCTAGTTGTTGTTAATAAAAAGAACACACATGCAATGACACTGGTGGATCCATATGTGGTCTCTAAAAAATAATACACATGCAATGAAACAGGTGGATCCATATGTGGTCTATGAAAAGAATAGTCATGAAATGACTCCAGATGTGGTTAATGAAAGAATACATATTTCAATGACAATAGTGGTTCCATATGTGGTTTGTGAAAAGAACAGATATGCAATGACTCTAGTTGTGTATAATGAAAAGAACACACATGCAATGACACTGGTGGATCCGTATGTGGTTAATGAAAATAACACACATGCAATGACTCTAGTTGTTGTTAATAAAAATAAAACACATGCAATGACACTGGTGGATCCATATGTGGTATGTTAAGAGAACACACATGCAATGACGCTGGTGGATCCATATGTGGTGCTGAAAAGAATAGACATGAAATGACTCTAGATGTGGTTAATGAAAGAAAACACATTTCAATGATAATGGTGGTTCCATATGTGGTGTGTGAAAACAACACACATGCAATGACTCTAGCTGTGGTTAATGAGAAGAACACACATGCAATGACACTGGTGGGTCCATACGTGGATTGTGAAAAGAACACACATGCAATGAACTCTGGTGGATCCATATGCAATGACACTGGTGGATCCATGTGTGGTCTCTAGAAAGAACACACATTTCAATGACACTGGTGGATCCATATGTGGTTTATGAAAAGAACATACATCCAGCGACTCTAGATTATGTTAATGAGAAGGACACACACGCAATGACATTGGTGGATCCATATGTGGTTAATGAAAATAACACACATGCAATGATTCTAGTTCTTGTTAATAAAAAGAACACACATGCAATGACACTAGTGGATCCATATGTGGTCTCTAAAAATAATACACATGCAATGAAACAGGTGGATCCATATGTGGTCTATGAAAAGAATATTCATGAAATGACTCCAGATGTGGTTAATGAAAGAATACATATTTCAATGACAATGGTGGTTCCATATGTGGTTTGCAAAAAGAACAGATATGAAATGACTCTAGCTGTGGTTAATGAAAAGAACACACATGCAATGACACTGGTGGATCCGTATGTGGTTAATGAAAATAGGACACATGCAATGACTCTAGCTGTTGTTAATAAAAAGAACACACATGCAATGACACTGGTGGATCCATATGTGGTCTGTGAAAAGAATAGACATGAAATGACTCTAGATGTGGTTAATGAAAGAATACACATTTCAATGATAATGGTGGTTCCATATGTGGTGTGTGAAAAGAACACACATGCAATGACTCTAGCTGTGGTTAATGAGAAGAACACACAGGCAATGACACTGGTGGGTCCATAGGTGGATTGTGAAAAGAACACACATGCAATGACACTGGTGGATCCATATGTGGTCTGTGAAAAGAATAGAAATGAAATAACTCTAGATGTGGTTAATAAAAGAATACACATCTCAATGACAATGGTGGTTCCATATGTGGTTTGTGAAAAGAACACACATGCAATAACTCTAGTTGTGGTTAATGAGAAGAACAGACATGCAATTACACTGGTGGGTCCATAGGTGGATTGTGAAAAGAACACACATGCAATGAACTCTGGTGGATCCATATGCAATGACACTGGTGGATCCAAGTGTGGTCTCTAAAAAGAACACACATTTTAATGACACTGGTGGATCCATATGTGGTTTGTGAAAAGAACATACATCTAGTGACTCTAGATGTGGTTAAAGAGAACAACACACACGCAATGACATTGGTGGATCTATGTGTGGTTAATGAAAACAACACACATGCAATAACCTAGTTGTTGTTAATAAAAAGAACACACATGCAATGACACTGGTGGATCCATATGTGGTCTCTGAAAAGAATACACATGCAATGACACTGGTGGATCCAGATGTGGTTTGTGAAAAGAATAGTCATGAAATGACTCCAGATGTGGTTAATGAAAGAATACATATTTCAATGACAATGGTGGTTCCATATGTGGTTTGTGAAAAGAACAGATATGCAATGACTCTAGCTGTGGTTAATGAAAAGAAAACACATGCAATGACACTGGTGGATCCATATGTGGTTAAAGAAAATAACACACATGCAATGACTCTAGTTGTTGTTAATAAAAATAAAACACATGCAATGACACTGGTGGATCCATATATGGTATGTGAAGAGAACACACATGCAATGACACTGGTGGATCCATATGTGGTCTGTGAAAAGAATAGACATGAAATGACTCTAGATGTGGTTAATGAAAGAATACACATTTCAATGATAATGGTCGTTCCATATGTGGTGTGTGAAAAGAACACACATGCAATGACTCTAGCTGTGGTTAATGAGAATAACACACATGCAATGACACTGGTGGGTCCATACGTGGATTGTGAAAAGAACACACATGCAATGAACTCTGGTGGATCCATATGCAATGACACTGGTGGATCCATGTGTGGTCTCTGGAAAGAACACACATTTCAATGACACTGGTGGATCCATATGTGGTTTATGAAAAGAACATACATCCAGCGACTCTAGATTATGTTAATGAGAAGGACACACACGCAATGACATTGGTGGATCCATATGTGGTTAATGGAAATGACACACATGCGATGACTCTAGTTGTTGTTAATAAAAAGAACACACATTTAATGACACTTGTGGATCCATATGTGGTCTCTGAAAAAAGAATACACATGCATGACACAGGTGGATCCATATGTGGTTTGTGAAAAGAATAGTCATGAAATGAATCCAGATGTGGTTAATGAAAGAATACATATTTCGATGAAAAATGGTGGTTCCATATGTGGTTTGTGAAAAGAATAGACATGCAATGAGTATAGCTATGGTTAATGAGAAGAACACACATGCAATGCATTGGTGGATCCATATGTGGTTAATGAAAATAACACACATGCAATGATTCTAGTTGTTGTTAATAAAAAAGAACACACATGCAATGACACTAGTGGATCCATATGTGGTCTCTAAAAATAATACACATGCAATGAAACAGGTGGATCCATATGTGGTCTATGAAAAGAATAGTCATGAAATGACTCCAGATGTGGTTAATGAAAGAATACATATTTCTATGACAATAGTGGTTCCATATGTGGTTTGTGAAAAGAACAGATATGCAATGACTCTAGTTGTGGTTAATGAAAAGAACACACATGCAATGACACTGGTGGATCTGTATGTGGTTAATGAAAATAATACACATCCAATGACTCTAGTTGTTGTTAATAAAAAGAACACACATGCAATGACACTGGTGGATCCATATGTGGTCTGTGAAAAGAATATACATGAAATGACTCTAGATGTTGTTAATGAAAGAATACATGTTTCAATGATAATGGTGGTTCCATATGTGGTGTGTGAAAAGAACACACATCCAATGACTCTAGCTGTGGTTAATGAGAAGAACACACATGCAATGACACTGGTGGGTCCACAGGTGGATTGTGAAAGCAACACACATGCAATGAACTCTGGTGGATCCATATGAAATGACACTAGTGTATCCATGTGTTGTCTCTGAAAAGAACACACATTTCAATGACACTGGTGGATCCATATGTGGTTTGTGAAAAGGACATACATCCAGTGACTCTAGATGTGGTTAATGAGAAGGACACACACGCAATGACATTGGTGGATCCATATGTGGTTAATGAAAATAACACACGTGCAATGACTCTAGTTGTTTTTAATAAAAACAACACACATGCAATGACACTGGTGGATCCATATGTGGTCTCTGAAAAGAATACACATGTAATGACACAGGTGGATCCATATGTGGTCTGTGAAATGAATAGTCATGAAATGACTCCAGATGTGGTTAATGAAAGAATACACATTTCAATGACAATGGTGGTTCCATATGTGGTTTTTGAAAAGAGCACACCTGCAATGACTCTTGCTTTGGTTAATGAGAAGAACACACATGCAATGACACTGGTGGATCCATATGTCGTCTGTGAAGAGAACACACATGCAATGACACTGGTGGATCCATATGTGGTCTGTGAAAAGAATAGACATGAAATGACTCTAGATGTGGTTAATAAAAGAATACACATTTCAATGACAATGGTGGTTCCATATGTGGTTTGTGAAAAGAACACACATGCAATAACTCTAGTTGTGGTTAATGAGAAGAACACACATGCAATTACACTGGTGGGTCCATAGGTTGATTGTGAAAAGAACACACATGCAATGAACTCGGGTGGATCCATATGCAATGACATTGGTGGATCCATGTGTGGTCTCTGAAAATAACACACATTTCAATGACACTGGTGGATCCATATGTGGTTTGTGAAAAGAACATACATCTAGTGACTCTAGATGTGGTTAAAGAGAAGAAAACACACGCAATGACATTGGTGGATCCATATGTGGTTAATGAAAATATTTGTTGTTAATAAAAAGAACACACATGCAATGACACTAGTGGATCCATATGTGGTCTCTAAAAAGAATACACATGCAATGACACTGGTGGATCCATATGTGGTTTGTGAAAAAAATAGTCATGAAATGACTCTAGATGTGGTTAATGAAAGAATACATATTTCAATGACAATGGTGGTTCCATATGTGGTTTGTGAAAAGAACAGATATGCAATGACTCTAGCTATGTTTAATGAAAAGAAAACACATGCAATGACACTCGAGGATCCATATGTGGTTAAAGAAAATAACACACATGCAATGACTCTAGTTGTTGTTAATAAAAAGAAAACACATGCAATGACACTGGTGGATCCATATGTGGTATGTGAAGAGAACACACATGCAATGACACTGGTGGATCCATATGTGGTCTGTGAAAAGAATAGACATGAAATGACTCTAGATGTGGTTAATGAAACAATACACATTTCAATGATAATGGTGGTTCCATATGTGGTACGTGAAAAGAACACACATGCAATGACTCTAGCTGTGGTTAATGAGAAGAACACACATGCAATGACACTGGTGGGTCCATAGGTGGATTGTGAAAAGAACACAAATGCAATGAACTCTGGTGGATCCATATGCAATGACACTTGTGGATCCATGTGTCATCTCTGAAAAGAACACACATTTAAATAAAACTGGTGGATCCATATGTGGTTTGTGAAAAGAACATACATCAAGCGACTCTAGATTATGTTAATGAGAAGGACACACACGCAATGACATTGGTGGATCCATATGTGGTTAATGAAAATAACACACATGCAATGACTCTAGTTGTTGTTAATAAAAAGAACACACATGCAATGACACTGATGGATCCATATGTGGTCTCTGAAAAGAATACACATGCATGACACAGGTGGATCCATATATGTTCTATGAAATGAATAGTCATGAAATGAATCCAGATGTGGTTAATGAAAGAATACACATTTCAATCAAAAATGGTGGTTCCATATGTGGTTTGTGAAAAGAACAAACATGCAATGACTCTAGCTATGGTTAATGAGAAGAACACACATGCAATGACACTGGTGGATCCATATGTGGTTAATGAAAATAACACACATGCAATGACTCTAGTTGTTGTTAATACAAAGAACACTCATGCAATGACACTGATGGATCCATATGTGGTCTCTGAAAAGAATACACGTGCAATGACACAGGTGGATCCATATGTGGTCGGTGAAAAGAATAGTCATGAAATGACTCCAGATGTGGTTAATGAAAGAATACACATTTCAATGACAATGGTGGTTCCATCTGTGGTTTGTGAAAAGAACACACATGCAATGACTCTAGCTGTGGTTAATGAGAAGAACACACATGCAATGACACTGGTGCGTCCATAGGTGGATTGTGAAAAGAACACACATGCAATGAACTCTGGTGGATCCATATGCAATGACACTGGTGGATCCATGTGTAGTTTGTGAAAAGAACATACATCTAGTTTCTCTAGATGTGGTTAATGAGAAGAACACACATGCAATTACAATGGTGGATCCATATGTGGTTAATGAAAATAACACACATGCAATGAGTCTAGTTGTTGTTAATAAAAAGAACACACATGCAATGACACTGGTGGATCCATATGTGGTCTCTAAAAAGAATACACATGCAATGACACTTGTGGATCCATATGTGGTCTGTGAAAAGAATAGTCATGAAATGACTCCAGATGTGGTTAATGAAAGAATACACATTTCAATGATAATGGTGGTTCCATATGTGGTTTGTGAAAATAACACACATGCAATGACTCTAGTTGTGGTTAACGAGAAGAACACATATGCAATGACACTGGTGGATCCATATGTGGTTAATGAAAATAACAGACATGCAATGACTCCAGTCGTTGTTAATAAAAAGAACACACATGCAATGACTCTAGTTGTTGTTAATAAAAATAACACACATGCAATGACACTGGTGGATCCATCTGTGGTCTGTGAAGAGAACACACATGCAATGACACTGGTGGATCCATATGTGGTCTGTGAAAAGAATAGACATGAAATGACTCTAGATGTGGTTAATGAAAGAATACACATTTCAATGACAATGGTGGTTCCATATGTGGTTTGTGAAAAGCACACACATGCAATGACTCTAGTTGTCGTTAATGAGAAGAACGCACATGCAATGACATTGGTGGATCCATAGGTGCTCTTCGAAAAGAACACACATGCAATGAACTCTGGTGGATCCATATGTGGTTTGTGAAAAGAACACACATGCAATGACACTAGTTGTGGTTAATGAAACAATACACATTTCAATGACAATGGTGGTTCCATATGTGGTTTGTGAAAAGAACAGATATGCAATGACTCTAGCTGTGGTTAATCACAAGAAAACACATGCAATGACAATGGTGGATCCATATGTGGTTAAAGAAAATAACACACATGCAATGACTCTAGTTGTTGTTAATAAAAAGAAAACACATGCAATGACACTGGTGGATCCATATGTGGTCTGTGAAAAGAATAGTCAAGAAATGACTCCAGATGTGGTTAATGAAAGAATACACATTTCAATGTCACTGGTGGTTCCATATCTGGTTTGTGAAAAGAACACACATGCAATGACTCTAGATGTGGTTAATGAGAAGAACACACATGCAATGACACCGGTGGGTCCATAGGTGGATTGTGAAAAGAACACACATGCAATGAACTCTGGTGGATCCATATGCAATGACAATGGTGGATCCATGTGTGGTCTCTGGAAAGAACACACATTTCAATGACACTGGTGGATCTATATGTGGTTTGTGAAAAGACCAGACATCTAGTTTCTCTAGATGTGGTTAATGAGAAGAACACACATGCAATAACACTAGTGGATCCATATGTGGTTAATGAAAATAACACACATGCAATGACTCTAGTTGTTGTTAATAAAAAGAACACACATGCAATGACACTGGTGGATCCATATGTGGTCTCTAAAAAGAATACACATGCAATGACACTTGTGGATCAAATATGTGGTCTGTGAAAAGAATAGTCATGAAATGACTCCAGATGTGGTTAATGAAAGAATACACAGTTCAATGATAATGGTGGTTCCATATGTGGTTTGTGAAAAATAACACACATGTAAGGACTCTAGCTATGGTTAATGAGAAGAACACACATGCAATGACACTGGTGGATCCATATGTGGTTAATGAAAATAACACACATGTAATGACTCTAGTTGTTGTTAATAAAAAGAACACACATGCAATGACTCTAGTTGTTGTTAATAAAAAGAACACGCAGGCAATGACACTGGTGGATCCATATGTGGTATGTGAAGAGAACACACATGCAATGACACTAGTGGATCCATATGTGGTCTGCGAAAAGAATAGACATGAAATGACTCTAGATGTGGCTAATGAAAGAATACACATTTCAATGACAATGGTGGTTCCATATGTGGTTTGTGAAAAGAACACACATGCAATGACTCTAGCTGTGGTTAATGAGAAGAACACACATGCAATGACATTGGTGGATCCATAGGTGGTCTTTGAAAAGAACAAACATATAATGAACTCTGGTGGATCCGAATGTGGTCTGTGAAAACAACACACATGCAATGACACTAGATGTGGTTAATGAAAGAATACACATTTCAATGACAATGGTGGTTCCATATGTGGTGTGTGAAAAGAACACACATGCAATGACTCTAGCTATGGTTACTGAAAAGAACACACATGCAATGACTCTAGTGGATCCATAGGTGGATTATGAAAAGAAAACACATGCAATGACACTGGTGGATCCATATGTGGTCTCTAAAAAGAATACACATGCAATGAACTCTGGTGGATCCATATGTGGTTTGTGAAAAGAACACACATGCAATGACACTAGTTGTGGTTAATGAAACAATACACATTTCAATGACAATGGTGGTTCCATATGTGGTTTGTGAAAAGAACACGCATGCAATGACTCTAGCCGTGGTTAATGAGAAAACACACATGCAATGACACTGGTGGGTCCATAGGTGGATTATGAAAAGAACACACATGCAATGAACTCTGGTGGATCCATATGCAATGACACTGGTGGATCCATGTGTGGTATGTGAAAAGAACAGACATTTCAATGACACTGGTGGATCCAAATGTGGTTTGTGAAAAGAACATGCATCTAGTTTCTCTAGATGTGGTTAATGAGAAGAACACACATGCAATGATGCTGGTGGATCCATATGTGGTTAATGAAAATAACACACATGCAATGACTCTAGTTGTTGTTAATAAAAAGAACACACATGCAAAGACACTAGTGGATCCATATGTGGTCTCTAAAAAGAATACACATGCAATGAAAAGGACACATATGCAATGACTCTAGCTATGGTTAATGAGAAGAACACACATGCAATGACACTGGTGGGTCCATAGGTGGATTGTGAAAAGAACACACATGCAATGAACTCTGGTGGATCCATATGCAATGAAACTGGCGGATCCATGTGGGTCTCTGAAAAGAACACACATTTCAATGAGACTGGTGGATCCATATGTGGTTTGTGAAAAGAACATACATCCAGTGACTCTAGATGTGGTTAATGAGAAGAACACACACGCAATAACACTGGTGGATCCATATGTTATTAATGAAAATAACACACATGCAATGACTCTAGTTACTGTTAATAAAAAGAACACACATGCAATGACACTGGTGGATCCATATGTGGTTAATGAAAATAACGCACATTCAATGACTCTAGTTGTAGTTAATAAAAAGAACACACATGCAATGACACTGGTGGATCCATATGTCGTATGTGAAGAGAATACACATGCAATGACACTGGTGGATCCATATGTGGTCTCTGAAAAGAATACACATGCAATGACACTGGTGGATCCATATGTGGACTGTTAAAAGAATAGTCATGAAATGACTCCAGATGTGGTTAATGAAAGAATACACATTTCAATGACAATGGTGGTTCCATATGTGGTTTGTGAAAAGAACACACATGCAATGACTCTAGTTGTGGTTAATGAGAAGAACACACATGGCGATGACACTGGTGGATCCATATGTGGTTAATAAAAATAACACACATACAATGACTCTAGTTGTTGTTAAGAAAAAGAACACACATGCAATGACTCTAGTTGTTGTTAATAAAAAGAACACACATGCAATGACACTGGTGGATCCATATGTGGTATGTGAAGAGAACACACATGCAATGACACTGGTGGATCCATATGTGGTCTGTGAAAAGAATATACATGAAATCATTCTAATAATGGTTAATGAAAGCATACACATTTCAATGACAATGGTGGTTCCATATGTGGTTTGTGAAAAGAACACGCATGCAATGACTCTAGCTGTGGTTTAATGATAATAACACACATGTAATGACATTGGTGGATCCATAGGTGGTCTCTGAAAAGAACACACATGCAATGTACTCTGGAGGATCCATATGTGGTATGTGAAAAGAACACACATGCAATGACACTATATGTGGTTAATGAAAGAATACACATTTCAATGACAATGGTGGTTCCATATGTGGTTTGTGAAAAGAACACACATGCAATGACTCTACCTGTGTTTAATGAAAAGATCACACATGCAATGACTCTAGTGGATCCATAGGTGGATTGTGAAGAGAACAAACATGCAATGACACTGGTGGATCTATATGTGGTCTCTAAAAATAATACACATGCAATGACACTGGTGGATCCATATGTGGTTTGTGAAAATAATAGTCATGAAATGACTCCAGATGTGGTTAATGAAAGAATACATATTTCAATGACAATGGTGGTTCCATATGTGGTTTGTGAAAAGAACAGACATGCAATGACTCTAGCTATGGTTAATGAAAACAACACACATGCAATGACCCTGGTGGATCCATATGTGGTTAATAAATATAACACACATGCGATGACTCTAGTTCTTGTTAATAAAAATAACACACATGCAATGACCCTGGTGGATCCATATGTGGTCTGTGAAGAGAACACACATGCAATTAAACTTGTGGATCCATATCGGTATGTGAAAAGAATAGACATGAAATGACTCTAGATGTGGTTAATGAAAGAATACACATTTCAATGAGAATGGTGGTTCCATATGTGGTTTGTGAACAGAACACACATGCAATGACTCTAGGTATGGTTAATGAGAAGAACACACATGCAATGGCACTAGTGGGTCCATATGTGTATTGTGAAAAGAACACACATGCAATGAACTCTGGTGGATCCATATGCAATGACACTGGTGGATCCATGTGTGGTCTCTGAAAAGAACACACATTTCAATGACACTGGTGGATCCATATGTGGTTTGTGAAAAGAACATACATCCAGTGACTCTAGATGTGGTTAATGAGAAGAACACACATGCAATGACATTGATGGATCCATATGTGGTTAACGAAAATAACACACATGCAATGACTCTAGTTGATGTTAATAAAATGAACACACATGTAATGACACTGGTGGATCCATATGTGGTCTCTGAAAAGAATACACAAGAAATGACACTGGTGGATCCACATGTGGTCTTTGAAAAGAATAGGCATGAAATGACTCCAGATGTGATTAATGAAAGAATACACATTTCAATGACAATGGTGGTTCCATATGTGGTCTGTGAAAAGAACACTCATCCAATGAATCTAGCTATGGTTAATGAGAAGAACACACATGCAATGACACTGGTGGGTCCATAGGTGGTTTGTGAACAGAACACACATGCAATGACTCTAGCTGTGGTTAATGAGAAGAACACACATGCAATGACACTAGTGGGTCCATATGTGTATTGTGAAAAGAACACACATGCAATGAACTCTGGTGGATCCATATGCAATGACACTGGTGGATCCATGTGTGGTCTCTGAAAAGAACACACATGCAATGACACTGGTGGATCTATGTGTGGACTCTAAAAAGAATACACATGCAATGACACAGGTGGATCCATACGTGGTCTGTGAAAAGAATAGTCATGAAATGACTCCAAATGTGGTTAATGAAAGAATACACATTGCAATGACAATGGTGGTTCCATATGTGGTTTGTGAAAGGAACACACATGAAATGACTCTAGATGTGGTTAATGAGAAGAACACACATGCAATGACACTAGTGCATCCATATGTGATTAATGAAAATAACACACATGCAATGACTCTAGTTGTTGTTAATTAAACGAACGCACATGCAATGACTTTAGTTGTTGTTAATAAAAAGAACACACATGCAATGACACTGGTGGATCCATATGTGGTTTGTGAAAAGAATAGACATGAAATGACTCTAGATGTGGTTAATGAAATCATACACATTTCAATGACAATGGTGGTTCCAACTGTGGTTTATGAAAACATGCAATGACTCTAGTTGTGGTTAATGAGAATAACACACATGCAATGGCATTGGTGGATCCATAGGTGGTCTATGAAAAGAACACAAATGCAATGAACTCTGGTGGATCCATATGTGGTCTGTGAAAAGAACATACGTGCAATGACACTAGATGTGGTTAATGAAAGAATACACATTTCAATGACAATGGTGGTTCCATATGTGGTTTGTGAAAAGAACACACATGCAATGACTCTAGATGTGGTTAATGAAAAGATCACACATGCAATGACTCTAGTGGATCCATAGGTGGATTGTGAAAATAACACACATGCAATGACACTGGTGGATCCATATGTGGTCTCTGAAAAGAATACACATGCAATCACACTGGTGGATCCATATGTGGTATGTGAAAAGAATAGTCATGAAATGACTCTAGATGTGGTTAATGAAAGAATACACATTTCAATGACAATGGTGGTTCCATATGTGGTTTGTGAAAAGAACACTCATGCAATGACTCTAGATGTGGTTAATGAAAAGAACACACATGCAATGACACTGGTGGATCCATATCTGGTTAATGAAAATAATACACATGCAATGACTCTAGTTGTTGTTAATAAAAAGAACACGCATGCAATGACCCTGGTGGATCCATATGTGGTCTGTGAAGAGAACACACATGCAATGACCCTGGTGGATCCATATGTGGTCTGTGAAAAGAATAGACATGAAATGACTCTAGATGTGGTTAATGAAAGAATACACATTTCAATGACAATGGTGGTTCCATATGTGGTTTGTGAACATAACACACATGCAATGACTCTAGCTGTGGTTAATGAGAAGAACACACATGCAATGACACTTGTGGATCCATATATGGTCTGTGAAGAGAACACACATGCAATGACACTGGTGGATCCATATGTTGTCTGTGAAAAGAATAGACATGAAATGACTCTAGATGTGGTTAATGAAAGCATACACATTTCAATGACAATGGTGGTTCCATATGAGGTTTGTGAAAACATGCAATTACTCTAGCCGTGGTTCCATATGTGGTTTGTGAATAGAACACACATGCAATGACTCTAGCTATGGTTAATGAGAAGAACACACATGCAATGACACTAGTGGGTCCATGGTGGATTATGAAAAGGATGCACATGCAATGAACTCTGGTGGATCCATATGCAATGACACTGGTGGATCCATCTATGGTCTTTGAAAAGAACACACATTTCAATGACACTGGTGGATCCATATATGGTCTATGAAAAGAATATACAGGCAGTGACTCTAGATCTGGTTAATGAGAAGAACACACATGCAATGACACTGGTGGATGCATATGTGGTTAATGAAAATAACACACATGCAATGACTCTAGTTGTTTGTTAATAAAATGAACACACATGCAATGAGACTGGTGGATCCATATGTGGTATGTGAAGCGAACACACATGCAATGACACTGGTGGATCCATATGTGGTCTCTGAAAAGAATAGACATGAAATGACTCTAGATGTGGTTAATGAAAGAATAAACATTTCAATGACAATGGTGGTTCCATATGTGGTTTGTGAAAAGAACACACATGCAATGACTCTAGTTGTAGTTAATGAGAAGAACACACATGCAATGACACTGGTGGGTCCATAGGTGGATTGTGAAAAGGACACACATGCAATGAACTTTGGTGGATCCATATGCAATGACACTGGTGGATCCATGTGTGGTGTCTGAAAAGAACACACATTTCAATGGCACTTGTGGATCGATATGTGGTTTGTGAAAAGAACATACATCCAGTGACTCTAGATGTGGTTAATGATAAGAACACACATGCAATGACACTGGTGGATCCATACGTGGTTAATGAAAATAACACACTTACAATGACTCTAGTTGTTGTTAATAAAAAGAACACACATGCAATGACACTGGTGGATCCATATGTGGTCTCTGAAAAGAATACACATGCAATGACACTTGTGGATCCATATGTGGTCTGTGAAAAGAATAGTCATGAAATGACTCCAGATGTGGTTAATGAAAGAATACACATTTCAATGACAATGGTGGTTCCATATGTGGATTATGAAAAGAACACACATGCAATGACACTAGTGGGTCCATAAGTGCATCCATATGCAATGACACTGGTGGATCCATGTGTGGTCTTTGAAAAGAACACACATTTCAATGACACTGGTGGATCCATATGTGGTTTGTGAAAAGAACATACATCTAGTGGCTCTAGATGTGGTTAATGAGAAGAACACACATGCAATGACACTGGTGGATGATGGCTCAATGCACGGCGCCCAGAAAAGCGTTGATGGCTCGTGGTTGATGTAGAGCTCGTTGGGAACCCCAAGAGGAAGGTATGATGAGCACAACATCAAGTTTCCCTCAGTTATGAAACCAAGGTTTAATCGAACCAGTAGGAGCAAGGAAACACCCCAAAGGTGTTACTAGCTGAGCTTTGGCAGGGCGCACTACCGGTGCTAGTAGCAACATGGAGACCTGCACAACACAACCACAGAACTTTGTCCCCAACTTGCGATGAGGTTATCAATCTCACCGTGTTTTGCGGAAAACAAAGGATTAAATGTATCGAATGGAAAGAAGTAAAAGTTTGCAGAAAGTAAACACAAAGCAGTAGAAGATTGTAGATTGTATGTAAAAGACAAGGACCGGGATCCATAGTTCACTAGAGGTGGCTCTCCTTAAGATAGATAACATGCTGGGTAAACAAATTACAGCGGGGCAATTGACAAACACCGAGAAAGCAATACATGCATATACTAATCATCTTGACTCCTTTGAGACTTGATTGGGCAATACAACATAATACATAGATCGCCATCCAACTGCATCTATGACTAATAATCCACCTTTAGGTTATCATCCGAACCCCTTCCAGTATTAAGTTGCAAGCAACAGATTATTGCTTTATGAACTACGTGTAAGGTAAACAATACGATTGTTCTATGAACAAATGATTGTTGTTTTCTCCCTAGTAGCAACATCACATCTAGTACCTTAGAGATTTCTATCACTTCCCCAGATTACCAGAGGCATGAACCCACTATCGAGCATAAATACTAACTCTTGGAGTTGCTAGCATCTACTTGGCCAAGATAGCTACTAACAACGGAAAGCATGGAAGATCTCAAATAACAAAGACATGATAGAATCAATAATCAATCTGAAATAGCATCTCAATATCCACCGGATCCCCACAAACACAACATGTATGAATTACAAATAGATGATCTTGATCATGAATGGAGCTCACAAGATCTAAACATGAAAGCACAAAGGAGGAGAAACCAGCCATCTAGCTACTACATGGATCCGTAGTCCAAGGATGAACTGCTCACGTATCACACCGGAGGCTTGCATGGTGATGAAGAAGGCCTCGTGGTGAATTCTCTCGGGTGCCGAGAAGAGCTTCAGATCCTCCCGATTTAGGGATGGAGATGACGGCGCCATGACTCTTCGTGGATTTTTGATCGGGTACTTAGGGTTTTCATCCCGAGGGTAATATATAGGCAGAAGGAGAGGCCGAGGGGGTGCCGGGAGCCACCACACCACCCCCTGGCACGGGCCAAGCCTGGTCGCGCGACCAGGTGGTGTGGCCGGCCCCTGGCCCCTCTCCGTCTCGTATTCTGGCACTTGATCCCTTCCAGAAAAAAGGCACTTTGGCTTTTGTCCCGTCCAATTCTGAGAATATTCATTTTCTGACTTTCCTGGAACCAAAAACAGCAGAAAACAGGCAGCTGGCACTGTGGCTCTTGTTAATAGGTCAGTCCAAGAAATCATATGAAAAGTACTCCAAAGTTGGAACAAAACACAAGAAAGTGGATAAAACTAAGCATGGAACATCAAAAATTATAGATACATTGGCAATGTATCAACATCCCCAAGCTTAACTCCTGCTCGTCCTCGAGTAGGTAAGTGATAAAAAGAAAGAATAATTTTTGAGGTGACATGCACCATCAAAGACTTGATCAAAGTATTTGCAAAACATTCAAAGCTGGGATCATAGTACTTCAATCATAACATGAAAGACAAAGTTCTAGCAATAAGCAAAGAAACTATGATGCAACATGAAAAGGCACAAACAAAAGATTCATGAATAACATGCTTTGCAAGACATTTGTTTGTTTCACATAAAGAAAACATAGCATAATAGTATTCAGCTTGTCCCTCAATAGAGTAGCAAATATAAATGCATAGGACACCTTCAAAGTTCATAAGAGTGACTAGATACAATAGTTTCAAACAAGCAATATCAAGTTATGCATCAATCAACTAGTCTTGGGACAATGCACATAGAACTAAGAATGGCCACTATGCTCTCAAAGTAGGTGCATAAAGATAGAAGGTGGAGACTCAATATAATGGTGGAAGAAAGGCCTTTTGTAGAAAGGAAGTAGGGATTCAAGTCTCATAAAGAGCTTCCAAAAATTATGGTACTTATAGCTTTCAGCTCTCATTGCCCCTATCATAAGCATCTTGAAGTGATTAAGGTTAAAGTGAAGAAACTATGGTGTACATGCTTGACGAAGTATAAGTCAGAAATCTCATGTCCCTTGTATACGAGGGTCGCTCCTCATGCTACTCAAGTTTAGTCACCGGTAAGTTCTTGTCATTGTAAGTACATGTGTATCATTGAGAACCGCCAACGGGGTACCCCTTGCCCGATGATACGGAAGAATCCCCATATCAAAATGACAAGGCAAGCAGACAACAAGCATCTCAGCATTCTTCCTATTTACCATGGGAATATGGTGCTTTTTACTCTCTTTCCTCTTTTCATAGTATCTCTTTTTTTCTCAATATAGGACCCTTTTTTGTATAAGAAGAATGCTTCATAGACAGCTCATTATGGTTACGCTGCAGGTTTCCACCATGTCAGCATGGATTAGACCAGCGGCCCAGGCGTTTCTCTAACATATATTAATAACTCCATGGACTTACAAGTTCCCCTTTCATTTCACAACGACGACATCCATATACAAAAGAGCATGATATCAACTAGGTACAAGTACCAAGTGCAATGTTGAAAGCGTTCCCCATGAAAGCATGGTTCTGCTAATTCCCAACAAATAAGTGCAAGCATATACAACATAGACGACACAATGGTTCAATTTTATTAAGGGCAAGTAAAGTAAAGTGTGCCATCAAGTTCATGAGAGCTTTAATCACTAGTTTTCTCATAACAAGTGGAAGGTAAACAAAAGCATGAATATACTTGGAATAGCATAAGCTAGTAGGTAGGTATGGTGGACTCTTTGGAATAACTTGGTTTAGGGAGTTGGATGCATGAGTGGAACTCATACTTGGTTGTGGAGGCTAGCAAAAGACTAGGAGCGACAAACTAGGAGAGCAATAATGGCCATAATCATGCAGAGCGACAAAACATCATTGATCAAAGCATAAAGTGATACTACAAGTTGAAAACTAAAGGATCATAAAGGCTATGGTGACTTCAGATAGTCATAACATGGTGTGAGCATGTGCCAAGTCAACCCAAATAAAGCATCAAAGGAGAATACCACTATGCTATGCTTTAATATGCTAAAACAACGCATGATTCATCCAAGGCACATTAAGCAATCTCAATTGTTTATAACAAGTCATGCTACAACAAATAATACTAATCATAAAGCCAAAACAATATCAAGCATGGCATGACAAAGCATAGGCCACAGTAAAAAACGATCTCTTTTTACCACAAAAGTATGAACTTTCCTACTCTTTTTCAAACCAAACCAAACTAATTGCAAACCAAAGTGTGAAAGAGGGGTCCAACCAACTTATTTAGAAAACTAAGCAAACCAAGCAAACTAAAAACCAAAACGAAAAAGAGAAAGAAGATGCTCCAAGAAAAACACAACTGTGCATGAAACAATAAAAATGAAGCGTTTGGAAGAAACCTGGGATTTTTATTGATGAAGAAGGGGATGCCTTGGGCATCCCCAAGATTTGATGCTTGTACTTCTTGGACATTTCTTGGGGTGACACGCGTGGCATCCCCAAGCTTGAGCTTTAGTCCATCCTTCATCTCATTACTTATTCCTTCCATACACCTGAAATTTTTCCTTCATACAAAACTTCACACAATCTCATTAGCAACATTAGTGCACTTAAGATAAATAAGTCTCAAGGTTCAGTTCTAACACCAAATAAACTTCCATTAGAACACTAGCTACTGTAGCACTTCCCTCAAAAAGCTCAATTCCCCAAAGGAACTCAAGAAGGAACTAACAAGAAGCAAATGCAGAAAATGGCAGAAATCTGTCAAAACAGACCAGCAGGTAAAGACGAATTTTTTCGAAGACCTTTTGTTGCTCAAATCAAAAAGTGTTGAACTAACGAAGTTAGATAACAACCTGGGGCAGAAGCACAAAAAATTACAGCTCAATCCGACATACAGAGCTCTCTCAGGAATTCTTACGGTGAAGCATAAAAATCTGTTTCGGGACAGCAACTTTCCCAATCATTTCTTCACTCTCATTAGAGGTTACTCTTGGCACAAGAAACAAATAAAAAGGATAAGAAGAGATTATTATAGAGGTAATAACTTCCAAGACTTATCTAAAACTCTTGGGTTATGTAACAACCTCGGACCCTACGCTCTAAGTTCAAGCCTGGATGGACCAAAAGTGGTTAAGGGTTTTACAGCGGGGGCCCAGGGCCACCCACGTGTAGGCCCGTCGACCACCCTAACCACTTACAAGAACATCGGGACAAGAGCGAGCAGCCTAGGAAACATGCGAAGTGATCAAATACATACACAAGTTAGTATGTATGCAAGCTACCTTACAACAGTTCTCAGAGCCATACCATCTAAAAGAAATAGAAATATTGCAACACCATACGGCAAGATCCAAATATCCTAGATAGAGATAATAGTGTAGGATAGCTCCTCATACATCAATCAACAGAGTATCAAGTGGAAGCGGGAAACAAGATCCGAGTATGAATAAGAAGCCAATCGGCATAAGATGCCACATAAATAAACACATCCTGCCCATAGATCTCACGGATCCCCATCCCCGGAATCTCTACACCGAGTGATCGTTGCCAACATCATCTGTCTCCTCCACCCAGTATCCATCTTGCGAATACACCTGTTCATCTGAATCAAACAATTTATCGTGTGAGACCCTAGGGGTACACAGCAAGTCTTTATGCCTCTAAAGGGGACATATACCTGGGGTGACGCAATTGCAGCAAAAGATAATAACTAACAAGCCTATAGATACTCGTTAACCATCCGCCTAACCAAAGATAGGCGGATGTCCATTAATTAGAACAACAGTTATAACAGTATAAAGTAACAGATCCATCCTCCTTCACGCTTACCAACGAGAAAGCGGACGAACAACCCATCCGTTGGCAGTTTTATTAACCATTCCATGAGTATTGCACTAATTACTAGACAGATATTTAGTCAAATTAAAAGCGGTACTTTAGTTATACTTGTCTATGATCGAGAAACTGTGCTCCAAGTCGTCCATAACCGCGGACACGGCTTTCAGAAATATTTACCCTGTAGGGGTGCACAAATAGCAACACACACACGATCGACCTCGGAAAAACCAAATCAAAACCCAAAGAGGCTTTCACGAAAAAGCAATCACAGGATTCATAAAATATTTTAGGGGGACACCCCACTAAGCTACCCGCAACGAAGTTGGCCGGCTCTGGAACGGACACAGGGTTTGTGACGACAGTTGTAAACGACTGGGAACCCGAAAGTGTGACTGGGCTTGTCGATACCGTGAAAACATGGCACGATCCAAAACAGTACAGGTGCTCCACGTACAATCTTAAATAAAGCAGTAAAGCATGGCATAAGTACAGGATAGGAATAAAGCCCCAAACTACTTTGTGGCCCCAAGAAATAAAGTGCAAATCAAGCTCATGCAAAGGGGGATTCATAGAGTCTCCCGTATGTGGATAGTGCGAATAGTCAAGGAACAGGTATCAAGTACTCGGGGTCCTACGGGACACAAGTGGGCATGAAAAACCAAATAAAAGATATTGCCCACCGGTGTCTCTTTTATTAGTTATCCCATTACTACTCAGGTTAAGTTGTTTAGGTACCTCGTTATCCATCAGACACTCACAAACCCTACACATGCAATTCTACGACTCGCAAGGCTCAAGCAACTCCTGTAGTAATGGTTCATAGGATGGAGGAACAAGCTTCGGTGGGGTTTAAAAGTAAAGGTCATGCAATACTTAGGATTCAGTTTAATGCAATCGTGACTCCATGATGCAAGAATAAGATAGAAGCAATAGGTACTATATGTATGCAAGCATGTGGTAGTGCTTGCCTGGCAGCTCAGTTGAAGCGAGAGATGGATCTGGGTAGTACTCCTGGGATTCCTGATAATTCCCCTGCTTGGCGTCTATCCGAGAAGAACCAAACAAACAAGGCTAACATAAATAAAGTGCACAAGCATATAAATAAAATGCGACAAGCAACCAAGCATGCCATGATGAATGATGCACAATTTACATGGCAATAATGTAGCATGGCAAGGGTGAGGTGTGGGGACAAGAATAAATCATTTTATTGATTATTTGGTCAAGTTTTATTACCATAAACAGTTCTGATTATTTAATATTTTTATGATGCATGCTTTAATTCATATCATGGAATGCGTAATTAGAACGGGCTCGTCGCGCTGATCGATTTAGACATATTATTTGTCAAATTTGGAGTTATAGAATTGAAGTTATTAATTAATTGAGAAAAGGCATTTTTATTGCAATTTAAACAATTTCGAAAATTTAAATTAGCCAAACATTATTTTGGATGGCATATTTGAATTCCTCCCATTTTTCTGATTCAAAAACATATCATTTGTATGATTTGGATTTATTAATTAAAAGTTATTAATTTCTGGATTGAAAACATATTACACAATTTCTGAAATTATTTTTATTAACAGAAAAGATCACAGCACTTTTGTACTCAGGAGGGACTAGCCACAGCCGCTGACGTGTGGGTCAGTGTTACGCCAAATGCGCAGTGGCTGGTCTGGCTTTCTCATCTGGTTCACCCAGCCAGAGGCAGACGGGTGGGCGGCTTATCGTGGAACCCTGTGGGTGCGCCAGCCGGGGTCGGACACGTGGCGGATCCGGGGGAGCACGGGTTGGGACGCCTAAAGGTGAGGTGCCTTTTTGCAAAACTTCCGCAGGAGCTGGCAGGTGGGCCGGAAGGGCAGCGGTTGCAAGGGAAAGAAGCCCGGGGTTTTCTGCAAAAACTACGGCGACGCCAGACTGACGAACTACACGTCATCGGCAGAGAAACTGCAAGCTCGGGTTGGGTTACAGCTACGATTGCGACTAAACGGCGACGGATTTCGCCATACCGTAAAAAGGAAAGCTGTAGAGGGTTGATCGGGCTACAATTTCCGTTCAGCAAGTTTGCACGGAGGTGGACCACATCAACCGGAAACTGCAAAAGAACAGAGGGTGCGCGCGGGGTTCTCTACTGCTGTTGTTTGCGCGATGCGAGCAACGAGCGGAGGGGCTTGCAGCGGCGTCGCGAGCGCGGCTAGGCAGGCGACGAGGCGCGACCATAGGGAGGAGGAGACATGTACAGGGTGCCAAGGGGCTCACCGGGGGAGTTGGTGACGAAGAGGTGGTGCGGAACAGGTACGGCAATGCTAGCAGCGGAGACGGCGATGAGGATCTGTCGTGGCGCGAGGGCGGCAACGGTGTTCTCGGCCTGCTCCTCCAGGCTCCTTGTACTGTGACGTGAAGCTGAGGAGGACCTTCTCTTCATCTTGTGATGGATTGCCAGCGGGGTAAGATGGATGGTGGCTAGGGTTTAATGGCTGCGGTCGCCATGGCATGGAGACGCAGATGGATGCAATCTTGAGATCCCGATCTAGGGAAGGGTGGATGGGGAAGGCACTGCGAGGCTGTGTGGGGAGGCGCTGCTGCTGCGCTTTATGCCAGAGAGAAGGAAGGCCACGGACACAGCGTGGGTGTGGGGCTGGCTTCGACGCGGCTTGTCTCACGTGCTCGGCAAGAAGAGGAATAGGGACGCGCGGGTGCAACCGAACCATGTTGCAGTGACTGCTCTGGTACAGGAAGAGGGGATCGGAGTTTTTATCTAGTCTAACTAGACTAGATGAGACTAGTTTTAGACAAAACTTTAGACGGATTTAGTGTCAAAGATTTAGGCAGAGATCAAGAGACAAAAATAATTAAATATTAGAGATGGAGTCTTTATTTAGATAGCTAGATTAGCTAGGAAAACTTGGTAGATGGAGTGTAGATATAGAATTTGATCAAAATTTGAACAAGCAAACAAGTGCCAAATAATTTGAATAGAAGAAAGGGCACTAGTGGCATTGATATCACATGTGATTAGAGACTAATCACATTCCTCTTTTATTTATTTTATTAGTTTGAAAACAAACTACTCAAAACTCTTCCAAAACCAAAGCAAAAATCAAATAGGTAGAAAAAGGAGAGAGAGGAAGCTTGCATGGGCCATGCGTGATCCTTAGATAGGCCACATTATATTTGTGAAAACAAAGACAATCTCACATGGCTCCATCTAGTCACAGGCACTCAAATTTGGAATAAAGCCCAAGCAAAAAGGTTGGGAAGGTTGAATAAAACCATCAAATAGAAGAACTAGAGTAAGATGGGGATGTGGGGTTTATGTATCATGTGACATGAAACAATGGTACCACACATAAGATATATGCACAAGGACTTAACACATGGCTTGGATTAAACCCATATGTCCAAGAGTGGAAGAAATAAGCATGAATGAATATAATGGAATTGCTAGTGTGTGTGTTCCACTAGGCAAGTATATAGCCATAATTATATTCATTCATGATCAAATATTCCAAAACAAACCATATGGAAGCTAGACAAGGAAACTACTCACATAGCATGCAAAGGTGGCCATGTGGCTCTCCCCATATCAATATTGTGAAAACAACATGATGCATAAACGGGAGCATGTGGAAGTAGAAGTGGATCCATCCCAACCCACATGAGCTAGAGGTAAACCAAATAAAATGCAAGGCTCACATATAGTTGGATGATGGAATTATGGGGTGGTGACAAAGAAAGGTGGTGGAGTTAATAAGAGATATGCCCCCAACTCAACTTGGGCATCAAGCATTTATCAAGAATCAAATACAAAGTATCAAGAAGAAAATACAATTAATAGTGCATATGAGATAAGAACCAAATAAAAAGGGTTTTATATGATGCTCAAATGCAATGTGGCATGATGACATGAGCATGATATAATTATGATGCAACAAATATATGTAGGAAGTAGCATATATATAGACTAGGATAGTAGCATTGCAATTGTTAGAAAATTGGGATGCTACATGTTATCTCCCAACAAGTACTTTTCTTTAACGCCTTTAAGTTAGGCATAAGAAGCAAAGAAAGAATCAAGTGTTCTCAAATGAAGAAGCATTAAGACCAAATTTTGTTTTCATAGGAGAAGCAAAAGAAATCTTTTCTCTCTTTTTAGGAAAGTGTTCTATACCTTTCTTGAGTGGGAGTTGATATTTAATGGTGCCTTCTTTCATATCAATGATGGCACCAACAGTTCTAAGAAAAGGTCTTCCCAAAGTAATGGGACAAGAAGCATTGTATTCAACATCCAAAACATAGAAATTAACGGGGACATAGGAATCGTTAACCATAATAAGAACATCATCAAGACTCCCCATGAGTTTCTTTTTAGCATTAGCATCAAGTGGGACATTCAAATAACAATCTTCAAGAGGAGGCCAATCAAGCATATCATAAATCCTTCTAGGCATAATAGAAACACTACTATCAAGATCACACAAAGCTTTGAAATCAAAGTCATTCACTTTCATATTAATGATGGGTTCCCAACCATCTTATTGCTTTACAGGAATAGAAGCTTTATGTTTCATCTTTTCTTCTTTAATTTTTATGAGAGCGTCGGTAATGTGTTTTGTAAA
This sequence comes from Avena insularis, assembly GCA_023614405.1. Classification (NCBI taxonomy): domain Eukaryota; kingdom Viridiplantae; phylum Streptophyta; class Magnoliopsida; order Poales; family Poaceae; genus Avena; species Avena insularis. The sequence continues at coordinate 327,314,720 of CM042694.1, forward strand.
GGCCATATTCATAGCACTAGCATTAGGACTTTTAGCAAGCTTTTGTAGGAACTTAATAACTTCAGAGATGTTGCAACCATCAAGATCAAAATCAACTTTATCATCTAAAGTAGTAGAACTATTAGTAGCCTCAACACTAGTGGTGGTGATAGTAGAAACACTAATGTTTCTAGCAATTTCATCTTCTCTTTCCCACTTAGCATGTAATTCAGCTAATAGTCTAACATTTTCATCAATTCTTACTTGTATGGCATTAGTAGCTGCAATGGGATTCTCATTAGTTTTAGGTTTAGCAGCCATTTTATTCAAAGTAGATTGAGCTTCAGCCAAAGATGCTATATTTCTTTCAGCATTATAGAGTTTTTCCTCAATAGTTTTATTGAAAGCAGTTTGTTTACTAATAAACTCTTTAAGCATAACTTCAAGTTCAGAGGGAGCACTCTTATTATTGTTGTAAGGATTTCCATAAGCATTACCATTGTTGGGAGGATATGGCTTATAATTGTTGTTACCAAAATTGTTCCTATAAGCATTATTACCATAAGCATTGTTGCCAAAGTTGTTATTTCTTATGAAGTTCACATCAACTTGCTCTTCTTGAGAAACCAAAGAGGCTAAAGGAACATTATTTGGATCAATATGGGCTTTCCCATTAACTAGCATGGACATAATAATATCAATCTTATCACTCAAGGAGGAGGTTTCTTCAATAGAATTTACCTTCTTACCTTGTGGATCTCTCTCAGTATGCCATTCAGAATAATTAACCATCATATTGTCCAAAAGTTTTGTTGCAGCACCCAAAGTGATGGTCATAAAGGTACCTCCAGCAGCTGAATCCAATAGGTTCCTTGAAGAATAGTTCAATCCTGCATTAAAAGTTTGGATGATCATCCAAGGAGTCAGTCCATGAGTGGGACAATTCTTAACCAAAGACTTCATTCTTTCCAAAGCTTGAGCAACATGCTCATTATCAAGTTTTTTAAACTTCATTATTTCACTTCTCATGGATATAATCTTAGCAGGAGGATAGTATTTTCCAATAAAAGCATCTTTGCACTTAGTCCAAGAATCAATACTATTCCTAGTTAAGGAATTCAACCATTCTTTAGCTTTTCCTCTCAAAGAGAAAGGAAACAATTTCAGTTTAATAATATCACCATCTATATCCCTATGCATTTGCATCTCACAAAGTTCAACAAAGTTATTTAGATGGGAAGCAGCATCTTCATTACCAATACCAGAAAATTGTTCTCTCATAACAAGGTTGAGCAAAGCAGGTTTTATCTCAAAGAAAGTATTTTCAGCCACAGGTGGAGCAATAGGAGTGCTCATAAAATCATTGTTGTTGGTGCTAGTGAAGTCACACAACTTAGTGTTTTCAAGAGTAGTCATTTTTTCTGGGTTTTCAAATAAGAAAGCAAACAAGTAGAACTAATTTTTTTGTGTTTTCGAAGAACAAAACAAGCAAACAAGGCAAAAAGAAACTAAGCAAAACAAAAACAACAAAGTAAAGAGATTGGTTATGAGGGACTCCCTTTGTGAAGATGTCCTTGACTCCCCGGCAATGGCGCCAGAAAATCGCTTGATGGCTCAATGCACAGCGCCTAGAAAAGTGTTGATGGCTCGTGGTTGATGTAGAGCTCGTTGGGAAACCCAAGAGAAAGGTATGATGAGCACAACAGCAAGTTTCCCTCAGTTATGAAACCAAGGTTTAATCGAACCAGTAGGAGCAAGGAAACACCCCAAAGGTGTTACTAGCTGAGCTTTGGCAGGGCACACTACCGGTGCTAGTAGCAACATGGAGACCTGCACAACACAACCACAGAACTTTGTCCCCAACTTGCGATGAGGTTGTCAATCTCACCGTGTTTTGTGGAAAACAAAGGATTAAACGTATCGAATGGAAAGAAGTAAAAGTTTGCAGAAAGTAAACACAAAGCAGTAAAACATTGTAGATTGTATGTAAAAGACAAGGATCGGGATCCATAGTTCACTAGAGGTGGCTCTCCTTAAGACAGATAACATGCTGGGTAAACAAATTACAGTGGGGCAATTGACAAACACCGAGAAAGCAATACATGCATATACTAATCATATTGACTCCTTTGAGACTTGATTGGGCAATGCAACATAATACATAGACCGCCATCCAACTGCATCTATGACTAATAATCCACCTTCAGGTTATCATCCGAACCCCCTCCAGTATTAAGTTGCAAGCAACAGATTATTGCTTTACGAACTGCGTGTAAGGTAAACCATACGATTGTTCTATGAACAAAGGATTGTTTTTTTGTCCCTAGTAGCAACAGCACATCTAGTACCTTAGAGATTTCTGTCACTTCCCCAGATTACCAGAGGCATGAACCCACTATCGAGCATAAATACTAACTCTTGGAGTTGCTAGCATCTACTTGGCCAAGATAGCTACTAACAACGGAAAGCATGGAAGATCTCAAATAACAAAGACATGATAGAATCAATAATCAATCTAAAATAGCATCTCAATATCCATCGGATCCCCACAAACACAACATGCATGAATTACAAATAGATGATCTTGATCATGAACGGAGCTCACAAGATCTAAACATGAAAGCACAAAGGAGGAGAAACCAGCCATCTAGCTACTACATGGATCCGTAGTCCAAGGATGAACTACTCACGCATCACACCGGAGGATTTCATGGTGATGAAGAAGGCCTCCAGGGTGAATTCCCCTCTCTGGCAGGGTGCCGGGAAGAGCTTCAGATCCCTCCTGATCTAGGGATGGAGATGACGGCGGCTACAGACTCTTTCATGGATTTTTGATCGGGTACTTAGGGTTTTTGTCCCGAGGGCAATATATAGGCGGAAGGAGAGGCCGAGGGGGTGCCGGAAGCCACCACACCACCCCCTGGCGCGCGCGGCCAGGTGGTGTGGCCAGCCCCTGGCCCCTCTCTGTTTCGTATTCTAGCACTTGATCCCTTCTTGAAAAATAGGCACTTTGGCTTTTGTCTCGTCCAATTCCGAGAATATTCATTTTCTGACTTTCCTGGAACCAAAAACAGCAGAAAACAGGCAGCTGGCACTGTGGCTCTTGTTAATAGGTTAGCCCAAGAAATCATATGAAAAGTACTCCAAAGTTGGAACAAAACACAAGAAAGTGGATAACACTAAGGATGGAACACCAAAAATTATAGATACATTTGCAATGTATCAGTGGATCCATATGTTGTTAATGAAAATAACACACTTGCAATGAACTGGTGGATCCATATGTGGTCTGTGAAAAGAATAGTCATGGAATGACTCTAGATGTGGTTAATGAAAGACTATACATTTCAATGACAATGGTGGTTCCATATGTGGTTTGTGAAAAGAACACACATGCAATGACTCTTGCTTTCGTTAATGAGAAGAACACGCATGCAATGACACTGGTGGATCCATATGTGGTTAATAAAAATAACACACATGCAATGACTCTAGTTGTTGTTAATAAAAAGAACACACATGCAATGACACTGGTGGATCCATATGTGGTCTGTGAAGAGAACACACATGCAATGACACTGGTGGATCCATATGTGGTATGTGAAAAGAATAGACATGAAATAACTCTAGATGTGGTTAATGAAAGAATACACATTTCAATGACAATGGTGGTTCCATATGTGGTTTGTGAAAAGAACACAGATGCAATGACAATGGTGGGTCCATAGCTGGATTATGAAAAGAACACACATGCAATGAACTCTGGTGGATCCATATGCAATGACACTGGTGGATCCATGTGTGGTCTCTGAAAAGAACACACATTTCAATGACACCGGTGGATCCATATGTGATTTGTGAAAAGAACATACATCAAGTGACTCTAGATGTGGTTAATGAGAAGTACACAGATGCAATGACACTGGTGGATCCATATGTGGTTAATGAAAATAACACACATGCAATGACTGTAGTTGTTGTTAATAAAAAGAACACGCATACAATGACACTGGTGGATCCATATGTGGTCTTTGAAAAGAATACACATGCAATAACATAGGTGGATCCATATGTGGTCTGTGAAAAGAATAGTCATGAAATGACTCCAGATGTGGTTAATGAAAGAATACATATTTCAATGACAATGGTGGTTCCATATGTGGTTTGTGAAAAGAACAAACACGCAGTGACTCTAGCTATGGTTAATGAAAAGAAAAGACATGCAGTGACACTAGTGGATCCATATGTGGTTAATAAAAATAACACACATGCAATGACTCTAGTTGTTTTTAATAAAAAGAACACACATGCAGTGACACTGGTGGATCCATATGTGGTTTGTGAAAAGAACATACATCCAGTTACTCTAGATCTGGTTAATGAGAAGAACACACATGCAATGACACTGGTGGATCCATATGTGGTTAATGAAAATAACACACATGCAATGACTCTAGTTGTTTTTAATAAAAAGAACACACATGCAATGACACTGGTGGATCCATATGTGGTCTCTGAAAAGAATACACTTGCAATGACATTGGTGGATCCATATGTGGTCTGTCAAAAGAATAGTCATGAAATGACTCCAGATGTGGTTAATGAAAGAATACACATATCAATGACAATGGTGGTTCCATATGTGGTTTGTGAAAAGAACAGACATGCAATGACTCTAGCTGTGATTAATGAAAAGAACACACATGCAATGACACTAGTGGATCCATAGGTGGTTAATGAAAATAACACACAGGCAATGACTCTAGTTGTTGTTAATAAAAAGAACACACATGCAATGACACGGGTGGATCCATATGTGGTCTGTGAAGAGAACACACATGCAATGACCCTAGTGGATCCATATGTGGTCTGTGAAAAGAATAGACATGAAATGACTCTAGATGTGGTTAATGAAAGCATACACATTTCAATGACAATGGTGGTTCCATATGTGGTTTTTTAAAAGAACACGCATGCAATGACTCTAGTTGTGGTTAATGAGAAGAACACACATGCAATGACACTGGTGGGTCCATAGGTGTGAAAAGAACACACATGCAATGAACTCTGGTGGATCCATATGCAATGACACTGGTGGATCCATGTATGGTCTCTGAAAAGAACACACATTTCAATGAGACTGGTGGATCCATATGTGGTTTGTGAAAAGAACATACATCCAGTGACTCTAGATGTGGTTAATGAGAAGAACACACATGCAATGACACTGGTGGATCCATATGTGGTTAATAAAAATAACACACATGCAATGACTCTTGTTGTTAATAAAAAGAACACACATGCAATGACACTGGTGGATCCATATGTGGTCTCTGAAAAGAATACACATGCAATAATACTGGTGGATCCATATGTGGTCTTTGAAAAGAATAGTCATGAAATGACTCCAGATGTGGTTAATGAAAGAAAACACATTTCAATGACAATGGTGGTTCCATACGTGGTTTGTAAAAAGAACACACATGCAATGACTCTAGTTGTGGTTAATGAGAAGAACACACATGCAATGACACTGGTGGATCCATATGTGGTTAATGAAAATAACACACATGCAATACCTCTAGTTGTTGTTAATAGAAGAACACACATGCAATGACACTGGTGGATCCATACGTGGTCTGTGAGGAGAAGACACATGCCATGACACTAGTGGATCCATATGTGTTCTGTGAAAAGAATAGACATGAAATGACTCTAGATGTGGTTAATGAAAGAATACACATTTTAATGACAATGGAGGTTCCATATGTAGTTTGTGAAAAGAACACACATGCAATAACTCTATCTGTGGTTAATGAGAAGAACACATATGCAATGACATTGGTGGATCCATATGTGGTTAATGAAAATAACACACATGCAATGAACTCTGGTGGATCCATATGCAATGACACTGGTGGATCCATAAGTGGTCTCTGAAAAGAACACACATTTCAATGACTCTGGTGGATCCATATGTGGTCTCTAAAAAGAACACACATCCAGGTACTCTAGCTATGGTTAATGAGAATAACACACATGCAATAACTCTAGTTGTTGTTAATGAGAAGAACGTACATGCAATGACACTAGTGGGTCCATATGTGGTCTCTGAAGAGAACATACATGCAATGGCACTGGTGGATCCATATGTGGTCTGTGAAAAGAATAGACATGAAATGACTCTAGATGTGGTTAATGAAAGCATACACATTTCAATGACAATGGTGGTTCCATATGTGGTTTGTGAAAACATGCAATGACTCTAGCTGTGGTTAATGAGAATAACACACATGCAATGACATTGGTGGATCGATAGGTGGTCTCTGAAAAGAACACACATGCGATGAACTCTGGTGGATCCATATATGGTCTGTGAAAAGAACACACATGCAATGACACTAGATGTGGTTAATGAAAGAATACACATTTCAATGGCAATGGTGGTTCCATATGTGGTTTGTGAAAAGAACACACATACAATGACTCTAGCTGTGGTTAATGAAAAGAACACACATGCAATGACTCTAGTGGATCCATAGGTGGATTGTGAAAAGAACACACATGCAATGACACTGGTGGATCCATATGTGGTCGCTTCAAAGAATACACATGCAATGACACTGGTGGATCCATATGTGGTCTGTGAAAAGAATAGTCATGAAATGACTCCAGATGTGGTTAATGAAAGAATACACATTTCAATGACAATGGTGATTCCATATGTGGTTTGTGAAAAGAACAGACATGCAATGACTCTAGTTGTGGTTAATGAAAAGAACACACATGCAATGACACTGGTGGATCCATATGTGGTTAATGAAAATGACACACATGCAATGACTCTAGTTGTTGTTAATAAAAAGAACACACATGCAATGACACTGGTGGATCCATATGTGGTATGTGAAGAGAACACACATGCAATGACACTGGTGGATCCATATGTGGTATGTGAAAAGATTAGACATGAAATGACTCTAGATGTGGTTAATGAAAGAATACACATTTCAATGACAATGGTAGTTCCATATGTGGTTTGTGAAAAGAGATTTGCCCTCTCTCTCGGTCACAAATCTCACAAAAGCCCAAACGTGTGCTCACTCTGGGTGCTACACCCTGATTGGCTAACACAGATGTCACACAGATCGTATCCACCAACCATTGATCCTATGTGATCCAACGGGCAAGATAACCCATCCCTTCTCCAGTTGTTTATGCATGGTCTATCCGTGCCACCGATACTTTACCTCCATAAACAAGTGAAAATCCATCTATCTAAATAAAATAAATGATCATATTTCGAACAAGCTATCGTCTTCGTCTTTGTAACAACCTTGGACCCTACGCTCTAAGTTCAAGCCTGGATGAACCAAAAGTGGTTAAAATAGTACAGCGGGAGCCCAGGGGCCACCCACGTGTAGACCCGTCGGCCGTCCTAACCACTTTCAAGAACATCGCGACAAGAGCGAGCGGCGTAGGCAACAGGCGAAGAGATCAAATACATACACAAGTGAGTATGTATGCAAGCTACCTTATAACAGTTCTTAGAGCCATACCATATAAAAGAAATAGAAATATTGCAACACCATACGGCAAGATCCAAATATCCTAGATAGAGATAATAGTGTAGGATAGCTCCTCATACATCAAACATCAGAGTATCAAGCGGAAGCGGGAAACAAGATCCGAGTACGGATAAGAAGAAATTCGGCATAAGATGCCACATAAGTAAGCACAACCTGCCCATAGATCTCGCGGATCCCCATCCCCGAAATCTCTACACCGAGTGATCGTTGCCAACATCATCTGTCTCCTCCACCCAGTATCCATCTTGCGAATACACCTGTTCATCTGAATCAAACAATTTATCGTGTGAGACCCTAGGGGTACTCAGCAAATCTTTATGCCTCTAAAGGGGACATATACCTGGGGTGACGCAATTGTAGCAAATCTTTATCAAGTCTATAGATACTCGCTAACCATCCGCCTAACCAATGATAGACGGATGTCTGTTAATTAGAAACAACAATTATCACAGTATAAAGTAACAGATCCATCCTCCTTCTCGCTTACCAACGAGAAAGCGGACGAACAAGCCATCCGTTGGCAGTTTTATTAACCATTCCATGAGTATGGCACTATTTACTAGTCACGTATTTAGTCAAATTAAAAGTGGCACTTTAGTTATACTTGTCTATGATCGAGAAACTGTGCTCCAAGTCGTCCATAATCATGGACACGGCCAGAAAAGATTTACCTAGGGTGCACAAATAGCAACACACATACGATCGACCTCAGAAAAACCAAATCAAAACCCAATGAGGCGTTCACGACAAAGCGATCACAGGATTTATAAAATATTTCAGGGGGCCACCCCAATAAGCTACCCGCAACGAAGTTGGCCGGCTCTGAGACGGACCCAGGGTTTGCGAGAACGGTTGTAAATGACTGGGAACCCGAAAATGTGACTGGGCTTGTCGATACACAAATCGTGCATGATCCTTAAATAAAGATGTGCTCCACGCATAATCTTAAATAAAGCAGTAAAGCATGGCATAAGTACAGGATAGTAATAAAGCACGAAACTACTTTGTGGCCCCAAGAAATAAAGTACAAATCAAGCTCTAGCAAAGGGGGATTCATAGAGTCTCCCATATGTGGATAGTACGAATAGTCAAGGAACAGGAGTCAAGTACTCGGGGACCTACGGGACACAAGTGGGCATAAAAACCAAATGACAGATATTGCCCACTGGTGCCTCTTTCATTAGTTAGCCCATTACTACTCAGGTTAAGTTGTTTAGGTACCTCGTTATCCATCAGACACTCACATACCCTACACATGCTGTTCTACGACTCGCATGGCTCAAACAACTCCTGTAGTAATGGCTCATGGGATTGAGGAACGGCTCGGTGGGGTTTAAAAGTAAGGCTATGCAGTACTTAGGATTCAATTTAATGCAATCGTGACTCAATGATGCAAGAACAAGATAGAAGAAATAGGTACTATATGTATGCAAGCATGTGGTAGTGCTTGTCTGGCAGCTCAGTTGAAGCGAGGGATGGATCTGGGTAGTACTCCTAGGATTCCTGATATTTCCCTTGCTCGGCGTCTATCCGAAAGAAGAACCAAACAAACATGGACCAATATAAATAGAGTGCACAAGCGTATAAATAAAATGCGACAAGCAAACAAGCATGCTATGATGAATGATGCACAATTTACATGGTATTAATGTAGCATGGCAAGGGTGAGGTGTGAGGACAAGAATAAATCATTTTATTAAGTTTTTAGTCAAATTTTATTGCCATAAAAAGTTCTGATTTTTAATAATGACATGATGCATGCTGTAATTCGGAACATGGAATGTATAAACAGAATGGGCTCGTCGCGCTGATCGATTTAGATATATTATTTGCCAAATTTAGAGTTATAGAATTAAAGTTATTAATGTCTGAAGTTTAAACTTGTGGCATGTCTATAATAATTGGCCAGATGAATATTGTTCGCAAGATTTGAAAGCTGCACATCTTTCTGGCCAAAGTAGATATAATTTTTGAGAGAAAAGGATTTGCTTGGACAAGTATTGAAACATGCCGAATTCACACATTTTCTGCCGTTACCAGAGAACAAAGATAAAGAAAAGGCCTAGATACTGACTGCGCTGAGATTTAAACTTGGTCTGCTGAGTGGACATGCATGGTTACAAACAAAGAACCTGATTCACGTTTAAGTACAGAAACAAATAGATGATTAGAATTTTTATTTTACTCTAGCCCAGCTAGCAGCCCCACAACTAAAACAGAACGCGATGTGCCCAACGTAGAACTGAATAGAACTAAACGAATGTGCAAAACTAATCGATATACTCTGAACTAGGATGTGACATGAAGTGTGTACTGGTGCAGGTGTAGCAATTTCAGAAAACGTGAACCTGCAACCAAACATAGCAGGGTGTGTGTGTGTCGAGACGTGCAAGATGGAGTGCTGGATCAAACAATCAAAACGTTGCAGCACTAGCTAGCTACTGGTGTGTGCATGAAAACGAGCAGCCACAACGGCGTCCACGCGCACTTGCAGAACAAGAAACAGACTGCGCCAGGAGTGAGCTAGCAATCGTGGCCGACGGCCGGGCTTACAGGCGGACATGGCCCAGCACGATTCCGGCACAGATCGAGGAGGCGGAGAGATGGAGGGGAACCAGGAGCTCACCCCGTAGTCGACGGAGGCTCGGTCAGGGTGGAAGCAGGCGGGAGCGACGGCGATGGCGGCAGTCCTACTCAGGCGCGATGGAGACGTCGTCAGGGAAAATTGTCCTTGATCGCTCAGGCTCCTCCGAGGTGGCGAAGTGAACCCGCTACTCCACGGTCCCAGGGGTTGACAGAGTCGGCGACGGGAAGGCGCGCACGGCGGCGGCCATGGTGGTGCTGGGTGGGGAACAGGGGAGGAAGGGGAGGTGTGGAGGGCTAGGGTTTGAAAATGCGGTGCTGCGGCGGGGATTAGGAAGACGCGGCCGCGGCGCAGCGGTTGCGGTCGCTACAAGGAAGGGGGACGGGAGTGGAGCGTTCGGCTCGGTAGGAGTAAAGGTGTCGTGGTCGCTCTCTCCTCTGCGACCAAAGGCGAAGACGGTCGGTGTCTGAAATCTCGGCTGAAGGAGAAGTAGTAAAAAAACAAAGGAGGTCAGATGGGCCACGGTGGAGGAAGGAAGAAAAAAAGGCCCAGGCGGGCTTGCCGGCTGCTGGCGATGAGGCGCTGGTCGCTGATCGCTGTTGCTAGCGATGCTGCTCTGGAGTCTGCTGCAGTTGCTTTACTGAATCTGAAACTCTCCTCTGCTTTTGTTAGAGTTCCAAAAAAAAGTTTAGAACTAGAACTGAAAAGAGTTTTCAAAAGAGAGAAGCTTAGAAGTTGCATAGCAGCAGGTTACCCATGAGGTACAGGATTTGGGGTCACGGTTAAAAAAAACAAGATGGGAAGGTGTATGTGTATATAAACGTACGGGTGATTAGGGTTTTGGAAAAGAAAAAGGGGATTGGGGTTTTTATCTAGTCTAAACTAGACTAGATGAGACTAGTTTTAGACAAAACTTTAGACGGATTTAGTGGCAAAGTTTTGGGCAGAGATCAAGAGACAAAATAAATAAATAAATAAATAAATAAGAGATGAAGTCTTTATTTAGATAGCTAGATTAGCTACAATTTGGTAGATGGAGTGTAGATATAGGATTTGATCAAAATTTAAACAAGCAAACAAACAAGTGCAAAAGAATTTGAATAGAAGAAAGGTCACTAGTGGCATTGATATCACATGTGGTTAGAGACTAATATTGCATGTAGTATGACATGATGTAGAGATAGGGTAGGTGTATTCCTCTTTTATTTATTTGATTAGTTTGAAAACAATCTACTCAAAGCTCTTCCAAAACCAAAGCAAAATCAAATAGGTAGAAAAAGGATAGAGAGGAAGCTTGCATGGGCCATGCACATGTGATATAGGACCAATACTTCTAGTTGTGAAAACAACTATTGCACACATGAACATATATTCATACATGCATTCAAGATTTTGTATTGTGGCCCCACAAGAGAAGGAAGCTTGTTAATCATAGGAGAATATTCGACATATGCACACATATGAAGCCAAATGACCAAGATAGTGTGTATTTTCCCACTTGTTCCACTTGTGGCCAAAATAGCCTCATACATAAGCATATATTAGATAAAACCATATGAGCTAAATAAAGGGAGTTCTACTCACATGGCATGCAAAGGTGGCCATGAGGCTCCACATACCAATATTGTGAAAACAACATGATGCAAATATGGGAGCATGTGGAAGTAGAGTGGATCCATCTTAATATATGTGAGCTAGACAAGAGCCAAAAGAAGTGCAAATGCCCACATATAGTTTGGATGGTGGAATTATAGGGTGGTGACAAGAAAGGTGGTGGAGTGATAAAAGATATGCCCCCCAACTCAACTTGGTCATCGAGCATTTATTAAGAACCAAAGGCAATTTATTAAGAACCAAATACAATTGATAAATGCATATGAGACAAGATCCAAAAGAAAAGGGTTTTATATGATGCTCAAATGCAAGGTGGTATGATGACATGAGCATGATATAATTATGATGCAATAATTATATGTAGGAAGTAACATTTTATTATTAGACCATGTAGCATTACAGTTGTTAGACAGATGGGATGCTACAACTCTCCCCCCACTAAACAGGCATCTCGCCCCGAGATTCTAGGAAGAAGAAGAAGACACCAAGAGGGTAGGGTACTTGGCACGGAGCTCATCCTCACGTTCCCAAGTGGCTTCATCAACGGAATGGTGCGACCACTGGACCTTGCAGAACTTGATGGACTTGTTGCGAGTCCTTCTTTCTGCGACTTCTAGGATTTTCGTGGGGTGTTCTTGATAAGACAGGTCTTCTTGGAGATTGATGAGCTCATGGTCCACGGTCCTGCCGGGATCCTTGAAGCACTTCTTGAGTTGAGAGATATGGAAAACATCATGGACTTTGAGTTTTTCAGGGAGCTCAAGAGCATAAGCAACTTCTCCTCTTCTTCCACGAACTTTGAAAGGACCGATGTATCTAGGAGCCAGCTTCCTTTGATACCAAACCGGTGCGTGCCTCTCATGGGAGTGACACGAAGGTAAACGAGATCACCAGGGACATACTCCATGTCCGTGTGCTTTCTGTCATAGTTGCTCTTCTGGCGACTTTGAGCAACCTTCAGGTTTTCGAGAATGATGTGAACCTTCTCCTCCGCTTGAGTTACAATGTCGGGGCCAAACAATGTTCTTTCACCTACGTCCGACCAACCAATCAGAGTTCTGCATTTGCGACCATAGAGAACCTCAAATGGTGCCATCTTTAGACTCTTCTGGAAGCTGTTGTTGTAAGAGAATTCAGCATAAGGAAGGCATTCTTCCCACTTCATGCCGAAAGAGATGACGCAAGCACGGAGCATATCTTCCAGAATCTAATTGATCCTTTCAACTTGTCCTTGCGACTGAGGGTGGTAAGTTGTGCTGAAGTTCAACTTTGTTCCCAAAGCATTTTGGAAACTTCCCCAGAACTTGGAAGTGAAGATGCTTCCACGGTCTGAGCTGATCTCAAGAGGAACCCCATACAGAGAGACAATTCTGTTGATATAGAGCTTAGCCAACTGAATTGCAGAAATTGTTTCCTTGGCGGGAAACAAGTGAGCCACTTTAGAAAGCCTGTCGATGACAACAAAGATTGCATTGTTGCCCTTCTACGACCTTGGAAAACCAGTTATGAAGTCCATCTCAACTTTCTCTCATTTCCATTCCGAAGGCTTCAATGGCTGTAGAAGACCGGAAGGTTTCTGATGGACAGCTTTAACTCTGCGGCAGACATCACACTCCGAGACATACTTGGCACAATCTCGTTTCAACCCAGGCCACCAATACTGTGTTTTAAAGTCCATGTACATCTTAGTACTTCCAGGGTGGATAGAAAGAACAGAATCATGAGCTTCTTTGAGAACTTGCTCTCTCAAACCCGGATACTTCGGAACGAACATCCGGTGCTTAAAGAATAGAGTGCCTTGGTCGTCAAGGTGGAAAGGTTCATACTTCGGGAGCTAAATCTTGGAGATGATGTTTCTAGTGTAAGGATCACCAAGTTGAATTGAGCGAACTTTTTCTTCCAAGAGAGGTGTTGCCAGGAGGTTCAGAAGATACCCTTGATCCACAATTTCAAGGTTGAGATGGCGGAATTCCTTGCACAAGAGAGGTTGTTGTTCTTCCACCATGAGGTTGTTGACATAAGCTTTTTGGCTAAGAGCATCGACCATCACATTAGCTTTGCCCGGAGTGTAGTTGATGGTCAAATCGAAATCATTAATTGCTTCAATCCACCTCCTCTGACGAAGGCTGAGATCAGGTTGTGTGAAGATATACTTCAGACTCTTGTGATCAGAAAAGATCTCACAACGGTTGCCCAACAAGTAGTGCATCCATACTTTCAAAGCAAAGACAACTGCTGCGAGTTCGAGGTCATGTGTAGGATAGTTGATCTCATGCGTCTTCAACTGTCGAGAGGCATAAGCAACAACTTGTTTTTCTTGCATAAGGACCTCACCCAATCCTTGCAAGGAGGCGTCACAGAATATCTGGAAAGGCTTTGATGTATCTGGAGGAATCAAAACTGGTGTGGAAGTGAGCTTCTCTTTGAGTGTTTCAAAGCTAGCTTGACATGCAGGAGACCAAAGGTATTTCTTGCCTTTCTTGAGGAGATCGGTAAGAGGCTTCGCAATCTTCGAGAAATTTAAATGAAGCGACAACAGTAACTAGACAAACCAAGGAAACTCCGGACTTCTTTGACATTTTTGGGTGGAAGCCACTCAACAATTGTCCGAACTGTTTCTGGGTTGACGGCAATGCCCTTAGCAGAGATGACGTGACCCAGATAGGTGACTTCAGGAAGCCAGAACTCACACTTGGAGAACTTTGCATACAGGCGGTTCTCGCGAAGCTTGTTTAGGACACACCGAAGGTGTTCTTCATGTTCTTCCTTTGACTTAGAATAGACTAGAATGTCATCCAGATAGACCACGACGAACTTATCAAGATACTCCATGAAAACCGAGTTCATAAGCCTCGAGAAGGTGGCAGGTGCGTTGGTCAGACCGAAAGACATGACCGTGTACTCATACAGGCCATAGCGGGTGGTGAAAGCTGTTTTGGGAACATCTTCCTTGCGGATCTTGATTTGATGATATCCACTTCTCAAATCGAGCTTAGAGAATACCACAGCTCCAGCTAGCTGGTCGAAGAGATCATTAATCCGCGGAAGGGGATATTTATTCTTGATGGTTTTAGCATTGAGAGCCCGATAGTCAACACAAAGTCTATTAGTCTTGTCTCGCTTCTTCACAAAGATGGTTGGGCTACCCCAAGAAGAAGTACTGTGCTGAATGAAACCCAACTTCTCTTGTTCATCAAGCTGACGTTTGAGTTCAGCCAACTCAGCAGGAACCATTTTAGAAGGCCGCATGGAGATAGGAGCGGTACCAGGTTCAAGCTCAATCACAAACTCGACCTCTCGGTCAGGAGGCATACCTGGTAACTCTTCAGGAAAAACATCTGGAAACTCACAAACCACCAGAACACTCTAAATAGCATCCATAGCATCATCATTCAGAGCCGCCAAAGAGAAAAGCTGAATTGCAGGAGTTAGACTTGGAGAATAGACTATATGGCCTTCAGGAATTTTTAGAGAAATCGAGCGTTCAGCACAATCAATCACAGCTGCACTTGCTGTTAACCAATCCATGCCCAAGATAACATCAATGTCAGAATTTCCCAATTCAATGAGGGATGCCGGAAAAAATTTGTTTCCAATTTCAATTTGGTTCCCATGGCTTATTTGAGAAGCCTTCATAGTTGTCCTCGGTGATTGCACCCTAAGAACCTTGGACAAGGATTGAAGCGGAAGACCTTTTTGCTGAGAGAACCTTTGAGACACAAAAGAATGCGATGCACCAGTATCAAATAGCACTCGTGCAGAAACTGAGTTAACAGAAAGCGTACCCAGCACAACTCCAGGTGCATGCTCAGCTTGAGCGATGTTGACACAGTTGGCACGAGCAACTGTGGAGCCGGGCTTGGTGTTGATGTTGAGAGCCCGAGGTGGAGGTGCACGAACCATAGAAGAGCTTGTTGCAGGTCTTGGAGGTGGTGGAGGAAGAGCTTTGTTGTTCATGGGACAACTCCAGTGTTGATGCCCAGTGTTCCCACAAGTGTAGCAAGCACCAGGTGGACGTGGAGCAACGTAGCTAGGGACTCCGCCAGGCGCTCCAAGGTAGTTGTGGTTGTAGCCCCTAGGAGCCGCGGTGAAGGAGTTTGGTGGCCTTGCCGTGTAGCTTGAAGGTCTTAGTGAAGCTGGGAGCGGCGGTGCGGTATTAGGAACCCACATGCGGCGCTTAGAAGGAGCTGTCGTAGCTGAAGAGCTTGCTGTGTCACGGCTGTGTTTCTTGGACTCCTCAAACACTTGCCTACTTGCTTCCTCCTGTAGAGATGTATGTTGGAGTTCTAGAAAAGACCCCGGCCTTGCATGAGTGATTGTATACTTGATAGATGCATTGAGCCCTTGCCTGAACCTCTTTTGCTTCTTCTTGTCATCAGAGATCTCATCGCCACCATAATGAGAAAGATTCATGAAGTTTATGATATAGGTATTAACATTGTCATTGCCCTGCTTGAGATTGAGAAACACTTCCTTCATCCTTTCCATGACAATTTCTGACAGATATTGCTCTTTGAAATCCCGAGTGAACTGCTCCCAAGTAGGCTGAAAACCAGAGTGGTTTGCCTTCAGGTAATTCTCCCACCACAGAGCTGCATCTCCCTTCAAAAGGTGAGTGGCACAGTTTACCCATTCTTGCTCAGGAACATCAGCAGTCATCAGCAACCTTGACATCTCACGCAGCCAATCATCAGTGTCCAGTGGCTGATCAGACACCTCAAAGTGGCGCGGGTTGAACTTCAGAAAACTTTTGATGTCTCCTCGCTTGGGAGGTGGAGGTAGCGGAACAAACTCATTCCTCTTGACACTTTCTTCAAAGCGTTGCTGGTTCTGCTGCATTGTTCCCAAGGCATTAGCAATACTTGCCAACGCAGCCCCCAGTTCAGGTGGTATGTCCTCCTCAGAATGGCGTGGTGGTGCCATCTTGTGATTGATATAAAACTCAAGTCAGTACCATAATGGAGAATAATAATAATCCAAAATAGTACCAAAATGGAATTAACCAAGATTAAAGGATACAAATCACTAGGATGATATTAAAATATCAACAAAGTTCAAAGCACCTAGAAGATATTAAGCATATCGCACACGACTGAACAAGGAGTGTGGTACACAAAGCTATCAAAAAAAATCCGCAAATTTCGGCATTAAAACACCACTATATGCGCAAAACCACTTAACGAATCAAGATTAGTAACTCTACCAATTCAATGTACAAGAGTGAATGATAAAAGTAGTGGTATGGTCGCGACTCCATCCCGCACTCAAATCATTACTCCGCACATGAATAAGTAAAACACATATCCCAACCCCTTCTTCTTAAGATGAACCTAAATATTAGCAACTACGGAAACAAACATCCCTAACAAGATAGCGTCGAATAACAAAGAGTAAGACAGATCGCGTCGGTATACAACAAATCAGATAGATTGCGTCGGTTTACAAAAGCCTGTCGGTATGGAATATACCAACAGTTGATAACCAAAGGCAGATAGCGACAAAAAATTGGATGCAACAGATAGACAAGGGATTACACACACACACACAACCTATGGTACTACGCAACCCAGAACACGTGAATCCTAGTTTGAATTTTAGAAGAGGATTGAAAACGTTACACTTCCTTACCAGAAAAGGGTGGGTGGGTGGTAAGAAGAAAAATGGAAGCAGTCCTACTCTCGCGTTTTGTTTTTCCCTAGTATACATAACTACCAAAATATTTGCTAGACTGACAATGACCATTTGGCTGAGACCCTGAAGGGCGGGATGACTCTGATACCAATTGTAACAACCTCGGACCCTACGCTCTAAGTTCAAGCCTGGATGAACCAAAAGTGGTTAAAATAGTACAGCGGGAGCCCAGAGGCCACCCACGTGTAGACCCGTCGGCCGTCCTAACCACTTTCAAGAACATCAGGACAAGAGCGAGCGGCATAGGCAACAGGCGAAGAAATCAAATACATACACAAGTGAGTATGTATGCAAGCTACCTTACAACAGTTCTCAGAGCCATACCATCTAAAAGAAATAGAAATATTGCAACGCCATACGGCAAGATCCAAATATCCTAGATAGAGATAATAGTGTAGGATAGCTCCTCATACATCAAACATCAGAGTATCAAGTGGAAGCGGGAAACAAGATCCGAGTACGGATAAGAAACAAATTGGCATAAGATGCCACATCAGTAAGCACATCCTGCCCACAGATCTCGCGGATCCCCATCCCCAGAATCTCTACACCGAGTGATCGTTGCCAACATCATCTGTCTCCTCCACCCAGTATCCATCTTGCGAATACACCTGTTCATCTGAATCAAACAAGTTATCGTGTGAGACCCTAGGGGTACTCAGCAAGTCTTTATGCCTCTAAAGGGGACATATACCTGGGTTGACGCAATTGCAGCAAAAGATAATAGTTATTAAGTCTATAGATACTCACTAACCATCCGCCTAACCAATGGTAGACGGATGTCCGTTAATTAGAAACAACAGTTATAACAGTATAAAGTAACAGATCCATCCTCCTTCTCGCTTACCAACGAGAAAGCGGACGAACAACCCATCCGTTGGCAGTTTTATTAACCATTCCATGAGTATGGCACTATTTACTAGTCAGGTATTTAGTCAAATTAAAAGCGGTACTTTAGTTATACTTGTTTATGATCGAGAAACTGTGCTCCAAGTCGTCCATAACCGCGGACACGGCTTTCAGAAAGATTTACCCTGCAGGGGTGCACAAATAGCAACACACAAACGATCGACCTCGGAAAAACCAAATCAAAACCCAACGAGGCTTTCACGACAAAGCGATCACAGGATTCATAAAATATTTCAGTGGGCCACCCTAATAAGCTAAGATACCCGCAACGAAGTTGGCCGGCTCTAGAATGGACACAGGGTTTGTGACGACGGCTGTAAACGACTGGGAATCCGAAAATGTGACTGGGTTTGTCGATACCGCGAAATCGTGTCGCGATCCCTAAACAGTACAGGTGCTCCACGGACAATCTTAAATAAAGCAGTAAAGCATGGCATAAGTACAGGATAGTAATAAAGCCCCAAACTACTTTGTGGCCCCAATAAATAAAGTACAAATCAAGCTCTAGCAAAGGGGGATTCATAGAGTCTCCCGTATGTGGATAGTGCGAATAGTCAAGGATCAGGAATCAGGTACTCGGGGTCCTACGGGACACAAGTGGGCATAAAAACCAAATGATAGATATTGCCCACCGGTGCCTCTTTCATTAGTTATCCCATTACTACTCAGGTTAAGTTGTTTAGGTACCTCGTTATCCATCAGACACTCACATACCCTACACATGTTGTTCTACGACTCGCATGGCTCAAACAACTCCTATAGTAATGGCTCATGGGATTGAGGAACGGCTCGGTGGGGTTTAAAAGTAAGGCTATGCAGTACTTGGGATTCAATTTAATGCAATCGCGACTCAATGATGCAAGAATAAGATAGAAGCAATAGGTACTATATGTATGCAAGCATGTGGTAGTGCTTGCCTGGCAGCTCAGTTGAAGCGAGGGATGGATCTGGGTAGTACTCTTGGGATTCCTGATATTTCCCTTGCTCGGCGTCTATCCGTAAGAAGAACCAAACAAACAAGGGCCAACATAAATAAAGTGCACAAACATATAAATAAAATGCGACAAGCAAACAAGCATGCCATGATGAATGATGCACAATTTACATGGTATTAATGTAGCATGGCAAGGGTGAGGTGTGAGGACAAGAATAAATCATTTTATTAAGTTTTTAGTCAAATTTTATTGCCATAAACAGTTCTGATTATTAATAATGACATGATGCATGCTGCAATTCAGAACATGGAATGTATAAACAGAACAGGCTCGTCGCGCTGATCGATTTAGACATATTATTTGCCAAATTTGGAGTTATTGAATTAAAGTTATTAATGTCTGAAGTTTAAACTTGTGGCATGTCTATAATAATTGGCCAGATGAATATTGTTCGCAAGATTTGAAAGCTGCACATCTTTCAGGCCAAAGTAGATATAATTTTTGAGAGAAAAGGATTTGTTTGGACAACTATTGAAACATGCCGAATTCACACATTTTCTGCCGTTACCAGAGAACAAACACAAAGAAAAGGCCTAGATACTGACTACGCTGAGATTTAAACTTGGTCTGCTGAGTGGACATGCATGGTTAGAAACAAAGAACCTGATTCATGTTTAAGTACAGAAACAAATAGATGATTAGAATTTTTATTTGACTCTAGCCCAACTAGCAGCCCCACAACTAAAACAGAACACGATGTGCCCAACGTAGAACTGAATAGAACTAAACGAATGTGCAAAACTAATCGATATACTCTGAACTAGGATGTGACATGAAGTGTGTACTGGTGCAGGTGTAGCAATTTCAGAAAACATGAACCTGCAACCAAACATAGCAGGGTGTGTGTGTGCCGAGACGTGCAAGATGGAGTGCTGGATCAAACAATCAAAACATTGCAACACTAGCTAGCTGGAGTCTGCTGCAGTTGCTTTACTGAATCTGAAACTCTCCTCTGCTTTTGTTAGAGTTCCAAAAAAAAGTTTAGAACTAGAACTGAAAAGAGTTTTCAAAAGAGAGAAGCTTAGAAGTTGCATAGCAGCAGGTTACCCATGAGGTACAGGATTTTGGGTCACGGTTAAAAAAAACAAGATGGGAAGGTGTATGTGTGTATAAACGTACGGATGATTAGGGTTTTGGAAAAGAAAAAGGAGATTGGGGTTTTTATCTAGTCTAAACTAGACTAGATGAGACTAGTTTTAGACAAAACTTTAGACGGATTTTGTGTCAAAGTTTTGGACAGAGATCAAGAGACAAAATAAATAAATAAATAAATAAGAGATGAAGTCTTTATTTAGATAGCTAGATTAGCTAGGACAATTTGGTAGATGGAGTGTAGATATAGGATTTGATCAAAATTTAAACAAGCAAACAAGTGCAAAAGAATTTGAATAGAAGAAAGGTCACTAGTGGCATTGATACCACATGTGGTTAGAGACTAATATTGCATGTAGTATGACATGATGTAGAGATAGGGTAGGTGTATTCCTCTTTTATTTATTTGATTAGTTTGAAAACAATCTACTCAAAACTCTTCCAAAACCAAAGCAAAATCAAATAGGTAGAAAAAGGATAGAGAGGAAGCTTGCATGGGCCATGCACATGTGATATAGGACCAATACTTCTAGTTGTGAAAACAACTATTGCACACATGGACATATATTCATACATGCATTCAAGATTTTGTATTGTGGCCCCACAAGAGAAGGAAGCTTGTTAATCATAGGAGAATATTCGACATATGCACACATATGAAGCCAAATGACCAAGATAGTGTGTATTCTCCCACTTGTTCCACTTGTGGCCAAAATAGCCTCATACATAAGCATATATTAGATAAAACCATATGAGCTAAATAAAGGGAGTTCTACTCACATGGCATGCAAAGGTGGCCATGAGGCTCCACATACCAATATTGTGAAAACAACATGATGCAAATATGGGAGCATGTGGAAGTAGAGTGGATCCATCTTAATATATGTGAGCTAGACAAGAGCCAAAAGAAGTGCAAATGCCCACATATAGTTTGGATGGTGGAATTATAGGGTGGTGACAAGAAAGGTGGTGGAGTGATAAAAGATATGCCCCCCAACTCAACTTGGGCATCGAGCATTTATCAAGAACCAAAGGCAATTTATTAAGAACCAAATACAATTGATAAATGCATATGAGACAAGATCCAAAAGAAAAGGGTTTTATATGATGCTCAAATGCAAGGTGGCATGATGACATGAGCATGATATAATTATGATACAACAATTATATGTAGGAAGTAGCATTTTATTATTAAACCATGTAGCATTACAACTGTTAGATAGATGGGATGTTACAGTATTCCAGCTCATCCTCGTCTTCGTCAATGCCATGGTCCTTGCCATCGCCGCCATTGGTGTCCTCCTCTGATGACTCAACACCGCCCCATTCCTCGAATAAGCACGCTATCTCCTCGTCGGAGTCCTCCTCCTCCTCCTCTTCGTAGTCCCACGGGTCCACGTCACTCTCCTCCGCTTCTGCCTCCACTGATCGATGAACGCCTCCTCGTTGGCCGAGTCGGACTTGTCCAAATAGTTGTCTCCTCTCTTCTTCCTGGTCTTCTTCTCGTTCCTCTTCTTGTCCGTACTCGCCGGTGCAACACGCATCCCCGTCCTGGCTGCTGCTTTGCGCTCGTCCGTCGCTGTAGGTACCCCACGCTCCTCCTGCGTGGTCGGTACGAGCTTCGATGTCGTGGTGTCCTCGAGTGCTGATGTCGATGGATCCTGGCGCGGTCGGACACGACGTGCTGCCTCAGCAAGCGACTCGCGAGCACAAACGATGCAGCCAAGAGCCGGGGACGCAGGACGGTCAGTGGACGGCTTGGACCTGCCTTTGGCATGGCGAGGGGGCATCGTGATCGAGGTAGTTGTTCCGAATGGTCGATGGTGGGTACACAGAGTGGGCTACCGATCTGATCAAGGACGAGCAGCGGTTTTGTGCATCGTGTTCACGCATGCATTTGTCGATTATCAAAAAAAGTAATATCTCGCGTACTGAACATAATTTGATCACAGCAAAAGTGGCACAGCGTATTCTAGACTCGTAAATATCCCATGCATGCTAGTCGACATGGAGATCGACGGAGTTCGACGTGCCGACGTGATCGTGCAGCAGTTGCGCGTGTCATTGCCCCATCAACATGTGACACATGCACGCGGGACGTGCGCTCCGATGCCCGTGATAACCACCTGGCTTGCACTCCTCTTATTATATACTGGATTTTAGGCGGCACCGAAGACCACTGAACTGTCCATCGCAATAAAGGCAAGTCCCATCGATTCCCTACCCCTGCCTCCCTGGATTCTTTGAGAAGGTAGATCGTACATGGTGGTCTTTTATAATAGTAGTAGTACTACTGGACCACGGCCTGTACTCTTTGACTCTTCTCCCACACTAATCACTATCTTCTTCCTCCCGCCGCCGCCACCCTCACCCTGCAAGCCATGGCTCCCCTGAGGAGAGGCCGGTCGACAATCCTCGCGGAGAAAACGGAGAGATCTCTCTGCAAGGCACTTCTTGCTCTACGAGCCGCTCAAGCCCCTCCTCTCACCGAGGCCCAATCTCCCCCGACAATGGCGCCAAATGTTCTAGCAGGCGAGGGCTCCTCCCGGTACGGTCTTCTTGTTGTACTTCTTCTCCCTCTCCCTCTCCATCATGATCTTATTCAACTTCTTCTTGTTTTTCTTCTTCTTCCTCTTCCTCTTCTACGTATTACAGGACGGCTGTGGAGCCAGAATCCACCACAACAGAGGCGTTGCAGGACCCGTTTAGCCCCGTTCCACATCTCGGCGAGGTAGTAAATCTCCACATTGTTATTTCTCCAAGTTGTGATGTGGATTTCTTAGATCGTGTCCGTCCCCCATTGGTTTTTCTTCTTCTTTTGCGAGTTGTGTTAGTTTTCATGAATATGACTGGATCTCTTGGTCTTTCCTTAATACTAATGTTCATAGATTCACTATGGATTTTTTGTGATTAGGATTAGTTTATCGTGGTCATGAATAGATCTCTAGGTCCATTTTTAACACTACGATCAATAGATTCAACGGGGATTTTTTTGATCTGTATTAGTACTCACCTGGAACCTGGAGTGTAATTATAGAATTTCTATTTCAATTAACATGAACGATGCAGCGATCGAAGGCCGAGTACCGTGACAAGGTGGCCACGATCAGTGCCAAGATTGACAACCAACATGAGCTTGCACGCTCCCTCACCCAAGCTAATGAGAGCCTACACAAGCAATTATCCGTGCAAAAGGTGATCTCGCCAGATTTTGCACGTGACGTCGTGAGGCTGCAGAAAGTGCTCAACCGTAACTTGAACAGGCAAGAACAGGCCATCAAGATAATCAACGAGCTCATGGAGGAGAAGAAGAATCTCGTGGAAAGGTGCACTCTCCCGCGGGACGAAGTCACCGAGGCACTCAGAGGACGCGTCGAGAAAACCAAGGCTACCATCCAAGCCTACCATGATAGGAACCGTTGCCTGGATACAGTGAAAGAGATGAAGGAGGACATGAGCAGAGGGATCACCGTACTCGAGGGTGTTCGGAAAGAGAACGAGGAGCTAAGGGCTTGTCTAGAGCGTATCGGAGCAATGCCCAAGTCTGATTCCCGTTAGAGGGGACACGAATATCAGTTTGTGCCCCACTCATTTTGTAATGTTTAGGGTTCAGGGAGCAATGCCCAAGTCTGCTTCCCATTATAGGGTGCAATAAGAATCCTAGGGCAACTCCTTATCTATCTGGAGATGTGTTGGTGTTCATGTTCATGAATGGACACCATGTGCTCTTTCCATTATGTATCTAGACATGGGTTTCTGCATTATGAGTTTGCCACTAGCCCACTACTATTTGGTGATATTGGAAAAAACCCACAGCACACTAAACTGCAGTTAAACCTTATTTGTCTTTGAAATTGAAATTATGGCAGTGCCACTAGTCGATTCATAAAATGTTGATTAGTCCTAGATTGCTTCTTCCTTGAAATTATGACAGTGCCACTAGTCGAGTCAGTTAATTATGGAAACTAACCAGCTTGTCCTGGTGAACTGAACAAACCATACTATGTATTTTTGTTGCAGGGAAAGAGGCGAAAGCTCGACCAGGACCTGGCGACCTGGCTAAATGACAAGATAGCAATCTAAAGGGAGAAGCGAATTCTAAATCGGCCTTTGACCACTGCGTCTTTGAACTTCGCGGTCCTTCGACAAGTGCCGAAACTGAAGGAGTTAACGCATGGGCGAAGCTTCACGTGAAGGTCGCACCTCGGCTAGGAAGCGAGGGAGATCATGAAAGGGATCTTGAAGGAAAATCGTATGGCTCGGACCAACTTCGAATCCGTGATGTAGGCTAGAACCTCGGTGGCGCGACAAATTATCAAGGAGCTGGCCGATCTTAGGGAGGAAAACAAGCAGCTCCGGGCTCGCTTGAACCCAACATATGTCTATTTAGTCTTGAATCGCTGCTGGTTTATCCTCTGTAGTGGTGATTTTGTAAGCGTGAACTTAACTCTATGCACGATATGTCTGTTCGTCTAAAATTAATTTGCTCGAGGATTGAGTTTGGCTTAGTTAAGAAAGCGAAACTGCAAGTCTTACAGTTAACTAGTTTCAGGCATTGGCACAACATAAATTATTCATCTCGAATTTCCTTTATCCTCGGTAGTCTATCCTTGGCCACCCTCGCGCGCCTTCTTTAGTTCCTTCAACACATCCGCAATGCAGTACTCTAGCTTCTTCTTATCTTCCCTGAGCTGATCCCTCTCCTTTTCTGCATTATGAATCAGCAACATGTGACTATCCTGAAGCTTCTTTGCAGTTCCAACAACCAAGCTCCCATTGATTCTGTCACTTAGCTCTGACTGCAAATTCTCAATTTCTTGTTCCAGCTCCTTATTTCGTACCGATAGCTTGTAATTTTTTTCAACTGCATCACGAGCATCAATAATTCTCCCTGACCTTTCCAACTCATACATCTCCCATAACTGTGCCAAACATTTCTTAAGTGCATCTGGCCACTCAAGATCCACCCACTCTACTGCTTTACACACCGGGCCAACCTAAAAACACACACACTATAGTGTTATGAACATACACGATACATTTTTATTCATGTCACCATTGCACATAATGGAAACAAACCTGATTTGTACAGCCCAAAAACCTTCTCCCAGTGTTACTTCCTTCGAATGCAACATATCTCCTTAGTTTTAGCCCATGGTCACATGGCACTTCTCCATCGAGATCTAGGCCCTCCCATTTGGAGTCGTAGATCGTCCGTGGTACCTATAGGTAAAGGGAAAGCTAGAATTGAACACGATTGCATGCACATATGGAGCTCAGATCGAGAGATTTACCATTTCCTAACCCTAGTCTGAGAAAACAGAGGAACTCACACCATGGAAGGAATACTCGATGTCCGAGAGAAGGCTGTCGCTGCTCGACTAGTCGTCCTCGTCGTTCAAGGACAGCATGGCGAATGCGTCGTTGCCGGCGACGGTGTTAGCGTCGGTGAGGGGAGGGGGAGAGAGAGAGATAGTAGCCCTTCTACTGCTGCAACAATGACTAAATTAGCATGTTACAATAGTTTAATGGATACCATGCCCTTTCCCTGGATTACTGTCTCCTGCCTAATACAGATTCTCTTCATACATTCTTATTTCAAATATTCAACATGTACTCCCTCCATCCCAATTTCATTACCTAACAAAAACATACCAGTATATTACATCATCTAAAGAAACAAAATCATGTCAACTACAAGGTACTTATGCATCACTTGTTCAGTCATGGTTTCACAAAACATTACATTACAATCTCTCAACAAACATAATCACATCATGGTTTCACAAAACATCACATTGCAATCTCTCAACAAACATAATCACAGAAACAAGTATATTACATCAACTCAAGAAACAAAATCATGTCGACTACAAGGTACTTACGCATCACTTGTCCAGTCATGGTTTTGCAAAACATTATATTACAATCTCTCAACAAACAAAATAACAGAAACAAGTACAGTACATCATCTCAAGAAACATAATCATGTCAACTACAATGTATTTATGCATCACTTGTCCAGTCATGGTTTCACAAAACATTACATTACAATGTCCCAACAAACATAATAATACAAATAAGTACGGTACGTCATCTTAAGAAACATAATCATGTCAACTACAATGTACTTATGTCTTATTACAACAATGATGGTTTCAGTGAGTGACATGTCCAAAAATCTCAACAGCTTGCACAACATTATATCGCAATCTCTCAACAAACATAATCACAGAAACACGCTCTAAATGCAATAGCAGTCAATATTACAAATACAGGCAGGGGAACCCCGCAGTCCATATGACAAACCTAGGGTAGCAGCTCTCATCAGATCTCATCAACGCCGACCACCTCATTCTGTTCAGCCACTACAGGGGCCTCTACATCCACTATAACCTATTCAACAACATCAGAAATGGTACAAAGGAAGAACACCTTCCTGGTTCGCTTCTTTCGTTGCATAATCTGCATAAGATCTTCCGTATCCAAAACATCTATGAATTGTTGCTTCTTATGATGCCACCACTAGATTTGTGCCATCTTCTTAGGGCCAATGCTGATTTCCCTACCGATCATCTCTCTCATTTCATCAAGAGTTATGTTTTTGGAATCGACAGTGATCTCCACAGTACATGACGAAACTGGCTTATTAACTCCCTCATCAAGTTTTGACATGTATGAATCCACCTCTATGCGTATACTAAACTTATGTAGATCAGCATCTATTGGTCCGTATTCTCTAGGAGCAGAAGCTCTAGCAGCAAGATCTCCAGCATCTGCATACATATCATCAATCATCGCTTCAACTTTCAGCTTACGACCAGCTGCACAACACTCCCAAACCATTTGAAGCTCATGGGAGTGCTCAATTTGCTGATAGGTATCATTCATGTTGCGCCACACCAATTTTGTCCTCTGTCTAGAACCCTAGGGAATCCTAGCGGCAAGCATATCTACCAGCTGCGAAACAGACACAACCTCTTTGCAATTCACAAGCAGATGCACATCTTGCCCGAACACAACCCTCTCGCAACCAAAATCAAGTTTTGAAGTGTACTGGCGAACATGAACTGTGAACTCATATAGGTCCCTTGTATCAAAGTTGTGCCTAATTTGATTAAAAAGGGGAACTTTTCAGTTAATTAGATTCTATTATGCCATAACTAATCTACTTGTAAGATAAGGCACACATAAGAAAAATTCACCTCTTGCTCTTCTCCCAGGTTTTTTTCTTCAAGATCTGGGTGCCGCATCCGCCCACCAGAGCCGAACAATCCACCGTCGGCCTTTCTTTTCTCTTCAACCCGCTGCTCGTGGGTACCTTGGGAGCAGAATCCTTGCTGACCTCCTCGCTAACCGGGACCGAAGACCTCACCGCTGCTTCGCGTTGAGCCCCAGACTTTGGCCCCGACGGGCCGGAATCAGTCAGCGACGTAGCTACAACCTTCGCCTTGCAAGACATGTTGGGCCGCCGCCACCGGATTTAGTGTCAGGGGAGGAAGAAAAAAGGTCCTCCACCGCTGGCAGATTCAGGGTCGGGGAACGGAAGAAAAGGGACCGCCACCATAGCAAGATTCAGTGTCGAGAGTTAGGGAAGTACAGTAATGGATTTGCCCCTACGACACGTGCAGGGTGGCTAAGAAGAGTGACTAGCGAAGAATGGGCACAGCAGGAACTAGTGTAACGGAATATCCTAACTTAACGGGCACGATTTGAAAATATTGGGTTTGGCCATCATTCACTCGAAACACCCTCTCAGCAATTGGCGCCCCAACTTTTCGAATCGCGGTGATTAAAATCAACTCGGGTACCACGTTTCCTGGGCGCCTCAACTTTTGGGCCGCAAAATGATATTCTTGCCATTGGCACCCCTGATATTTGCTGCATAAAAACGGAAGAAAAGGCTTGTGAACGAAGCCTTGTAGAATTCCCAATGGATCACTGATATTTCGGTCCAGAACTTCATTGCTCAGCACATTGCCTAGTATATCACACCCTGGGGTCTTCTACAAGACATCGTGCTTCCGCCTGACATTGAGGACACCATCATTCGGACACACTCGGTCTCAGGAGCTTACACTTCAGCCTCCGCCTACAATGCTCAGTTTCTAGGATCCATCCTCTACACTTTTGACAAGCTTGTTTGGAGGGTTTAGGCACGCCCAAGTGTCGTTTCTTTTCCTGGTTGGTAGTGCATAATAGACTATGGACATTGGATCGCCTGGCAAAGCGAGGTTGGCTACATCAGCAAACATGCTCGCTTTGTTCCTGCCACGTGGAGACGGCCAGACATATCCTGTTTGAATGTCGGTACTCTAAAATAATCTGGCATGTTGCGGCCTCCTAGCTTGGTTGTCCTTCGCTTGTCTAATGCATTGGTTTCGACCGGCCTACGATACTCCAATATTGGGAGGTAGCCATTCAGACGCCATCGGTTTTCCCCCAGGGCCTGAAATCGGCGGTTACGCTTATCACTTTGGAGATTTGGAAGAAGAGGAACGCTAGAGTTTTCAACAATAAGTTTGCGAGGCCAACGATTATCATAAACAAGATTAAGGATGAGAGCAAGAATTGGATTTTAGCTAGGTCAAAGGATCTCTAGGAGATTACAAGCTAGGATAATTCTCATGTTGGTTTTTTTCATTTCTGGCTTAGGCCGCCTATGTTTGTCCTACTATATCAATATAAAAGGCAAAGTTTTTTGCCTTGTTTCACAAAAATTGTTAAGATAGAGAGTACATAGTGTGGTTACATAGCTAGAGTTGTGGACCTCTATTTATAGGCCTCATGAGCCTTCACTACTTAGCTCTACTTAGAGCTAGAAGGTTCTACATAACACTACTTAAAGATAGTAAACAAATACAAGAAACATAACTGGAACACTCTAGAAACTACTACAACACATATGACTAAATGACCTTATTACCTAGAATATAGAAGTGTAGAAGATAGTGGATTTTCCTTGTGTTTTATTTTATTTTCTCAACTGTCTTTCATCATCTCCCCTGGTTGTTTAGAACATGACCTCAAGTTATCTTCATAGAGTGCTTGTTCCAGATGATAAAAAATCTAAGTCTGCCACATTAAATGTGTTGGATATTCCCACTTAGCTAAAAGATCTATGATCTTCCCTAGAATAGAGAAGGGATTTTCCACTGTCTAAGCTTCCCGTTAATGCCTAAAAGCAATCTTTCTTTTCAAGAGGTATACCATCACCTTATCACCAACTTGGAATTATTTTAACCTCCATTCGCAATTACTTTTCCACTTCTTCTTGGAGCTATTATGATCTGATTGGTTCGGTACAACGGTGATCTTCCGCTTGTTCCAGGTGAAAGAGTAAAGAATTTACCTTCCCTTTGTGTGTAGTATCCACATCAAATTACCATGGTCTCCCAAGAAAAACATCAATTGTTATGAAATATCAACAACATCACATAACACATTTAAGAGATAGTATTTGCCCAAAGAGAGTGGTAGGTTCTATTGTTTGGTGATCTTCATATTCACCCCTTTATTGATTGTAACTACCTCGGTGAATTACGCTCTTAGTTACAAGCCTGGATGAGCGGAAATGGTTAAAATAGTACGGTGGGGCCCAAATGCCACTCACAGGTAGACCTTTCGGCCGTCCTAACCATTTCCAAACATCAGGACAAGAACGAGCGGCGTAATCGGCAGGCGAAGGGATCAACTACATACACAAATGAGTATGTATGCAAGCCACCATACAATAGTCCTCAGAGCCATTCCATCTAAAAGAAATAGAAATATTGCAACGCCATACGGCAAGATCCAAATATCCTAGATAGATATAATAGTTTAGGATATCTCCTCATACATCAAACATCAGAGTATCAGGCGGAAGCGGAAAACAAGATCCGAGTACGGATAAGAAGCAAATCGGCATAAGATGCCCCATAAATAAACACATCCCGCCCACAGATCTCACGGATCCCCGTTCCTGGAATCTCTACACAGATTGTTGCCGACATCGTCCGTCTCCTCCACCCAGTATCCATCTTGCGAGTTTACCTGTTCATCTGAATCAAACAATTTATCGTGTGAGACCCTAGGGGTACTCAGCAAGTCTTTATGCCTCTAAAGGGGACACAACCTGGGGTGACGCAATTGCAGCAAAAGATAATACCTAACAATTCTATAGATACTCTCTAACCATCCGCCCAACCAAAGATAGACGGATGTCCTTGAATTAATAACAACAGTTATAACAGTAATATTAACAGATCCATCCTCCTCCTCGCTTACCAACGAGGAAGCGGACGAACAACCCCCCCCATCCGTTGGCAGTTTTATTATCCATTCCATGAGTGTTGCACTATTTACTAGTCAGGTACTTAGTCAAATTAAAAGCGGTACTTTAGTTATACTTGTCTATGATCGAGAAACTGTGCTCCAAGTCGTCCATAACCATGACACGGCTTTCGAGAAGTTTTACCTGCAGGGTGCACAAATAGCAACACACACTCGATCAACCTCGAAAACCAAATCAAAACCCAACGAGGCATTCACGACAAAGCGATCACAGGATTCAGAAATATTTCAGGGGCCACCCATTAAGCTACCCGCAACGGTTGGCTTCGAGACGGACTCAAGGTTTGCGTCAATGGCTGTAAACGACCGGGAACCCAAACTGTGGTGGGCTTGTCGACATCAAAACACTCCGCATCCAAAACAGTACAGGTGCTCCTCGCACAATCTTAAATAAAGCAGTAAAGCATGGCATAAGTACAGGATAGTAATAAAGCCCCAAACTACTTTGTGGCCCCAAGAAATAAGAATGAATCAAGCCTGCCTGTGGGGGTTCATAAGCCTCCGGATGTGGATAGCGAATAATCAAGGAACAGGAATCAAGTACTCGGGGTCCTACGGGACACAAGTGAGCATGAAAAACCAAATAGCAGATATTGCTCACCGGTGCCACTTTCATTAGTTATCCCAATACTACTCAGGTTAAGTTGTTTAGGTACCTCGTTATCCATCAAACACTCACATACCCTACACATGCTGTTCTACGACCCGCATGGCTCAAACAACTCCTGTAGTAATGGCTCATGGGATGGAGGAACAAGCTTCGGTGGGGTTAAAAGTAAAGGCTATGCAGTACTTGGGATTCAGTTTAATGCAATCGCGACTCAATGATGCAAGAAAGTAAGATAGAGGCAATAGGTACTATATGTATGCAAGCATGTGGTAGTGCTTGGCTGGCAGCTCAGTTGAAGCGAGAGAAGGATCTGGGTAGTGCTTCTGGGTTTCTTGATATATCCCCTGCTCAGCGTCTATTCGAAGAAGAACCAAACAAACAAGGGCCAACATAAATAAAGTGCAAAAGCATACGAATTAAAATGCGACAAGCAAACAATCATGCCATGATGAATGATGCACAATTTGCATGGCAATAATGTAGCATGGCATGGGTGAGGTGTGGAATACAAGAATAAATCATTTTATGGTGTTTTAATCACCTTTTATACTCAAATAAGTTGCTGTATACTTTATATTTACATGATGCATGCTGCAAAACAGAACAAGGAATGCATAAACAGAAAGGTCTCGTCGAGCTGATCGATTTAGACATATTATTTGTCAAATTTGGAGTTATAAAACAAAAGTTATTAATTAATTAAGGCAAAGGGCATTTTATTTGTAATTTTAATCAACTCGAAAATTAAAGTGTTTAAACATTATTTTGAATAGCATATTTGAACTCCTCACATTTTTCTGATTTCAAAACATATATTATATGTATTATATGGATTAATATTTGAAAAGTTATTTAAATCTGATTTGAATTTGAATTTAAATCAATTTGGAAAAAGGTTTAAATTAAAAAAAAGAAAACCATTGTACTCAGATCAACTCAGACTCAGCCGCGATGGGTGGGAGGTGGGGCTGATGTCGATTGGCAACGCGCAACGGACTTTTCTCACCGCATCCGAAGCGAGCCGCCCAGTGGACTGGCGGAAGCAGGCCCACTTGCCAGGTAAGCAGGCGGTTGCCACGCCGGCCTGACACGAGGACCGCGGGTTGAGGGCAAGGTTTTCGGGTGTCCTTTTGTAAAAACGCCACCGTGGATGACAGGTGGGACCGGCTGGACCACGGGTTGCGCGAGCAAAAAGGCAGGGGGGTATCGGCAAAAGAGCACCTCGCCGCTTGATCTTCTACGGCGTTCTGACGACGGTCGATGCCCGATCGCGTGAGGCGGCGCGCTGGTTCGATCACGCGACGCAGGGCGTGCGTCTGCGGACCGAAACCAGCGCGGATGGCTAACGGATGATGGTAGGAGGGCGACGGGCCTAGGTGAGGTTCTCGCGACGCGAGAGCAGCGCGGTGGCTGACGGCCAGCCTGCTCGATTAAAACGAACGGCAGCACTAGGCGGCGACAGCGAGCGAGAGGGTGTCGGCTAGGCAGAGGGGCTCACCGAGGAGTGGTCGGTGACGACGGATCGGTGCGGGCAACGACGGAACGGCGAGGAGGCAGAGGCTGGGGTTCTAGGGTTTCGGCGGAGTGGCGAGGATGCTGGCGGTCCTGGGGCTCCCTTCTCCGTGTCGGCGTGTCCGGGGCGAAGCAGGGGACTGCTCCTGGTCTTCCAGGCCACCTCCTCGACGCGCTCGCGGGCCGGAGCGACGGGAAGCAGGGGGTAGACGGCGGCGACTGGCGGCGAACGGCGGTAGGTGGTGGTCGCTAGGGAGGAAGAAGGAGGAGAGGAGGGCGTCTCGGGGAGATCTGGAGAGGCCATAGGAGGCGTGCGGAAGGAGGAAAAAGGAGGGAGAGTGAGGAGGCACAGCCGTGGCAGGGTAGATAAAGTGGCCTCGGGTGCCACCTTTCCCTCCTCCTCACGTGCTCGTCATGGGGAGGCTAGGAAGAGGCTGCAAGG
Organism: Avena insularis; assembly: GCA_023614405.1. NCBI lineage: Eukaryota > Viridiplantae > Streptophyta > Magnoliopsida > Poales > Poaceae > Avena > Avena insularis. Next base: position 327,348,072 of record CM042694.1, read on the forward strand.
GGGGGCCAGCAGAGGGGTGAGGCTGCTCGGCTGGTCAGCAGGTGAGAGAAAGAGAAAAGGGAGGGAAGGCCTGGGTGAGCTAGGGTTAGATGGATGGGGTGGCTCGGGTTGGGGTTCTAGGGTTGGGGTAGGGGGTGGGGCTGGGGTGGAGGAAGGGTGGCCAGGTGGGGCCTGCATGGTAGGGAGAGGGGACACCTCGGCATGGTGGGAGGAGAGGGTGAGATGATATGGGGAGATGGTTGAGTGAGGGTTAGGGTAAGGGAAGGATTAGAGAGAGGGGGAAAGGGGTAGCTCGGCAAGGTAAGGGGGTGGTTTGGTGGTTAGGGTTGACTCAAGCCCCCAAGCAAGATCATGCATGAACAGGAGGGGAGTAGGGTGGGATGTAGATATGGAGATGTGAGAGAGGCTTGATGGCCACATGGCAAGGATACACCAACAAGGTGGAAAGGTTGAGAGAGAAGAGAGAGATCAAAAGAGATAAAACACCCAAAAATCCAAGTAAAATCCAAAGAGTGGAATGGGGTGATGATTGCATGGCCCATGCATAAACATTAATGCTAGGTTTTATCTTGTGAAAACAAAATAAATATCCATAGCATTTATACATATGCATTCCAAAAATAAGGAATAAGCCAAGCTAAAAGAATTAAAAGGATGCCCCATGTGGAGTAGATGGAGATGACCATATTTGAATAACCCCAAAACAACCCATATGGAAGCTAGAAAAGGGTTCCACTCACAAGGCATGCAAAGGTGGCCATGTGGCTCTCATAAACCAATAATGTGGAAATAATATGGTGCATATATGAGAGCATGTGGAGATAGAATTGGATCCATCCCAACCCACATGAGCTAGAGGTAAAACCAAATAAGTTGCAATGCTCATATATGGTGGAATGGTGGAATGATAGGGTGATGACAAGAAAGGTGGTGGAGTTAATAAAAGATATGCCCCCAACTCAACTTGGGCATTAACAATATATCAATAACCAAATACAATATCAAGAGGCAAATACAATTAATAATGCATATGAGAGAAGAACCAAAGAAAGAGGGTTTTATATGATGCTCAAATGCAAGGTGGCATGATGACATGAGCATGATATAATTATGATGCCACAATTATATGTAGGAAGTAGCATTTAAATAGACTAGGCTAGTAGCATTGCAATTGTTAGACAATTGGGATGCTACATTGATCCATCCACATGTAGGGATTTGGACGATCATGAGTCTCAAGCTTTAAATGTTTATTAAATTCCAATAGATAAGATCCTCACAACTACAACTATCAATCACTAATTTGCATATCTTGCTATTCCCCGTGCCCTAGCTCTCAAATGTTTTCTTTCGTTGTGTATTGTCAGGTTGTCGTGTCGAGCACAAGAGACGTTGAATTACGCATACCACCTCTTAACCTCTTCTTCGCAAACATCTTATCCTTCTCGGACTTCATATTCAAATTCTTGGTCATCTTCACCATCATGGACAGTTGTGTTGACAAATTTCCTCAATGGGCAGTTGCTAGATACATGTCCCTGATCACGACATTTAAAACATTTAATCACTGGCTTTGCCCTACTCTTTCCTCCAGCTTGATTTGGGACAAGTTGTTTTGTCTTATAGGTTGCATAGTATTTTCTTCAACTCTAGGGACAAGGGCTGTCAAGAATTCAGTCCAAAACTCTCAACACAAAAGATCTATGTAAGATCTAAAACAAGAACACTTTTTACTGATATGTAGGCACGAAGTTCTTTATTTATCTTCCTTTTCGAGAAAGCACATAGAGCATTTTGCGTTTCATTTCATTGTAGTGTTTGTCACACGCCTCCTAGAAGGTTTTACAAGATTATAGTCTTTGGGATTTTAGTCATGCCATCGGTACTACATCTCTAAGACCTTTTTCTCCTACCAAGATCCACGCCACTGCCTCCTCCTTGATCTTTGCAAGTAGGGTTGGGACTGATGAACGTGCTCTATTGAAGACACAGTCGTTGTGCAGTTTCCAAATCACCCAAGGGACAAACAATGTCGTCGAGTCCAAACCCTTGTGCATGGATTTCAGTGTGTCCTATTAGGCCTTTGTCCACCAATCGAAGAGGTATGTCTCGAGAGCTAGTGGAGTACACGTCATGCACATCCAAGCCAAAATCTCATGTCATACCTGATGGGAAAAGGGGTAGCCGATGATCAAATGATTCATCGTCTCGGGAGCTTGGTCGCAAAGGAGGCATCTAGTGTGATGCTGCAGGTGCCGTCTTGCTAGCCTCTCCACTATCAAGCAACGGTCCATGTCTACGTGCCAATGGAAGAACTTGACACGGTTAGGTGCCCAAGATTTCCATATCAACTTCCAAGATGCTGAGCTGCTGGAGTCGTGGAAGGAGGCGAGGTACACATATTTTGTTGTCTACTCCCCATTCATTGTCCACTTCTAGATTAGCTTGCTAGGCTCAGCTAACAGCACCGTGGGGGTGATCAGTTGCCAAATTTGTAAGTATTGCCCAACTCGTGGATGCCAAGGACTCCATGTATGTCCTGTGCCCACTGATTCGCGGTGAGTCCATCGGCAACTGTCCATCGGCACTCCAAGTAAACCTTGCCAGTGATTCACGGTGAGTCCATCGGCACTCCATGTAAACCTTGTGTTGGCATTTGGGGAAAAAAATCATATAGGAGTGGTGTCTTTTGTGAACCGATCAACCCTAGATCCACCGATCCTCCTAGAATCTTGTCATTCGCCCATCTCCCAGGTCTGTGTTGGTAGAGGCAAAGAAAAGATCTCGCTCTATCATGGTGAGCTGCAGGTCCAGGCCGCTCCAAGCGTGGTTGGCATCAGTTCTCCTCAGCCACTACCAACGCAGGCGCAGTGTGAGATCCAAGTCATGTACTCCCAGTCCACCCAGTGATGTTGGTTTGCAGATGCAGCACCATTTGATGTGGCAACTTGCACTCTTGGCAGCCTCTATTCCTTCCCAAAGAAATCCCCTTTCGATTCTTTCCATGGCCTTCAACAATTTCTTTGCTGGTACAGGACTAGCATCTGGTGGGTCGTGATTGCACCCAACACCGATTTCACTAGTGTCAACCTGCTTGGTTTCTACATAAAACATGCTTTCCATGTTGGTGCTTGTCTGCCATCCAGTCGATTAGTGGTTGTAGCTATGCGGTAGTTGGATAGCGAGGCGTGAGAGGGATCCCAAGGTACGTGATGGGGAACTCCACGATCAGGCAGCCAAGAGGGACCAGCAGTGGCGCTACAATCTCAGTGTCGCATCGAATCAGTGTGGCGGAGCTCTTGTTAAAGTTCACGTGTAGACCGGAGACTTTCCCAAACAGTTGCAGGATAACCTTCTGTTGTCACTGACGATGGTGTGGCTAAACAAGAATCATCCACGTAGAGCGAGATGGAAGGGATTCTGCACCACTGTGTGTAGCCATTGTAGGATGCCTAGGTTGATTGTGTGCTTGATCAGCTTGCCGAGGATGTCAGCGGTGAGGACGAAGAGTTGCGACGACAGGGGATCCCCACTGACGCAGCCCACGCGGGTGCCAGATGGGTGGCCTTGGCTGGCTATTGATTAGGACCTTGGTGCTAGCAGAAGTAGACAGGATGGATAGCCATTCAAGAAATCTGTTGTCAAGGCCATGGCAGTGAGTGCTAGGTCAAGCTTGAGCAATGCGTGAGGGGCTCCGAGATGGTGCAGCATGCATGCCGACTGACACACGAGCACGAAGTTCTCATGCAAGCTCTGTCCAGCGATGAATGTGTTCTGCATGGGACTAACTAGATCAGCGAGTTTGGGAGCGAGGCGCTGTGACAGCAGCTTGGCAAAGGACTTCCCGACGAGGTGAATTAGGCTTATTGGCTTGTAATATCCTAGATGACAACCTGTAGTACCCTAGATCGGATACTACACGGAGATCGACCAGAAACTTCGACATCGCGACCCCAAACCAGAGTCTCGGCCGCAACGACACCAGAGTCTCCAGCCACCAAGAAATCTCTAGCCTACATGCACTAGAGTCTCTGGCTTACACGATGTGCACATGAGCTCTGGGTTGGGCCTTGGCCCATGTAACACCCCAATTTCTCTAGAACTTCATGTTTATGCCTAAACTACCCATGTTTAAGTAGCTAGCATATAGATTCCCCACCTCCTCCTAGAAACCCTAGATTGCGATGATGACTTAGAGAGAGGTTTGCTCCTTTTCCCCTTGTGTGTGGAACTCATATGGAGATGATTCGGGTTCTTCGCATAGCTATTCTTTCCCCTTGTGGATTCTAGTATGCATGCGCCAATCTTCACTATCAAGGTTCTAGTAGTGCCAATCTTCCATAGTGTTCTATCGGTTCATATTCGTCCTTGCTATGGTTCTATTAGATCAGGGATCGGCCAGTAAGAAGGAATAAGTTTAAATTAGAGTGATCGGTAGCTTGTATTTCGAGTTTTGGAGGATGCTTCGTTGGGGGTTTATTGTCGAGATTGATTCTACGGGTTTACTTCCCTAATTAACTCCACGTGTGCGTGTGTTCTTCATGTTCTTCGCCAAGTCCCTTGAATCCCCCTCAAAATCAACAAATTCATGAAGATCGGGCAACCTGGTGTCCACATTATATGCTATCAAGAGCCTACGTTACCATGGATTCGAATCCCTCTCCCCCCCCCACACACACACCTCTTTCCCCCTTTTTTGAGAAATTTCAAATAACAAAAAATATAGCCCAAAATTGCTTTGGATCAATCTCTCGAATAGGTGAGTTAATTGTGGTTTTGATCCATAAAAAAATTGAATTTGGACTTGGTCTTACTTTGCCTGCGTTTTTTCCTACAACTTGAAGATTGGTGCATGTGAAGACACCATAAAATGTGGTATAGTGTCAATGACGGTTTGTCACATGCTTCTTGGAAGACTGGCAATTTGATAGAGACGTTGTACATGATGGTCGCACCAATGACTATTCCTTCAAGTGGCACAAGAAGCCTACCCAATATACAAGAAGATAAGGATCCTTGTGATATGAGTGGTGAGCGAGTGAACCACCTCCAAGTGAGTGACAGCCAAAAGCCAAAGTTGAGTGAAAAACAAAGAGTGCCACATCAAATGCCACAAAAAGTGAGATGAGTGATTTGAGTATGACCCATGATAACAATTTATCATACAATCCTCTCTTTGTTGTCAATTTTGCAAGGTACTCAAGATAGGAAACCAACTCCAATGCACCTTCTACAAGATCTCCCACCACGACATAAAGAAAAGAAAGACTACAAGATTTTTGACAATAATGACCAAGGATTTGACCTTGGAGATCCAACCTCATACAAGTTCAAAGCCAAGGGCATATCTCCTACTATACATGGTGATGAGACTTTAGAGTCGAGGATGACTCTTTTTCAATAGGGGGAAATGATGCATCCCTAGCCCATCATATGGCCATCACAATGCCACCCATTGAACCAAGCCATCCAAGTCATGCTACTCCAACAAATGAACCCAAGGTGAATTCCTTCCACCAGTTGTCCTTCTTTAGTCCTCATTTGAATATAATGCTATTTGAGCCAATTATCCATCTTATGAGTAGGTACATACCCATGATCATGATGCCAAGAGAAGATGCAAAGGATGCTCAAAGAGCCAAGACTCTCAAGCAAGAAGCATGGAAGAAAAGACAGAAGAAGCAACAGCTTTGGGACCAGAGTCTCTGCCGTCCACACACCGGAGTCTCCGGCGCTGCGACATTGGAGTCACTGGCCATGCTACATCAGAATCTCCGCTCTTCTGGACTTGCGAAGCCAGTGGTGACAACCTGCAATACCCCAGATCGGAGACTAAATGGAGACCGACCAGAAACTCTGACATCACGACCCCAAACTAGAGTCTCCATCGTAATGAAACCAGAGTTTCCAGCAACCCCGAAATCTCTGGCCTATATGCACCGAAGTCTCTAGCCTGCGTTATGGTCCTGCAAGCTCTAAGTTGGGCCATGTAAGACCCCAATTCGTCCAGAACTTCCTGTTTATGCCTACTAACCCTGTTTAAGTGGCTGGCCTATATATATATATGCCCCCACCTCTGAGAAACCCTAGATTGAGATGATGAGTTAGAGAGAGCTTTGCTCCTTTCCCCCTTGTGTGTAGAACTGCTATGGAGATGATTCGGGTTCTTCGCACGGTTACTCTTTCCCTTTGTGCATTCTAGTATGTATATGTCAATCTTTGCTATCAAGGTTCTAGTAGTGTTAATCTTCCATAGTGTTCTATTGGTTGCTATTCTTCCTTGATAGGGTTCTATTGGATCGGTGGACCGACCATAAAGAAGGAATCGGTTTAAATTAGAGCGATTGTTGCCTTATCTTTCGAGTTCCGGAGGTTGCTCCATTGGACCTTTATTATCGGGATCGATTCTACGAGCTTGGTTTGCTATTTATCTCCACATGTGTGTGTGTGTTTTCTTCGCCATCTCCCTCGAATCCCCCTCAAAACCAAAGAATCCGTGAAGATCAGGCAACCCGGTGTCCGCATCATATGCCATGCTTGTGGCAGAATGTCGTGGAGCTCAAGCTCCACGTGATACTTTTTTTAGACAGAAGGCTCAAAGAGCCCGGCTTTAAATTAATAAAGCCTTTTACGGCCGAGATTACATAGTGCTGCAAAGCAGCTTATAGGCAATGATTACAACAAGCATAGAGATAAAAAGTTGGAGCCCAACTTAAGAATCAAGACCCTTGTCTAGCCCCGTGATCCGCCCGGAGAAGAAGCAAAGCCAGCGAAGAAGCACGCATGAGAAACTCGCGCCATCGTCATCCACCAGAAGGCCATGTCACCTTTCCATCTGTTTCCCCCTCCGAAGAAATCACACTGCCTTCTCGCCCCGGATCGAAGGGCGCCGCACCTGTCAGGAGGTGGATATGCTCACCCTGAGCTGGCATGGACAATGGCAGACATGTTAATAGGGAGAACTCCGAGCACTACCGCATCAAAATGATGCAACTCACAAGCCTGCCATCGCCCACACCACAGACCCCATTGTCGGACATAAATTACCACCTGAGGTCGCCAAAGAAGATGCAGTGAAAGGAGAGACAACAACACCACTGAGCACTGCCACGACTTACTTGCCTTAAAAGACCCTACTGTCGGGGAGAGGAGCACTTCCCCTCTCGCCCAGGCCGAGGGCGCCGACCCGCCGACGGTCAGAGAACTTCGGGGAAGAACCAACAGGAGTACATGGCCCGCCACAATATCGTGTTGCAAAATGAAAAGAACTGCTACAAGCTGCCCACTGCCGAGCTTGTCCACAACCACTGATGTACCAAGGTGATGCCTCCATGGAGGGAATGACGCCATAGCATCGTCGCCGCCCAATCTAGAGGATTTCGGTTTTCACCCGGGACATGTAGGGTGGGAGGGGGATTAACCTCAATATCGCCTTCACGGGGAGCCGGTGCTTGAAGTGTGTCAATGTCGTGGCTGCCACACCGGCCTAGGGTTTCCCCCGGTCAAGGGCCACCACCCTCCACCACCCCCACCAACCGCCAAAAGGGGATCCGAGGCCGAGGTGGAAGAACTAGAGGCAGCAACGGGGGAAGCATCTTTATAACTTGCGCTAGAAGCCGTCGAGGAAGACTCCACGCTGCAACCCATGTCTGTTCCCGCCTCGTTGCCCACGTAGCCAAGAAGAACATCTTACAGCACCGACATGGCCTCCCAGCCGCTGGGTTGACTATGCCCTCTCCAATAGAAGTCGGCGCCTTAGATCTCAAAGCCCCTACCTAGGACACCACCAGCAGACCACCCCACCAGAGCAAGGGGAGCTGAGAAGGTCACCGGTGCCAAGCCAGCCCCGGTCAGCACCGCAATCCTCCTCCCTTCTATTGTGCCAAAGCCGAGAAGCCAGTTCCCCGCCACCCCTTCACCAGCACCACACGCCTTTGACCGGCGGCCCTCCGGGGGTGATGAGGAGGGGAGAAGGAGGTGGGAGACGGTGGCAGCAGGGGCTAGGGTTTCTCCCCCTTGGTCGCCTGGAGCAGAGGATGCGAGGGGAGATTTTTTCATAAATTAGAGCTCCCGTAAAATCAGCACTTTGTTCTCTCCACGTGATACTCAAGGATGTCAGTGTTGGTATTGGCATGCTTGCACCATGGCCCTAGAGATAGGGTGAAGCTGGGATCCTTGAGGAAGTGGTCGCCAATGTCACGATCAAGAGATGCCTTGGAGTGGAAGATGATGAAGAAGCCTTTCGGGTGGTGAATGTGGGTTGTGAAGTCGTCATCGCAGAGCTCGAAGGAGATGATGACACGCTAAAAGTGCATGTGTGCCCCCATGTGTAGTTTTTATAATTAATGACAATCCCTATGGACTAATGTTTACATTGAGTTATACTTAAGGATATATCCATAGGAAATGCTGGAGCCATATGGTGGTCTCAAGGATGAAAGGAGAAGAAAGTGAATAAGATCAAGTGATGACCAAGATGTTCAAGGAGTGATCCAAAATATTGGTCATGAGAGAGTTGAGCCTATGGCAAGTGTCTTGAAGAACAAGAGGGAGTGATCTCATGTGTACCTTCAATACACCAACATAATAAACAAAGAGGAAATGAAGTATAAGTTCAAGATGATCCATCTCAAAGAGATCATATGCTTGAACCTTGCCATCCTTATGGTGATCATGGATATGTGAAGATATGCCTAAAAGAGAGGCTCTCCCATAGTGGAGTATGGGGAGAAAATTCCAAGTCTTCACCAACCTTGCAATCAAGAAAGGTGTTCCATCTTGAGGTGTACAAGATTTTCATCATCAAGCTCAAGTGGAATATGCGCAAGGCAAAGGTATGTTCTTGATAGGGTTTATTTCTTACCGGTTTCATGGTTTTAGTTGGGGAGACCTTTTTATAGGATAGATAACCGTACTATCAAGAGGGGCTCTCAAGTTAGTAACTTGATCCTATACTTCGGAGAGAGCTCAAACCTTGGCATACTTGGTATCATCATTTTTGGTTCTTATGTGGTTCTTATCCATGAGAGAATTTAGAGCTTGTGTTAATATCCATGAAAATCTCAAGTTAATCAAAAACGGATTTCATATGCATTCTCTATTGCGTTTTTGATGTTGGAGATTTTATCGGTTTATCTTTTATAGATAGGTTAAAAATTTCATCATTTGGTTCTATCCTCCCTTGATGGACTATGATAGTTCCCTGAATAATCTTGTAGAGCTTGTTACTATCTTCGAAATGAGCCCAAGATCATCAAAATCGGAGTCTGGATACAAAAGTTATGATCGTTTCAGTCTTGCTGCTCCTACCAGTTTTCCGAGGGGCGGATTATCCGGCCCCAACGGTCATATTTCGTTGGGGGAGGCTATAAAAATCCCCTTCTTCCCCCTTGGGCGGGTTTCTTGCATCCTCTCTGTCCTCCATTGCTACTACCTTCAAGAGCTTGCAAATACACTCAATCCCTCTCATATCTTTTGAATCTTTTGGGGGAATTTGAAAAGGGAGATCTAGATCTACAACTCCACCAACCCATCTCTCCTCTATATGAGGGGAACATCTTGGGATCTAGATCTTGGGGTTTCTTTTGTGGATTTCCTCTTGTGTTCGTCCTCCTTTATTCCCCAATAGCGTTTGTAGCTTTGGTGGAATTTGGGAGAGAAGGACTTGAGCACTTCTTGTGTTCTTGCCATTGCATTTGGTGCATTGGTTTGAATTCTCGGTGAGGATTCAATTGGGTGAAAGGTGAGATGCTTTTTAGTCTTAGGTTCTTGGAACCCTAGACGGTTTAGTTGTTTTGCGGATTTGTGGATTACTTGGTGCCTCCAATTAAGTTGTGGAGCTTTCCCAACCTTGTTTGTTGGGAGCCTCCAATTGAGTTGTGGAGAAGTGCCTCAAGCTTTATGAGAAGTTACAGATTGCCATCGACAAGTGCACCAATAGTGGAGAAGTGAATCACGCCTCTTGTGGCAAGGTTCACAGGAGGATAGGGTGAGGCCTTTTGTGGGGTGGTGGTCTTTGTAGCGCCCACCCCTTCCATGAGAGGTACCCCCTTTATGGAAGGAACTCGGTAATACATCATCGTCCCCGTGTGCCTCGGTTATCTCTATACCCGATCTTTTTACTTATGCACTTTACTTTGTGATAACCTTTGTACTTGAAGTCTTTTATCTAGCTATCACATACTTGTTGTATTTCTTAGCATAAGTTGTTGGTGCACATAGGTGAACCTTAGTTTATATAGGTTTCGTGCTTGACAAAGTAAACGCTAGTTTTGTTCCGCCTTTGTTAAGCCCATCTCGTAAAAGTTTTAAACCGCCTATTCACCCCCCCCCCCCCCGCCCCCTCTAGGTGGTATATATGTCCTTTTCAATTGGTGTTAGAGCCTGCTCTCTCATTTTAAGCTTCACCGCCTTGGCTACATCATGAAGAATTAAGACAACTTCTTCAATTATATTTTCTCAAGCAAAGTCATTTGGATTATCATATCTCTATCATATATCCATTGATCCTCCTTGCAGTCACATGTACTCAACTCATTTACATTGAAAGTTACTTGCCCCTTGTGCATATGTTGGTTTCGTACCTTGCATGTGTTTGTACATGTTGTGCTTACCACTTACTTATCTTGATTTATCAAGTTTTTTTGTATGTTGGCTTGCACACCATGTGTGTGTGTTTTGTGTTTGAGCTTATTGCATCCTTTTTACATCCTAATTGGCTCTTGTGAGAAATTAAGGGACTATCCCATTTTGGGAGAGTGGTGTTCTTTGGGAATTCCATAATCCTAAACATATGTGTACATGAGTAACACCATTTAGTATTGATATTTCAAGATTATCTAGTCTCTATGTGGTATGGCATGCTCATGAGAAATTCAAATTCTATAATGTCCATTAATGTTCTCTACTTGTATGTTATTTGCCTCTTGTGAGAATAAATGGTTTATCACATTATGGTGGAGTAGTATGCTTTGTGTATATTACAAGACATGGAAATATGTATATTTGAGGTTCTATGACATAGAATTAATATTGTAAATTATCTAACTCCTATGTGGCATGTGAGAGCAAACAACTTCCTATTTGTGTTTAATGCTTTTATTGCTCTTATTTTGGATCTTGTTTGTGATAGTTTTTCTTGGCATGTGTTACCTCATATTTGGATCTCTATATCCTACATGGAAACCATTTTCTTAAAGCTACTCTAATCATAAATGATTGTTTGACTATTTGAATATCAAGAATCTCCATCTAAGCATCATGCTTAATTCGTATATTTTGCCATATGCTTGTTCTTGTAATTATGATCTTGGATTTCTATGCAAACTACCTTGGGAAATTGATCCCTTTACCTCTTGTCATTGGACAATTGGTACTCTATATATGGTAGAATTTGTTGATCATATTTACATTGTTTATTTGTATTTACCCTCTCTTTTGCCAAAACAAAATGTTTTGTGTTGACTCCTATGTCTTCCTTGCCTCTTATGGATCTTGCTTTGACTTGAAAGCATTTAGTGCTCTATTTGATGTAGGTAGGGATGATGATCTCATGTGTGTGAATTTTGTATTCAAATACAAAATCTTAAATAATGCACTTATCATGGGGGAGTTATGTTATATTATTTAGAACACCTTTTTTGTGCTTCTTGGTTATATGGACATTGTGTTTCATGTGCTTAGAAGTTCGACCTTTTTCTTTTGGTTCTTTGTGCCATCATGAAAAATGTGGAGAGTTTACTTTGGTTTTTGTAACTTGCTCTTTTTGGAAGTTGGCTCTGTCTCATTCCTTTTTAATTATTTTGACATTTTAGAATGATATAAATCCTTGCGCATTTGTGTTTTTGTCTATCTCTTGCTATTTGACTTTTGCATAGTTCATTTGTTAAACATGTGATCTTTCACGAGTTGATTCGGTTATTTGATATAATTTGAACAACCTTTTATTGTGTCACACTTTGGTGTGCCTTCTTGGTTTACTTGGTGTTTTGTTCAAATTACATCTTTGTTTGGTTCTTGAAAGTCTTATGCATGCATTTTTACTAAATATACATATTATGGCATGCTTGCTTTCCATGATCTAATATATAGGGGAAACTCCACCAAATCCTAATTGGCTAAGATGTGCATGAAATTCAAGTTCATATAAATATGCACATATTTGTGTGGAGTCTCTCCTATGCATTGTAGTTGTCTAACTACTTTGGACCCAATAAGTTTGGGGACCATATTATACTTGAATTTTGTTTTAGGTACATTAAAGATGCATTGGATGCTTATCTCTTTCATAAGGAATAAGTATGACTCAATGATAAGTAGAGACAAGCTAGGATGATCAACGAACTTCTACCTACTTCATGACACCAATGATATCTCGATAACAAGTATCTCTTACTCATGCAAACATATCTTGCTTCCAGAGGTTGAGTCTTGACATAAATTTTCGTATTTGCAATTGTTGTGGTTCTTGCTATGGTTGTATGTCGTGTTATGGGATCTTTTGCATATTGTTGTGTTTTTAAATAAAATAGAGGAAGTGAGGATTCCACGCTGTGCATATTGTATTCAAATATAAAAATCTAATTTGTGCACGTACCTTGGGGAGCTTCCTAATTTTATTTATAGCACCACTTTGTGCCTATCATATGTTTCTTCTTGGTATTTTGTTTGCTTGCATTTTTTAGCATAAGTTGTTGGTTCATGTAGGTGAACCTTAGTTTATATAAGTTTTGTGCTTGACAAAGTAAACGCTAGTTTTATTTCACCTTTGTTAAACTCATCTCGTAAAAGTTTTAAACCACCTATTCACCTTCCCTCTAAACGGCATCTATGTCCTTTTCACATGCGAGGGCATCTGCGCCAAGCCGGTCACTGCGTCGGTGAAGGATGGTTGCTCATGGTTTGCGCGCGCGAAGAGGTCTTTGAATGGCGCCATGGTTCTGGCCGCCACGACATCCACGGTTGCTGCATCGTGCATAGGGGCTTCACGCGCCTTGCTGCATCGCGCACAGCCGCTGGTGCATTGGCACACATGTGGCTCTCCTAGCGCAATGCCCCACCGTGCGCTGGGTGGTGGCAGCGGGGATCGGCCGTCCATGTTCATCAAATTGTTTCTTGCACTACAGACTTGTGGCCGTGGAGCAGACACTTACGGCAACGCACCTTGTTGATGCAGTCACGAACGATGCGGTTGGGCTCGAGGCAACGGTAACAGAGGCATGCAGCTGCCTGCGGCGTGGCGTTCCGAGCTGCCATGGCAGGGAGGGTGGAGAAGCGCGGTGCTGCTCATAGTGGTGTTGATTCTTCCGATGGGGTTGGCAGAATCCTTCGTCATCTACGGCCGTAGAAACCATGGTGGCAGCGTTGTTCACGCGATGAACTTCCAAGCATGGGCCGATGCGAACCTTGGCCGGGACGCATCCCAAGGGAGCAACGCGAGGTGCGACGGCCATGGCATGGTGGGGGGGTGCTACACACTGCGTCATGGTAGGAACGGCGGCTAGAAGTCTCGCCCTCAGATTCGGCCCAGCAGCGCTGGCTAGCAGGGCGATGGTCGATGGCGCGGAGCTTGAGGTCGTCATGCCAGTGGGAGGAAGGGGATGGAGTTGGTGGGCTACTTGTGAGGGCTCGTCATCGGCGGGGCTGGTGGGAGGGCTAGGCAAGGCTACGAGGAGGGAGGGAGCGTGTGGGGAGCGAAGTGGATCCATCGCCATAAAAAAATTGTTTTTGGTATGAGTGCATAAACTAGTGGTCAAATTCGACCTCTATTTATAGACCTCATGATCCTTCGCTACTTCTAGTTAGAAAGTTCTAGCGAACACTACTTAAAGCTAGTAAAGAAATACAAGTAATATAACTACAACACATAACTAGAACATTCTAAAAATACTACAACACATATGACTAATGACCGATGAGTGTTGACGGTCTTCCTCCTGTGTCGTCCGCGCGGCCGGCTCCGGAGGCCCCCAAACCCTAGCCGCCGCCGACTCAAAGGGGGTTGTCCCGGCCATCGCTGCCACCGATCCCGGCGGTGGTGGCGACGCCCGGCCGTCTAAGATGGGCGGGAGGAGAGGCGCTTCCCCGGTGGACTGCCCTACGCGCGGAGGGCGGCTGGTTTGGGGGCGCGGGGGCGACGCCATGAGTGTGCGCTCGTGGCTTGGGAGGGAGCGAGGCGGCGGAGCTATGGCAAGCGCTGGCGGCCAGGAGCGACATTGAGCCGGCGACGTCTACACGGGGCATGGATCTGGATCTGTTCCAGGTTGGCCACGAGGCATGGCGGAGCTGGCATCGGGATCTCGGGGCGGCGCTCAGACCTCGCTGGTCCGGGTCGTGCAGCTGCCTAGATCTGCTCTTTGTCTGACGGCCAGTCGTTCGTTGTTCGGCTTTTGGTTGTTGAGCCTCCTCCTCGGCTGCCAGCGGGTGGCGAGCGGGCTGCCGTTCGGCTTGAATAAAGGGGGTGGTCCTCGGATCTCTCTCGCACCAAGACGAAGATCTACTTGATGACAGTCTCCATTGATATGGCTGGAGTGTCTGGTTCCGGAAGGCTCCGCCGACGAACTCCCATGGGTGCATATGCCTGGAGCTTGCTAGATCGGAAGGAATTCGGTCACGCGCACCTGTGTTTTTTTGCTGGCCGTTTAGTTTCAGTGGGAGCGCGGTGAAGCTCTGCTACCTGTTACCATCATGCGACATGTCTTTGATGATACACATGGTGAAGTCAGATGCGGAGAACGTCATGAAGGAAGAGACATGTGGGCAAGCTATGGTGGATTGAGTCTTTTACAGCGATGAGGATCTGGCTTGGATATCCGTGACTCGCAGCAGCGTCTGTTAGAGGGGGCGACATCACAGGAGGAGTTCACAGTCTTATCTTGTAGGGTGAAAACCCAAGGTCTGGCCTTCATTGGTTGTGCCTGGCAATGGACTTGCAGAAGGCATTGCTTTGCGAGCGAGGACTTTTTCCAGGGTGAAAACCTAAGATCTTTGATCGGGCGATGACAGCGCTTGTGCACTGTTTCCTTCTTGGAGGCGTCGCTTTTGGAGGGGTTGGACTTCTGGTGTTATTTTGGTGGTGGTCGTGTCGCTGCTGCTAAGGATCGGATTCCTGCAGCAGGACTTTTATTTTTTGTAATTCTTCTTTTTTTTGGATGTGTGCATCCGTACTGCCATTAGGGTATGCGTTGTTGTAGAGGCTAGGTGTAATTGGTATCGTGTGATATTAATATATGCTCATTTCCAAAAAAATGGCTAATGACCATATACCTAGAACTAGAATATAGTAGAAGTGTGAAGCTAGTACTGGATTTTACTTCTGCTTTATTTTATTTAGAATATCTAGTACTTGATTTTTACTTCTGTTTATTTTATTTTCTTAACTGTCCCTCATCAACATTGGATCTATTGTAACTAGATCGCCGATAACATAGTTAAATTCCTCAGGTTGCATGTCAGACTTGGGATGGAAGGCCAACCCAAACTGTAGCAACCCCTCTATAAATAGTTAAGAGGGATCATGATTGCTCTGGATAAGACACATCTAACAGTCTCGAGTTACTAAAAAGGCAACGGTTAAACTTCAAACGTGAATTGGGTTAATTAGCTCAAACGTGTTTATTATTACTTGCTAACGTATAAGTGGTTTCTGATTAATAAGCTGTTCCAAGCAGTATATCTCTGAGGAGTAAACTAAGGCCAAGTGCAGTGTCCTCCAGAAGCTTTTTTGTAACTTCGGTTACTGAAGGGAGTGGCATGTATGCCTAGAAGAAACCGCGAACAAGATAGACACTGAGTGTTGAAAAAGGATTGGCGACAGAGCTCGAGTACGATGAAGTAGTTGTACTTGTAGAAGCAGTCGACTACAATCAAGATGGCCAAATTTGCCACCAATCTCTCATTTCAAAAAAAAAAAATTGTCACCAACCTTAAACAGTTCCTCCAAGAAAGTTCATAGTGTCGTACTAACCTCCCATGGTTGAAGTAGGCTGCCAAGATATAGGTGCTTCATCTTGTTGAGCTAGTAGGCTCGAAAGTCGGAGCTTAAAAAAATAGCAGTTTGCACCAAGCCTTAGAAAGCAACAGGCTATCATCAAGGGATCATGGCCAGTAAGGATCAGCAACGACTTCGGACCACATCGCTACACCTTAGAAAGCAACAGGCTATCATCAAGGGACTACTGTGCATCAAACTCACCTGTTGATATGCAGGCTGGTAGATCGGTAAGCTTGGTTCAAGTATGCACGTCACGTCATAGGTCCTCAAAATTGTTAGAAATGCTGGGCAAGCAAGATATGTGAAGATCATACCAGTCTTCCTTGCACCAACATGATGCGTTTACTATTGCATTACGCTGCCCTGCGTCATACTACAGTGCGAAGTTGTCCACAACATCTGAACTTCCCAGAAAAATGAAAATAAATCAAACTACCTCAACACTTTGTGGTACTGTAAGAGAAATGCACAAATGAGTTAATGTTTTACCAAGATAACTACAGTTGCAGTTTATTTATATTACTTTGGAACACCAAGGGATTCATAGTGTAGCAGCACACCGAATTAACATGTATCGAAAACAAAATTAGAGTTATCATTTTTCGAAATACATTAAATAATTTAGAAAGTGAAAGCGGCAATTGAAGAAGTATTCAATAATAATGTCAAGAATATGCAATGGTCTCATATTTACTTGAGAATAGATTTATACTCCCTCCGTTCATAAATATAAGATGTTTTGGCAAGCCAAATTGACTTGTCAAAACGTCTTATATTTAGAAAAAGAGGAAATATATATAGAAACAATGTATACCCACCGTACTAAAGATAAGGGAAGAACCCTACGGCTTGACTCCCAAGTATACCCAATTAGTTTGTTTCCAAGTTTGTTAGCGCTTGTAATATTCTTCAGATTGGTTCAACCCTTCCTTTTCCTAAAACCCCTATGTATGAAGAGGCCCAGATGTAAACAGTACTATATTGAGGGAGATTAGGCTCCAGCCCAAGGTTCCTCAGAGATATGGGGCAAATATCTCGATGGATTTCATTGAGGCTCTTCCACGCGTACATGGAAAGACTGTCATCCTCACCGTCGTCAACCGCTTCTCAACGTACGCCCGCTTCATCCCACTGGTGCACCCTTATACGGACCAAACCGTGGCCCACACCTTCTTCACTGACATCATTCGCCTCCACTGGTTTCCTTAATCAATCATCTCCAGCGGGCATGCAGCATTCACAAGCACCTTCGGGGCTGAACTCTTCGGTCTTGCTGGAGTCCGTATTTGCATGAGTTCATCCTTCCATCCACAGTCAGACGGTCAATCCGAGGTGATCAATAAGGTAATCACTATGTACCTCTGTTGCCTGACTGGAGATCGACCAATGGAATGGGTGCGCTGGCTTCCTTGGGCTAAGTACTTCTATAACACCTACTAACAGAAAGCACTCCATGACACCCCTTTTCGCATTGTCTATGGGCGCGACCCTCCTGCCCTACGAGCTTATGAGGCCAACGATGCTCGGGTTCCAGCCATCAAGCAGCTCCTCATTGACCGAGATGCCTTCCTGCAGGATGTCCATAATGGTCTTCTCTAGGCCCAACAGTGAGATCAACACTACTACGAAAATAAAGCCGTGAGTGTCCTTTTAGGTTGGTAGTGGGTGTGGCTGCGTCTGCATCATCGTCCTGCGGCGTCCCTCACCGGGCCTGGTAGCAGAAAGCTAGCTCCTAGGTTTGAAAGGCCATTCAAGATCCTTAGCACATTGATTCAGTTGCGTATTGCCTAGAGCTGCCACAAAAATCATGCCTCCACAATGTGTTTCATGTCAGCCAGCTCAAACCTTCCAAGGATGATCCTCCGGCTGCTCCCCCACCACTGCCCAATATCCATCATGGCCATGTGACTCCAAAACTAGAACGTGTACTGAAGGCTAGCCTATGTCATGGTGTCCGTCAAGTCCTCGTCCAGTGGGTTGGTCAAGACCCTGCTCAAGCCTCCTGGGAAGATCTTGGAAACTTCAAACAGTGGTATCCTGAATGGCAGTTGGCGGAAGCCTGCTTGTGGAAAGGGGGAGTGATGTCATGTGGGGTAGGGTGTACACCTGCCGTACTAAAGATAAGGGGAAGAGCCCTAGGGCTTGACTCCCAATTATATGTAATTAGTTTGTTTCCAAATTTGTTAGCTCTTGCCAAATCCCTCAGATTGGTTCAAGCTTTCCTTTACCCAAAACCTCTATATATGATGTGGCCCAGGTGTAAATGATATCAACTATCAATAAACTATATTAAGGGAAGTTAGGCTCTAGTTTGCATAGACAAAGAAGTAAACTAAATTGTATCGAGAAAATACATAATATGATAGGAAATCTGCTTCTAAATAAGCATAGGCAATGAACATTTGCATAGGAAATCTCTTTCTGAATATGTACAATTGTGAAGATGCCACGGCCGGAATAAAAGAGATTCTTTCACCCTATTTTTAGTAGTGCGAGGACCAGCAACGAGTGATTGTTTGTACGAGCAAAGGAGCGAGCATGCTTTACCCTTAGAGTGAAGTTGACATTCACAGGTCTTGTGGGAACTCCTTCAGTTTAGGTAGCCATAGTCACTCATTCCATAGATTCCTTGATCGAAACTGTGAGATTGGCTCGATCACAAACTATCAAGAAGAAAGGTCAAGATTCACTTTTGTCAGGCAAAGAACTCTCTTGAGGAAATGACTTCTCTCACTGAAGACGAAGCAGCAACCATTCTAGATGAAAGGACACAAGCCTAAAACTAGAGTGCGGATCTATTTATCTGGAATTCCTATCTTCAACTTCTCCAATTCTGCTACAGCAGCAGAATTTTGCATATGCAAAACAAGTTATTTAAGGAAAATAGGCAAATGCGCACATCATAGAAAATGGTAAGTTTTACAAGAGTTGCAAGAAAAAATATACACGAGTTGCAACCCTGTTAGGGGATCAAAGACACTAAGAGCTTACATACAATGTCAAAATAGTACACAACTAGTGGCTCCTATTCCCCATCTGCCTAGCCAACTCCAGCGGCAAAAACTGGTCTAACTACCAGGTAGACCCGTTAGGCCTGCTTCGATGATAGTCTGTTTAGATTCCCACACGCAATTGTCAACGGCATAATTCTAGCATGCATAACGAAATGACGGAATATTTCTGGACCCGATGGTCGTGTGTTTTGACGGGGGTATTGGACTGGGAACGGGCCATCTAGGAAATCGTAACGACAAACCAAGCGCGACTTTACGATCAGCTCCGGAAATTATGCACGACAGATTTCACGCATGTTTTGCGCCCTAAAATGACAAACCAAGTGCAGCATTAAGGTGCTCTTGCATGCTCAAAGGCTAGCCCTCTCCGATGGATGCCCTTTGAGACCAGAAATGCGGCATCTAGTGCTTGCGGCTGCCAGTTCTGAAATGAAGATTGGTTTCTTTCTTTCCCAATATTCCATGTTTAGGACACAATAGACACTATAAGTCTGTAACAAGTTAGTCTGCACACTTCTAGTTAAAGATTACTTTGACACATATTCACCTGTTGCTAGACTGACCACCATTCGAGTACTACTTTCTCTAGCTGCCTCTTATGGTGTTCTAGTTCATCAAATGGATGTAAAGACAACTTTCCTTTATGGAGAGTTGGAACATGACATGGATCAGCTAGATGGGTTTGTGATAAAAGGTAAAGCGACAAAGGTGTTGATGGGGATATGCCGAAGGGGGTATGCCCAGAAGGACGTCCCGAATGGGACGAAGGGCCTGCGAGTGCGTCCGAAAGACGGCGACTGGACTATGAAGGAAGGAAAGGCCTAGCGACTAGCGACTGGAGGCCCAGAAGCGTAACAGAAGCCCAGTCGGCTTAGGTCAAAACCTCCGGATCCTTATCTTGTTCGGGGATAACTTGTAAACCCTAGCGAGGTGCCTCATATATAAACCTCCCTAGGGTATCCTAGAGACTTACGTTCCATCATACACCCCCTCGAGAGACTCGCTGCCTAGCCTCCGAGTTCGCCACCCCTGTAACTCGCTCTCCAATAATCTAATCTAGCAGGAGTAGGTCTTACCCTCCGAGGGGCCGAACCTGGGTAAACCCATGTGCATCCGCCCCCATCTCGCACCGCAGATGGCCGCCAACTCTTCCTCACGAAACACTTAATCGCTGCCAGTGGCAGCGACTGTCGTGGCCATTTCCACAACAGTGGCGCCCACCGTGGGGCATAGCGAGACTGGCATGAGTTCTGCGGCGAGACCCTACTCGCCGATCGATCGGCCGCTCGCCACCGGTCGCATGATCGCCATCGGTGGGATCTTACAGATCCTGCCCAGTAGCTACATCCCGACGTCACGTCCGGTCACTCATGGCGCGGTGATGCCGGTCGGCTCCATCAACCTCTTCGTCGGCTTCACCGGCGCAATCGACCCAGCTGCAACGATGATCGTCGGTGGATCGCCGCCACACCGCGATCTGCTTTCGGAGGAGTGGGTCCGCTCCATTAGGAGCCTCGTCACCGAGTACGACTCGGCCGCCAGCGACGCGGTCGAGACCAACGCCGCCACCAACGACGACGCCCACTCCGTGACCCCTGCATCGGTCGACGGATCCATCACCGCCGCATCACGGGAGGACTCCATCACGCGAGTCTCCAACCCCGAGGACTTCGAGGACCCCTCCATCCTGGGGATCTTCGACTCCGATTCCGGCTCGGAGTCCCCCGAGGATTTTCGCGCCAGATCCAATCGCTTCAACGCGATCTACATGGCGGGCAGCACGCCCGCCCCGCCAGATCTGTTCACCATGCCGATCCTGCCGACTGCGACGGCCACGGAGGTGGAGCAAGCCTGCTTGCGGCTCGCGGAGGCGCAACGCAACGAACTCGCTGAGCGTGAGAAATACCGCCTCGAACGAGAGACGGCGCGGGAGCTGTCGCTCTATCACCAGCGCCGCATCAGGACCCGCCTGAACTCCAACGTCCAGGGCCGCGTCCTAAACTTCAACGAAGAAAGCGATCCCGCGCGTGCCGCCGAGCGCGAATACTGTGAGAACGCGCCACCGGATGGAAGCAACCCCGTGAGACCACCACCTAGCGCACTGGCAACTAGGGCCCCTCCACCACCCATGGGCCGCACGCCCCCGTCGGACCAACCGCGGATCATCATCTCGCCTCAAGCCCGTGACGCCAACGGGCTACCATTATACTCCACCCCGATGGATAATGTCGTCATGGCCGACGCCGCGATCGCCAACCTCGATGTCCAAAGCGACGGCGCGCTACAGATCCAGTACGCCAAGGCCCTACTCGTCAGGGCCGTCGAGCAACAAGCCGCGGGAGTCGACCCGCGGGGGCGGATGTACTCCGCCATCGCAAGCGGCGGCATCAAGCGGCCACCCCACCGTGGCCAACGCATTAGTTTGCCCACCACCCCAGCCCCTGGTGAACCAACCACGGGCCGCCAATCCCTCGCTGTCAACCAACGAGCCACGACCGGCGAACAACACGGTCGCCGCCAACGGGCAGCCCCTCGATGCCCGAACGAACATCATCAACAACCAGGCGTGGCGGTTGCGCCAGCCCAACGACCTGCGGCACACCCTCACCAACCATGGCGACCCAGAACCAAGAGGCTCGCTCAGTCGAGTTGGGCCGCAATGCTTCGGACCAATGATTCGCGAGGAAAAATACCCCGCCAACTTCAAGGCCCCCAAGGAGATCGAGAAGTACGACCTGACGTACGACCCCGCTGTCTGGCTAGACACATACCTCAGGGCAATGGGAATTGCAGGCCACACCGACCTGCTCGCCGCTCGCTACCTCCCCCTGATGATGGAAGGTGCGACCCGGCAGTGGATCAACACGCTCCTTGCCGACAGCATCGAATCCTAGGAAGAAATGCGGGACTCCTTCGTCAGGCACTTCGAGGGCTCCTACACCCGCACCACCACCATAGAGGACCTGGAGTGATGCATCCAGGGACAACGCGAGTCGACTCTCTGCTGGATCCAGAGATGGCAAGAGCTGTGGATAAACGCCTCCGGCATCCACCCGGACACGGCGATACACTGTTTCAAGAACGCGTGCCGGTATGAACCCCTGGTCGCCAAGATCAAGAGGGTCTACCGGACGCTCGACAACATCCCCGACCTTCTCGAGATCGCCAAGCGCTATGCGGAGGAGGACCCCAACCAAGACTCCGACGATGAGTCTGGAGGAAGACGCCGCACTAGCATCCACGATAGCGGGCGCCTATGCGACATGCGCTACAGCAACACCCGCATCACCGGCAAGCGCTGCACGGACGGGCGAGTCGACTTCGTCGCCAACACCGGCTACGGCCAGCGCGACCCCAAGAACTACCACCGTGACAGAGGAAACTACCGCGACAGCGGGAACTACCGCACCAACAATGCGACGAGGCCGAAGTTCGACCTCGCCGCCCTGCTCAATCAGCCATGCATCTACCATAGCAGGGAGAGAAAACCCGCCACCCACACCACCGCCGATTACCACTCTCTCAAAGAGATTGAGAAGGCGAGACGAGCAAGGGAGGACCCAAACAACAACCCACCTCGGCACAACAGGAACGGCGGCAGCTTCGGCACCACCGTCGGCTCGCTACACACCTTCACCGGACTCGGCACCAAGCGAGAGAAGAAGGTGCTCGCCCGCGCGGTCGCCGTCAATGCAGTGACACAGGTCGACATCCCTCGCTTCCTAAACTGGTCCAATCAGAGCATCACCTGGAGTCGCCAGGACCATGCGCCAAGGATCGAATACCCAGGGCGAGTCGCCCTGGTAGTCAGGCCCAAGGTGGCTGACTAATGGATGCCCAAGACACTAATGGACGGTGGGAGCTCCATCAACATCTTGTACCTCGACACATTCAAAAGGCTCCAGCTCCTAGAAGCAGCTATTGAGCCAACTCTGACAACCTTCCATGGCATCGTCCCTGGTCGGAAGGCGTACCCGATCAGGAAAGTGACGCTGCCAGTCACCTTCGGCACTCTAGCAAACTACCGCACGGAAAGAATCGTGTTCGAGCTGGTGAACTTCCGCAGCCCCTACCACTGAAGCCTGGGCCGCCAGTCATTCGCAAAGTTCATGGCGTCCCCACACTATGCCTACAACATGATGAAGCTCCCCAGGCCAAGCGGCATCATCACCGTCCACGGCGACCCCCACATGGCCGTGGAATGCAAGGACAAAGGCACTGAGCTCGCCGACGCCGTCATCGCCACGAAAACCGACCACGCGGAGGAGCTCGCGAAATACACGGGCAACATCAAAAAGGATGACCCCACCATCCTGAAGAAACCAACTATCGCGAACTCCAGGTTCGAGGCAACCACGCACACCCGCACCGTCGAGCTCGTCCTAGGCGACTCCAGCCAGACAGTCACCATTGGGGCGCACATGAGCCCCGCATAGGAAAGCGCACTCATCGGGTTCCTCCATGAGAACCACGACATCTTCGCATGGAAGCCATCTGACATGACAGGTGTCCCGAGGGAACTCGCTGAGCACAAACTAAACGCTGACCCGAAAGTGCGACCAGTAAAGCAGTCGCTATGGCCCTTCAATGAAGAGCGCCGTCGAGCAATCACCGAAGAAGTTTAGCGCCTGCTAGTCGTGGGCTTCATCCGGCCAATCAAGTACTCCAAGTGGCTGGAAAACCCAGTCCTGGTTCTAAAAAGAACAACACATGGAGAATGTGCATCGACTACACCAACCTCAACAGCGCCTGCCTGAAGGAGGAGTGTCTAGCGAGCCAAATTGGCCGCAACATTCACGTCTACATCGACGACGTGGTGGTAAAATCCACCCGCCAGGATGACCTGCTCGCCGACCTAGCCGAAACCTTCGCAAACTTGTGGAGGTACAACATCAAGCTGAACCCCGGAAAATGCACCTTCGGTGTCCCCACCGGACAACTCCTGGGTTATGTAGTCTCCAAGCGAGGCATCAAAGCCAACCCCACCAAGATCGACACCATCGCGCGACTCGGGAAACCTGAGTGCCTGCGCGACGTCTAGAAGTTGGCAGGGCAAGTCGCGGCCCTCAGTCGCTTCATCCCCCGACTAGGCGAGAAGGCAATGCCCCTCTACCGCCTGATGCGCAAGAACCACATGTTCCAATGGGTTGCGGAGGCCGACGACGCACTCAAAGCGCTCAAAGAAGTGCTACTCGTGGCACCACTACTCGCCGCACCACTCGACAAAGAGCCAATGCTCGTTTACGTCGCGGCCTCTACTCGAGTCGTCAGCGCCGCGATGGTCGTCGAACGACCGGAAGAGGGCAAGGAGCGCCCCATACAGCGCCCCGTCTACTACATCAGCGAAGTCCTAACGGACTCACGATACCGCTACCTGCAATACCAAAAACTGGTGTACGCAGTATTCTGAGCACAGCGGCGACTCCCACACTACTTCCAGGAGCAACCAATCACGGTGGTCTCCTTCGCGCCCCTGCAGGACATCATACGCAATCGTGAGGTGACCGGGCGAGTCGCCAAGTGGGCCGTCGAAATCGGCGTCCACAACATCAAATACGAGCCCCGCAAAGCGATCAAGTTACAAGCGATGGCTGATTTCCTTGCAGACTGGGAAGAAGCACAGCAGCCAGAGAAGCTCCCGTACCTCCACTACTGGTCGCTCCATTTCGACGGCTCCAAGAACGCCGACGGCGCAGGGGCTAGGGTCATCCTGACCTTCCCAAAGGAGACAAGCTCGGCTACGTGCTCCACCTCAACTTCAAGCCCTGCACCAACAACATGGCAGAATATGAGGCCCTCCTCCACTGCATGAGAGCCGCTAAGGAGATGAACGTCAACCGCCTACGATGCTATGGCGACTCCGACCTAGTCGCCGTCCAAGTTGCCGGGACGTGCGATGTCGTCTCCCCAACAATGATCGCGTACCGCCAAGCTGTCGACCAGTTCGGGGACACTTCGACGGCTACTCCATCGAATGGATCGATATGCGCAAAAACAAGGAAGCAGACGCCCTCTCCCGCATCGGATCGACCCGACAAGCGCCACCAGTAGGCGTCTTCCTCGACATCATCCACAAACCATCGGTCAGTCCACCAAACGAGATCGACGTCAGGATCCCACTGCAACCAGAATCGGCCTTAGTCGCCATGGTCGTGGAACCTAGCGACTGGACAGCACCATACGTCGCCTTCCTGGAACACAAACTCCTACCGAGCAATGAGACAGAGACGCGAATGATCGTGCGCCGCTGCAAATCCTTCGTCATCATCAACGGCGAGCTCCACAAGCGCAGCGTGACCGGCGTGTTCCAGCGCTACGTACAGCCAGAAGAAGGCCGCAAGATCCTCCAGGACATTCACGCCGGCGATTGCGGCCATCACACCGGCGCCAAGTCTCTAGTCGCCAAGGCCATGTGGCACGGTTTCTACTGGCTCACCGCACACGCCGACGCCACCAACATCGTCCAACGATGCGTCGGGTGCTAGAAGTACGCCAACCAGATGCACCTCCCTGGCTCGGCACTCAAGACCATCCCCATCACGTGGCCATTCGCCGTATGGGGCATGGACATGGTAGGCCCATTCAAGAAGGCCCCGTCTGGCTTCACTCACCTCCTGGTCGCAGTCGACAAATTCACCAAATGGGTCGAGGCCAAGCCGATAAAAAAGTGCGATGGCAAGATGGCCACCAAGTTCCTACGCGAACTCATCTACCGGTACGACTACCCGCACAACATTATAACAGACAACGGCACCAACTTTGCCAAGGGGGCCATGGAAGAATTCTGTGAAGAACATGGCATCCGACTCGACCTCGCATCAGTCGCTCACCCAGAGTCAAATGGCCAAGCAGAACGCGCCAACCAGAGCGTCCTCCATGTGCTCAAGCCATGACTCCAGGTGCCCCTCGAGCGCACCCCAGGATGCTTGGTCGACGAGCTACCCTCTGTGATATGGGGGATTCGCACCTTCTTCAACCGCTCAACCGGGTTCACGCCCTTCTTCATGGTGTATGGCGCCGAGGCTGTAATGCCAACCGACCTAGAGCATGACTCACCTCGAGTCGCCAACTACGTCGAGGCAGCCAACGAGCTTGCCCGCCAAAACAGCATCGATCAACTCGACGAGGCATGCAACCTGGCTTGCTCCTGCACCACCATATACCAGCAAGGACTCCGCCGCTACCACAGCCGCCGAGTGCGAACTCGCACCTTCCAGGAAGGCGACCTGGTCCTGCGACTGGCCCAAGACAAGAAGGGCATGCACAAACTCTCCCCTCCATAGGAGGGGCCATTCGCCATAGGCCGAGTCCTCGGTAATGATGCCTACTACCTCATTGACATATGGGGTGATGGCCAACTGGAGGTCGGGAGGCCATGGAATGTAAACCTCCTCAGAAAGTTCTATACTTAGAACCTCACACTGTACTCCATCGGAATATATAATGAAATTCATCCGGATCGCACAAATTGTGTCCACTCGCCATATTCTTGTGCCACTCGCACTCGTACATACTAGCAATACGCTACTTACGGAAGTCAACCTCTGGTCGAGCAACCGGCACGGCTAAGTAGTGTGGTACAAGGGCACCGGAAAAATTTGGGCCTTGGGTCGTCCATGAAAAACGCCAACCCGGAGCCGCCATTGGAGTCGCCTAGCCCGACTGGCCCTCCGGACCAAGACAACCGGTACACGCTTTTCACAGCGACCTGTCCCTCCCAGTCTCGTGCAAAGCGACTCGAACGGTTAAGTACCACGCACGGGTACTCCGCAAAACGGAAGCCACCACGCGGCTCGGGAACACACCAAGTAAGAGAGCTGCCTAGGACTCGCCAAGCGACTGGCTCTCCGGGCCAGGGGAGGAGACGCGTTACAAACAACGAACTCACAACCTGCAACAGGAGCATGACCAATATGGTCAGGCACCATGCTCGGGGACTCGCTTATAAGTCAGTCCTACTCACGCCCGGGGACTCGCCACTCAGAAGACGCGAGGGATAAAAGCAATGCATAAACAAAACAATACACAAAAGTATACAATCGAGTTATACCCCATTAAAGGGCGGACGCGCTCGGGGACTCGCTCAATCAAAACAATGCATAAACAAAACACACCACACATTCCTAGTCGCAATACGAGTCGATCGACTCCCCTTGGCACATATTACAAAAATATCTTATAGCATTCGCCACTTGGCATACATCACAACTTGGACAATTATATTGTTTACTCCACAGGCCCTAACGAAGAAGCAGCGTCACCCCCCTTGACGCGAATAAAAGGCTATCATGGGTTCGTCGGGTATGTCGTCAGTGACTTCGACAACAACGACCGAAAGGGCTGCTCCGACTTCATGTCACGATGCTCCGGCTCAGGGTCGCCAGGCACCAACACCGTCTCCTGGTACGGCAGTAGATCCCCCATCGCCAGACCCGATCAGTGTAAGGGGCGGCCTTCACGGTCAGCTTCAGCACCTCTGACATCTCCACCGTGTCGGTCGCCGATGGATAGCCACTTGTCACATCGTCAAGGTCGAAGTCGTCGGGGAAGTGGGCGAGACCCAAGCTTAACGCTGTGGTGGCCCCGCGCCAGAACGCTGAGCGCGTCATCCACTCCACAATGGCAGGCACCTCCTCCAGATAGCGCCACACCTCCGTAAGCCCCCAGGAATGACTTCGGTGGGGGACATGCCCTGAAGAGCCGCTTGGACGCACAACGCCGAGGTTATGGCCGCGTTCACCACGGCAGTCACGCACTGCGAGGCATTGTAAGTTTGCACCACCAGGTCACTTTGGCCTACCACAGCTGCAAAGTCAGGTGTCAGTGAAACTATGAAACCCCCAAATTGGGGACTCGACAATCGGGTTAGGCGAAGACAGAGACTCACCAAGGAGTTTGTGGCAGTTCTCCTTGACGTGCTTCTCCAAGGCGGTTTGCTCGTTGTGCAGCCCCACGATGATGGAATTCGTGGCTTTGTGTTCTTCCCCAGCCGCAGCAACGATAGCCTTCGCTCGCTCCTCCGAAGAAATTGAGGCTGCTTTCGCCTCCTCCGAGTCCTTGACCAGGAGGCTATTTGTCCATTCACCGCGTCCAGCTCGGCGACTGGAACATACCCCTCACGGGCCTTGGAGATCTTAGCCAGGAAACCATCTGCAGGAGAAGCCATCAGCGTACTGTACACGACTAGCTCACACCCGAAAGAGCAGAATAAAGACAAACAAATACTCACCAATAGTTTCCTGAAGCCGCTAGTTCGCCTCTTGTGCTTCACGCAAGTCACGCTCCAAGCGCTCTTTTGCGGCCTGCCGATCGGTCGACTCCCTTTGCAATCCCTGCAAACAAACAACTCGCCTCAGCATTTGACAAAATAAAACTCAGTTCCCAGCCGCTGAAATTCAGCGACCAGGAACTCGGGGACTGGAGAAGGAGAAAAGAAACTAAATTCCTAGCCGCCGAAATTCAGCGACTAGGAATTCGGGGACTGGAGAAGGAGAAAAGAAACTAAATTCCTAGCCGCCGAAATTCAGCGACTAGGAATTCGGGGACTGGAGAGGAGCAAGAGGTTCAGTTCCCAGCCGCTGAAATTCAGCGACCAGGAACTCGGGGACTGGACATACCTGAATAGCAGCGCCGAGCATCCTATGAAGTTCTTGGCGTCAGTCGACGGGATCGTGAAGGAAGTGCACCCGCGACGGGACCCAATGTCCGCATCCACGATCTCTGGACTCTGCGGAGACTGCATGTCCGCCACACCTGGAAACCCCCTCGCCATGAAACGCGGGAACATCGTCGACGCTCTCGCGGGGGCACTGGTTGTCGGGACCGGCGCTTCCGGCATAGACGCAACCAAGACTTGTTCCGATCGCGTCGCCACCACCTCTTCGGCAACTGGTGTAGCATCTGGCTCCACGGCGCTGTCCTTGGCCGCAGCATCGACGGCACCCCCCTTCTGCTTCTTCGCGACTTCGGCGGTCGCCACGTCTCCGGTGGCCTTTCTCTTCTTGGGGAGATCGCCCTCTCCCGTGGGGATGGCCGGTGGAATCTTAGCCGCCGAAGGACGACCAATCTTCTTGGCCCCCGACCTACACGAGTTCCCACAATCAATATAATGACAATACCAAAAAAGCAAGGCAAATCGGGACGAGGGAGCAGTATTTACTTAGCGACTGGGAGGACGCGAAGCCCGGTGCTGATGTGGGAGGGCTTGTCCAATTCGGGACCCAACTTGCGGGTGAGCCCCCTCTCGAAGACGTCTGAAGCCCACGAAACCGCGGGCTTCCTTGATGATGAAGTTGTAGTCGCCGGGATCCCCGGCTCCGACGCGGCCACCCTTGACGGCTGTGGCGACTTGGACGTCATCGCCCCAGCTGCTTCTTGGCTTGGAACCCCCGAGGCCGTCGGCGCAATCGCCGCCAGGGGAACCTCTACCACTACCTCCGTGTCCTCGCCCTCCAACCCCTTCGTCGGGACTACATCCGTTGGAGCCTTGTGTGAGTCTTCGGGAGAACCTTCATCATCGGAGTTGTCATCCGACTCGAACACCAGCACCGACTTGGATGGTGACGTGGGCCTTTTCGCTGGCGACTTGGGCCTGCGTGCGGGCTTCGACGGTGTAGCAATACGCCGAGACGTGTGCTCCTGTGCGACCTCGTCGCCTCCGTCATGCTCGTCCAGGCTGCGGCTCGCCTCGACTTCACGTTGTTTCTACATGCGGGTCTTGCGAGCCATAGGCGCTGGGGGAGGAACCTCTTCCTCCTCCCCGTCACTGTCGGAAGGGTACCCCTCGGAGTCTTCCTCCAATTCCTAGGGAACCTCCTCATCGAGCGGAGGGAGCCAGCCCTCCAACACCTAAAAAAGCTGAGAACCACTACGAGTAAAACACCAAACGAGGAGACTGAAAATTGAAACACGGACATAGCGATTGGGAAGAGAACTTACTGTGGGGGTTAGATTCTTCACAAGAGTGTATGGGGCGACCCCGACCGCCACGTTGGTGAACTCCGCGTCGGTGATCTTCAAGGCGGCCTTGTAGTCCTTGACCTCCCATGATTCCTTGCTGGTTCGGGATGGGTCATGCTTCCCGCTGTATTCATACATCCAGTGCGGCCGAGCCGCCAGCGGAACCAGGCGCCGCCCGAGCCAGCAGTTGTAGAGGTTGATCGGAATCAACCCCTGGACCTTCAGCTTCTGGATCTGATCCATCATCTCCACGACGGCCATCCGCTGGTCTTCGGGAAGATTCTTTGGCGCCAACCGACGGGGCTCGCTCCTCTCGGCGATGAACTCGGGAAGAGCCACCTCGCCGGAGGGAGTGGCTTCCTTGACGTAGAACCAGCTCTTCTTCCACTCGCTGGCGGCCTTCTTCGACAGGAGGAGCTTGATGAAATTGGCCTTTGGCTTCAGTTGAAATGTGACTCCACCTGCGGCTAGCATCAAGCCGCTGGACGCCTCGCGCCCGATGCGGCGGAAAAAGAGTGAGGTGGGGAATCCCAGACCTTGATGTCTACGCACTTATATTCTTGTAGACAGTTGTTGGGCATCCAAGTGCAGAGGTTTGTAGAACAGTAGCAAGTTTTCCCTTAAGTGGATCACCCAAGGTTTATCGAACTCAGGGAGGAAGTGGTCAAAGTTATTCCCTCTCAAGCAACCCTGCAATCAAGATACAAGAAGTCTCTTGTGTCCCCAACACACCCAATACACTTGTCAGGTGTATAGGTGCACTAGTTCGGCGAAGAGATAGTGAAATACGAGTGGTAGGGATAATTATAAGTGGTAACGGTGATAGAAAACAGCTTGATGGTGTGGAAAAGACTAAAGTAAAACTGAAATAAAGATGGGAGCAAGCAAACATGTAACAGATCCAGTTGCAAACGGTGTTTCAGTGCTTAGAAACAAGGCCTAGGGATCATACTTTCACTAGTGAACACTCTCATATAAATATATTCTCTTTATGATACTACTCTTATCTACTCTCTGGTTGGACACTCTAATCGATGGTAGGGCTATAACAGCACACCTCAAAGTAAGCCTTTCCCGTCTAGATAACCCCACACTGTCACCTTGAGCTCTAGATAGGTCCAACAAACACCACAATTTCATAAAGACATCCAACTCCAAATATAACTCATAACAAGTATTTGTAATCTCTAGCCTAAGTTCCACCATGGTGTGCACGCTGTCACTTTCACACACATGGGGAGAGCAGAGATCTATTAAAGCACTTGAGTAGCAAGGTAGATCTATAGATTACAAGCTCATGATCTCAATATGATCACGCATAGAGAGAGAGAGATGAACACATAGCTACCGGTAGAACCCTTAGCCTCGAGAGAGAACTACTCCCTCCTCATCATGGGAATTAGCAATGGTGATGGAGATGGCAGGGGAGATCCATGGAGATGGCTCCGAGGGCACTTCCCGTCAGGTGCCGAACAGAACTTCGTCCCTCGAATCTCCCTTCATTGGCGGTGTGCTTGGAACTTTTTGTGGATTTCTGATGGACTATCTAGGGTTTATGCATCTGGAGGCTTCTTATAGGCGAAGAGGCAAGGTCGGTGGAGTGCCAGGGGGCCCACACCACTTGGTGGCGCGGCCAGGGCTAGCCCACGCCACCATATGGTGTGGCTAGGCCATGGCCCTCCTCCGTCTCTGCTTCTGGCTCCGTGAGTCTTCCGGTAAAATATGAACTTTGGCTTTTGTCCCGTCCAATTCCGAGAATATTGATTTTCTGACTTTCCTGGAACCAAAAACAGCAGAAAACAGGCAACTAGCACTGTGGCTCTTGTTAATAGGTTAGTCCAAGAAATCATATGAAAAGTACTCCAAAGTTGGAACAAAACACAAGAAAGTGGATAAAACCAAGCATGGAACATCAAAAATTATAGATACATTTGCAATGTATCAGACCCCTCTCAAGATGATTGGGAAAGCAGATGAACTCGCCGGGTCGCGGTTTTGGCTCGGTCTCGGAGGAGGGGGGAACCCGCCAGTTCCCCTTGCGGAGCACTCCGGCGTCCTCGATAGATTTAAGCTGGGTCGTGGTACACTTGGATTTTCCCCATGAGCCTTTGGGAGGCGCCATCGGATAGGATGTGGAATCGCACGATGCGGAGAGGACAAGTCGGAAGGACGTAGGCAGGTAGATTGGAGGCAGGAAGAACGAATGAGGAAGAATGAAGGATGCGAAGAAGGTTTGCAGAGCTGAACTATCACTCCCCTTATATGGGAAACGCCACCCGCCAGAATCGGGATAGCCGTTACTCATGGTAATTGCGCCGAAGTTACCGTTGGAAATTCCAACATATAGTTTGACTAGATTTGATGGTCCAACTCCTTTATTTCACCCGCTACCGGCCAGTCTTTCCGATTCGCTAAGACGACGACTTGGCGGCAATAACATTCATTGAGACGGCGAATGGAAACATGGGGAAATTCTCCTTGACTCTAATGGAGTCCATCGCCAACTCGACTGGACGCCCAAATTGGGCTCGCCTACTCTGAACGCCAAAAGGACGCCTGCGCCTGCATCAACGATGGCCTCGGGGACTACTGATGGGGATATGCCGAAGGGGGTATACCCAGAAGGACGTTCTGAATGGGACGAAGGGCCTGCGAGTGCGTTCGAAAGACGGCGACTGGACTACGAAGGAAGGAAAGGCCCAGCGACTGGCGACTGGAGGCCCAGAAGCATAACAGAAGCCCAGTCGGATTAGGTCAAAACCTCCGGATCCTTATCTTGTTCGGGGATAACTTGTAAACCCTAGCGAGGTGCCTCATATATAAACCTCCCTAGGGTATCCTAGAGACTTACGTTCCATCATACACCCCCTCGAGCGACTCGCTGCCTAGCCACCGAGCTAGCCACCCCTGTAACTCACTCTCCAATAATCTAATCTAGCAGGAGTAGGTCTTTACCCTCCGGGGGGCAAACCTGGGTAAACCCATGTGCATCCACTCCCATCTCGCACCGCAGATGGCCGCCAACTCTTCCTCATGAAACACTCAATCGCTGCCAGTGGCAGCGACTGCCGTGGCCATTTCCACGACAGGTGTGCAAGTTATTAAAATCTTGATATGGCCTGAAACAAGCACCTAAGCAATGGCATGAGAAGTTTGATAGAACTCTATTTTCTGTTATCTTTGTCACTAATGAGGTTGATAGGTGTGTTTACTATCACCATGGAAGGCGATAGTGTTATATTATGTTTGTACATGGATGACATTCTGATCTTTGGTACATACATAGAAGTGATAAATGAAGTCAACTCCTTCCTATCAAAGAGTTTTGATATAAAAGATCTGGGAGATGCTGATGTGATTCTGAACATCAAGCTTATTAAGAATGAGAATAAGATTACTTTAATGCAATCTCATTATGTTGAGAAGGTCTTGAGCCGATTTGGCTTTACTGATAGCAAGACTTCGCCAACACCTTATGATCCCAGTTTGATATTACGAAAGAATGAGAAGAAACCAACTTATCGGTTGAAATATTCACAAATTGTTGGTTCTCTCATGTACTTGGCAAGCTCTACCAGACCTGATATCTCTGTTGATGTGATAAAGTTTAGTAGGTTCATGTCTAACACACGTATTGATCATTGGCATGCACTTGAAAGGGTCATGCGCTATTTATGTGGTACAATGATCTATTGGATTCACTATTCAGGACACCCTGCTTTGCTTGAAGGATATAGTGATTCGAACTGGATCTCTGAGGTTGATGAGTTCTATGCCACGAGCGGGTATGTGTTTACCCTTGGAGGTGGTGCCATATCATGGAGGTCATGTAGATAGATCATATTGACGAGGTCAACCTCGAAGCAGAACTTACTATTTTAGATACAACCACTGTTGAGTCAGAATGGCTGCGTGAGCTCTTGGTGGACTTGCCTATGATTGAAAAAACTATGCCGGCAATCCTTTTAATTTGTGACAACCAAACTATGATTGTCAAAGTAAACAATTCTAAGGATAACGCGAAGTCATCAAGATACGTAAAGAGACGTTTGAAATCTGTCAGGAAATTGAGAAACTCCCGAGTAATAACTGTTATGTATATTCAAACAGACAAAATCATTGTAGATCCCTTTACAAAGATACTATCATGAAATGTGATAGAAAGTGCATCGAGGAAGATGGGGTTGAGACCCATGGATGTAACACCATAGTGGTAACACAACCTATGTATCGGATATTCCGTGAATTAGGATCTAGAAAGAACAAACTAGTGGTTTGACTAAGCAGAGTATTTTGTAACCCTCTCTATGTGAAGATGTATAACTCTCATTATCTGTAAGGCAGGTTGGCAACATGTCTTAATGTTTTTTTGTTGTCTATACTAGAAAAGTTGCCATACTACAGGGCATTTTGAAAGAACACAATATGAGCTCAACCATAAACTTTGTAGTCTATGAGATTTTGGTGGTCTCTAGTAAACTAATAAAGCGACTAGGAAGTATGACACATATGTTCCAACCCACGGGGCAGGCTACTAGCAGCCAGGTATAGTTATGATTTTCAGCGAAATCTATTGGCATCAAACTTACAATTTAAGGTTCGTCCATGTAGCTCAAGATTTCAAGCGAAAGTTCAACCAAAATCTAAGTTTGGTAAAATTGGTAGCATAGCATACTTTTCTTTATGGTTGGTTTGTTGCCAAAAAATTGGTTGCCAATGGATTTACCTCGCACCCCTCTCACAGATTTTTGTGAAATATATGTCAAAGTGTGTGATGAGGGTAACCTCGGCAAAGCCCATGGTGATGGACTTGGGGTTTCGTGGAAAAGAGAATGTTGGGGATTTCATCGGATGTTTAGGGAAACAATGGAATCAAAGTTGCCTGAATATTGAGTAATCACACTATTACAAGTTGTCCTCTAGATTTCGGTACCCTCGCTTGGGCTTCTCCCTTCCTATATATAATAGGTCGGATCTCAAAGCTGTATGCGGATAGGTTTCATACACGCGTAATTACAATACCAACATAATGTCGATTCATAGTTTTTTTTCCTAATACAATCAAAGTCTTTGTCGGTTGCTTCCTTGGACTGTTATCTGAAACCTTCATGGGCCGTAAGCCTTTTACCCAATATAGGGTAGCGAATTATAGTTATCTGAGTAATCATACCTATGTCAGTAGCCCCCGAGACTCTACTTGAACCGTAGTTTCAGGTTGAGTCTCAAAGTCTCTTTCCTTTATTTTTATCACTTTTTGTGTTTTGTAGGGATTTGGTACAACGAGCCTGATGCTTCCGATGGATCGGGAATCAGTTAATTCCTCCTGGGAAAAAATAAGGTTGTCCTACATCAAATTCAAGTCCCCAGGCTCGAATCCGGAATTGGTTACTGGTGTAATTCAGTTCGGATCGCTGAGGTCTTACTGAATACTGAATTCCAGTTTCTTATTTTATCGGGTACCCAACGTGTCCATCGGGATTTTTTATCGTATCATTGATACGAATATTTTACTAGCAGAGCGCATTCTTGTGCGATTACCAGGCCACACAGGACGAATCATGTGGTCTTACCTTCATGTTTCTGAACACGGCATTCGGATTTTTGTCGTATTTGAGCGCGATCCGAGATTTTTGGCTTTTTCAGCGGTTGCCCTGCTGGGCTGATTTATCGAATAGTTTTAATGCTTTATACTGGCTCTCGATGGGAGTAATATTTCTTTTGAGAATACCTTTTTGAGGATACATTGATGTAAGACTCAAAGGTACTTTCCAATCATAATTTTTTTTATATACAATTGTATTTTTATCGGGTGCGTGCCAGCGCTCCCGATGGGGGTAGCCCTCGACGCTATGTTCGGATGCCTGTATCTGGACATAGGCTCATAGTTGTTGTTAGCTTGACAGAAAGCATAGATCTTTTGAACAATATTAAACAGCTATAAGGCACAAAAAACTTATCTTTGTATACATAAGGCGAAAAAATCGATGATACATTATTCTTTGAGCGGATGGCATCTAGCCATTGACCTGGATATTCTAGCTTTAAGGAGCCGAACTGTAACTCTTATCATATTGTAAGCAATCTTATGCGTAAAATCATCGTAGTTGTGCTACGTTCCATGATTTTGAGTAATTTACTCTTGTCTTCTTGTCTTGTAGTCAATATGATCCTCCAGGAATAACTTCTGTGATGATATATGGTCCTTCCCATGGCGATTCTAACTTCTTGTGGCCATCTTGTTTGAGGCGAAGAACTAGGTCCCCTACTGCAAAGGACCTAGGCCGCAATCTTCTGCTGTGGTAATTACGCAGATTTTGCTAGTACATAGTTATTGTTTGGAGGGCTTCATCTCGAGCTTCATCAAGTGCATCCACATCATTTACAAGTGCTTCTCTTGATTCCTCTTCATCATATGCAGCTACTCTTGGGGATTCGTGTGACACCTCAACAGGAAGCACGGCTTCTGCACCATGTACCAAAAAGAAAGGTGTCTCTTGTGTTGAATTATTTGGAGTTGTACGTAAACTCCATAACACGGATGGCAATTCATCAACCCAAGCTCCTTTTGCTCTGTCAAGTGGTGCTAGTAGTCTTTTTTTGATTCCGACAGTAACTAGTCCATTGGCTTTTTCTACCTGTCCATTTTTTTGCGGG
This sequence comes from Avena insularis, assembly GCA_023614405.1. NCBI lineage: Eukaryota > Viridiplantae > Streptophyta > Magnoliopsida > Poales > Poaceae > Avena > Avena insularis. The sequence continues at coordinate 327,384,690 of CM042694.1, forward strand.
TGAGCTACCGAAGCGTAGCTTACTTTGATGCCCATCTCCTGGCAGTACTCCTTGAACTCATTGGAAGTGAAGTTGGTCCCATTGTCCATGATGATGTTGTTTGGTACGTCAAACCGAAATACTATGAATTTAATAAAATTCACAGCCGAAGTTCCGTCTTGGGTGGTGGCAGGCATTGCTTCAATCCATTTAGTAAATTTGTCGACTGCTACTAGCAGAAAGACGTGTCCTCCTGGCGATGATCTGTGAATTTTTCCCACCATATCTAGTCCCCACTGAGCAAAAGGCTAAGCCAAAGGTATAGGATTCAACTCAGCGGCCGGTGCTCCAGGCTTTGTTGCGAGTCGTTGACATGTCTCACATGTTCTGATAATGTCTTTTGCATCTTGAACTGCAATGAGCCAGTAAAATCCTGTCCTGAATGCTTTTGCAGCAATTGCTCGGCTACTAGCATGGTGACCACAAACTCCTTCGTGTATATCTTTGAGTATGATTTTTCCTTCTTCATGTGTTACGCAACGCTGCAACACGCTCTAAATACTTCTCTTATATAGCTCTCCTTTGATTATTCTAAAGGCCTTCGATCTTCGGGTGATTCGTCGGGCTTCTATCACATCTTCAGGTAACTCTCCCTTAGTCATATATGCTATATACGGTTGCATCCAGGTAGGCTCAATTAGCATGACCTCTCCAGTTTCTTGTTCTTCTTCTTTGATGGCCTCTTCTATGTTCTTGGCTTTTGATGGAGACCCCGAGTCTTTTTACGGATGTTTATTTTTTCCTGTTTTTGGTGCTACAACCTCGGAGACTCTTTTTTCTTTGATTGATCGCTCTGTTATTTCTTCCCAAAAGACTCCGGGTGGTATTGGTAAGCACAAGGATCCGATGTTTGCTAGATTGTCGGCTTCTTCATTGCTTGCTCTCCCTATATGTGATACTTCAAATTGAGCTTCCATAACACCACACAGATTGTGATAAGCAACCATATTTTCGCTGACGGCGTCGCACTTGTTCATTGCTTGCTATGCCACAAGATTGGAATCTCCGAAGATTTTGAGGAGAGTTGCACCGCAAACTTTGGCCATTCGCATGCCATGCAACAGGGCCTCATATTCTGCTTTGTTATTGAATGCGTTTGCAAAGCTCATCCGAAGTATATAGCGCATTTTGTTCCCTTGAGGTGATATTAATATGACTCCCGCTCCTGCTCCTTCTGTTCTTTTTGATCCATCAAAGTACATTGTCCAAGTACTAGAAAGGTCTGGTGGACCCGCACATTGTAACTCTGTCCACTCTGTGATGAAATCCGGCAGAACTTGTGACTTGATTGCTTTGCGCTTATCATACGTGATATTCCGAGGGGATAATTCGATGCCCCATAGAGAGACATGCCTAGTTGCTTCTGGATTGTTGAGGATGCTTGACAAAGGCACTTCATTGACCACTATGATTGGATGCTCTGAAAAATAGTGGCGTAATTTTCGTCCGGTCATAAATACCCCGTATGCTAGTTTTTGGTAGTGTGGGTACCTTTGCTTGGATGGCGATAAAACCTCGCTTAGGAAGTAGACTGGCTTCTACACACCATGGGTTTTCCCTTCTTCGGGTCGCTCCACGATCAACACCATGCTGACCACTTAATTTGTAGCAGCGATATAAAGTAGTAAAGGCTCTTTCTCTTTTGGCGACACGACGATAGAAGATGTCGAAAGTGTCCTTTTAAGATCTTCAAAGGCGCGCTAAGATTCTTCTGTCCATTCAATTTTTTCTGATTTCCTCATGAGGGCGTAAAATGGTAGTGCTTTTTGATGGCTCTGTGTATGGCGCCCAGAAAAGTGTTGGTGCGGTGTTGATGTAGAGCTCGTTGGAAACCCCAAGAGGAAGGTATGATGAGCACAGCAGCAAGTTTCGCTCAGTATGAAACCAAGGTTTAATCGAACCAGTAGGAGCAAGGAAACACCCCAAAGGTGTTACTAGCTGAGCTTTGCCAGGGCGCACTACCGGTGGTAGTAGAAACATGGAGACCTGCACAACACAACCATAGAACTTTGTCCCCAACTTGCGATGAGGTTGTCAATCTCACCGTGTTTTGCGGAAAACAAAGGATTAAACGTATCGAATGGAAGGAAGTAAAAGTTTGCAGAAAGTAAACACAAAGCAGAAAACAGTTTATAGATTGTATGTAAAAGACAAGGACCGGGATCCATAGTTCACTAGAGGTAGCTCTCCTTAGATAGATAACATGCTGGGTGAACAAATTACAGCGGGGCAATTGACAAACATCGAGAAAGCAATACATGCATATACTAATCATCTTGACTCCTTTGGAACTTGATTGGGCATTACAACATTATACATATACCGCCATCCAACTGCATCTATGACTAATAATCCACCTTCACGTTATCATCCGAACCCCCTCCAGTATTAAGTTACAAGCAATAGATTATTGCTTTACGAACTACGTGTAAAGTAAACAATACGATTGATCTATGAACAAAGGATTGTTATTTTCTCCCTAGTAGCAACAGCACATCTAGTACCTTAGAGATTTCTGTCACTTCCCAGTTACGGAGGCATGAACCCACTATCGAGCATAAATACTAACTCTTGGAGTTGCTAGCATCTACTTGGCCAAGATAGCTACTAACAACGGAAAGCAAGCAAGATCACAAATAACAAAGACATGATAGAATCAATAATCAATCTGAAATAGCATCTCAATATCCATCGGATCCCCGCAAACACAACATGCAGAATTACAAATAGATGATCTTGATCATGAATGGAGCTCACAAGATCTAAACATGAAAGCAAAAAGGAGGAGAACCAGCCATCTAGCTACTACATGGATCTGTAGTCCAAGGATGAACTACTCACGCATCACACCGGAGGCTTGCATGGTGATGAAGAAGGTCTTCAAGGTGAATTCCCCTCTCCGACAGGGTGCCGGGAAGAGCTTCAGATCCCTCCCGGTCTAGGGACGGAGATGACAGCGGCTACAGACTCTTTCGTGGATTTTTGATTGGGTACTTAGGGTTTTCGTCCCGAGGGCATCTTATAGGCGGAAGGGGAGGCCGAGGTGCTGAGGCGCCACACCACTGGCCTTGGGCCGAGCTAGGTCGCGGCTAGGTGGCGTGGTGGCCCCCTGGTCCCTCTCCGTATCGTATTCTGGCATTTGATGACTTCCGGAAAAATAGGCGCTTTGGCTTTTGTCCTGTCCAATTCCGAGAATATTCATTTTCTGACTTTCCTGGAACCAAAAACAGCGGAAAACAGGCAGCTGGCACTGTGGCTCTTGTTAATAGGTTAGTCCAAGAAATCATATGAAAAGTACTCCAAAGTGTGGGCAAAACACAAGAAAGTGGATAAAACCAAGCATGGAACATCAAAAATTATAGATACATTTGCAATGTATCAACATCCCCAAGCTTAACTCCTGCTCATCCTCGAGTAGGTAAGTGATAAAAAGAAAGAATAATTTTTGAGGTGACATGCACCATCAAAGACTTGATCAAAGTATTTGTAAAACATTCAAAGCTGGGATCATAGTACTTCAATCATAACATGAAAGACAAAGTTCTAGCAATAAGACAAAGAAACTATGATGCAACATGAAAAGGCACAAACAAAAGATTCATGAATAACAATGCTTTGCAAGACGTTTGTTTGTTTCACATAAAGAAAACATAGCATAATAGTATTCAGCTTGTCCCTCAATAGAGTAGCAAATATAATTGCATAGGACACCTTCAAAGTTCATAAGAGTGACTAGATACAAAAGTTTAAAACAAGCAATATCAAGTTATGCATCAATCAACTAGTCTTGGGATAATGCAAATAGAACTAAGAATGACCACTATGCTCTCCAAGTAGGTGCATAAAGGTAGAAGGTGGAGACTCAATATAATGGTGGAAGAAAGGCCTTTTTATAAAAGGAAGCAGGGATTCAAGTCTCATAAAGAGCTTCCAAAAATTATGGTACGTATAGCTTTCAGCTCTCATTGCCCCTATCATAAGCATCTTGAAGTGATTAAGGTTAAAGTGAACAAACTATGGTGTACATGCTTGACGAAGTATAAGTTAGAAATCTCATGTCCCTTGTATACGAGGGCCGCTCCTCATGCTAGTCAAGTTTAGTCACCGGTAAGTTCTTGTCATCGTAAGTACATGTGTATCATAGAGAACCGCCAACGAGGTACCCCTTGCCCAATGATACGGAAGAATCCCCATATCAAAATGGCAAGGCAAGCAGACAACGAGCATCTCAGCAATCTTATTATTTACCATGGGAATATGGTGCTTTTTTCTCTTTTTCCTCTTTTCATAATATCCCTTTTTTTCTTTTTCTCTTTTTTTCTCAATATAGGACTCTTTTTTTATAAGAAGAATGCTTCATAGACAGCTCATTATGGTTACGCTGCAGGTTTCCACCATGTCAGCATGGATTAGACTAGCGGCCCAGGCATTTCTCTAACACATATACATAACTCCATGGACTTACAAGCTCCCCTTTCATTTCACACCGACGACATCCATATACAAAAGAGCATGATATCAACTAGGTACAAGTACCAAGTGCAATGTTGAAAGCGTTCCCCATGAAAGCATGGTTCTGCTAATTCCCAACAAATAAGTGCAAGCATATACAAGATAGATGACACAATGGTTCAAGTTTATTAAGGGCAAGAAAAGTGAAGTGTGCCATCAAGTTCGTGAGAGCTTTAATCACTAGTTTTCTCATAACAAGTTTAATTTGGAAGGTAAAAAAAAAGCATGAATATACTTGGAATAGCATAAGCTAGTAGGTAGGTATGGTGGACTCTTTGGAATAACTTGGTTTAGGGAGTTGGATGCATGAGTGGAACTCATACTTAGTTGTGGAGGCTAGCAAAAGACTGGGAGCGACAAACTAAGAGAGCAATAGTGGCCATAATCATGCAAAGCGACAAAACATCATTGATCAAAGCATAAAGTGATACTACAAGTTGAAAACTAAAGGATTATAAAGGCTTATGGTGACTTGAGATAGTCATAACATGGTGTGAGCATGCGCCAAGTCAACCCAAATAAAGCATCAAAGGAGAATACCACTATACTATGCTTTAATATGCTAAAACAACGCATGATTCATCCAAGGCACATTAAGCAATCTCAATTGTTTATAACAAGTCATGCTACAGCAAAGAATACTAAGCATAAAGCCAAAACAATATCAAGCATGGCATGACAAAGCATAGGCCAGTCAAAACAAGCTCTTTTTACCACATAAGCATGAACTTTCCTACTCTTTTCCAAACCAAACCAAACTATTTGCAAACCAATGTATGAAAGAGGGGGTCCAACCAATTTATTCAGAAAACTAAGAAAACCAAGCAAACAAAAAACCAAAACGGAAACAAAAAAGAAGACGCTCCAAGAACAATACAATTGTGCATGAAACAATAAAAATGAAGCGTTTGGAAGAAACCTGGGATTTTTATTGATGAAGAGGGGGATGCCTTGGGCATCCCCAAGCTTTGACGCTTGTACTTCTTGGATATTTCTTGGGGTGACACGTGTATCATCCCCAAGCTTGAGCTTTAGTCCATCCTTCATCTCATTACTCATTCCTTCCATACACCTGAAATTTTTCTTCATACAAAACTTCACGCAATCTTTATTAGCAACATTAGTGCACTCAAGATAAAAGGTCTTACGGTTCAGTTCTAACACCAAATAAACTTCCATTAGAACACTAGCTACTGTACCACTTCCCTCAAAAAGCTCAATTCCCCAAAAGGACTCAAAAAGGAACCAACAAGAAGCAAATGCAGAAAATGGCAGAAATCTATCAAAACAGACCAATAGGTAAAGACAAATTTTTTCGAAGACCTTCTGTTGCTCAAATAAAAAAGTGTTAAACTAACAAAAGTTAGATAACAACCTGGGGCAGAAGCACCAAAATTAACACCTCTAAAAGACGTTCAGAGATTTTACACGAATTTTTACGGTGAAGCACAGAAATCTGTTTCGAGACAGCAACTTTTCCAATCATTACTTCTCTCTCATTAGAGGTTACTCTTGGCATAAAAAGCAAATAAAAAGGATAAGGAGCGGTTATTACTGAAATAATAACTTCCAAGACTCATCTAAAACTTTTGGGTTATCTCCCAATAAGTACTTTTCTTTAACGCCTTTAAGTTAGGCATAAGAAGCAAGAAAAAGAATCAAGTGTTCTCAAATGAAGAAACATTGAGACCAAATTTTGTTTTCATAGGAGAAGCAAAAGAAATCTTCTCTCTTCTTAGGGAAGTGTTCTATACCTTTCTTGAGTGGGAGTTGATATTTAATGGTGCCTTCTTTCATATCAATGATGGCACCAACAGTTATAAGAAAAGGTCTTCCCAAAGTAATAGGACAAGAAGCATTGTATTCAACATCCAAAACATAGAAATCAACGGGAATATAGGCATTGTTAACCATAATAATAACATCATTAAGACTCCCCATGAGTTTCTTTTTAGCATTATCATCAAGTGGGACATTCAAATAACAATCTTCAAGAGGAGGCAAATCAAGCATATCATAAATCCTTCTAGGCATAATAGAAACACTACTATCAAGATCACATAAAGCTTTGAAATCAAAGTCATTTACTTTCATATTAATGATGGGTTCCCAACCATCTTCTTGTTTTATAGGAATAGAAGCTTTATGTTTCATCTTTTCTTCTTTAATCTTTATGAGAGCATTAGTAATGTGTTTTGTAAAGGCCATGTTCATAGCACTAGCATTAGGACTTTTAGCAAGCTTTTGTAGGAACTTAATAACTTCAGAGATATTGCAACCATCAAGATCAAAACCATACTTATCATCTAGAGTAGTAGAACTATTACTAGCCTCAACACTAGTGGTGGTGATAGTAGAAACACTAATATTTCTAGCAATTTCATCTTCTCTTTCCCACTTAGCATGTAATTCAGCTAATAGTCTAACATTTTCATCAATTCTTACTTGTATAGCATTAGTAGCTGCAAAGGGATTATCATTAGTTTTAGGTTTAGCAGCCATTTTATTTAAAGAAGATTGAGCTTCAGCCAAAGATGCTATATTTCTTTCAGCAGTAGAGAGTTTTTCCTCAATAGTTTTATTGAAAGCAGTTTGTTTACTAATAAACTCTTTAAGCATAAATTCAAGTTCAGAGGGAGCACTCCTATTATTGTTGTAGGAATTTTCATAAGCATTACCATTGTTGGGAGGATATGGCTTATAATTGTTGTTACCAAATTACTCTTATAAGCATTATTACCAAAATTGTTATTTCTTATGAAGTTCACATCAACTTGCTCTTCTTGAGCAACCAAAGAGGCTAAAGGAACATTGTTTGGATCAATATGGGCTTTCCCATTAACAAGCATAGACATAATAATATCAATCTTATCACTCAAGGAGGAAGTTTCCTCAACAGATTTTACCTTACTACCTTGTAGAGCTCTCTCAGTATGCCATTCAGAATAATTAACCATCATATTGTCCAGAAGTTTTGTTGCAGCACCCAAAGTGATGGTCATAAAGGTACCTCCAGCAGCAGAATCTAATAGGTTCCTTGAAGAATAGTTCAATCCTGCGTAAAAAGTTTGGATGATCATCCAAGCAGTCAGTCCATGAGTGGGACAATTCTTTACCAAAGATTTCATTCTTTCCCAAGCTTGAGCAACATGTTCATTATCAAGTTGTTTAAACTTCATTATTTCACTTCTCATAGAAATAATCTTAGCAGGAGTATAGTACTTTCCAATGAAAGCATCTTTGCACTTAGTCCAAGAATCAATACTATTCCTAGTTAAGGAATTCAACCATTCTTTAGCTTTTCCTCTCAAAGAGAAAGGAAACAATTTCAGCTTAATAATATCACCATCTACATCCCTATGCTTTTGCATCTCACAAAGTTCAACAAAATTATTTAGATGGGAAGCAGCATCTTCATTACCAATACCAGAAAATTGTTCTCTCATAAAAAGATTGAGCAGAGCAGGTTTTATCTCAAAGAAAGTATCTTCAGGCACAGGTGGAGCAATCGGTGTGCTCATAAAATCATTGTTGTTGGTGCTAGTGAAGTCACACAACTTAGTGTTTTCAAGAGTAGTCATTTTTTTTGGTTTTCAAATAAGAAAGCAAACTAGTAAAACTATTTTTTGTGTTTTTTTATAAAGAAACAAGCAAACAAAGCAAAAAGAAACTAAGCAAAACAAAAATAACAAAGTAAAGAGATTGGTTATGAGGGACTCCCCTTGTGAAGATGTCCTTGACTCCCCGGCAACGGCGCCAGAAAAATGCTTGATGGCTCTGTGTATGGCGCCCAGAAAAGTGTTGGTGCGGTGTTGATGTAGAGCTCGTTGGAAAACCCAAGAGGAAGGTATGATCGGCATAGCAGCAAGTTTCCCTCAGTATGAAACCAAGGTTTAATCGAACCAGTAGGAGCAAGGAAACACCCCAAAGGTCTTACTAGATTAGCTTTGGCAGGGCGCACTACTGGTGCTAGTAGCAACATGGAGACCTGCACAACACAACCACAGAACTTTGTCCCCAACTTGCGATGAGGTTGTCAATCTCACCGTGTTTTGTGTAAAACAAAGGATTAAACATATCGAATGGAAGGAAGTAAAAGTTTGCAGAAAGTAAACACAAAGCAGAAAACAGTTTATAGATTTTATGTAAAAGACAAGGACCGGGATCCATAGTTCACTAGAGGTGGCTCTCCTTAGATAGATAACATGCTGGGTGAACAAATTACAGCGGGGCAATTGACAAACATCGAGAAAGCAATACATGCATATACTAATCATCTTGACTCCTTTGGAACTTGATTGGGCATTAAAACATTATACATAGACCGCCATCCAACTGCATCTCTGACTAATAATCCACCTTCAGGTTATCATCCGAACCCCCTCTAGTATTAAGTTGCAAGCAACAGATTATTGCTTTACGAATTGCATGTAAAGTAAACAATATGATTGTTCTATGAACAAAGGATTGTTGTTTTCTCCCTAGTAGTAACAGCACATCTAGTACCTTAGAGATTTCTGTCGCTTCCCCAGTTACGAGGCATGAACCCACTATCGAGCATAAATACTAACTCTTGGAGTTGCTAGCATCTACTTGGCCAAGATAGCTACTAACAACGGAAAGCATGCAAGATCACAAATAACAAAGACATGATAGAATCAATAATCAATCTGAAATAGCATCTCAATATCCACCGGATTCCCGCAAACACAAGATGCAGAATTACAAATAGATGATCTTGATCATGAACGGAGCTCACAAGATCTAAACATGAAAGCACAAAGGAGGAGAACTAGCCATCTAGCTACTACATGGATCTGTAGTCCAAGGATGAACTAGTCACGCATCACACCAGAGGCTTGCATGGTGATGAAGAAGGCCTCTAGGGTGAATTCCCCTCTCCGGCAGGTCTTGGGAAGAGCCAGATCCTCTGATCTAGGGATGGACATGACGACGGCTACAGACTCTTTCGTGGATTTTTGATCGGGTACTTAGGGTTTTCGTCCCGAGGGCATCTTATAGGCGGAAGGGGAGGCCGAGGGGGTGCCGGAGGCGGCCATACCACCCCCTGGCGCGGGTCAGGCTAGGTCGCACGGCCAGGTGGTGTGGTGGCCCCCTGGACCCTCTCCGTCTCGTATTCTGGTATCTGATGACTTCCGGAAAAATAGGCACTTTGGATTTTGTCCCGTCCAATTCTGAGAATATTCATTTTCTGACTTTCCTGGAACCAAAAACAGCAGAAAATGTAGCTTTGTGGCTCTTATTAATAGGTTAGTCCAAGAAATCATATGAAAAGTACTCCAAAGTGTGGGCAAAACACAAGAAAGTGGATAAAACCAAGCATGGATCATCAAAAATTATAGATACATTTGCAATGTATCACTTTTTCTCCTAACCTTGCAATGAAACGACTGAGTGCCGCTACTCGCCCTGCCAGTTGTTGTATGCCATGTAGATTTGTTGGCTTCTTCATTGTTAAGATTGCTTGTATTTTCTCGGGATTAGCCTTGATTCCTCTAGCTGATACAAAATATCTGAGGAGTTGCCCTGTCGGGACTCCAAAGGAGCATTTCTTCGGGTTCAGTCTGATGCTGAACTTTTCGAGATTTTTGAATGTTTCTTCAAGGTCCTTGATGAGCGCAGATCCTTGTCTTGTTGTAACTATAACGTCATCAATATATACCTGTACGTTTGTGCCTATTTGGCTTCCCAAACACTTCTGCATCATCCGTTGATATATTGCTCCGGCGTTCTTGAGGCCAAAAGGCATTGTTGTGTAACAGAATACACTATAAGGCGTGATAAATGCCATTTCTCCTGATCTTCTTCCTTCATCCTGATCTAGTGGTATCCTGAGTAAGCATCCAGGAAAGAAAGACGTTCGCATCCCGTGGTTGCATCGATTATTTGGTCGATTCGTGGCAATGGGAAGTGATCTTTTGGACAATGTTTGTTCAGTGCAGTAAAGTCGATGCACATCCGAAGTTCTGTAGTATTTTTCTTTGGAACACATACTGGGTTTGCGACCCACTCTGCTTTTGTTAGTTCCTTGATAAAATTGGCATCAGTAAGGCGATGGAGCTCTTTTAAAATGGCTTTACGCTTTGGTTCTGCAAAGCGACGAAGCGGTTGCTTTACTGGCTTCGCCTTTGGATCCAGATTTAATGCATGCTCAGCGAGTTCCTGGGAATCCCGGCATGTCAGAAGGTGGCCATGTGAAAATCTCCTAGTACTCACGGAGGAACTCGATGAGCGTGTTTTCCTATATGGGGTCAAGGTTGGAAGCCACAAATGTTGTTTTTGTCGGGTTGACAGGGTGGATCTGTACTTCTTTTGTGTCCTTTGCCGTGTCAAAAGCCTGATCGGGATTGACACACGCTACTTCCAATGGTCGTGCATCTGCTGAAGTTTTGAGTTGTTCAAACTCCGTTGCCATCCCGAAAGATTCAGAAATTTTGTTGAACTCTTGATCACAATTGTCGACACGTGTGAAGCTTCCTCTTACTGTGATGATTCCCTTTGGTGCTGGCATTTTCATTACAAGGTACGCATAATGCGGTACTGCCATAAACCGTGCGAAGGCTAGCCGTCCCAGGATTGCATGATATTGTGATGGCCAGTCCATGACTTTGAATTCGAGTTTTTCTCGCCTGAAATTTACTTTGGAACTAAAAACAACGTCAAGAAATACTTTGCCTAAAGGAATTACGGCTTTACCTAGTATTATTTCATGGAAAGATGTTTCTGTTGGCGCGATATTGTCCAGTGGGTAGCCTATTATTCTCAGCATTTTCGCGTAGATCAGATTTATGCTGCTTCCTGCATCCATGAATACCTTGCTCATATCTAAACCGCCAATTTGTGCTTCTACTATCAAGGCTGAATGGCCTGGTCGTGGGACCCGAAGCGGGTGATCAGCTCTGCTGAATGTGATTTCTTACTCGGACTAGTGAAGATATTCAGGTGTGGCTGATGTTGCGGTTTCCGCCATATTGATTTGTCTTGTGATGAGATTCGGAATCTATTGGATGGACGCCCTTTCTGAATCATGGACATTGCTCCTTTTGACCTAGGGTACTCATTGTTTAGACCATTTGTGTTTTGTGGTGGTGCCGCTGGTGGTGGTGGTGGTGCGCCAATGGCTAATGCGCTAGGCGTAGATGCATATCCTCAGTTCACCGCTTCAGTTGCCTTTGCGTTACAAAGCTCCTGCATCTTCAGGAATGTTCGCAAGTCTTTCATGAGGTGGTTAGATTGTCGTATGCCTGCTGAGTCAACGTAAAAATGCATATTACAGGCTCCTTCTAGCATTTGCATCGCGTACATAGGTGGGTCTCGTGCTCTTGGCTGATACCGCTGTGCGGACTGGCTTCCTCCGACGGCGTCCCTGTTCTGGCGGTATCCGTCATTGTTGTCGTTGCTTCTGTTATTACCTTCACCCGAAAAACCTGCTGCGATGTAACTTGGTCCTGTGTTTCCATCGTTATTCCTTCTTCTTCTATCATTGCCGCGCTTATCCCTGTCTTCTTCGGGTGATTGCGCGCGCTTATTATGCAGCGCGTCCTCCCCATCAGCCCAACGATTTGCTATTTCCATTAATTGTGAGATTGTTTTGGGTTTAACCCATCCTAGTTCTTCTATGAATTCTCGGTGACAGAGGCCATCGTTGAAGGCGTCGATGGCCCTTTCGTCGGATATGGACTCAGCTGAGTTTTTGATGATATTCCATCGCTAGATGAATGCTCTTATTGATTCCCCAGATTTTTGCTTGCATGCTCACAACTTCTCCAAGGATGTTGGTCGTTTAAACGTGGATTGGAAGTGCCGGATGAACTTATCTTCCAGGTCGTTCCAGGTACCGATGGAATCTTCAGGTAACTGCCTGAGCCATGACCTTGCGGCACCGGTGAGATGTAGTTGCAGGCTTTGCATTGGGGTAGTTGTGGAGCCGCCCTGTAATTTGACAGTGGCCAGATAATCTGCTAACCAAGCTTCGGGTTCCTGGAGCCCATCATACTTGTGGCGGTCGTGTGGAAGTTTGAAGTCCTTGGGTACTGATGTCTTGCGAATCCGCTGCGTGAAACAGCTGGCCCCGCATAGCTCGTGATCGTCTTTGTCATATCCATCATGATATCGTCGGCTGCGGTTTTCATCCCTTAATCCCTCGCTCATGTGTTTCGTGTTGTTGTTTCTTTTGTTACTTCGTTGCTCAGGTCCTATGAGATGCGCATGGTGTGGCGATCAAGATCATCGGGTGTGTCCCACTTGTCGAGGACTGCTGTGACGACGTGGGGATCTATCAGGTTGTCGCATGATTCCTTGCTCTGCTTCCACGAGAGAGGCTCCCACCATGCCAAGGTTCATCAGGGCAGAGCGGTGGAGGACCGCTCGGGGATCGTCGGGTGCGGGCTGAGTGGTGATTAGATATGTTTGGGCGGCCACAATGGTTGCCTGAGCTGTTTTCGCCTTGATGTTTCCTGCTTGGTCAATTGACATGAATGATAGGTCGAGATCTCGGATGAGTCCACTTCTTTCTGCTTCAGGGATATGTTGCAGTCGAGATGTTGCCCTTCTTGGTGGTGCTCCTCCCGTTACGCTCCCTGATCCCCGAGTAGAGCTTAATTGTGCCCGTCGTAAGCTGGATTCATCGGCTAACCTTTTCCTTTCGTCGAGTTGCCTTTGCATCCTAAGTAGGTCTCTCTTCTTATGGTGAAGCAGGTACTGGTATGCTAGTAGATCCTCATGTGAAGCATCCGCTGTCATTGGAACCGCTTCCGAAATTGCCTCCCTTGCTTTTTGCCATGCCGATGCTGGTAGCCGACGTCCTTGTCTCTCTCCTCCGTGCGGTTCTCCGCCTCTTCCTCGGACTATGCGATTATCTGCTGTTTCTCCTCCGTTTTCGTGGTCTCCTTCATTGCCGTGATTTCCTGCATTGTCATCTGATAAAATATCATCGCGGTTGAGGATAGGATTACCGTTTTCGTCACGTGGTGTTGAGGTATCCCTGTTGATCATGTACACTTGGTGGCGTGTTATGCGTGGTATGATGGCGTCATCTTCTGCTTCAAAGGATGTGCTGATAATATTCCGAGATTGTATTTCTGGATATATCTTTGCCATCCTTTCTTCGAAGTCGACGTTTTCGCTGCTTTCTTCGGGTTCTGAATTTGTCCAGTGTGCTTCGCGTGGTGGGGTTGGCTGATGACCTGACCCAAAGGAGAGATTACCGTGAAGGCCATCAAGATCCCCCAGATCCATCTCAATTCGCTCGCCTTCTTCGCCTGCTTCGATCTGTGCTATGACATCCGTGGAGGATCCGACGAAAGATGCTGGTGCCGCTGTAGGCGCAAGTTTTTGCACCGACGGTTCTGATGTGATCAGGGCCGAAGGGTGCGATTCTTGCGGGTCGTCTACTTGGAAGTGGAAGCTTCCGATGATTAGATCGGATCCGCCGTTGAAATTGGTGGGTACCAATACAGGGGTGGGCGGGCGTGGATCTGCTTTCGTCGAGCTGATGCTTGGTGGAGAGTGATCCGCCGAATCCGTGGTTCCAACATTCAGGTTTCTCACAGACGGCGCCAATTGACGAGGGGTAACCTCGGCAATGCCCATGGTGATGGACTTGGGGTTTCACGGAAAAGAGAACACTGGGAATTTTGTTGGATGTTCGGGGAAACAGTGAAATCAAAGTCGCCTGAATATTAAGTAATCACACTATTACAAGTTGTCCTCTAGATTTCGATACCCTCACTTGGGCTTCTCCCTTCCTATATATAATAGATCAGGTCTTAAAGCTATATGCGGATATGTTTCATACACGCGTAATTACAAAATAACAACATAATGTCGGTTCATAGTCTTTTTCATAATACAATCAAAGTCTTCGTCGGTTGCTTCCTCGGGCTGTTATCTGAAGGGGCCTTTTATCCAATATATAGAGTAGCGAATCATAGTTATCCGAGTAATCATACTGTCAGTGTGGGTGGAGGATTCCTTAGCCAAAAAATTGGCAAGCCAATTCTTGCCGACATGAGCCAAACATGCCCGCTTCATTTTCTCGACAATTACAGTTAAACTGAAGAACTAGTTTCTACGAGAGCTAAACAACAAAAATTGATTCCTGGTACAGTTACACCTATAAGCTAGGGCCGAGCTTGTGGAATGCCACAAGTTACACTGGGAACAAAAAATTATGAGTATGTATAGTATTCTGTATTATAAATAAAAAGGTGGGTGCTTTGACTGCGGCCCATGCCCTTGTGTTGAAATAAACAAGGTGTCTGTTTTTTTAGGAGGGAAAACAAGGTGTCTGGTTAATACAACTTAGTAGAGAATTGCTCCTATCTGTTTTGACACTATGCGATTCGAATGTAAGTTTCCTTCCGTTATTTGTTCACTATCAACAAACACCCTCTGAATGCAGCAGCAGCTTGATCATAGCTTCTGTTTCTTGGAAGCAGGTCCTTGCTCAACTATAATACCAGACTCAAGTTCTCTCACAATCCAATCCTCTTCAGTCAAACCATCGAAAAAGTCCTCGTCATTTATTAAATCATCTGAGGTGGCAGTGTAATCAGTTTCTTGATTAGTAACAATCCCAGTCTCAAGCTCTCTCTCGATCCATGCTTCTTCACTTAGGTCATCTGAAGGGCTGTTCTGCTTACGGATTTCTACGAGACTCTTCCTCTTCACCAGCAAACCCTTTATTCGTGCCACATCTATCTTTTTAAGTTCCAGACTCAAATGATCATCCTCCGTCCGAACTGGCACTACACACGGTGCATTTTCTTTGGTGCATGCTGCAGCACCAGCCAATTTGGGGTCAGAGCACAAGCTTTCCACACTGAGACAATTACCATATGTGCACTTGCTGTTTACATCACCATCCAGTGATCCTCCCTCCAAGTATGAGTTCACTCCACCATCACTGGGCCGAGATTTTGATGCTTTGTTCAAGTTGTCTCCATTCAGTGTGTTACTGGGGTTATTACAATTACTTACACGTTGCTCCACGCATTTAGCATTGACACCAATGGATGCGATTTTATCAGATAATGTCTGATGTCTGGACGAGACCATCCCATCAACATGCTTGGTCAATGAGGACTGACCCAAGCTTTCTTCATTGTGCAGTTTACTGGAACTGTTCCTATTAGCACTAAAGTTCCTGAAGTCACCAGTATGCTTGCTTATCATGTATTGATTTGACTCTATCTTCAGGTGGCCACGTGGCTCACCAATATAAGGACTTGAGCTGCTTGTAGACAAGCTAGATACATTCAACACAGAGTCCGGGCTGTTTGATATGAGCAACTTTGCTTCAGACAGAGCTAACTTTTGCTTAACTGGATTGGCACGAGCAAGCAGCATCTTTTTCAAGCCAACCAGCTCCATCATGTGCTGAATGACAGCTGTATCAATGCAGCTTTTATTGCAGATTACAACAAAGGAAAAGTGCTAGTATGCTTATGTCTTCCACTTCAAAGTCTTACATACCTTCCAAAGGCTTTGGGGCAACATCAAATTGGTGCCACCATACATGTGTGCCATGCAACGGAAGCTCGACATCGTGAAGTTTTGCAGCCAGGTAGAGCGAGCCAGCAGCTATGTAGTGGGGCTTATATTGTAGGCACAGCGTTGTTTTTAGCCTGAATATGAGCAACAGAATTTATAATCAAAGATGGATCAACTGAACGAAGCACCAACATATTGATGTTACAGACTGATTTATCACATACCAATCGTTCACAAAGTTCCATGCAACTTGTTTTACTTCCTTCTGAGTGATCCCAAGTTTTTTCACAGCATCTAGAAGAGGTCTATAAGGATGTTGAATGTTGAAATCAAATCGAATAGTCTTAAGAAGTAACCTCTCTCCAATCAAGATGAGTGCTTTATGCTTCTCCAAGACATCCTGTTTAAATGATGCTTAGAGAATAACGGGACAAAATAACATCATATTGAACGAGTGGAAGTTGAATTAATGATATGGTGGCACCTTTTGATGAATTCTTCGAGCTGTAGATGATTCCTTCCTATACATTGTTTCATATGCTACTTTAATTACCAGGTCCAGGGGGCAGGGTGTATCTTCAACTTTTGATGCAAGAAATAGACACACTGTTGCAATTGTCTGGCATTGAGAAAATGATGAGAAACCATACCATTTAAATAAACTCGTGAAAAGTACGTAAAGATGAAGGATAACATAACATCATGAAAGTATAGTGCTACAGAAATGACGAATAAATATTAAAGCCAAACAGCATCAAGTACAGACAGTTTTATCAGAAAAGCAAATGTGGACCGCATACCAACCTGATGTGAAGAGAATGAGAAAAACAATAGATGAACTGAACATAAAAGGATGAGAGCATGAGATGAAAAAAGTTAGATCATATATATAGAATTTCCTGGACCATCTGTATTCTATGAAGATCGTCCTTCGAAGTTTTTTAACCTTGGTATAATTATAATGATAATTTGCACCATGGTCGGACGATGAAATCTAAGAGCATCCCAGCCGTATGCCCCAAAGGGAAATTGGGCGCGCCAGATAGAAAATCGCACCCAGCCGCATGCCCCAAAGCGGCTTTCTGTCCGACGCGCCCCAGTAGCATGTCCGGCGCCCCTGGGCAGTCCCCAACCCGCAGGATGCAATGGGGGCGAGGCGGACACAAGCCGCAACCACCGTGGGCCAACTCTATCATAGACTCAACAGCACGGCCAGTTTGCATTAAATGGCGCCTTCACCGCGAGTCAGCTTTAAATTAAATGACTCAACGGTTCCCCATGCGGGTGTAGAGCACGTCCAACCCCCAGTCCCGTTGACTCTACGGGCGTTAATGTTCGCCACTGGCCGCTTCGCCTACTCTCTGGCATTAAATACAGCCCCAGCACCTCCTCTTCACAGAGCCATGCCTCACCCTCCCTCTTGCCTTCTCCACCACCGACGCGCAACCATGCCTAGCTACATGTTGGTCCAAGCTCTCCATGGCCCCGCGCAAACACATCCCGTCGCCGGACCCAATGCCTCCTACTACGGAGATGAGGAGGCATCGATGGAGGAGAGCTACTGGAGGAGGTGCCAGCCCTCCTCGCCTCTTGCAGAGGGACGCGGTCGCAGCCTCGAGGAAATAAACACGGCCATCTAGGCTTGCGTGATGGAGATCTTCCGCGACAGAGCGGGGACGGAGGAGGCAGGCCGCCTGCTCATTAGCACGCAGACGGAGGCAGACACGAGGCTGCCCGCCTTGCCATGGTGGAAGAAACCCGCCAGGCACTGGAAGCAGCGAAGGTGGCAAAGGCTGATTTTGCTTGCTTTATTTAATAGAGATAAAGTGCATCCTTATATATCAGATGTTTCGCATCTTGATATTTCCTAATATAGTTAGAATCCTTAGACCTTTCATAATACAAACTCCTCCTGTAAACTCATTCAACAGCTAGCCAACCTGGCTCTCGACAGGCACCACATCCTACCTCTCGAGCCGAGTCGAAGTCAACATAGGATTAAATATTGCTTTCTCGCGACATCAACATGAAGCGATGATGCCTTAGATGCAAAAGTACAAAGGCAGAGAGAGCATCAAAATAATAGCTGTACATAGTTGTCTAAAAAGCATAGTTTTAGTCGGGCTTTCTAATTTATTTTTTATGTAGATTGTTCTATATATCTGAACTATACATAGTATTCAAGATTTTGTCAAAAACAATGGGTGTACAAATGTACACCCATGTCCCCAAGTAG
Source organism: Avena insularis (assembly GCA_023614405.1). Taxonomy (NCBI): domain Eukaryota; kingdom Viridiplantae; phylum Streptophyta; class Magnoliopsida; order Poales; family Poaceae; genus Avena; species Avena insularis. Next base: position 327,402,991 of record CM042694.1, read on the forward strand.
CTCTGTCCAGTCTGCACCAAGACTTACTACTGGTCGCAGAGTAAGCCAACCTGAAACACCGTTTATGGAGACAAAATGACATGGTCAATTGATCAAAGGAGAAAGTCCTTGGGACTTCTTGAGGAAGATGTCATGGATGCATGCATGAATGCGGAATGGACAAGTGAAGATGATAAACACCTCGCAAATGCAGTGCAACACTTGGCAACACCTAGATAACTTCACATTGCTAGCCAAGGACAGACTTGGATCGTGCTAAACGGGCAACCTAACCCAGCTGTCAATGGTAAAGATGACACCACAGTATAGCCCATCATGTTGTTACCACTCCAACGCGTTGCTCTAGATATCGTCCTAGGGACAAGAGCTTTCAAGAATTACACTCCAAACCTCTCAACACACAAGATCTATCTAAAGATCTAAAGCAAGAACACAAAGCTCTTTTTATTGATAAGTAGAGGTGCTGCTCGCACGGAAATTGACCTTGCCGATGATGGGAATGTTACAGCTTCATCAATGAAGGGAGGGAATATGACCGTTGGCCACCAGTGCTCCTGCGACGCGCCGGCGTGTGGCGGGCTGTCCTTCGCCCCTACCTGTCGGCGGTCTCCCCGTTACCGTCCCACAGACCACAGCCCTTCCTCTCCCACTAGCCTTCCTCCCACCTAACTACACCCCTGCTTTCTTCGGTCGCGCGGGGGAGCGTGTCGACCTTGCCCCGGGATCCAGATCCGTTGCCCCCTCTGCGCGGCAGGTCGCTCCAGTGCCGGCCAGCTCAGCCCGCGCTGCCAGGCGCCTCCATAGCCTCGTCGTAGGCTCCATCGACTTGGTCGCCTCCTCTACGGAGCCCAGCCTTGGAGTTTTTGCGGCTCTGCGCGCGAGCCCCTCCTCTACGGCGTCTTCAACTTGGCAATTGTCGGCAGGCATCTTCCGCTCTACACTAGCATTTACTGCTTCCCTGCCTCCATGCAAGCGCAAGTGCGTGTCCTTCTGCGTCCCCGCGCCCAGCATTCAAGTTGCTCCTTCTCTCCTAGACTGCGTCTCCGCATCGAGGTTGTCCAATCCCCACCTAGGCCATCATCTCCGGCGTCGGGGGGCTCGAGGTGTAACACCCCATCCACTCCTGGGCCCAGGGGGTGTCACTCCTGGTAGCTTAATAGGACATCTAGACTGGCCCCACAGACCAACACTAGTCTTTTCTGCGCACTTTGTCCTCACTCGTGCTTTTGCGGTACCATTTCCCCGGGCCACCCATCCTAGAATTGCTCTAGGCCAAGCACGCTTAACCTTAGAATTCTTTTCGAATGAGCTTCCGAAAAAGAAGTTGCAACTTGTTAATATGAGTATCCTATCAATCCTATTAAGCCATGTGCCGGATCTCACATACACCCTGCCTTTTGAAGATCGATGCCCTCATCGATCAAGCACACCAGAACGTTCCCTCTTGGCACGTGTCATGCGTCCAAAGCCGCACATGTGCCATGGCGGTCCACTCCGGGCCACACGCGCCATGCTCACATGTCCCGCCATCGACCCACACACCGCAGTAATCGCAAAGGGTCCTGATACCACTTGTAACACCCCATCCACTCGGGCCCGGTGTCACTCTGGTAGCTTAATAGGACATCTAGATCGCCCCTAGACCAACACTAGTCTTTTTCAAGCACTTTGTCCTCACTGCGCGCACCCTGCACTATTTCCCGGTCGGTCACCCATCCTAGAACTGCTCTAGGCCAAGCACACTTAACCTTATAGTTCTTTTCGAATGAGCTTCCAAAAAAGAAGTTGCAACTTGTTGATATGACTATCCTATCAATCCTATTAAGCCATGTGCCGGATCTCAGACGAGGCAAATGTCGCCAGCTAGGAGCTAGACGCGCGTGTTGTCGCGTCGCGAGCGGCGCGCAGCGCTGCCACTGGCTCGACAAGATGGCCACTTACTGCACCGGCAACGGCTCTCCTCCTCTAAAAAACGGCTTCCCTCATCCAGTTCCAAGAGTCGTTCATCTTGTTCGAAGCCACGCCGGTGCGAGTTCGCGACCACCAGTCTCCTCATCATGACCACCATCCTGTATTTGTCGCGATTGGGGCACCGGGCCTGGGATTGTGACGCCTTCCATCGCCGCTCATCTGGAGGCCAGCGCTCGCCTCGCGCCAATGCTCACCGGACCTTCCTTCTTCGTCCGTGTCATCCGCACTGCTCTCCCAATCGCCGTCTTTGACGACCCATTTACTGCACGGCCGGTCATGGCTTTCCTCGGCCGGACTCCGCCGAGAGTACACTCGCCTTGACCGCCTCCTCCGACCTGGACCGAGACCGGCTTGACTGGAGCGCGCCTTTCTGTGGCGGTGCTCTCTCTCCGAAGCGACGAATCGCCCGACGTCTTTGGATGTTTTCCGGCGCAAATTTCGGCTACGTTCGTCGGAGATCATGGTGAGCAAGCATTACCCGAAGGAGTACCTCGTCAAGCTTTCCTCCGCCGCCCTCCGCAACAAGCTGATGCGCATAGAGAGAGCCTCTTTCAAGCAGGATGGGCTCGAGGTCCACTCCCGCCATTGGCGCGCGGTCGCCCACGCGTACGGTGCAACCTTTTACTTCTGGGTGCATCTCCACCTCGACAGCTTGCCACCCTTTGCCTGGCAGCCAGAGATCGTGGACCAGATTCTTGGGCGCAAGTGTGCTGTGCAGCGCCTCGACAATGGGTTCACCACCATGGAGGACACCTCCTTTGGGTTGTGGGCGTGGACGCCAGATCCGCATCACGTCCCCAAGATCCTATGGTGCACCTTTGCCAACACCTCGCTGGTCAGCGTCTCAGAAGATCGGCTGCGGGATCACCTTCCGTGTCCTCATCCATTTCGACTTGATCGAGGACTTCTCTGGCGCACCGGTGCTCGATTGCAGACCTCCTATCTCTGACTACTGCCCCTCCTCTCGCTCCCTGTCCCCTTGGTGGCTTGGCACGATGGACGGCATGCCGATGGGCTCGACCTCCCTCCTACTGGCGTCCATTCCTCCGTTGAATGAGAACCGTGGCCAGCGTTGACATGGGCATGCGGATGAGGCAGGCGGCTCGCGCACCGGGGCGCGCGCCATTCCAGCCACGCGGGGCGGCATGGAGAGCAGCGGCTACGCTCTCGCTCTCGCGGTGACCGTTCCCGCAACCGTTCTCCCCCTGGGCGCCATTGCGACGACCGCGAGCGGAGCCGTCACCACCGTTCCGATGAAGATGACCGCTACGACAGCCGTGGAGGGGGCAGACGCACCGTGCGCCATCGTGTGCGTCCAGTGCGCATTGCCGCACCCGCGCTAGAGGCCCACGCGATGATCACACGGGTGGATCCCGTAATCGCTCCTGTGGCCATGACGCTCGGCACGGTGGCCACCATCACGCATTATGCCCGCTGCAGATAGCCTCGGTCCTTGTATGCGAGCCAGCACAGCGTCTTGATGTGCCACGGCCCGAACCGGTGCTCTCTAGCCATGTGCGCTTCGCTGCCGGTCATCCTAGGCATCGCGCCGACCCCCGCTCCGGCTCGTGATCCGCTTGCCTTCAACGCCACCTGCAGGGACTAGGTGCAGTCCATCCGCGCGGCGCCACCGTCGCTCTCCATTGGCTCGGCGAGCTGGCCTCCTCGCGCCTTCCCTTCAACTCCGACCTTTGCCCAAGGTGATGCGACCGAAGCGTGGAGAAGCGTGGCGGGGATGCCTATGGTGCACTACGATGTCGCAGATGGGGAAGAGGACCGCGTCATGCCTGACTGCTAGGAGGAAGAAGCGGGAGGCGAAGCCTGGTTCGATGCCAAGGATGTCGATGTCGATGAGCCACCCGCGGTGGTTACGCTGGAGGCTGAAGCTGCTGGCGAGCGTGCGCCACTGTTTGATGCTTGCTTCGAGGCACTAGCGATTGGTGATCTCCTAAGCCCTGCAGTCAATGCTGGCAGTTGTGGTTCCGGGGGCATCGGCGACCTCTTCAATTGCCCGGAGCCACCGCCGCTGCCAGTCCCGCTCGCGCGCGTTCCAGCACCAAGGCATGTTCCCGTATCAACTCCATCTGTGGGCCGCCATAGCTCAAGGCTAGTTGTCAAGCCATTCATGCCAGCAATCAACAAAGCAGTGTCTGTGCTAGCTAAAAAGGAGTGGAGGCCCAGGACATGCCACTGGAGCAAACTCGCAAGGAGTACGTGGAAAGATACAAGACCGTCATGTCCGCTGTCGTTCAAGCCATGGTCACTCTCTTCTGCCTGAACCTGCCATCCATTACTGCCGCTGATGAGGCCCTCATCGCTTTGGCTGAGCCAGGAGGGGCCGAGCTCAATGCGGCCATCCCTTCCCAGGTCTAACGGTTTCCATCCACCGAAGCGTCGTTGCTCGTGTTTCAATCGTTTTAGATGTTGCTTTTCCTTCATTTAGTTGTGGCTATTGCTGGGCGGGCTTATCGTCCATCTAAACATTGGTCACCGGCTTCGTCGTCATAGCTACTCGACTAGCTCTGGGATGTATCCGTCTACAAAAAACTACATCATTCTATCCTGTGATCGTGACATCGACAAGAGAATTTTGTGTTGTGGTAGGCCACTAGTACTACTGCATCCAACAACACCACTACCGCTACCTCTTCCTCTCCTTGGTTGTCGCCCGTCTCATGCCACTCTTTTCCATGATGAGTCACATCCTCGACATCTTGTGCTGGAACGTGAGGGGGCTAAATGACCAAGCTCGCAAAGATACTGTTCACGCCATGATTGCCAACACTGCTTGCCACATCGTCTGTATTCAGGAAACCAAGATGGATTTCATTGACCACCTAACTGCGGGTTATATCTCAGCAACGTTGGTGATTTCAACCTAATTTACCAAGCCGTAGACAAAAACAATGGGAACGTCAGCTTTCGGCTCATGAGGCAATTTAGGCAAGCTCTCAACGCTTCCCACCTGAGGGAAATTAAGCTCTAGAACATGAAATTCACATGGAGTAATGAGAGGGATGAGCCCACTCTAGAGAGGCTCGACCGACCTTTTGTACAGCAGGTTGGGAGCTAGCTTTTAAGCATCACACTTTTACAGGCGTTGTCATCTTCGCTCTTTGATCACTGCCCGCTACTGCTTTCCAACCAGCGGTGGCCTCGCAAGCCTGCCGCTTTCCGCTTTGAGAATTTCTGGACAAACATGTCTGGCTTCCTGGAGACTGTGCAATCAACATGGAATGAGCAATCGCATCACACTCAACTTGTACATGTCTTGAATCATAAACTGAAGGTCATGGCTAAAAGGTTGAGGGCTTGGAGCAAGGGATTGTTTTCGATCACAAACAACAGTTTCTCATGGCCCTTGATGTTATTCTCTAGCTTGATGTGGCCCAAGAGACGTGCAGCTTATTCGTTGAAGAGAAAAATCCGCGGGCTACTCTAAAGCGTCGTGTTATGGGTTTGGCTGTTCTAGAGCGTTCATGCAAGCGGCAAGCCTCGAGAATTTCTTATCTTCCAGAGAGTGATGCAAATACAAAATTCTTCCATCTTAGGGTCAACTCACGAAGGCGTAAGAATGCAATTCAAAGATTGAAGCGAGATGGCGGCTGGGCCACTTCTCACAACGACAAGGAACAACTCATACATGACCATTTCTCTCGTTCTCGGCGCAGCGCGCGCTCTCTATGACTTCAAGGGCTGGGCCGTTGACCCCGTCACGGAGGACTTGGACGATTTGGGCCTACATTTCTCGGAAGAGGAGGTTATTTCGGCTATTAATGGCATGCCCCCTTACAAGGGCCCCAGCCCGGATGGTTTCACTAGTGCCTTCTTCCGCTCTTGTTGGGATTTAGTAAAGGATGATCTCATGAACGTCATCAACAAATTTTTTTGCGCTGTCAATCAACAACTTTCATATCCTGAACCCAGCCAATAGTGCATTGCTACCAAAGAAAGAGGGAGTTGACTGTATCTCAGACTTCAGGCCCATCAGCCTAATCCACGTGACCCCGAAAATCATTGCCAAGGCAATGGCTATCCGTCTTCGGCCCAAGATGAATGACATTATTTCCAGCAGTCAGAGTGCCTTCATTAAAACCCGAAGCATCCACGACAACTTCATGTATGTCAGAAATGTTGCGTGATGCCTGCACAAGAAGCATACCTCGGCCTTGCTGATCAAGCTCGACATTGCTAAAGCCTTTGATTCAGTTCAATGGGACTACATCATTGATCTCATGCAGCGTAAGGGCTTCCCTCCAAGATGGCGAGCCTAGGCCGCTTTAATCTTCTCAACTGCCACTTCTAGAGTTCTTCTAAATGGCCATCCTGGAAAAGACATCTCGCACGAGTGTGGTCTGAGGCAGGGCGACCCCTTCTCGCCACTTCTATTGGATCTGGCAATTGATCCTCTGCAGAAGATTTTGGAGTTAGCCACTTAGGCAGGTCTACTACAACAACTACCTGGGAATTTTCTAAAGTCCTGTATTTCATTGTATGCGGACGACGCGGTGATATTTCTAGCTCCTATGGCTCAGGACATCTCAAATCAGACATCTCACTGGATTGGTAAGTAATGTGGATAAGAGCTCGGTGGTCCCTATTGGTTACAAGGAAATAGACCTCAACTTCATTCTTCAGGATTTCTCGGCAACCCGGGCAGCATTTCCAATTGAGTATCTTGGCTTGCCATTAGCCCTCGGGAGGTTGCATCGCATTGACCTTCAGCCTTATATTGACAAGGCTATATCTAGGCTCAACCATGGAAAGCAAGATTTCTTAATGTGGCGGGTTGTGTGGCTCTGGTCAAATCGGTGCTCACGGCTCTACCAATTTTCCTCCTCACAGCAATCAAAGCCGATAAAGCGACGCTTAAAGCTTTGGACAAGATCCGAAGGGGAATGCTATAGGCGTGCAAGGCTGCAGTAACTGGTGGAAAATGCAAAGCGAGTTGGACGAAGGTGCGTCGACCAAAAAACCTTGAAGGGCTCGGTATTCTTGATCTGGTGAAATTTGCTAGGGCACTAAGACTGAGGTGGCTATGGTTTGAGAGGACGGCACCGGAAAAGCACTGGGTTGGTATGGAAACACCTAACGATGACATTGACAGAGAATTGTTCAACGCTGCAACAAAAGTTAGCATTGGTAATGGCAAGAAAGATTCCTTTTGGAATTCCTCCTGGCTGAATGGGGTTTCTCCTAGGTCATTGGCACCCCTGATATTTGCTGCATCAAAACGGAAGAAAAGGCTTGTGAACGAGGCCTTGCAGAATTCCCAATGGATCGCTGATATTTCGGTCCAGAACTTCATTGCTCAGCACATTACGCAGTATATCACACCCTGGGGTCTTCTACAAGACATCGTGCTTCCGCCTGACATTGAGGACACCATCATTTGGACACACTTGGTCTCAGGAGCCTACACTTCAGCCTCTGCCTACAATGCTCAGTTTCTAGGATCCATCCCCTGCACTTTTGACAAGCTTGTTTGGAGGGTTTGGGCACCGCCCAAGTGTCGTTTCTTTTCATGGTTGGCAGTGCAGAATAGACTATGGACGTTGGATCGCCTGGCAAAGCGAGGCTGGCCGCATCAGCAAACATGCCCGCTTTGTTCCTGCCATGTGGAGACGGCCAGACATATCCTGTTTGAATGTCGGTACTCTAAAAGAATCTAGCGTGTTGCGGCCTCCTAGCTTGGTTGTCCTTCGCTTGCCCAATGCATTGGTTTCGACCGGCCTACGATACTTCAATATTGGGAGGCAGCCATTCAGACGCCTTCGGTTTGCCCCCAGGGCCTGAAATTGGCGGTTACCTTATCACTTTGGAGATTTGGAAGGAGAGGAACGCCAGAGTTTTCAACAATAAGTTTGCGAGGCCGGCGATTATCATAAACAAGATTAAGGATGAGAGCAAGAATTGGATTTTAGCTGGGGCAAAGCATCTCCAGGAGATTACAAGCTAGGATAATTCTCATGTTTGTTTTTTTCCTTTCTGGCTTAGGCCGCCTATGTTTGTCCTATACTATATCAATATAAAAGGCAAAGCTTTTTGCCTCGTTTCAAAAAAATTGATAAGATAGAGGGTACATAGTGTGGTTACATAGCTAGAGTTGTGGACCTCTATTTATAGGCCTCGTGAGCCTTCACTACTTAGCTCTACTTATAGCTAGAAGGTTCTACAGAACACTACTTAAAGATAGTAAACAAATACAAGCAACATAACTGGAACACTCTAGAAACTACTACAACACATATGACTAAATGACCTTATTACCTAGAACATAGAAGTGTAGAAGATAGTGGATTTTACTTGTGTTTTATTTTATTTTATTTTCTCAACTGTCCCTCATCATCTCGCCTGGTTGTTTAGAACATGACCTCAAGTTATCTTCATAGAGTGCTTGTTCCGGATGATAAAAAAGCTAAGTCTGCCACATTAAATGTGTTGGATATTTCCACTTAGCTGAAAGATCTATGACATAAGCATTATGATTAATCTTCCTTAGAACAGAGAAGGGATTTTCCACTGTCTAAGCTTCCCGTTAATGCCTAAAAGCAATCTTTCTTTTCAAGAGGTATACCATCACCTTATCACCAACTTGGAATTATTTTAACCTCCGTTCGCAATTACTTTTCCACTTCTTCTTGGAGCTATTACGATCTGATTGGTTCGGTACAACGGTGATCTTCCGCTTGTTCTAGGTGAAAGAGTAAAGAATTTACCTTCCCTTTGTGTGTAGTATCCACATCAAATTGCCAAGGTCTCCCAAGAAAAACATTAGTTGTTATCCAATATCAACATCACATAACACATTTGAGCGATAGTATTTGCCCAAAGAGAGTGGTAGGTTATTGTTTGGTGATCTTCATATTCACCCCTTTCTTGATCCATCCACGTAGATTTGGACGATCATGAGTCTCAAGCTTTAAATGTTTATTAAATTCCAATAGAAAAGATCGTCACAACTACAACTATCAATCACTAATTTGCATATCTTGCTATTCCCCGTGCCCTTGCTCTAAAATATTTTCTTTCGTTGTGTATTGTCAGGTTGTCGTGTCGAGCACAAGAGACGTTGAATTACGCATACCACCTCTTCACCCTCTTCTTCGCAAACATCTTATCCTTCTCAACCTTCATATTCACATTCTTGATCATCGTCACCATCATGGATAGTTGTGTTGACAAATTTCCTCAATGGGCAGTTGCTAGATACATGTCCCTGTTCACGACATTTAAAACATTAATCACTGGCTTTGCCCTACTCTTGCCTCCAGCTTGCTTTGGGACAGGTTGTTTTGTCTTATAGGTTGCATAGTATTTTCTTCAACTCTAGGGACAAGGGCTGTCAAGAATTCAGTCCAAAACTCTCAACACAAAAGATCTATGTAAGATCTAAATCAAGAACACTTTTTACTGATACGTAGGCACGAAGTTCTTTATTTATCTTCCTTTTCGAGAAAGCACATAGAGCATTTTGCGTTTCGTTTCATTGTAGTGTTTGTCACACGCCTCCTAGAAGGTTTTACAAGATTATAGTCTTTGGGATTTTAGTCATGTCGTCGGTACTACATCTCTAAGACCTTTTGCTCCTACCAAGATCCACGCCGCTGCCTCCTCCTTGATCTTTGCAAGTAGGGTTGGGACTGATGGACGTGCTCTGTTGAAGACGCAGTCGTTGCGCAGTTTCCAAATCACCCAAGGGACAAACAATGTCGTCGAGTCCAAACCCTTGTGCATGGATTTCGGCGTGTCCTATTAGGCCTTTGTCCACCAGTCGAAGAAGGATGTCTCGAGAGCTGGTGGAGTACACGCCATGCGCATCCAAGCCAGAATCTCATGTCATACCTGATGGGAGAAGGGGTAGCCGATGATCAAGTGATTCATCGTCTTGGGAGCTTGGTCGCAAAGGAGGCATCTGGTGTGGTGCTGCAGGTGCCGTCTCGCTAGCCTCTCCACTGTCAAGCAGCGGTCCATGTCTACGAGCCAATGGAAGAACTTGACACGGTTAGGTGCCCAAGATTTCCATATCAGCTTCCAAGATGCTGAGCTGCTGGAGCCGTGGAAGGAGGCGAGGTACGCATATTTTGTTGTCTACTCCCCGTTCGTCGTCCACTTCTAGATTAGCTTGTCAGGCTCAGCTGACAGCACTGTGGGGGTGATCAGTTGCCAAAGTTGTAAGTATTGCCCAACTCGTGGATGCCAAGCACTCCATGTATGTCCTGTGCCCACTGATTCGCGGTAAGTCCATCGGCAACTGTCCATCGGCACTCTATGTAAACCTTGCCAGTGATTCGCGATGAGTCCATTGGCACTCCATGTAAACCTTGCGTTGGCATTTGGGGACGCAATCATATAGGAGTGGTGCGTTTTTGCGAACCGATCGTCCCTAGATCCACCGATCCTCCTAGAAGCTTGTCGTTCGCCCATCTCCCAGGTTCGTGTTGGTAGAGGCAAAGAAAAGATCTCGCTCTACCGTGGTGAGCTGCAGGTCCAAGCCGCTCCAAGCGTGGTTGGCATCAATTCTCCTCAGCCACTGCCAACGCAGGCGCAGTGTGAGCTCCAAGTCATGTACTCCCAGTCCACCCAGCGATGTTGGTCTGCGGATGCGGCACCATTTGATGTGGCAACTTGCACTCTTGACAGCCTCTCTTCCTTCCCAAAGAAATCCCCTTTCAATTCTTTCTATGGCCTTCAACGATTTCTTCGGTGGTGCAGGACTAGCATCTGGTGGGTCGTGATTGCACCCAACACCGATTTCACTAGTGTCAAGATGCTTGGTTTCTACATAAAACATGCTTTCCATGTTGGGTGCTTGTCTGCCATCCAGTCGATTAGTGGTTGTAGCTATGCGGTAGTTGGCTAGCAAGGCGTGAGAGGGATCCCAAGGTATGTAATGGGGAACTCCATGATCGGGCAGCCAAGAGGGACCAGCAGTGGCGCTACAATCTCAGCGTCGAATCAGTGTGGCGGAGCTCTTGTTGAAGTTCACGTGTAGACCTGAGACTTGCCCAAACAGTTGCAGGATAACCTTCTGTTGTCACGTCACTGACGATGGTGTGGCTAAACAAGAATCATCCGCGTAGAGCGAGATGGAAGGGATTCTGCACCACTGTGTGTAGCCATTGTAGGATGCCTAGGTTGATTGCGTGCTTGATCAGCTTGCCGAGGATGTCGGCGGTGAGGACGAAGAGTTGCGACGACAGGGGATCCCCACTGACGCAGCCCACGCGGGTGCCAGATGGGTGGCCTTGGCTCTCTATTGATTAGGACCTTGGTGCTAGCAGAAGTAGACGGGATGGATAGCCATTCAAGAAATCTGTTGTCAAGGCCATGGCAGTGAGTGCTAGGTCAAGCTTGAGCAATGCGTGAGGGGCTCCGAGATGGTGCAGCATGCATGCCGACTGACACACGAGCACGAAGTTCTCATGCAAGCTGTCTCAATGATGAATGTGTTCGCATGGGACTAACTAGATCGTGAGTTTGGGAGCGGTAATGACAACTTGGCAAAGGACTTCCCGACGAGGTGAATTAGGCTTATTGGCTTGTAATATCCTAGCTGACAACCTGCAGTACCCTAGATCGGAGACTGCACGAAGACCGACCGGAAACTCCAACATCGCGACCCCAAACCAGAGTCTCGGCCGCAACGACACCGGAGTCTCCAGCCACCACGAAATCTCTAGCCTACATGCACCAGAGTCTCTGTCCTGCGCTATGGGCACATGAGCTCTGGGTTAGGCCTCGTCCCATGTAACACCCCAATTCGTCCAGAACTTCATGTTTATGCCTAAACTACCCATGTTTAAGTAGCTAGCATATAGATGCCCCACCTCCTCCTAGAAACCCTAGATTGCGATGATGACTTAGAGAGAGGTTTGCTCCTTTCCCCCTTGTGCGTGGAACTCATATGGAGATGATTCGGGTTCTTCGCATAGCTATTCTTTCCCCTTGTGGATTCTAGTATGCATGTGCCAATCTTCACTATCAAGGTTCTAGTAGTGCCAATCTTCCATAGTGTTCTATCGGTTGCTATTCTTCCTTGCTATGGTTCTATTAGATCAGGGATCGGCCAGTAAGAAGGAATCAGTTTAAATTAGAGCGGTCGGTAGCTTGTCTTTCGAGTTCCGAAGGATGCTTCGTTGGGGGTTTATTGTCGAGATTGATTCTACGAGTTTGCTTCCCTAATTAACTCCACGTGTGCGTGTGTTCTTCGTGTTCTTCGCTAACTCCCTTGAATCCCCCTCAAAATCAACAAATTCGTGAAGATCGGGCAACCTGGTGTCCACATCATATGCTAAGAGCCTACGTTGCCACGGATTTGAACCCCCCCCCCCACACACACACACCTCTTTCCCTCTTTTTTTGAGAAATTTCAAATAACAAAAAATATAGCCCAAAATTGTTTTTGATCAATCTCTCAAATAGGTGAGTTAATTGTGGTTTTGATCCATAAATTTTTTGACTTTGGACTTGGTCTACCTTTGTCTCCATTTTTGCCTACCACTTGAAGATTGGTGCCTGTGAAGAAACCGTCGAATGTGGTATAGTGTCAATGACGGTTTGTCACATGCTTCTTGGAAGACTAGCAATTTGATAGAGAAGTTGTACATGATGGTCACACCAATGACTATTCCTTCAAGTGGAACAACAACACATTTGTGCTCCGGCCCATGATGCCAAGCCAAATCATTGCCGCCAACGCAAGAAGCCTACCCAAATACAAGAAGAGAAGGATCCTTGTGAGATGAGTGGTGAGCGAGTGAACCACCTCAAGTGAGTGATACCCAAAAGCCAAAGTTGAGTGAAAAATAAAGAGTGCCACATCAAATGCCATAAAAAGTGAGATGAGTGATTTGAGTATGACCCATGCTAACAATTTATCATACAATCCTCTCTTTGTTGTTGGTTTTGCAAGGTATTCAAGATAGGAAACCAACTCCAATGCACCTTCTACAAGATCTCCCACCACGACATAAAGAAAAGAAAGACTACAAGCTTTTCGACAATAATGACCAAGGATTTGACCCCGGAGATCCAACCTCATACAAGTTCAAAGCCAAGGGCATATCTCCTCCTATACATGGTGATGAGACTTTAGAGTCGAGGACGGCTCTTTTTCAAGAGGGGAGATGATGCAGCCCCAGCCCAGCATATGGCCATCACAATGCCACCCATTGAACCAAGCCATCCAAGTCATGCTACTCCAACAAATGCACCCAAGGTGAATTCCTTCCACCAGTTGTCCTTTTTTAGTCCTCATTTGAATAGAAAATGCTATTTGAGCCAACTATCCATCTTATGAGTAGGTACATACCCATGATCATGATGCCAAGAGGAGATGCAAAGGATGCCCAAAGAGCCAAGACCCCCAAGCAAGAAGCATGGAAGAAAAGACAGAAGAAGCATCAGCTTCGGGACCAGTCTCTTCCATCCGCACACCGAAGTCTCCGGCGCTGCGACATTGGAGTCACCGGCCATGCTAAATCAGAATCTCCGCTCTTCTGGACTCGCGAAGCCAGTGGTGACAACCTACAGTACCCCAGATCGGAGACTAAATGGAGACCGACCAGAAACTCTGACATCATGACCCCAAACCAGAGTCTCCATCGCAATGACACCGGAGTTTCCGGCCACCCCGAAATCTCCGGCCTATATGCACCGAAGTCTCCAGCCTGCGTAATGAGCCTGCAAGCTCTAAGTTGGGCCATGTAAGACCCCAATTCGTCCAGAACTTCCTGTGTATACCTACTAACCCTGTTTAAGTGGCTGGCCTATATATATGCCCCCACCTCTTAGAAACCCTAGATTGAGATGATGAGTTAGAGAGAGCTTTGCTCCTTTCCCCCTTGTGTGTAGAACTGCTATGGACATGATTCGGGTTCTTCGCACAGTTACTCTTTCCCTTTGTGGATTCTAGTATGTATATGTCAATCTTCACTATCGAGGTTCTAGTAGTGTCAATCTTCCATAGTGTTCTACTGGTTGCTATTCTTCCTTGATAGGGTTCTTGGATCGGTGGACCGACCGTAAAGAAGTAGTCGGTTTAAATTAGAGCAATTGTTGGCTTATCTTTCGAGTTCCGGAGGTTGCTCCATTGGAGCTTTATTATCGGGATCAATTCTACGAGCTTGGTTCGCTATTTATCTCCACGTGTGTGTGTGTTTTCTTCGCCATCTCCCTCGAATCCCCCTCAAAACCAACGAATCCGTGAAGATCGGGCAACCCGGTGTCCACATCATATGCCATGCTTGTGGCGGAATGACGCAGAGCTCAAGCTTCACGTGATACTTTTTTTAGACGGAAGGCTCAAAGAGCCCGGCTTTAAATTAATAAAGCCTTTTACGGCCGAGATTACATAGTGCTGCAAAGCAGCTTACAGGCAATGATTACAACAAGCATAGAGATAAAAAGATGGAGCCCAACTTAAGAATCAAGACTCTTGTCCAGCCCCGCGATCCGCCCGGAGAAGAAGCAAAGCTAGCGAAGAAGCACGCATGAGAAACTCACGCCATCGTCATCCACCAGAAGGCCATGTCACCTTGCCATCCGTTTCCACCTCCGAAGAAAGCACACTGCCTTCTCGCCCCGGATCGAAGGGCGCCGCACCTGTCAGGAGGTGGATATGCTCACCCTGAGCTTGCATGGAGAATGGCAGACATGTTGCCAGGGAGAACTCCGAGCACTACCGCATCAACATGATGCAACTCACGAGCCAGCCACCGCCCACACCATAGACCCCATCGTAGGACAGAAATTACCGCCTGAGGTCGCCAAAGAAGATGCAGTGAAAGGAGAGACAACAACACCACTGAGCACTGCCACGACTCACTTGCCTTAAAAGACCCTACCGGGAGAGGGCGCCCTCTCGCCCGAATAAGCAAGCAGCCGACGATCAGAGAACTTCGGGGAAGAACCAACAGGAGTACATGGCCCGCCACAACATCGCGTTGCAAAATGAAAAGAACTGCTACAAGCTGCCCACCGCCCACCGCCGAGCTTGTCCACAACCACCGATGTACCAAGGTGACGCCTCCATGGAGGGAACAACGCCAGAGCGCCATCGTCGCCCAATCCAGCGGATTTCGGTTTTCACCGGGAGGGGGATTAACCTCAATATCGCCTTCACGGGGAGCCGGTGCTTGAAGTGTGTCAACGTCGTGGCTGACGCCGGCCCAGGGTTTCCCCCGGTCAAGGGCCACCACCCTCCACCACCCCCACCAACCGCCGAAAGGGGATCTGAGGCCGAGGTGGAAGAACTAGAGGCAGCAACGGGGGAAGCATCTTCAAAACTTGCGCTAGAAGCCGTTGAGGAAGCCTCCGCGCCGCGACCCACGTCCGTCGCCGCCTTGTTGCCCACGTAGACAAGAACATCTTGCAGCACCGACATTGCTACCCAGTCGCCGGGTTGACTATGCCCTCTCCAATTGAAGTCGCCGCCTCAGATCTCGAAGCCCCCACCTAGGACACCACCAGCAGACCACCCCACCAGAGCAAGGGGAGCTAAGAAGGTCGTCAGTGCCGAGCCAGCCCCGGTCAGCGCCACAATCCTCCTCCCTTCTATCGTACCAGAGCCGAGAAGCCAGTTCCCCGCCACCCCCATCACCAGCACCGCACGCCTTTGACCGGCGGCCTTCCGAGGGTGACGAGGAGGGGAGCATGAGGTGGGAGACGGTGGCGGCGGGGGCTAGGGTTTCGCCCCCTCGATCGCCTAGAGGAGAGGACGCGAGGGGAGATTTTTTCGTAAATTAGAGCTCCCGCAAAATCAGCACTTTGTTCTCTCCACGTGATACTCAAGGATGTTAGTGTTGGTATTGGCATGCTTGCACCAAGGCCGTAGAGATAGGGTGAAGCTGGGATCCTTGAGGAAGTGGTCGTCGATGTCACGATTAGAGATGCCTTGGAGTGGAAGATGATCAAGAAGCCTTTCGGGTGGTGCATGTGGGTTGTGAAGTCATCATCGCAGAGCTCGAAGGAGATGATGACACGCTAAAAGCGCATGTGTGCCCCCATGTGTAGTTTTGATAATTAATGACAATCCCTATGGACTAATGTTTACATTGAGTTATACTTAAGGATATATCCATAGGAAATGCTTGAGCCATATGGTGGTCTCAAGGGTGAAAGGAGAAGAAAGTGAAGATCAAGTGATGACCAAGATGTTCAAGGAGTGATCCAAAAGATTGTTCATGAGAGAATTGAGCCATTGCAAGTGTCTTGAAGAACAAGAGGGACTGATCTCATGTGTACCTTCAAGACACCAACATAATAAACAAAGAGGAAATGAAGTATAAGTTCAAGATGAACCATCTCGAAGAGATCATATGCTTGAACCTTGCCATCCTTATGGTGATCATGGATATGTGAAGATATGCCTAAAAGAGAGGCTCTCCCATAGTGGAGTATGGGGGAGAAAATTCCAAGTCTTTACCAAGCTTGCAATCAAGAAAGGTGTTCCATCTTGAGGTGTACAAGATCTTCATCATCAAGCTCAAGTGGAATATGCGCAAGGCAAAGGTATGTTCTTGATAGGGTTTCTTTCTTACAGGTCTCATGGTTTTAGTTGGGGAGACCTTTTTATAGGATAGATAACCGTACTATCAAGAGGGGCTCTCAAGTTAGTAACTTGATCCTATCCTTCGGAGAGAGCTCAAACCTTTGCATACTTGGTATCATCATTTTTTGTTCTTATGTGGTTCTTATCCATGAGAGAATTTAGAGCTTGTGTTAATATCCATGACAATCTCAAGTTAATCGAAAACGGATTTCATAAGCACTATAAATAATTTATATGCTTGTGTTGATAGTCCTTGCATACCATGTATAAATTATTTGAATAAATCTCATGATGATATGCTTGCTATGCTTTGTTGCCATGATAACAATGCTTCTATTTTCTCTAGTTTTTGTGTATCTAACAATGTAGAGAAAAACGAAGATTCAATGGGTCAAGACAAGATCTTGAATGGAGCTTCAAGTAATTCTTCATCATCATCGTCTCATGGTACCCACCTATGCCTTATGGCTAAAGCTTCAAAGGTATCTCCTAATTTGAAACCCAATACCTCTTGTGATGATGATGATGAGGATAATGAGGATGAAGAGGTTGATGTGGCCTCGTTACGTAAAAAGGGTGAGATTGTTTATCATGTTCTTTGTAAGAATAAAATTGCTTGCTCTAACTTTTATAAAATCTTTACTGCTATTGAACCAAAAACTTAATGGGTATCATGAGAAAATCATTAAAAAAAGGAAGAATTGAAAGAGAGGATTCTCTTGAGATTGCATCCTTAACGAATGCCCTTGAGGAAGAGGAAGAGCAAGAGACTCGGGGTTTTCTTGAGGAGGAACTCGAATCTATTGAGTCTCATAATAAAATAATTTCTAAACTCACTAAAGAACATGACCATGCTTGTGTCGAAGTAAAAGTGCTTAAAAAGGAAACAAAAGCAACCAAAGAATCTCTTGAGAAGACATTTACTCTAAAAATGTCTAAAGTAAAAGAAACCCGTGATAAAGCTCTTGAGGTGGCAATTGATCTCAAAAGAAAATATAATGAGCTTGCCAAGTTGTCTTCTTCTATTGTTAATTATAATGATGTTTGTGCTACTAACTCTATTTCTTGTGAAGCATCTATTTTGAAGGAGAATATTGAGCTAAAGGCTCAGCTTCCTTTGCTAACTAGCAATTATGGGAAATTGGAAGAAAGTCATGTTAAGCTCACAAGCTCACATGAGGATCTCCTAGTCTCCCATGGTAGGCTAAATTAGCTCATGAGGCTATTATGTCAAAGGTAACATCTTGTGAGCCTCGTGTAGACATTAGCAGTATATCCACTACAAATGTCATATTTCTATGTGCTAGTCCTAGTAATTCATCCACTCGTGCTATTTCTACATCTTGTGATGAATTGTCTAAACCTCATAATGATATGCTTCCTTCGTCTTGTGGCCATGATAAAAATGCTTCTATTTCCTCTAGTACTCTTGTTGCTAACCATGTAGAGGATAGCGAAAATACTATGGGCCAAGACAAGGTTTTGAATGGAGCTTCAAGATTCTCATCACCACCTCCTTCCGATTCTCACATATGCCTTATGGCTAGGGGCACAAAGATAACTCCTTTTTTGGATCCCATTTTATCACATGATGATGATGATGATCTTGTGATTGTGATGTAGCCTCCATTCAAGAGAAGGGAGATGTTGCCTTTCCCGCTCTTCATAAAAAAAATTGCCCATTGAAGAAAAATCCTCTTTGTGTGAAGCAACAAGGGAAGCGGCCCCAAGTTCAATCTCAAGTTCAAGATAGGCCACTTCCCAAGAAGGATCGATTCAATCCTCATGTTATGGTATCAACTAAGAAGAAAGAAGGCAAGAGAAGAACTTGCTACATATGTCGTGAAAAGGGTCAGTTATCTTCCTCATGCACCATTGGTAACTCCCATCCAAACCTATCTTGATTGATGATGCTTATTCTCTTCATAAGGATGAGGTTAGCAATGTGTTTGCCAAATTTGTTGGTGCCCAATATGGTGTCAAGAAAAGAAGCATTTAGATTGCCAAGCCTATTGTGGCTAACTTCTTAGGACCCAACTTGGTTGGGGACCAACAAGCTAAAACTTGATCAATAGGTGTTGTTGGAGGGCATTAGAGACTTGGCTACATCATGAAGAATTAAGAGAACTTCTTCAATTATATTTTCTCAAGGCAAGTCATTTGGATTATCATATCTCTATCATATATCCATTGATCCTCCTTGTGGTCACATGTACTCAACTCATTTACATTGAAAGTTACTCGCCCCTTGTGCATGTGTTGGTTTCGTACCTTGCATGTGTTTGTACATGTTGTGCTTACCACTTACTTATCTTGAGTTATCAAGTTTTTTTGTGTATGTTGGCTTGCACACTATGTATGTGTGTTTTGTGTTTGAGCTTATTGCATCCTCTTTACATCTTAATTGGCTCTTGTGAGAAATTAATGGACTATCCCATTTTGAGAGAGTGGTGTTCTTTGGGAATTCCATAATCCTAAATATGTGTGTACATGAGTAGCACCACTTAGTATTGATATTGCAAGATTATCTAGTCTCTATGTGGTATGGCATGCTCATGAGAAATTCAAATTCTATAATGTCCATTAATGTTCTCTACTTGTATGTTATTTGGCTCTTGTGAGAAGAAATGGTTTATCACATTATGGTGGAGTAGTATGCTTTGTGTATATTACAAGACATGGGAATGTGTATATTTGAGGTTGTATCACATAGAATTAATATTGTAAATTATCTAACTCCTATGTGGCATGTGAGAGCAAACAAGTTCCTATTTGTGTTTAATGCTTTTATTGCTCTTATTTTGAATCTTGTTTGTGATAGTTTTTCTTGGCATGTGTTTCCTCATATTTGGATCTCTGTATCCTTCATGGAAACCATTTGCTTAAAGCTACTCTAATCATAAATGATTGTTTGACTATTTGAATATCAAGAATCTCCATCAAAGCATCATGCTTAATTCGTATATTTTGCCATATGCTTCTTATTGTAATTATGACCTTGGATTTCTACGCAAACTACCTCGGGAAATTGATCCCTTTACCTCTTGTCATTGGACAATTGGTACTCTATATATGGTAGAATTTGTTGATCATATTTACATTGTTTATTTGTATTTACCCTCTCTTTTGCCAAAACAAAATGTTTTGTGTTGACTCCTATGTCTTCCTTGCCTCTTATGGATCTTGCTTTGACTTGAAAGCATTTAGTGCTCTATTTGATGTAGGTAGGGATGATGATCTCATGTGTGTGAATTTTGTATTCAAATGCAAAATCTTAAATAATGCACTTATCATGGGGGAGTTATGTTATATTATTTAGAACACCTTTTTTGTGCTTCTTGGTTATATGCACATTGTGTTTCATGTACTTAGAAGTTCGACCTTTTTCTTTTGGTTCTTTGTGCCATCATGAAAAATGTGGAGAGTTTACTTTGGTTTTTGTAACTTGCTCTTTTTGGAAGTTGGCTCTGTCTCATTCCTTGTTAATTATTTTGACCTTTTAGAATGAGATAAATCCTTGTTCATTTGTGATTTTGTTTATCTCTTGCTCTTTGACTTTTGCATAGTTCATTTGTTAAACATGTGATCTTTCACGAGTTGATTTGGTTATTTGATATAATTTGAACAACCTTTTATTGTGTCACACTTCGGTGTGCCTTCTTGGTTTACTTAGTGTTTTGTTCAAATTACATCTTCGTTTGGTTCTTGAAAGTCTTATGCATGCATTTTTACTAAATGTACATATTATGGCATGCTTGCTTTCCATGATCCAATATATAGGGGAAACTCCGCCAAGTCCTAATTGGCTAAGATGTGCATGAAATTCAAGTTCATATCAATATGCACATATTTGTGTGGAGTCTCTACTATGCATTGTAGTTGTCTAACTACTTTGGACCCAATAAGTTTGGGGACCATATTGTACTTGAATTTTGTTTTAGGTACATTAAAGATACATTGGATGCTTATCTCTTTCATAAGGAAGAAGTGATGACTCAATGATAAGTACAGACAAGCTAGGATGATCAACGAACTCCTACCTACTTCATGACACTAATGATATCTCGATAACAAGTATCTCTTACTCATGCATACATATCTTGCTTCCAGAGGTTGAGTCTTGACATAAATTTTCGTATTTGCAATTGTTGTGGTTCTTGCTATGGTTTTATGCCTTGTTATGTGCTCTTTTGCATATAGTTGTGTTTTTAAATAAAATAGAGGAAGTGAGGATTCCATGTTATGCACATTGTATTCAAATACAAAAATCTAATTTGTGCACGTGCCTTGGGGAGCTTCCTAAGTTTATTTATAGCACCACTTTGTGCCTATCATATGTTTCGTCTTGGTATTTTGTTTGCTTGCATTTTTTAGCATAAGTTGTTGGTGCATGTAGGTGAACCTTAGTTTATATAGGTTTTGTGCTTGACAAAGTAAACACTAGTTTTATTCCGCCTTTGTTAAACCCATCCCATAAAATTTTTAAACCTCCTATTCACCTTTCCTCTAAGCGGCATCTATGTCCTTTTCACATGCGAGGGCATCTACGCCAAGCCGGTCACTACGTCGGCGAAGGATGGTTGCTCATGGTTTGCGCGCGTGAAGAGGTCTTTGAACGGCGCCATGGTTCTGGCCGCCACGACATCGACGGTTGCTGCATCGCGCACAGGGGCTTCATGCGCATTGTTGCATCGTGCACAGCCGCTGGTGCATTGGCACGCATGTGTCTCTCGCCAATCCTAATTATTGGGCGCACCCACCGGCATACGGTGGTGGCGTGAGGGATCGGCCGTCCATGTTCATCAAATTGTTGCTTGCACTACAGACTTGTGGCCGAGGAGCAGACACTTGCGGCAACGCACCTTGTTGGTGCAGTCACGAACGATGCGGTTGGGCTCGAGGCAATGGTAACAGAGGCATGCAGCTGCCTGCGGCGTGGCGTTCCGAGCTGCCATGGCGGGGAGGGTGGCAAAGCGCGGTGCTGCTCATAGTGGTTTTGATTCTTCCGATGGGGTTGGTAGAATCCTTCGTCACCTACGGTCGTAGCAACCATGGTGGCAGCGTTGTTCACGCGATGAACTTCCAAGCATGGGCCAATGCGAACCTTGGTCGGGACGCATCCCAAGGGAGCAACGCGAGGTGCCGCAGTCACCAGGGAGGTTGCGACGGCCACGGCATGGCGGGAGGGGGGGTGCTACACACTGCGTCATGGTAGGAACGGCGGCTAGAAGTCTCGCCCTCAGATCCAGCCCAGCAGGGCTCGCTAGCAGGGCGGTGGGCGGTGGCGCAGAGCTTGAGGACGTCATGCTAGTGGGAGGAAGGGGATGGAGTTGGTGGGCTACTAGTGAGGGCTCGTCATCGGCGGGGCTGGTGGGAGGGCTAAGCAAGGCTACGAGGAGGGAGGGAGCGCATGGGGAGCGAAGTGGAGCCATCGCCATAAAAAAATTGTTTTTTGTATGAGTGCATAAACTAGTGGTCAAATTCGACCTCTATTTATAGACCTCATGAGCCTTTGCTACTTATAGTTAGAAAGTTCTAGAGAACACTACTTAAAGCTAGTAAAGAAATACAAGTAATATAACTACAACACATAACTAGAACATTCTAAAAATACTACAACACATATGACTAAATGACCATATACCTAGAACTAGAATATAGTAGAAGTGTGAAGCTAGTACTGGATTTTACTTCTGCTTTATTTTATTTAGAATATCTAGTACTTGATTTTACTTCTATTTATTTTATTTTATTTTCTTAACTGCCTCTCATCAAAATTCGATCTATTGTAGCTAGATCGCCGATAACATAGTTAAATTCCTCAGGTTGCATGTCAGACTTGGGATGGAAGGCCAATCCAAACTGTAGCATCACATTAACATAATGAAATAGCCCCTCTATAAATAGTTAAGAGGGATCATGATTGCTCTGGATAAGACACATCTAACGGTCTCGAGTTACTAAAAAGGCAACGGTTAAACTTCAAACGTGAATTGGGTTAATTAGCTCAAACGTGTTTATTATTACTTGCTAACGCATAAGCGGTTTCTGATTAATAAGCTGTTCCGAGCAGTATATCTCTGAGGAGTAAACTGAGGCCAAGTACAGTGTCCTCCAGAAGCTTTTTTGTAACTTCGGTTACTGAAGGGAGTGGCATGTATGCCCAGAAGAACCGCAAACAAGATAGACACTGAGTGTTGGAAAAGGATTGGCGACAGAGCTCGAGAGCTCGAGTACGATGAAGTAGTTGTACTTGTAGAAGCAGTCGACTACAATCAAGATGGCCAAATTTGCCACCAACCTCTCGTTTCAAAAAAAAATTGCCACCAACCTTGAACAGTTCCTCCAAGAAAGTTCATAGTGTCGAATCACACCTGTCTGGTACTAACCTCCAATGGTTGAAGTAGGCTGCCAAGATATAGGTGCTTCATCTTATTGAGCTAGTATTTCGTATGCCCTCATGGCCAGTAAGGATCAGCAAGGACTTCGGGCCACATCGCTACACCTTAGAAAGCAACGGGCTATCATCAAGGGACTAGTGTGCATCAAACTCACCTGTTGATATGCAGGCTGGTAGATTGGTAGGCTTGGTTCAAGTATGCACGTCACGTCATAGGTCCTCAAAATTGTTAGAAATGTTGGGCAAGCAAGATATGTGAAGATCATACCAGTCTTCCTTGCACCAACATGATGCGTTTACTATTGCATTACGCTGCCCTGCGTCATACTACAGTGCGAAGTTGTCCACAACATCTGAACTTCCCAGAAAAATAAAAATAAATTAAACTACCTCAACACTTTGTGGTACTGTAAGAGAAATGCACAAGTGAGTTAATGTTTTACCAAGATAACTACAGTTGCAGTTTATTTATATTACTTTGGAACACCAAGGGATTCATAGTGTAGCAGCACACCGAATTAACATGTATCGAAAAAAAAATCAGTGTTAACATTTTTCGAAATACATTAAATAATTTAGAAAGTGAAAGCGGCAATTGAAGAAGTATTCAATAATAATGTCAAGAATATGCAATGGTCTCATATTTCCTTGAGAATAGATTTATACTCCCTCCGTTCATAAATATAAGATGTTTTGGCAAGCCAAATTGACTTGCCAAAACGTCTTATATTTAGAAAAAGAGGAAATATATATAGAAACAATGTATACCCACCGTACTAAAGATAAGGGAAGAACCCTACGGCTTGACTCCCAAGTATACCCAATTAGTTTGTTTCCAAGTTTGTTAGCGCTTGTCATATCCTTCAGATTGGTTCAACGCTTCCTTTTCCTAAAACCCCTATGTATGAAGAGGCCCAGATGTAAACGGTACTATATCGAGGGAGATTAGGCTCCAGCCCAAGGTTCCTCAGAGATATGGGGGCAGATATCTCGATGGATTTCATTGAGGCTCTTCCACGCGTACATGGAAAGACTGTCATCCTGACCGTAGTCAACCGCTTCTCAATGTACACCCGCTTCATCCCACTGGTGCACCCTTATACGGACCAGACCGTGGCCCACACCTTCTTCACTGACATCATTCGCCTCCACGGGTTTCCTCAATCAATCATCTCTAGCAGGCATGCAGCATTCACAAGCACCTTCGGGCTGAACTCTTCGGTCTTGCTGGAGTCTGTATTTGCATGAGTTCATCCTTCCATCCACAGTCAGACGGTCAATCCGAGGTGGTCAATAAGGTAATCAATATGTACCTCTGTTGCCTGACTGGAGATCGACCAAAGGAATGGGTGTGCTGGCTTCCTTGGGCTGAGTACTGCTATAACACCTACTAACATAAAGCACTCCATGACACCCCTTTTCGCATTGTCTATGGGCGCGACCCTCCTGCCCTACGAGCTTATGAGGCCAACGATGCTCGGGTTCCAGCCATCAAGAAGCTGCTCATTGACCGAGATGCCTTCCTGCAGGATGTCCATAATAGTCTTCTCTAGGCCCAACAGTGAGATCAACACTACTACGACAATAAAGCCGTGAGTGTCCTTTTAGGTTGGCAGTGGGTGTGGCTGCGTCTGCATCATCGTCCTGCGGCGTCCCTCACCGGGCCTGGCAGCAGAAAGCTAGCTCCTAGGTTCGAAAGGCCCTTCAAGATCCTTAGCACATTGATTCAGTTGCGTACTGCCTAGAGCTGCCACAAAAATCATGCCTCCACAATGTGTTTCATGTCAGCCTGCTCAAACCTTCCAAGGACGATCCTCCGGCTGCTCCCCCACCACTGCCCAACATCCATCATGGCCATGTGACTCCAAAACCAGAACGTGTACTGAAGGCTAGCCTATGTCATGGTGTCCGTCAAGTCCTCGTCCAGTGGGTTGGTCAAGACCCTGCTCAAGCCTCCTGGGAAGATCTTGGAGACTTCAAACAGTGGTACCCTGAATGGCAGCTGGCGGAAGCCCTGCCTGTGGAAAGGGGGAGTGATGTCATGTGGGGCAGGGTGTACACCCGCCGTACTAAAGATAAGGGGAAGAGCCCTACGGCTTGACTCCCAAGTATATGTAATTAGTTTGTTTCCAAATTTGTTAGCGCTTGCCAAATCCCTCATATTGGTTCAAGCTTTCCTTTACCCAAAACCTCTATATATGATGTGGCCCAGGTGTAAATGATATCAACTATCAATAAACTATATCAAGGGAAGTTAGGCTCCAGCCCAAGGCTCATGACATTTTCAAGAGACCACCAACAAACCACAGATACAGCAAAAGGCCTAGTTCCTCACCTGCCATCCATTTTTGGCAAGGGATTGGTGTAGATAGAAGCGATGACAAAACAATATTGCTGTCGCTATAGTCATCTGAGATCTGAAAGAAAGAATATTATTAAAATAGAAGGGCAAGCTTAGCAAAATTCCAAATAAACAACATATTTATGTAATAAGAAAATCTGGCTCCGCTGCCACTAAAGATTTGCTGAAGAAGAGAAATGCGTACATTTTCAGTTTAATGCCAACATCCCGAATAAATGAACAACATAAGTGCCGAATTTCTGACTCCATGCTTCCAGTAATACCATCTTTCCTTGACGGGGAGAGCTTTTCTAACTCTTCCCTGGTGAAGTACCAGGAGTACATGTGATCACATGATAATTTCTCGGTGATCTTGGATTCCCCATCCATCCGAATGATTGAGAAACCCTGCCGGAGAGCACCTCCGCAACTTTCTCAGAAACCTTCAGAGGAAGTTACCAAAATAACTCTTGGCTATCGGTAATACTGGATTTCTTTCCTATTCTGTTGAACAACCTGCAGAACCACAATATTTATACGAGGCAATATGTGATGACATACATCAGCATAGTGAGAAGAGCAACAACAACATCCCCCAAGACTCTTCTGCTAGCTTGCTGTGAATGTATTCACTAAGCCCTATGCCATGAACTTTATTTATTCTTCCCACATAAAGAAGATAAATCAGAAGATCTTTCATTGTTCATATTTTTAAATATGTTCTAATGAAATAATAACGAACATTTGCATAGACAAAGAAGTAAACTAAATTGTATCAAGAAAATACATAATATGATAGGAAATCTGCTTCTAAATAAGCATAGGCAAAGAACATTTGCATAGGAAATCTCTTTCTGAATATGTACAATTGTGAAGATGCCACGGCCTGAATAAAAGAGATTCTTTCACCCTGTTTTTAGTAGTGCGAGGACCAGCAACGAGTGATTGTTCGTACGAGCAAAGGAGCGAGCATGCTTTACCCTTAGAGTGAAGTTGACATTCACAGGTCTTGTGGGAACTCCTTCAGTTCAGGTAGCCATAGTCACTCATTCCATAGATTCCTTGATCGAAATTGTGAGATTGGCTCGATCACCAACTATCAAGAAGAAAGATCAAGATTCACTTTTGTCGGGCAAAGAACTCTCTTGAGGAAATGACTTCGCTCACTGAAGACCAAGCAGCAGCCATTCTAGATGAAAGGACACAAGCCTAAAACTGGAATGTGGATCTATTTATCTGGAATTCCTATCTTCAACTTCTCCAATTCTGCTATAGCAGCAGAATTTTGCATACGCAAAACAAGTTATTTTGAGGAAAACAGGCAAATGCGCACATCACAGAAAATGGAAAATTTTACAAGAGTTGCAAGAAAAAATATACACGAGTTGCAACCCTGTTAGGGGATCAAAGACA
Organism: Avena insularis; assembly: GCA_023614405.1. NCBI lineage: Eukaryota > Viridiplantae > Streptophyta > Magnoliopsida > Poales > Poaceae > Avena > Avena insularis. Next base: position 327,429,670 of record CM042694.1, read on the forward strand.
CTAACAGCTTACATACAATGTCAAAGACAGTACACAACTAGTGGCTCATATTCCCCATCTGCCTAGCCAACTCCAGCGGCAAAAACTGGTCTAACTACCAGGTAGACCCCTTAGGCCCGCTTCGATAGTCTGTTTAGATTCCCACGCGCAATTGTCGACGGCATAATTCTAGCGTGCATAACGAAACGACGGAATATTTCCGGACCCGATGGTCGTGTGTTTTGCGGGGGTATTGGACTGGGAACGGGCCAGCTAGGAAATCGTAACGACAAACCAAGCGCGACTTTACGATCAGCTCCGGAAATTATGCACGGCAGATTTCACGCAGGTTTTGCACCCTCAAATGACAAACCAAGTGCAGCATTAAGGTGCTCTTGCATGCCCAAAGGCTAGCCCTCTCCGATGGATGCCCTTTGAGACCAGAAATGCGGCATCTAGTGCTTGCGGCTGCCAGTTCTGAAACGAAGATTGGTTTCTTTCTTTCCCAATATTCCATATTTAGGACAAAATAGACACTGTAAGTCTGTAACAAGTTAGTCTGCACACTTCTAGTTAAAGAGGTCATTTTAATGCTCTGTCCTCACATAAGCAGGTACTGTGAGGAGTTTCCCTATAGAACGAAATAAAAGGTTACTTGGTAAGTACCAAATGAAAGCTTGCACTGTGCGACAAAATGATACAAGTCTGATAACTTTGTGAACAGAAAAAGAGTTTAAAAAACTTGACTTATCGAAGATGGCAAGTTTCAGTATAATAATTTTGGCAAATTCAAGTAATGAGGTATGACGGTTTCTTGACTATTTGAAGTAATCAGGGGAAATAGGACAAATTGCAAGAATAAAGCACAAATTTTCACCCAAAACCTTGTAGAAAATAGCAATTTAGACAATAAAAAAAACACTACAGTTCAGAATTCTCACAAGCTAGTCCAGGATTTACATTTAGCCCAATGCCCGGCAAACAATTTTGTCCCCCCCCCCCCCCCCCCACACACACACACCCCATATCCTATCGTAGTCGTAGTTACAGAAGGATGTAAAAGTGAAAACTTTGCCATACTACATGTACGCCTTAGATCGATCCATCACATCGAAAAGATCCCCAAAGTGGGCATGAATCCAGGCGAAACACACAGATTCAACCGTAAATCTGATTCGAACCTTTATAAGCTTAAAAGGAACAAATCGAAGACAACATACCTAACATGAATTGGTTGACAAATGTACGGAACCCATAAACCGATCCGGCAACAGCGTCACATAATTCGATTTCGACTAACGTGCGAGGAGAGGAGGAGGCTTGCGTACCTGTCTGGCTTAACTGGATCGGTGCACAGGAAGAGGACTACAAAACCTAAAGTTTTTGTCGCTGGGTCGCTGGGGTATGGTAGGGAGGGGAAATATCCTCCGGAACTTACGATTTTGCTGCGTTCGGAGAAAGACGACGACACCGCTACTGCCTAGGTCCTCGCCCGCGACCACCAACTTTGTTTACTCGATTATTAAGGGTGAGCCTTGTGTACAGTCCCGTTCAATCTTTATTATTAAAAGCAAGTTGCTAATCGTAGGTCGTCCTCAAACATTAAATATTAGAGCAATCTAGACCATACAAATTAGAATCAATGGTACCTTTTATGCCACCCGGTAAGTGCATGTGCCATCAGGTCGAAGCAACCAGGTCAACACAAGAAAAAATAGGCAATCAATGCCCGATCTGCAATCAAGGATCGACCCATTAAACGGAGATCTACAATCAACGAAAGGCTAATTCAATGAAATTCAATGGAAAGCTATAATCAAGAAAATTCAAAAAGACAAACCACACATCCTTCTTCTACCTCCTCCCACTCGCTCTCAGGCCCCCGCCCTTGGTCTTCTGACCGGAAATCACCAAGCTTGATATGCGCCTATGACGCTCAAGACCGGTAATCCACATCCGTTCTGCAGTAATCCAGCTTCACTTTACATATTCGCCTTTCACCCGCCTTCTCTTGTTGGATACTACCGGATGAGAAAACAGAAGATTGATCCGTCTTCTTCGCCTGGGGAGCGTATCCCGTTGAAGGATCTAACAAACAAAGGATCAAATGAAGCTACAGGTGAAACACAGAAGAGTAACACAAGTTGGTATCGTCGAATGTCTGCCGAGCAGAAAGATGAATACCTAAAGAAACTACGGCTAGCCCGACAACAGAAAAAAAATAGCAGCTCTAAATCAAATTGTAATTCAAGGTAAAAAAATACACCCTATTTGCATGCAAGTAACTTTTTGTCATTTAGTAGTAAATATTTTGCAAATTATCATAAGAGAAGAAGACTTCTAAAGGCCAAGAAGAAAAAATTAAAGCAATAGCATATTACCTTGTGAACTAAGTTACTGCCAAATGACTTCCGGTCATAATCTTATTTTGGTTTGGCTTAAATGACCTTCAAGTATCATTTCTGAAATGATCGGCCAGGTTACTTTCAATCAAATGAGTGAACTAAATAGCATATTACGTTGTGAACCAATTTACTGCCAAATGACTTCCAGTCATAATCTTATTTGGTTTGGCTAAAAACCAGTGAACCAAAGTAATGCCAGGTTACTTTCAATCAAATGAGTGAAAAATTCATTTGACAGTACGATAGAGTACCTGCTAGGATTCAAATACCTGCTTCTTGATAAAGAGTAAGAGAGCCCATTATATTGCTAAGTATGGTTGCCATCCCACATGACTTTAGAAAATGGTTTTACTTATGATATATATATAGGAATGAATGCTTTTACGAATATTTCTAGAACTTCTAGCATAATATTAGTGTACAGATCATGGAGCATAAATGCTTCGAGGAATGTATGGGCTCCATCAAGTCCAGTAATTATTTATATCAGAAAATTTTATACTATAAATGAATGTTTACCATCAAGTCTAGTAATCTTTACTATCAGAAAATGATGAGTATACCATTCATGCAGAAGATCCATGTTCTCATAACATTTCTTCGAGTTCTAAGGACGGATTTTCACCATCTGTGATTCAGGTACTCTATGGAGGATCTAACCAAATAAAGAACATTTATGTAGGGATTACCTTATTTGTCTTGATCACTCTTTTACTCTTTATCAGATGAGAAATCAAGATATTGCATCTAAAGCTTCGCATATGGATCATACCCCTTTTAAAAATCTGACAAACATAAGCCCAGGTCAAACTTTGTATTCTAAACAGGGCGGTGGGAATTGGTATAGTCGATTGCCTGCTGAAAGTAAATAAGAACACCTAAGGAAGCTACGGATAGCCCGACAACAGAAAAAGAATACAACTCCAAACCTTGGTAAATCTGATGAATCTCTTTTGAGTAGCACTATTTTCATACATACATTCCTACACTAAGATGTTATGTTTAGTGCCATATTTTTTTGCTCCTACAAATATCAATTCCATAAAAACTAAGTTCGTCTGTTTACAAAGCAGGGAGCACGTAATTAGGCCAAGCATGTTCTGTGAACATTTCTTCGAGTTCTATGGAGGGCGTTTCACCTTCTGTGATCCAGAACAAGGAGAATGCACCTCCGATGCATGAAGTTGACAAAAATGTGTCAAGGAGGAAACGTGCTCAAGCTAAAAGGGATATGCTAACACCCGATGAGAGAGAACTCATTAATGCTCAGAGAAGATCATCTGCTCAAGCATTAACTACTCAAAAGAGAAATGCTAGCCAACGATCTAGAAGACAGAGCCTAACACCCATGGATAAGCTGACAATGCTAACTAAGCGCAACGCAAACGCTAAGGATAAGAGGAACACTCCATGTGCTGAATCAATCGCGATGATGTGCCCAAAGGCTATATCTATGGATACTACATATCCAACAAATCACAACATCACCGCGTCATAAAACGGTTGCATCAATATTTGAAGCATGATATGGTCAAAGTTAACTCACTACATATGCGTCTCATTAATATGTTTTCAACATGTCTGTATTAATGTGTGTTGTTATATTTACTTCAGGTCTTCCTACCAATAAACATTAGTAAGACCCGCTGGTACTTAGCAGTCATCAATGCAAAAAAAACGTTTGATCCAAGTATTGGACTCGCTCGGTCCTGGCATGAGTCGAAGTGACCTCAATTTTGTGGTAAATGTATTTTGAGTTTGATTTCCTCATGGCATTATATTTGCCACAATATCTAATAATCTTTTCTCATTATAAGTTGCAAGGACTTGAGAAGCACCTAAAGTTCGCATCTAATTTAAAGGACTTTGACAAGGGCACAAAGTGGCAGGACCTCAATGTTACAACATGGCCAATAGTCGAACATTTCCAAGAACCAGTGCAAACCGATGGGTATGTTGAATACTCATTCGAATCTTACCAAATTTTAAAAATAATTTGTCTATACGAGACTAAATCGGTGTCATGTAAACATGTAGTCTGTCATGTGGGTTGTTCATGCTTAATTATATGGAATATTGGACTGGCGATGTGTTGTCTGATCGTGTCAACTAGGTATGTCATTTTTGTTCATAATAAAACATTAAAACATTAGTATTCGCTTACACCTTCATTAAATATTTCTAAATACTATTTTGCAGGCGGATACGAAAGAGTTTCGTCGAAAATTATTCGTTATATTGATAGAATCAGAATTGAATAAGATAAAAGAAAAATCAATATACCATCATCCTAGCGATGAAAAGAATGTGTCTGATTCTGATTGTATGATTGTAGAGAGGCCAAAGCGACTAGACTTGCCCGATATAGCTAAAAACAAACATCCTCTTTCGGTCCACATCACACCAACAAACCAACGCAAATTAGTCGACGAGCTTTGCAAACACATCTTATCCATTAAAGATGTCAAGCATTTGGAGTAAGCAACATATTAAGTTTTTTGCTAATACGCATTTTTATGATTGTATCATTCTTAACATTTTTCTTATAGGCAGGAATGGGTGCGGAGTTCCAAACCGTACCCAATAGGCTTGAGCCTTAAGAAAATTCAGGACATACTTAGAATGGATAAGCCTATGGACAATGAATGTTTCGACATGGCCATACGTATAGTGGCATGCGAACCCATCATACAGCTGGTAGAGACCAATATGCACTATATGGACCTGCGTTTTTGTGTAAGTTACTATAATCTCATGTTTTATTGTTATCACTATGTTTCTAAAATATTTTTTCTAGACCGCGATGGTCAATTCCACACGAGGTCCCAAGTGGCGTATAAAGCCAAATATCCAGTCTCTCGCAAAGCTGTTCGACGGTTAGCCCGGGACGGACTACAAAATCTCTGCACGTAAATTGGTAAAGAGAATTTACTTTTCCGTCGTTGTCCAGTTTTATATCTTTTCTAATGGTTGTCTCTTTGAAGATTTTGCTTTCTTACACATCCGCGGGCCATTTTACATTGTTCTCCATCGATAAGAATGCCTCTTCGGTATCTATTTTTGATCCTCTCTCCGTATTGTCATCATTGGAGAGTAAAATGTGTGCACATACAATTAAAGTTACAAAGAACTGGAATCTACCAGACTGGGATGGCAATATATTTTCCTGGCCACGTAAATCACCAGTTGGTATTCCAGAGAGTCCAAACAGGTGAATGTCTCTTAAAATAAACTCATGTGGTTTGTTTGCCTTTTTAGTATTTAATAACGACATAATAATGAGTCATTCATCTACAGCAATGCGTCGGGATATTTTATCTTTTACATTATACTCTCATGGAATGGTAAAAAATTGGTTCATCCAATATGCACGGTGGGTGTTCTACCTCGTATATATTTATACTTGTCACATAAATGACTCAGACTAATGACACTTATTGTTTATGCAGAGTATTTTTGAGTTAAGAAAGAAATTTTTGGTGCACTTGCTCAAGTACCGTGAAAACAAAACTGAAAAGAATATCTTTAACATTGCACGACAATATCTAATGAGTATCAGGGAGTAGATATTATTGTATTTGTTAAATTGGTTTGAGTGTTTATTTCATATTTGAATGATACCAAGTTATATTGGTCATCGAAGTATACTTCAAATATGTGGAATACTTTGGGTTTGGAATATCTTATAGTTTTTTTCCTATATATGTGAATTTTTGTATGTACTTTGTTGATATATATGCAAGACTAATTGTGCAGCCGTAGCAACGCACGGGCATTCAACTAGTTACTCTATACATTACCTTGTTAAAAAGCGAGCGTTTTGAGGACATCTGCGGCTCCACGGCCGCTGCTTGCCGTTCGATCGAGATGGAGGCTTCAGATTATACTGGTCATCGCATGCCCATACGCCCACGCAACCTGACGCCCACACGCCTCCTTCCTCCCGTGGATCCCCTCTTCTCTTCCTCCTCCGTTTTGGGCCACGGCCGCCCTGGCCACCGGCGACCTCTCGCCCCACCTTCGGACGCCTCCGCCCTCGCCCCCGCTCATGTCTCGTCACTATCCCTTTTCCTGTCCCCACCTCCTACCATCTTTCTCCGCTGCCCTCTCCTACTACAGGAGCTCCACCACGACGGCCATACGCCGCGGGACCTCGACCGCTGGCGTCATCCTCCATGGTTTCTCCTTTGACCTGTCATGCAGTGCGCCACCGTAGAATCCCCTGGAGCCACCCCGCTTCCCTTCTCCGACCCCCACATCTAGCGCCACCAGCCAGGGTCCGACCGCACCACGCGGCGCCGCCTTCACGTGCTCACAGCGAGCGGCGGCAACCAAGTAGTAGGCTGGGATGCCGACTCGATGTGTCGCCGCAGAAGCCCCTACAGCTACTCGGTTCCCTGCCCCGACCCTCACATCTAGCGTCACTATCTAGGGCTCCGACGGCACCACATGTCGTTGCCTTTGTGTTCCCACCGCCGCCTCCTCCTCCTGCTTATCCATGAGCCAAACCATCCGCCCTCGACTTCGATTTGCAAGTATGACCTTCGTATATGCTCTCTTGTCACCTCTCTCATCCCCATCTTTCTCCTGTAAACGACTTTGGACAAGATATAGGTTGGAGTTCGTGTAGATGGATAGTGGGTACTGACGAGGTTTAATCTCGTCAGTGCCCATTGTTATGGACTTGGGTTTTGGAGAAGATGGGGATGCTGGAGATTGTGGCACGGTTAACAGACAAGCAACCAGGGGACACGAGATTTACCTGGTTTTGATTCTGGCGAGCGAAGGTTCTGAGGTCTTGTGATTCGATCTGGCGTGGATGCGTGTGCGAAAGTATGAGTCGAGTTGCCCTAGGACGTGCCCTCCTGGCCTTTATATAGACTTAGGCAGGTCCCGGGCGTAGTCCTAGTCGGTTACAAGTTCTAGGGTTTTACCCCTTTGAATTTCCTATCTCCTCTAGTCTTGCTCTCCAAGGATCCGAAGACGTCATGGGCCTTGTACCGAAAATCTTCATGGGCGGTATATGCTGTGGGCCTTCCTTGGCTGGACTAGGTATGTTGAAGTCACGTATCCGCAGGGTATAACCATGTCGGTAGCCCCGGTGATCGATCGAATCGTAGATTCGGTGAGACTCTTCCATCCTTCGGGAGCGATTATATGTTAATAGTATATGTGTAGGGATTGTTGATCGTGTGCTGACTCACCCGGCGGATCGGTCGATTAAGCATCTTAGGACGAAACAACACGATGTTCTTCATGTTTGGGTCCCTTAACCCAGCTGGAACATATCTTTGGCGTAATTCAACTCAGGCGCGGAGGACTTATAGGAGTGGAATTCGGTGATTTTAATTGGTGTACCCAATCGTCCGTCGGGATTTTTCATCGTACTGTAGTGCAGTTCATACTAGCGAGCCTTGATCGGTGTGTTGCGGGCCATCGGATGATATTTGTAGGTCTTATCTTTGCGTCGCGAATCGACATCGAACATTTATCACCTCGGAGGTGCTTGGGTGCCAAGGAGATTGTCGCTCACTCGGCGTTTTGTTTGGCGAGTTGCCAAAAAGTTTTTCGTGCTGATCCGAAGATCGCGATCGAAGATTTCATAGGGTGCGACCAGCTCCTATGGGAGTAGCCCCAAGTGTTTGTTCGAGTCGTGAACTCGAACGGAGACTTTTAGTTCAAGCATTGTTTCAATCATTAGGTCCCTAGGACTCGAAAATTTTCGGATGATTAAATCCATCCTCCCTATGGGAGTAGCCCCCGAGTCCGTAGTGGAGTCGTAGACTCGACGTAGGACTCAGAGAAGTAATTTGTCTTCATTTGTGCATCGGGTGCGGCGGTATCCCGTGGAGTAGCCCAGTATTTAGTCGAATCGTAGATTCGGTGGGTACTTTTAGTGGAGCAGTGGTGCTAGTATAGCTTTTGATGACGTCGATGCTTATGATCGATGACCTCAAGCGTCTGCTCGCTTGAAGATGACTTATTTGGACGAACATGGGTCCCACTTGCGACTTTGAATTGACCGTCACGCAGGCGTGAGATAATTGGCGTCTCCTCGATTTCCGCGTAGTGGGCGGCGTGGTTCGTTGTGGTGTTGACACGTGTATGCGGCAGATCTGCCGTTGGCGTTAAGTCTTCTGGATGAACGGCTGCCATGCGTCGTCTTCGCTGTTATAATCATTGAGGGGAACCGTGGTTTATTTTCACCGCACTAGTTCTTGTGTTTCACTGCCTCCTTGCGCTCGAGCGATTCTTGCTTCGCGCTGGGATTTCCTTCCACATTTCCGTCATCCTTTGTACGTTTTCACCGCCGGCAGCACCGTAGCGTGATGGGGAAACCAAAGAAGTCTTCATCTGCGGTTGGGACCAGCGCCGCCGGAGGAAAGAAGGGCACCGCCACTGCTCGCGTCACCGATGGTGGCTGGCGGCGATCAGAAACACGGGAGAGCAATCTCCGCAAACTGCGCGAGCGGAGCCTGATCCCGCAAGACACGACGGCCGTGAGACTCCCAGGCAATGAGGTAATCCCCCGTCCCCTATCTAGGTATCGGGTTATGTTTGTTGCCTTCATGATTCGCGGGCATGGCACCACCGTTGCCCGAGAGGTATCCGAATGCCCCGGATAATGAAGTGGTGGATTCCGTGTCCGAGCTACCGTCAGCGCGATCCCCAGCGGAGGATGCCGACGAATCGAGTGAGGACCATTCGCGCAAGCGATCACGGAGCTCTGGCGAGTCGTCAGATGCCTCGACTCCTCCGACTCCCAGAAATCCTCTGGGCCTTGAGCGTCATGATGATGTTCATGGGGGTTCTTCCTCTCCCCTTCCTGCCATTCCTGTGCGGGTTGTTGCTCCACACCCGCCAGCAAAGCGGAAGAAGGAAGAAAAGAAGGAGGAGAAGAAGGAAGAAAAGAAGGAGGAGAAGAGGGCCCGAAGGGCTTCTCCTATCTTCGACCTGAGCGCGTTGGGCTCGTAAGTTCTCTTGTTGCCACTGTTGTCCTTTGTTCCCTTGTTATTTTTGCACCTGTTTTGATTGGTTCGTGTCAGGCAATCCTCCGGAGCTCTAGTGATGGGGCGCGCGAGATGATGGGGGAGTCGAACATTGCGTCGCCTCCTCCTCAGACGGTGGTGACTTCTGGTGATGCTGCGCCAGTTCCTCCTGTGCAGGAGAGGCTGGTGGTTGCGCCTCAGGATTTCGCAGGCGGGCCTGTGGGTTCGCCTTCGGAGCACGTAAGTTTTTCTGTTTGATGTTACGGGGGGAGCCCCCGAGTGCCTTCGTATGCTGATGTTGTTTATGCTTCTTTGTTTTGGGCGTAGCCCCCAAGTCCTGCTCTTACTACTATTGCCTGTTGCTGCAGCCTTTTGTCCGAGAGGCCAAGCGGCTGGTGGAGGAACGCCTGACGCTGGAGGCAAAACTGCGGCAGCTTCAAGGTATTCGTCTGCCTTGTAGTACTTCTCTTGCTTATCCTGGTCCTGTTCTTTGACACTTGCTTGTTGTAAATGCAGAGGAGCATAACGACTCTCTCCGTGAGGTCGATGCTCTGAAGAAGAGCCTTGGCCAATCGAAGGCGAAGGCGCCATTGGTGCGAAGGCGCCTTGAGCTGGGTCGAAAGGCAGCCAAGCGAAGCGTCTGCAGCAGGAGGCCGCAGATCGTGAGAAGCTGGCCCTTATGCGGCTGCTCGTGAAAAAGGGGTGGCGGAGAAGCTCATGGCTACTGCCAAGGCTATTTCGGGTGAGCGTTAGCTTTTGTACTTGCTCCTTTTTCTACGGATCTTCTTCTATGTTGCCTTTCTTCATGTTTTCTTCTTTTTGGTCTCAGATGCCGCAGGCATCGAGTTCGACCGCGATGCTCTGGAGCACGGGAGTGCTCTAGATGATGCCACTGTAGCGGTCGAAGACCGCTGCAGACCATCAAATCCCTCACCAAAGAGGTCCTTGGTCGCTTCTACAGGAGCTCTTCGAAGGCGCATCCCTTGAAGACATGGATGCCTTGGCGAGAGGCTCTGTCGGTGAAGCGCTGCGCGTCTAAGCCATAAGCGAAGGGCATCGGCCAGCGTCCGTCGGGTGGCGATGGCCATGGCGGAGCTGGACCTGCCCAGTTACTTCTCGGATGCCTACAATGCGGATGGATCTGAGGTAGCCTTGCCGCCTACTCCGCTTCATGGCGATATGGGCCCAAGCTCATTGACTTGTATGAGTATGCATTCGGCGGCGAGGCCAAAGCTAAGCGATGCAGTTACGGCGACTCGGTGTCCTCCGCTTAGGCATAGTAGGCGTGGGTAGTTTGTAGTCTATTTTGTTGTAAATATCTTTTGTAGCATCATCCTTGTGCCACGTGGTAACCTTATATACTTTAATGAATTCCTCCGAGTTGTGCTCTATCCTTGGTGAATGTCGTGTGCCTTCTTTTTACTGCTATAGGTTCCTTGGTCTTGACCAGTTGACACTTCATCCGAAAGGCCCTTGCGAGCATCATTGGATGATTCCTCGCAGCTCGTGTTTCTTGAGATCGCGTCGCAGCTTGGAGAGATTTGCTTGGGTTCTGCGGTGTGGCGTTTAAATCCAGCGGAACCGTGGTGCAGCAGAGAGAGTATTTGATGGCGGGCTGGGTCGGTTGTCCGGCGGTACGCAATGTAAGTTGATCCTTCTTTGGGCTGTAGTTCGGTTCTTGGTGAGCTGCTGGCCTTACTCTTGTTTTGTGCGGTTGTCGCGGTGCCAATCTTGCTCGAGGGAAGAAAAGGGCGTATTGCTGTTAGTCAATTGCTTGACTCAACAGGACATGGAGGTGGCGGCTTCTTGGATGGATCGTGATCGCGCCATAGTTCGCGACAGTGCAGGATCGTGTCTACCAGGTTTCGCGGGTGCTCCGCCAGTGCATACATCGCTTTCCTCGGTCTGCCGTCATGTTTCCGTTGGAAGCCGCAACGACCCTTGCGGTCTTCTCGAAGTTTGGTGCAGCAATGTCAAGGAGCTGGTGCGGCAGCTCATCGCGAGGTGAAGGCTGCCTTGTCTCTTGTGAGGGTGCACCGCCCAGCGTAGATTTGGCTCTTTGTGGCGGGCCACCTCCTCGACCAGATGGTGGTGAGTGGGATATGCGTCCGCATTACACTGTAAGGCGATATGCGAGCAGTTATGTAGATTTGTTTGAGCAGCGTGCTCGGGTTATTCTTCGAATAGGTTGGACCTGAAAATAAGCAGATAGATGTAAAATATGTATATTAACTGGGCGTGTATGTGCCCTTTGTTGTAAAGGTTTGCTTGTTTGCGAGCACGCGATTGCTTTGATTTAATCGTGTCCTTTTCGTTTGCTGGCGTGGTCATTACTCAGGTGTACACGTTTTGTCCTCAGTCGATGAAATCATGAGGTGGGGGGAGCCCCCAAGTGCGTATGTAGCATGTAGTAAAGTTGTAGAAAATAGTCAACCGAGGGTTGGGGGCGAGGTACTTAGCTTTATTTATATCGTAATGGAGGAGGTACATGATTAATTTGAGTAGCCTTGGCTGGAAGCCTTATTGAAAAAAAGGGGGTAGGTTGCTATGGGTAGAATCGTCGCGAAGTGCGAGGCGTTCCGGGTTGGAGTATCGACTCCATACTCCGTGCTTGGCGATAGGCGCCACACAGGATGACCGGTGATGACATATGGTCCTTCCATGGTGAATCGAATTTGTTGGTCGCTTTTGCTTGAGTCGCAAAGACGAGGTCTCCTTCGACGAAGGACCTTGAAGCGGCAAGTGGCTGTGATAGTTCGGAGACTTCTGCTGGTACACGCTGATCGGCGCTGCTATATCCAGCGCTTCATCGAGTGTGTCGACGGCGTCTTGAGTGCAGTAGTGGATTGGCTTGTCTGTGACGACTCGTGGAGCACGATGGCGTGCGGTAGCACCGCCGGCTCGTATGTACCATGAAGAACGGTGTGTAGCCGGTGGAGCTGTTTGGCGTTGTCGTAAGCTCCACGGAGATGACGGTAGCTCTTCGTCCGATTTCCAGCTTTGTGCTCGAGTGAGCTCATGAGGCGCTTCTTGATGCGGCGCCGATTAGGCGTTGGCCTTTTCCACTTGCCGTTTGTTTGCGGGTGTGCCCGAGGCATACGTGATATTGATCCGAGGCCTTCGAAGTCCAAGAATTCTTCGGAGATGAAGTTCGAACCGTTTTCGGTGATGATGTTGGGCGGTACGCCAAAACTGTAGACAATGGATTCAAAGAATTTGTGGCGGTTTGCCCTTACGGTTGGTGGTGGCATGGCTTGATCCACTTGGTGAATTTGTCATTGCGACCGGAGGAAGACGTGTCCTCCCTTCGAGGATTTTGGCGGTTTGCCGATCATGTCAAGGCCCCATTGGGAAAAAAGGCTGCTATGGGTATGGGTGAAGTTCGGACCCAGTGCGTCGTTTGTCGGCGAACCGTTGGCACCGTTGCACCTTCGGATGATGTCTTCGCGTCGCTCATGGCGTTGGCGATAGAATCTGCTCGCGAGCTTTGGCGACGAGGCGGCTACTGCGTGGTGGCGCAGATGCCCTCGTGGATATCTTGGAGTATGGCCTTGCCGTCATTGATGGTGACGACCGTTGTAGTACGCCCGTAATGCTGCGTTTGTATAGCTCGCCGTTGATGATGGTGAAGGCTTTTGACGAGATACGCCGGGCATCTGTCGGTGTCGGCAATTCTCCGTTTATCGAGGCGGAGGTATGGGCGTGTCAAGTTTCGTCGACGCCATGACCTGCATCGGGTTGACCATGGCAACCGGTATCAACTTTTGGGTCCTTCATGACCTTCGGGTAGCGTAGCCCCAGTGTTACGCTTCGGGTGATCCTGTGGGAATTTTCGCGATGGATGGCATGTAGATCTGTTCGAGAACACACACGGTGGTACCTTTGCACAAGTGGAGCCGATGTTGGCGAGTCTATCGGCCTCCTCGTTGCTCTCTCTTCCAACGTGCGAAGTTGAGCGTCAATTCTCCTTCGAGTCGTTGTATAGCGCGATACGCGATCATGTTTTCGGCGTGTGCGTCGCACTCATTCATCGTCTGCCGACGACAAGGTTGGAGTCACCGTAGATGACCGGTAGCGTTCGCCACATATTTTGCCATCTTCATGCCATGGATGAGGGCTTCGTATTACCTCGTTATTGGGCTCGAATTTCATCGAAGGGCGTACTTCATCTTGTCACCTTGCGGGGAGGTTAGTATGACTCCTGCCCTCTCCGGCTTCGGCGTTTGGAGCCGTCAAAATGCATTGTCGGACTGCGACATGTCCGGGTGTTAGCAGCTGCAGCTCCATCCGATGCACCGAAGTCGGAAGGACTTGAGATTTGATTGCATGTCGTTTCGTAGATGATGTCCGGGGTGATAGTTCGATGCCCCACAGGGCCGCGCCATGTGGCCTCTGGTTATTCAGGATCTGTTTAGGGGTGCCTCGTTGGCGACCATCACGATGCTCCTGGAAGTAGTGGCTCGATCGTCGAGCCGTCATGAACACGCCGTAGGCCAGCCACAGTAGTGCGGGTACCGCTGTTTTGTTGGAGTGAGAACCTGCTGAGGTAGTAAATTAGGCGTTGTACCCGTGGGTCTTGCCTTCTTGGTCGTTCGACCACGTCTTTATCTTGACCACACGGTGTGTGGCTGCTATGTCTGACAACGAGGGCTCGCGCTCTTTTGGCGTGACCAAAAGCTGGCGAGGTGGAGAGGAGCCGCTTGAGGCTTTGAATCGTCGTTGGCCGGTGTCCACTCGAACTTATGCGCCTTAACGCAGCATTTGGTAAAATGGTAGGGCCTTCTACCCCATGCGGTGATGAACACCTTAGTGCCGCTATTTGCCCCGCGAGCTCTTTGAGCCTTGAGGTTTTTCGCTTCTCCATTGTCATGATAGCTTTGATTTTCTTGGGTTCGCCCGATCCCTCGTTGAGAGATGAAGTACCCAGCGGTGACCGAGGGGACTTTTTCTGGATTGAGCTTGATCTGTAGCGATCAAGGTTGTCGAGCGTCTCGGAGATCGTCGATAAGTGTTCTTGCCTCCTTGGTTTTTATGACTATGTCGTCGACATAGACTTGGGCGTTGACCGATCTGGTCCTTGAGGCGAACTGCATGCATCGCGTGTACGTGGCACCCGCGTTCTTTAGCCGAAGGGCATTGTGTTGTAGCAGTATACTCGAACGGTGTGATGAACGCGTTTTCTCTTGATCTTCGACCTTGAGTGAATCTGGTTATCTTTGAGTAGGCATCGAGGAAGGAGAGTTTCTCACAACCTGCGGTCGAATCGATGATCCGGTCGATCCGAGGAAGAGGAAGTGGTCCTTAGGGTGTTTATTTAGTGACGTGAAGTCCACGCACATCCGCAGGATGTCCGTGTCCTTCTTCGGACCATCACCGTGTTTGCCAGCCACTCGCTTTCCTTGATTTCCCGGATGAAGTCTGCTGCGAGTAACTGCTGATCTCCTTGCCGATAGCTTTGGCTCGTGGCTCCGGCGGTCTTGGATGGCTGCTTGGCGGCTTGGTGTGCAGGAAGACATTGAGTGCGTGCTCGGCGAATTCTGGGAACTCTGGCATGTCCATGATACACCAGGCGAAGATTTCCAGCTCACGGAGGAATTGACGGCGCGCCTTTCTATCTTGATCTTGAGGTCGTTGGCGATCAACGCCGTCTTGGAGGCATCCGTTGGATGGACCTGCACTTTCTTGGTGTTGATGGTGGAGTCGAAAGACATGTCAGGTGCGTTCTGCTTTGTGACTGGGGGTAGCCCATTGTCCGTCACCTCGTGGAGCTTTACAAGCTCGTCCTGCATGCCGAAATACTAGGAGATTTTGTTGAAATCCCTGTCGCATTGGTCCGATCGGGTGAAGCTCCCGTGGACTGTGATGACGCCCCTTGGTCCTGGCATCTTGAGTAGTAGGTTTAGGGGTTCGTAGCATGGAAAACAAAAAATTTCTATCGCATACAAACAAACAAGCCAAGATCTATCTACTAGATTGTAGCAACGAGTCGATGGAATAACTCACCCTCGAAGATTCCAAAGTGTTTAACGAGAGCAGATTCTCGTGGGTGATGTAGTCGTACTCTTTCCGATCTCAAGATCGCGTAGACGATCCTTCCGGCGCCACGTTCCGGCAGCGCTCCCGTAGTCGGTCACACGTTCGATTTTTAAGACCTTCCTCTCCTTGTTCCAAGAGGCGTGGAGGTTGTATTACTCTCCTCGCGATCCCGGCCTGTGGCGTGGTACCGGAAGTAGAGGGGAAATCCCGCAGGGCTTCGCCTTAAGCCGGTGCGAGTATGGTGGAGCTTATGAGAGAGGCTATTAGTGGTCTAGAGATTAGACACACCAATTAGAAGTCTCTAAACCAATTAGAAGGCTCTAAACCAATTAGAAGGCTCTAAACCGAAATAGCTCTAAACCGGGGTTTAGATCTAGGGTTTAGTTTAGAGGATAGGATCTAGTGTGTCTAGAGGAGGGAGCCCTGCCCCTCCTTATATAGGTGGGAGGGGCTGGCCGCGCCATGGGGAGGGAGTGGAGTCCCTCCCCAACTCGGCATTGGAGTTGGCCGCCGGTTGGAGGAGGTCTCCCTCTCCAACTCGGTTTCCCTCTTCTCCTCCTCTTTCCACTTTCCAAAACTTGCCGTTTGACTTTCAAACTAGCCGTTTGACTTTTCAATTTAGGATTTAAATAAACCCTTTATTTTGGACAGCTAGAACACTTAGTACATGATGCAATCATTCCAATTTGCAATGACACATTCATGTACCCTTCCCCCGGAGTCTTGGGACATTCCGGACCTTCTAGAATGTTCTGATGAAAACAGAACCATTCCCCAACTCGAAATGGGACTTTCCTTATATGAATCTTATTCTCGGACCATTCCGGATCACCTCGTGATATCCCGGATCCCATCCGAGACTCGAACAACATTCGGTCTCTTTCTCATAATACCATAACTACTCAAACAACGTCGAATCCTTAAGTGTGTCTCCCTACGGTTCGTGAATTATGCGGACATGATCGAGACACTTCTCGAACAATAACCAATAGAGGAATCTGGAAATTCATATGGCTCTACATATTTCTCGATTACTTTGTGATCGAATGAACCACTTACATACGATACCAATTTCCCTTTGTCTCACGATATGTTACTTATCCGAGGTTATGATCGTCGGTATCTCTGCATACCTAGTTCAACCTCGTTACTGATAAGTACTCTTTTCTCGTTCCCGTGATATGTGATCCCTTGTGACCCAGTCACATGCTTGCAAGCTAATTGGATGACATTTCACCGAGAGGGCCCAGAGAATATCTATCCGTCATGTGGATGGACAAATCCCACTCTTGATCCATGTGTTTCAACCAATACTTTCCGAACACTCAATGCCACCTTTATAGCCACCCACATTACGGTGTGGTGTTTGATGACATCAAAGCATCCATCCAGTAAAGGTGATATGCATGATCTCATGGTCGAAGGAATTAGGTTTACTATGTATCAGAAAGCATATAGCAATTGAACTATTGAAATGACTTGATCTTTATGCTACGCTTGTCTATAGGAGTATGTCCACCATATCATTCTCCTAACGATATGATCTTGTTGTTAATAACATCTTAATGTTCATGATAGGGAAACCACAATCATCTATTAACCAACAAGCTAGTGAAGTATAGAGGCTATACTAGGGACTCTTTTATGTTTACAAATCACACAAGTATTAATGTTTCCGGTTAATACAATTATAGCATGGTATGTAAACATTTATCATAAATATGAAGATATGATAATAACCACTTTATTATTGCCTCTTGGGCATATCTCCAACAGTCTCCCACTTGCACTAGAGTCAATAATCTAGTTTCAAACCTTTGTGTATTCAACACCTATGGCTTTAGGTGTTGTATGTACACGATTGCTAGTGGTTAATCGATCTCCTGGATCGACACTTCCGGTCCGTGTGTAATTGCATGTCTTTGCGTCTCTACGCATCACTCATTCTCTAATGAGATGGCTTTGTATAAATTTGGTCTTTCGGTGTGACCTTTAGTTCTTTGGGGTTAAAACATGTTGACAATATTGTCGTACAATATATCTTCATAGTATTATCCCTTTGTGAACTACACCTAGTTTGATAACAAACTACTTGACACAAATGCCCTCTTTTGCTGCTATAATAGCAGTCATATACTTAGCCTTTTGTTGAAGTATCTTGTCACAATGTCTTAACTTTGGAACTCATCCAAATCCATTATGGAACTCACTTTCCATTATATTGTGCCACCCTTAGTTTAGATTGAGATAAACTTAATTTGTACTCTGTGACAAAACTAGTATCAATGTAGTACTTATACAATGAACTAACCATCTATTTGTCACTTCTACAAATAATATACTCTTAGTTCTTCCAAAAGATCATAAGAATATCCTTACTATCGTCCAATGATCATCTTATGAATCAATCTGGTATATGCTCATAATATTTATAGCATAGGACATATCTAGATTTGTACATATCACAGTATGATTGATATAAATACTCTTTGTGATTTCATACATCAAGTATCAATCTATACTTGAATCTTTGTTTCACTTACCAAGTGCCAATACACTTGAATATATCATCAACATTGAACTCTTTCAATCCTTTCTGTGCAACAAGAACCTTTCTTGTAGTTTCTATATTGAATTTATTCAATATCTCGTCTATGTATACGGCACAACCATATTAGCGTCTATTGATGCCAAATATTTGGGTTTTGCCTAAGTCTTTCATCGGGATGAAATTCTTAATATGTGTTAATAAAAGATACATTATTTCCAATCAACAATATGTCTTTCCACATAATGTATTAGAAACATGTCTTAGCGCTCCCACTTAATTTCTTGCAAATGCAAGCATCTTCATTGTCTCCGATAAAATTAAACTCTTTTAACAGTTTCATCATAGTGAAGATTCCAACTCCGCTATGCTTACTTCAACCATTGAAGTTTGCATATGCTTTTAGCATCCTTTGAATTAACAAAACCCTTTGGACCGTGTCATGCACACGTCCTAGGTAACCATTCTATTAGAAGAACTTGTTTTGTTTATTCTACTACCACATAACAAATTATATGTAGTGGTTGCTACATTAATCCGTCTAGATTAAAAATTGCTATGAAAGATCAAATCTTGTCATATACAACCTTTGAACATTGTTGTGAACTCTTTCCCAACATGTCGACTATTTCATAGATGTGAAACATCCATGTCTACTTCTTTATAGATCCAAACACAACTGCAAGGTCTTACACCTTTTTCGAGGGTCCTTCAAGTTCAAAACTTGATTTCTCGTGTATGGAACTATCACGGATTATATGGCTTCAAGCCATTTGACGGAGTCAGGGCCCATCATCGCTTCTTTGCATGTAGTAGGTTCATTATTCTCAAATAATGATTCAACCCTCAAATCTTGGTATTTGATTGTTCATCCGACCTACTTGTTTCAATATAAACTTAGACCTCCATGACCACAACCTTTGAGGCACATGAGCCATGAGCATTGTTGCTGCCTCCGGAACACTTTTCGGTGCTGCGCAACTTTGCACATATAGCTAAGGTTCTTTTAACCTTATCAAAGTTCTATTGTCCTCCCACTTAACTTTTCACGAAAAATTCCTTCTCAAAGAAACTTGACGTTCTAAGCGACAAACACTTTTGTCTCCGGTGTTTTATGGAGGAATACTTAACAGTAATACAAAGACAGGTTTATCCGACTTTGGTTGCAAACATCTTTCTTATGCATAGCATACCAATGTTTAAGAAAGGACTACTTGGGTTTTATCCCAAACCATAACCTTATATGGTGTCATTTCAGCGGATTATGATGGAGCTCTTTTAGTGGAAAACGGTAGTCTCTAAAGCTTTTAATCTTTAAAATATAATAGCAGTTTTATGAATTATACCTTCGATCTTACCATGTCAAACAAGGTTCAATTACATATCTCGAACGCTCCATACTCTTATGGTGTTTGGAAATGCAAATCCACGATCGATTCCTTAAATCTTAGGTATTATGCTAAACTTGTAACTTAAATATCTTCCTTTATGATCTTATCATAAACTATTTATATTCTTGTTACAATGATTTTGCACTTCATCTTGAAAATCTTTGAACTTTTCAAATATTTCACACTTCATCCTTATTAAGTAAATATTCACATATTCACTCAAATTTTCGGAGAAAGCATATGAAGTTGAAATCCATCGCTCTTGACTACACATAATGGAGTTCGTACAACAATATGCACAAGTTCCAATAAGCTAGTCATTCATTCCCTTTTGGCCTATGAACGAAGTTTTAATTATCTCTAGGAAAGTTTCACAAACGTCATTTGATCAAAAATCAAAAGACTCCAAAATTCCATCCACATGGAGTTTCTACATGTTTTATTTCAATATAATTTAAGCGGCGATGTCACTTTCTAAGTGATCTTTCAATCAATTTGTCTTTCAACAATTTTAGCACTAGTTTTATGGATGTGATTTATCCAGAGATTTGTGAATCATCCATCTTTTATGGATTACGGCAATTATTTGAACAACCCTTTTGTTCTCATAATACTGATAAAACAAATCTGAAGGCAAGCTTTGATGTTTAACGAGCAACACAATAACCCTTTATTTGTTTCGATGAACATCATCACATATTCTTTGCTAGTTACTTAGGCCATTGTAGTTCATGAATTGTGTTGTTTAGTATGATTCACACCAACAAATTCAGTATCAAATACTTAAGAACCACATTGTTTAATAAGCAAAGAATATAGCCATAACACGTATATCATCTATATACTTAAACTGAACAATTCTAGTCTTTTCTTTTCTGCCATATACTTATGAGATTCTCTTTCAGTATTTCCTATTCTGTTTGAAAGAATCTATCAACATCAATAGTGGAGTCATACATATGACACATAGTCCAAAGCGTGTATAGTTAAATACCAATGTCTTTGGACTTGCACTTTGAAGTAGATCACCATCATCAAATGTTTGGTGTTCTTTCAAATTCCTTTCTTTAGTAATCTCTTGGCGTAGTAAACATTTTACCTACATCAAATATTCACCTTTATTATGGAATGTCCATGACCAAGCTACTTTTAGCTTATAACGGTGAATCACGAGTATAATGTTGCTCTCCAAAACCTTTTGGAAGATTAGGACAACTAGTGTCTCCAACCTTTTGCAAATTCTCATAAAACATGAGAACATGACTTTGCCATATTATACTCTATCATGTTGTAACCAAAACTTCGTTTCAGATATCACAATATCTTCCACACATCATGGTTTCTGAAACAACTCTTTCAGATCCTAGATAACCTTGATATTAAGATAATCTTTTGAATATCAAGAATCATGGAGACAAACATGATACTCAAACACTAACACTTGGAATTGTCACTCTTGTTTTAATACTAATTATTAAACTTTATGGAGTATGGAACTTCTTGAAAGTTTGCAATAGGACTTTTAAACTTTAGATTAACACTTCAAAACAATACGATACCAGTTCGTAAAGTAACTAACCAGAATTCTATAGTTCTATCATCTCAATTAAAACTAAGCGCAAGGTGGTAAACGGATGCCAATGACTACAACAACTATGCAAATTCACTTTGATTTTAGTTTATGATAAATTGAGTTCTAATTAATAATTAAATTAATCTAGGTGAACTCCCACTTTAAAACAACATCCCTCACATTGTTTTAGTGATCACACGAACCAAATCCACCACATCAAAACCGATCATCACGAGAGTTGATATAGCTTCAATGGCGAACAATCAACATGTTCATCATATCTACTATATGACTCATGCTCTACCTTTCGGTAATCTGTGTTCACGAGGCCATGTACATACATGCTAGGCTCGTCAAGATCAAACCTTAGCTACCGCATAAGCAAATCTGGCTTGCTTACGTTGTATTCACCCGGAATCAAAGACACCCGATCATCACGTGGTGCTTGAGCGACAAGCTTTGGCAACGGTGCATACTAAGGGTGAACACTTTAGAACTTGAAATTTATGTGCATGAGGGATCATCTTATAATGCTACCATCGTCTACTAAGCAATACAAGATGCATAAAGGATTAACATCACATGCAATTCATAATATGTGATATGATATGGCCTTTCTCCTTTGTGCTTCCGATCTCCATCTTCAAGCACGAACATGATCTCCATCATCAGGCATAGCATCAAGGTCAATGACGGCTTCTTCATGGTTGTCGTCCACCAGCTTCAACTATTACAACTATTTTGAATAGACACGCGGTCTTAATGAAATTAAAGACAACCATATGGCTCCTGCGATTGCCAACTTACAATAAGGAACATTGCATACATCAAATATAATCACAATCATGGCCATATCACATCATCACACCTGCAAAACAAAGTTAGACGCTTCTACTTTCTTTGCATATTTTACGTGGTTTGGGGCTTTCCATAGGTGTCGTTCTAACCTACGAACAAGAACCACAACATTGATACTAGCATTGTTGATTACCGTTGTAAATTGGATCTTTACTATGCTAGGAGAAAGCAGGCACCATAAAGCCACTTATGCAAACGAGTTGCATGTCAAGCGTGGAGCAAGTCTCATGAACGATGTCATGTAAGGTTAGCCCGGCGCTTCATCCCAACATACCGCAAGATACAAAGTACACAAAAGCAATCTACAATAAAGCATCAACGCCCACAATGACCATTGTGTTCTCGATGCAACAGATCTACATATAGACACGGCTCGATACCACTTTAGGGGTTCGTAGCATGGAAAACAAAATTTTCTATCGCATACAAACAAACAAGCCAAGATCTATCTACTAGATTGTAACGAGTCGATGGAATAACTCACCCTCGAAGATTCCAAAGTGTTTAACGAGAGCAGATTCGTGGGTGATGTAGTACTCTTTCCGATCTCAAGATCGCGTGAGCGATCCTTCCGTGGCCACGTTAAGCAGCGCTCCCGTAGTCGTTCACACGTTCGGGTACTCGACGAAGACCTTCCTCTCCCTTGTTCCAAGGCAGCGGAGGTTGTAGTACTCTCCTCGCGATCGGAAGACTGGCGGCGTGGTAGGAAGTAGAGGGAAATCATGAGCTTCGCCTTAAGCCGGTGCGAGTATGGTGGAGCTTATGAGAGAGGCTATTAGTGGTCTAGAGATTAGACACACCAATTAGAAGGCTCTAAACCAATTAGAAGGCTCTAAACCGAAATAGCTCTAAACCGGGGTTTAGATCTAGGGTTTAGTTTAGAGGATAGGATCTAGTGTGTCTAGAGGAGGGAGCCCTGCCCCTCCTTATATAGGTGGGTGGGGGCTGGCGCGCCCGGGGGAGGGAGTGGAGTCCCTCCCCAACTCGGCATTGGAGTTGGCCGCCGGTTGGAGGAGGTCTCCCTCCTCTCCTCCTCTTTCCACTTTCCAAAACTTGCCGTTTGACTTTCAAACTAGCCGTTTGACTTTTCAATTTAGGATTTAAATAAACCCTTTATTTTGGACAGCTAGAACACTTAGTACATGATGCAATCATTCCAATTTGCAATGACACATTCATGTACCCTTCCCCCCTCGGAGTCTTGGGACATTCAGGACCTTCTAGAATGTTCTGATGAAAACACCGGAACCATTCCCCAACTCCGAAATGGGACTTTCCTTATATGAATCTTATTCTCCGGACCATTCCGGATCACCTCGTGATATCCCGGATCCCATCCGAGACTCCGAACAACATTCGGTCTCTTTCTCATAATACCATAACTACTCAAACAACGTCGAATCCTTAAGTGTGTCTCCCTACGGTTCGTGAATTATGCGGACATGATCGAGACACTTCTCCGAACAATAACCAATAGAGGAATCTGGAAATTCATATGGCTCCCACATATTTCTACGATTACTTTGTGATCGAATGAACCACTTACATACGATACCAATTTCCCTTTGTCTCACGATATGTTACTTATCCGAGGTTATGATCGTCGGTATCTCTGCATACCTAGTTCAACCTCGTTACTGATAAGTACTCTTTTCTCGTTCGTGATATGTGATCCTTGTGACCAGTCACATGCTTGCAAGCTAATTGGATGACATTTCACCGAGAGGGCCAGAGAATATCTATCCGTCATGTGGATGGACAAATCCCACTCTTGATCCATGTGTTTCAACCAATACTTTCCGAACACTCAATGCCACCTTTATAGCCACCCTGTTACGGTGTGGTGTTTGATGACATCAAAGCATCCATCCAGTAAAGGTGATATGCATGATCTCATGGTCGAAGGAATTAGGTTTACTATGTATCAGAAAGCATATAGCAATTGAACTATTGAAATGACTTGATCTTTATGCTACGCTTGTCTATAGGAGTATGTCCACCATATCATTCTCCTAACGATATGATCTTGTTGTTAATAACATCTTAATGTTCATGATAGGGAAACCACAATCATCTATTAACCAACAAGCTAGTGAAGTATAGAGGCTATACTAGGGACTCTTTTATGTTTACAAATCACACAAGTATTAATGTTTCCGGTTAATACAATTATAGCATGGTATGTAAACATTTATCATAAATATGAAGATATGATAATAACCACTTTATTATTGCCTCTTGGGCATATCTCCAACAGTAGGTATGCGTAGTGTGGGACGGCCAGGAACCTTGCGAATGCTACGCATCCCAGGATGGCATGGTATTGGGACGACCAGTCCACCACTTCAAATTCTAGGCGCTCCTGCCGAAAGTTGTCCGGCTTCCCGAAGATGACGTCGAGCCCTATTTTGCCCAGGGGGAAGATGCCCTTCCCTGGGACAATGCCGTGGAACGTTGTGTCTGATTGTTCCATGCTGCATTGCGGGATCCGCATAGCTGCTAGAGTGCTTGCGAACATTAGGTTGATGCCGCTGCCGCCGTCCATGAAGACGCGACTCATCTCGAAGCCTCCGATCTGCGCCTCGGCACTGTGGCATGACTGGGCGAGGGATCTGGCAAGGTGATCCGCGAGTGAATGTGATGCAGGACTCGATCCGCCGAGGTACTCGAGATTGCAGCGAGTTGACAAGTTGATTTGTCGGGTGATTTTCTTCTGCACCCTGTTGGTGGGGCGTCCCTTCTGGATCATATTTAGCGCTCCCTTTGGTGGGAGGTATGCGACCCCGACGTTGTTTTGCGCTGGTGCGACTGGTTGATTTGGGCCTCCAATAGGCGGCGGTGGAGGAGCTCCGTGTGCTATTTCACCTAAGCGCAGTGCGTTTCGAGCAGAATTGGAGCTTGTTGCCTCATCGCATCATGCCTTCGCTGAGTTTCGAACTCGCGGCGGTCCTTGAGCATGTGGCTAGCTTTATTTTGCCATCTTGTTTGTCGATGTAGAAGTGGATGGTGCATGGACCCGAAAGTTTGTCGAATCTTGAGGTCCGTTGTCTGATCACGCGTTGCCACGATCGTGTTGGTCGTCCGTTGTCGCGGAAGTTTCATGCGGTATCCTTCGCCGCTATGGCTGTTGTCGTTACCGGTCGGCGCGGCTGCGACCATGTCGGGTCCATCGCGGTCCTCGTAGACGCGTGATCTCCTCTTGCTGCGGCATTCACGTCTTCGGCCATAGTCGTCCTCTTCATCTGATTACGCTCGCTGGATGCAATCTTCGCTGTCTGCCCAACTGTTGGCGATTTCCATGAGGTGGTCGAGTGTCTTGGGCTTTACACGCCCAAGTTCCTCATAAAGTCTGCGCTGACGCCGTCCCAAAAGCGTCGATGGCCCTTTCTTCGGAGATGTGTGCTGCGGAGTTCTTGGTTGTAGACCAGCGTAGTATGTACGGCGAATAGATTCACCGTTCTCCGAGTGCAGGCTCGCAACTCTTCGATTGAGGCCTCTTGCTGGTGCCTTTGAAATTTTGGATGAAGCTATAGCGAGCTCCTCCGGCCGGATGGATCGATGATAGGCTGCTAAGCCCGGACCAGCGCCGGTACGGCTAGAAGGCATTGCATGGCGGTTTCTTTGTTGCCTCCATGAAGCTTGACGGATGAGATGGTCGCCGAGCCAGGACTTTGGATCTTGCGTCGTTGAACTTGAGTATCCGAAGGAAGCTTGAAGTTGCGTGGCATCCGTGTTCGCGGACGGATCTGCTGAAGCATCGAGCCCCGAGTTCTCGCCGTCTTCATCCATCTCAGATTGAGCGAACATGCGCGTTTGGCGCGTGCTTTGTCGATCTTCTGTAAGCTTGTCTCTGGCGTCGTAGTCGCGTTTATGGCGGTGAGCTCTTCCTTCGAGGAAGATCGTGTTCCTCTTCATCTTGGATGAGGGTGGGGCTCCGATCGCGCTGGCGAGCTTTCTTCTTCGGCTCCGTGGGGCGTCTACGTGGAGCGCAGCTCCGATTAGTCCTAGTCCGGTGAGTGCGGACCTATGCATGGCCCTTCGGGATGCCATGATCGCAGCTTGTGGCGTCTTCGGGATGATGTTGCCGTCGGCGTCCATATCCATGAACGATGTGTGGAGAGTTCGGGTCACGTCACGCCGCTCCTTCGGGTCCATGTTTTCCACCCGAGAGCGGTGCTTGTTTCCCTGGTTTCCGTTTGTGCTAGAGCCGGGTCCCATGGCGGAGAGCGCAGCTCGTCGCGCACTGGACTCAGAGGCTGCTTTCTTGCGTTTGTCGAGCGTCTCCTGCATCTTGACTTGCTTCTTGTGCTCCTCGATGAGGAGGTAGTGGTATGCCATCAGTAGGTCACGTGAGGAGTCCAGAGGTAGGACTATTTCGCCTGCGACGGCGCGGCGTGCTTCGACCCATCCTTCTTTGCTAAGTTGGATGAGGTGGCCCCTGTTTTCCCCGTTTTCGCCGTTTCCACCGTTTTCGCCGTTTCTGTCCTGCGGGTTGGGGTTGGGCGGCGGGTTAGGCGTTTCCTCGTCGGTTTGGATGACTGCGGCGCACAGATAGCGCCTGCAGATTGGTTGGCTGCTGCCGCAGCTTTCGGATCCGGAACCGTAGGTCCCTTCATCCGAAGGTGGATCGCACAGATCGGAGTTGCAGCTGCTGCTGCTGTAGAACTCATCTGTTGATGGTGACGTGCGTAGCACGGGGTGTGGAGCCCACGAAGCGGGCCTGATTGACGGCACGGGCACCCGCTCAGGGAGGCGGAGGGTGCCAGTTTGTCCCACCTGGAAGCAGAAGCTTCCGAACAGAATTTTGAGTCCGTCGCCTACGGGCTCGAAATCCTTCATGGTATCCGGCGAGTGGGCGGTGAAGTCGAAAGCGCCGAAGAGGAGGTGATTCTCCGTCGCCGCGGAGTTGTAGATCGATCGGGTCGGAACCGTCACGACCGCACAATCAGCAGCCCCAATTCCCACAGACGGCGCCAATTGACGAGGTTTAATCTCGTCAATGCCCATTGTTATGGACTTGGGTTTTGGAGAAGATGGGGATGCTGGAGATCGTGGCACGGTTAACAGACAAGCAACCAGGGGACACGAGATTTACCAGTTCAGGCCCGGAGAAAACCCTACTCCTGCTTGTTCGCTCTTTGATTCTGGCGGAACCGAAGGTTCTGGTCTTGATTCGATCTGGCGTGGATGCGTGTGCGAAAGTATGAGTCGAGTTGCCCTAGGACGTGCCCTCCTGGCCTTTATATAGACTTAGGCAGGTCCCGGGCGTAGTCCTAGTCGGTTACAAGTTCTAGGGTTTTACCCCTTTGAATTTCCTATCTCCTCTAGTCTTGCTCTCTAAGGATCCGAAGACGTCATGGGCCTTGGCCACCCGAAAATCTTCATGGGCCAGCGTATGTCTGCCGTGGGCCTTCCTTGGGCTGGACTAGGTATGCTGAAGTCACGTACCCGCAGGGTATAACCATGTCAGGTACCAAGCCAAGAACTATGTGATCTTCAGATTCGGTTTTGTTTCTCTTATAGTTTAATCTCTGATATGATCTGCTAATGAATGTGAGACTCTCTTTTGGTTTATGCAGGCCCTGGTGTCCCGGGAGGAGGGGAGATGGCTCGCACACAGTGCATAGGCCGGCGAGCAAGATGGGCTGCTCGAGGAGACCATAGGCTCGGCTTCAGGATGTCAAACACGTCCCAGCAAGCCTCTTCATCATCAAGAAGGGGTGCAAGAAGGAAGGCTTATCTAGCATCCGTGTAGGTAAGATCACAGCCAGCTCTCCACCTTGGTGAAATCGGATTCCTGGAATAGCTAGATTGAAGCATATTGGTAAATTGAAGAAAATCCAAGCAGCGGTGACCGTTCAATCTGATAATCCAACACTTCACATTAAAGCCGTTTTTATTGGCTCATCACCTTCGAGCGGACAAACCAACGTTGCTTTTTTTAGCACGAATCGTTCCACCCCACGACAGCATAGACTAGCGCGCGAACCAAAGAGATGCAGAATTGGGCGTGTCTTGCTAGCCCGTGAGACATGAATGGCTGAACCCTGGATTTCGTCCTCTACTTGGAAGTTAGGCCGCATGCTATGCTAAAGAAATCAGTGTCGCTCGCATGGTTGGGAATAGATACAAGTTGGTCGCATTTTAGCTAGATGTTTCTAAGAAATCCATAGTACAAGAGCACACCACGTATCATGATATCAACAATTGTGTGCTTAGATTTAGCTGACCAACATATAGCTAAAATTTTCTCATAGTTCAGACCCACGACACAACCCGTTAGCTCTGATAATTCAGACCACCATATCTTAGTGGCTACATATTCAGAAAACAAATGGGTAACATGTTCAGGTATGTGGTGTGATCTTGTAAAAAATATCCCCGTCGTGAGACAGCGCAGCCTAGCCAAACCGAAGAATAATCGGGATAACGTTGTGCTTTCGACTACATAAACAACAAAAGGATAAATGGTAATTTCATTATTTCATCTCCTGGGTGTGTATTCTATTCTAGCTATGAATCAATAATTCCACACTTTCATTTGAAAAAGTATATTGCACAATTTTGTACTACTAGAATTAGTTTTGAGGAATCGAGACTGAGGTTGTGTGATTAGCTGAATGCAGTAAAAAACATATGTTCTTTCCCTTTAACGTCTAAGCACAATGAATTAGAAAAATATTCTACTCATTTTTATATGTCAGTGCATATATAGGCCTACATGTATATGATTACTTAGTCAGCTAAGAAGCCATTGGAGCAAATCATCAAGACTACATAATAGCATGGCACGTGTATTTTCCAGTGAATTAATACTTAAGTCATGTTGTTTATTTGTACTTTCGTAGTGAAATACTATAAAGAAAGGAGCGGTGTTTATGAAATATGACCTCTAGCAAATCCTTATTTTAGATTTTTAATGCATAACTAAATTTCCAGCTTGAGTTTTATTGGAAGTGCTTTCTGATACTAGCCATTTTCATATCGTATTACAGGCTTCATGTTCCTCTACAAGGACAATTTTTCATATAAGGTAGAGGCCATTTGTGAAGGATACATGGTATACATAGCTTCATATTTAAGCTTTATAATCTGTCCTCTACGTCTAAGTAATTTACATTTGTTTATATGGATTGTAGGGTTGCAATGGTCATGGGTCTCGTGACACTAAATTTTTCTTATGGGGCAAATTCAGTTTGAAGGTGGCAATTACATGCTTATTTGAAAAGCGATAATGCAGGTTGCTGTGTTTTTGTTCTTTGTCTATAGTGCGTCACTAAGCCTTTGTATATTATTTTCCAGTTGCCAATATTTAATCTAGCTCATTCCTATATGACGTGCGTAAGCTTTATCTTTATTGCTCCTTATTCTTTGCTAGCTTAGAAATCATCCGGTGATCATGAGGTAACTCATCTTGGGAAACTACCGGATGTGATGAAGTTATCTGACCACCTTATTAGAGGGCATGGCGATGAACAAATTCCAACGTTTCTATAAGAACCAACCTAGCAAATCCTTATTTGAGAAAATTAATATAGAACTAACAACTTAGTTCCTTGCTTCGTTAGTTCCATTGGAAGCATTCTCTGATGTTGGCCATTTTCTTTTTTATTGTAGGCTTCATGTTTGTTTGAAAGGACAATTTGTCATAGAGGGTAGAGGACGCTTGTGAAAGATGCATGGTATACACAGCTTCATGTTTTATCTGTGTAAAGAATTCTCAGTTTTGTTTTTTTAAGTCTTGATGTTTATATATTGTTCCATGAATGAAATTTAAAGGAGAATAGAGATGTGAAACATACGTATGTATATTTGTCTCATTGGCTTTTATAGTTTTTGCTTACACTTCTCAGTCGGATATTGGAAGATTTTACAACACTAGCATTTGTTAAGGTACTCATTCATGGAATTTCTAAGTTGGCATAATTGAAGTATTTGTATATACAAGTCCTTTATTTCTAATGACACATAGCGGAGGCAGTTTCACCCACAGTAGCGTCGGAGGTTCCGGAGGCCACCGGCTCGATGCGCTCTGCTTGAGATTTACCTCACTAGATGCTTCCCTTCAGGTACAAAGCAATTCATTTTAGATTAATGGTAGTTGTATGGGAGACTGGCCTCAGGAGTAGTACGGGGACAGGATGGCCAAATGGCCATGTGACAGCAAACTACAAAGATTTTCGGGATTACCGTATTCGATTTTTCACAATCTGCTATGCCTCGCTCAATGTTCAGGGAGATGGAAGCACCCATTGTGCTCTAAAGGAGATGTCCTCATTGCATTTACAAGCCGTAGTTATCCATCAAACTATCATGTACATGTGTATGTTGTGTTGTTTATTTTTTAACTGCGTAGCAGAGTAGGGTAATTTGCATTAAGGACGAAAAGGCAGAAAGAACTTAGCTGAACATTGTATTGCGCTATAGAATAATATTCTCTGCATGTTTAGTCACAATGAAACTCTGTTTTAACTGACTTGTAATCACATACAGGCGCGCGACATACGCTACAGGTCCAATGATATCTCTACATGCTGCTCCTCAGCCGCCAACATCTACTTCCACAACGGTACAGGTCCTCCAGCACCACTTGTGACGTCACTAGCACCGCCGCCCTCTCATCTACTTGCCGCAGTAAATACATCAGCATCGTCCGAGAAAGACTCGCTTTGTCCATCAGCATAGTGGAGCAACTATGTTAGTTCTATGCCGGATTCCCATCCTCCCTCTCGGCATCTTACAATTCTACTAAAGCTTAAGCGTGGTGCTGACCCTGCCTTCTGAGGCAACTCCCGCGTTGAGTGTTGTAGGTCGCTGGATGTTGGATACAAGTAATCTGGATCGTTCATTCGGCTGGTAAACCGGATGTTTTTGTTACCAAACTTGACGCCTTTTCTGTGACACAAATGACCCCACACTGGCTATGGTCCACGACACAGCCACCAGTGTTATCCACATGATGGGGAAAAACTGTAGTGAATTTCTTGTAGAAGCGCTGACCCTATCCGGCCTCTATCTTCACAGGCTAGACCCTAGCCGTCTTCCTCCCATGACCCTTGGCGACTTCGACTTTGGTCCCGTCCACAACCCATGCCCGCTATGGAGTCTCACTGAAGCAACATCCAGAGAAGGTGGAGGCGGAGCCGAGGCCGACTACCCTTACGTTCACTCAAATCGGATACAAAGAGGCTCGAGTTTTGACACAGAGGCCGATGCTCCGCACAGCATGGAGGCAGACGGCATGCAACCAACAGAGAAGACATCACAGCAGTGACCACCACATCAGCTCGACACCCCACTGGGGAAACAGACAGAGAAGATCCTCGCACCCAAGGCCACAGCGCGCTTGTTTGCGCTCCGGTGTGCAAACATCCATGTAGCCAAGGAGGTAATTTCTTGTTTGTATTTTAATTTGCCCAGCAATGTTAATCTCATACTCAACAAACTAAATGATCGGGAAAAAAGATCCGATCTGGACTTCTGGAGTCACACCGTATCTTTTGTTCCTCGACCATTCAATCCCCTCAGCTTCAAAGTTTCCACGAGAGTACAAAGTTTCCCCTCAGCTTCAAGGATGGACTGCAATGTAGTTTGAAGCAATTCATACGCCTGTCTTGGTCGGAGAATTACACGAACTCCTTCTAGTAATTATATCGACCTATCGAATCAGCATAAAAGTGTCACATCCTCATACCATCTACATTGTGAATATATCAAATTTTTGGTAAACCTCGAGGTGTTCTCCCAGGAGACATGAACACGAGTAAATTGATAGTTTTCTCAGTTCAGTTTTTAGGGTTGGGTTTACATTTGACTACAATGGAGAAAGTAAGAGTAGCAGTGTAGGTCAAGATGGGCGATGACTAGATCTTCCATGCAAATCATTTGAATTAGGATATGAGGATGTGATAGAGGCCAGCGGTGGCAAGATCGACATGAGCATTACCTGGAATTGAGCATCGACAATACAATCTGGTAATAAGTCATGTGTTTCTTGATATTTTATCCTTAACATCGGACTAACTATATATATTGTTCATGTTTGGTAATGTGTCACCTATGTCATTGCAGGGAGCCTGATTTGTAGGGTTAGTCCACTTATTATCATCTGAACCATTTACTATTTTAGGAATGACACAACATGAGATGCTCTTACTGCTTTTTTAAGTTATGAAAAGTACTTACATGGACATTTAGAAGAGAAGGTCCCACCTCGAAAAGAAATATTTGGTCATGATTTCAAGGCACAAGAGGTAATTAGATTATTGAGAACTCATGAATAGTATAAATTTGTAACATGGGTAATTACTAAAATATCAGTTGTTTTATGCACCTTTTCTTCTTATATCGTCTGATTTAACTATTTATTATGATATACAAATGTTTTTACATGAGTGATATACCACAAACACGCATCCAAAAAAAATGACTCCAAAGAAAGCATCTTCCATTTATTAAATTCTAATTATTATGATTAGGCATTTTCAGTGTTGCCATTTCCTGCCATTTCCTGAAGAGTTTAACCATCCTTGAATAAGAAGTTATGAAATGACCAAGGAACTCTAGCCTGGCTGCTCTCGAGAGTATATCATGTGTAGCCATGTAGGATGTTGATTCATACAAGGTACGCATTACTTATTTCTCTTATGAATTTCATCTCATATTTTAAGTTTGTTGAACAACATATTTCTTGGTTTGTAGTAATAATTATTCATTAAGTAAAAGCTAAATAACCTGACGCTATACTCTCCCATAGAAAACTCTTTTTATAGAATTTAAAACGTCTTTTCACGTTCTTAGATTTCGCATTTTTTAGAAGTCATAATGTAACAAACATCTTTGCTAAATAACTAGGTACTAGAAATTTATGGTGTACAATTTAGATAATTTTCATTCTGCTTTCCTATTTTGAGTTGCTTTTGGTATTTTATCCATGTTCCAATGTACTAAGGAATTTCTTTTACAAAAAGAACTGTAGAAGAGTAAATTTTTTAACCTATACTACAAGAAAAGTTGGCTTTTACAACGAACGATTTTCGTGGTTTAAGGCCCGTTTTTCGTGGCTAAAAAGTCTTCTACGACGGATGCCTATCGTGGTAAAAGCCCGTCACAAAAGAATCTACCACGGTTTTTTTCCTGACCGTGGCGGATCGCACCTTCAGCCACGAAAACTTGTTTCGTTGTAGATCTGTTCGCCAGCCATGTTGACTGCTGACGTCATGCAAAATGCCACGTGACAAACACCGTTAACACCCAGTTACCACCGTTAACGGCCACAGAAACCATGGTAGAAGCCAGGCCCAGCCAAGGCCTGCTAATAATTAAGTGGGCCGGCCCATTATGGGAGCCCAATAAGATTATGGCTTGTTACTGTTTCGTCCTGCACTATTTGAAAGAGTGCCCAAAAGAAGCGACCAGCAGCGGCCCGAGAATGTCAAGCATGTTACTGTTTCGGCCTACAGAAGCCCACACTGTTCGAATAATGTGTGTCCCGTTAAAAGCCTGCGTTAAGTAGGCCCGATACTGTTAAGGCCCATGGTCAGCACGTCACTGTTCATACAGCTCGTCCTAGGCCGCTTACGAATGACCCACTTTTAAAAAGGTCTGATACTGTTCTGGCCTTTTACTATTTTGGCTCGTTACTATTCTGGTCATCTACTATTCATGTATGTTACTATTGCGGTCCTTTACTATTCTGGCCCATTACTGTGATGGTTACCGTTGTTCTGGCCTGCTACTATTCAAGCATGTTACCGTTCTGGCATGTTGCTTTTCTGGTCTATTACTATTCTGGCCTATTACTGTGCTAGGTTACCACTGTTCTGGTTTGCTGGTGTTTTGGCCTGCTACTGTTTTGGCTTGTTTCTGTTTTAGCATGTTACTGTTTTAGGCTGTTACTGTTCTGGCCTGTTATTGTTCTGACATGTTACTGTTCTGGCATGTTGCTATTCTGGCATGTTACTATTTTGGCATGTTACTGTTTTAGCATGTTACTATTCTACCCAGTTACCATTACTTTTTCGGTAATTCTAAAGCCCATGCAAATGTCATAAAAGGAGTATAATTAGCGATCATCTTTTACTGTTCATGGAAGGCGCAGTACAAGAAGAAAAAATAACAAAACCCTATATAGTTACCTGATCGACCTGGCTGGAGCAGTTATGGTACCGCCATTCGTGGACGGCGTCAACTAAATGCCTACATGGCCTATTGATACGTTGCAAACGTATCTATAGTTTTTAATGTTCCATGCTTATTTTATATCTATTTTTTTATGTTTTGTCCACACTTTGGAGTATTTTTACACATTTTCTGGAACTAACCTATTAACAAGATGCTACAGTGCCATTTGTCTGTTTTCTGCTGTTTTTGGTTTCAGAAAAGCTAGTAAGGAAATATTCTCGGAATTGGACCAGACAAAAGTCCAAGTCAATATTTCACCAGAAGGAACACGGAGTCCGGAGGGGAGACGAAGTGGCACACTGATGACCCACAAGTATAGGGGGTGTATCGAAGATTTTCGATAAGTAAGAGTGTCGAACCCAACGAGGAGCAGAAGGTGTTGGCGAATGGCTTGGAGAAGGAATTCTCTGTAAATACTTAGCAAACGGATTTTTAGGGATTTTTGATAATGCAGGTAAATAAAGTACGAGTAAATAAAAGACAATAATAATGAATGCAGCAAGTGGCCCAAACCTTTCTTCAGCAAAGGACAAGCCGGTTGTATTACTTAAGATGACCAAACGTTCTCGAGGACACACGGGAATATCGTCAGGTGCTTTCGCTTCATATAGTTGATTAATCTTCTTTAGTTTGCTAAGTGTTGTGTGGGTGAACCTGTGCTAATGTACCGACCTTCCTAGGACTAATACATACTTGTGATTATACCTATTGGAGATATGCCCAAGAGGCAATAATAAAGTGGTTATTATTATATCTTTATGTTTATGATAAATGTTTACATCCCATGCTATAATTGTATTAACAGGAAACATTAATACTTGTGTGTTTTGTAAACATAAAAGAGTCCCTAGCAAGCCTCTTGTTAAACTAGCTTGTTAATTAATGGATGATCATGGTTTCCTGATC
Source organism: Avena insularis (assembly GCA_023614405.1). Lineage (NCBI taxonomy): Eukaryota > Viridiplantae > Streptophyta > Magnoliopsida > Poales > Poaceae > Avena > Avena insularis. The sequence continues at coordinate 327,464,538 of CM042694.1, forward strand.
ATGGGCATTGGATGTCGTTAATAACAAGATCATGTCATTAGGAGAATGATGTAATGGACACACACCCATAGTAAGCATAGCATAAGATCAAGTCATTAAGTTCGTTTTGCTACAAGCTTTTCAAATGCATAGTAACCTAATCCTTCGACCATGAGGTTATGTTAATCACCATCACCGGATGGGTACTTTGATGACATCAAACGTTGCTTAAATCGGGTGGTTATAAAGGTGACATTGGGTATTCGAAAGTATGTGTTGAAGCGCATGGACCAAGATTGGGATTTGTCCATCCATATGACGGATAGATATGCTCGGGCCCTCTGGGTGGAATGTCATCTAGTTAGCTTGCAAGCATGTGACTAGGTCACAAGGGATGACATATCATGAGCAGTAAAGAGTACTTATCAGTAACGAGGTAGAACTAGGTATGGAGATACCGACGATCAAACCTCGGATAAGTAGAATATCGTGTGACAAAGGGAATTGGTTTCGTATGTTAAATGGTTCCATCGATCACAAAGTCATCGTTGAGTATGTGGGAGCTGTTATGGATCTCCAGATCTGCTAATGGTTATTGATCGGAGATGTGTCTCCATCATGTCTACATGTTCACAAACCGTGGGGTGACACTTAAGGTTGAAGTTGTTTTAAGTAGATATGGAATGTGCGTTGGAGACCGAATGTTGTTGAGTCTCGGATTGGATCGGGACATCACGAGGAGATCCGAATTCAGGAATAAGATTCATATATTGGGGATCATTTTCTAAGTTAGGAAATGTTAGAGTATTTGTATGGGGATTTTAGAAGGTTTGAATGTTAGGAAGGTTCTAGAAGATTTCTTGGAGTTTGCTTGAAAACCAAGAAAGGATCAAGGAATCCTTGTGGGGTAAGACAAGGATTAGGTGGGGAGTAGGACTCTCCCCACCTCCTTGATCCGCGGCCAAGGAGAGGGAGTCCTACAAGGACTCCACCTCCCCATGGCACCTCCTCCTTTAAATAGAGGGTGGAGGCACAAGCCCCTGCCCTTCTATTCTCTAGATCTCAAGTTGCCTCTCCTCCTCCTTCCCTCTGCTTGGCTTAGGCGAAGCCTCAGAATTCTCTACTCCACCATCACCACCACATCGTCGTGCTTTGGAATTCCGAGGAGAGATCTACTACCTCCGCTCATTTGGAGCAGGAGAGGAAGGTCTGCCGACTCTGACGGGTGACCCATCATGCGGAAGCACTTGGCTGCACGGAAGGTTCGTCTACTCGATCTTGAGATCAGCAAGTGATCGACTACATCAACCATGAGATCCGATCTCGTAACGCTTTCGGGTCTACAAGGGTTAGTACAGATCTATCTCGTTGCACATGTCTAATAGATTAGATCTTGGCTTTTATCTAGATTAGATCTGGGTTTTGTTCATTCTTGCGGTAGAATTTTTTTGTTTTCCATGCTACGAACCCATCAGTGGTATCAGGGCCGTGTCTATGCGTAGATCTGTTGCACGAGTAGAACACAATGGTTTTGTGGGCGTTGGTGCTCGTGCCGTCTTTTGCTTTGTGTACTTTGCATCTTGCGGTATGGTGGGATGAAGCGGCTCGGGCTAACCTTACATGTCATTGCACATGAGACTTGCTCCATAGTTGACGTGCAACTCGTATTGCACAAGTGGCTTTGCGGGTGTCTGTCTCTCCCATCATAGTATAGATCCAATCTACACTTGATAGCACTTGTATCAACGTTGTGGTTAAGTTTCGTACGTAAGATCCGTTCTTATTCGAAAGCCCCAAACCACGTAAAACATGCAAAGAAAATTAGAGGCGTCTAACTTGTTTTTGCAGGGGTTTTGTGATGTGATATGGCCATCATGTGATTGTGATTATATTTGATGTATGCAATGATCCTTGTTATAATATGGCAACCGGCAGGATCCTAATGGTTGTCTTTAATTCTGTTAAGACCTGCGTGTCTATTCATCTTGTAATAGCTTTATTCCAAGTAGTTGTAATAGTTGCTAGTGATGATGGACAACCATGAACCGGCGCCACTGACCTTGACACAATGCTGGTGATGATGGAGATCATGTCCGTGCTTTGGAGATGGAGATCAAAGGCATTAGAAGAAAGGGCCATATCATATCACACTAATTATGAATTGCCTGTGATGTTAATCCTGTATGCATCTTGTATTGCTTAGATCGCGACGGTAGCATTATAAGATGATCCCTCTCACTAAATATCAAGTAATAAAGTGTTCGTCCTTAGTAGGCACCGTTGCTAAGACTAAATCGTTTGAAGCATCTCGTGATGATCGGGTGTGATAGATTCTACGTGTGCATGACGTGGTGCAAGCCAGATTTGCACATGCGGATACTAAGGTTAATCTTGACGAGCCTAGCATGTACAGACATGGTCTCGGAACACGGAATACCGAAAGGTAAAGCATGAGTCATATGGATGATATGATGAACATGTTGATTGTTCGCCTTTAAAGCTACATCATCTCACGTGATGATCGGACTTGGTGTAGTGGATTCGGTTCGTGTAATCACTAAAACAACTCGAGGGATGTTGTTTTGAGTGGGAGTTCTTTTGTAATTTAGATTAGTCAAACTCAATTTATCATAAACACAATCAAAGTGAATTTGCATAGTTTGTTATAGTCATTGGCATCCGTTCACCACCTTACGCTTAGTCATAGTTGAGATAGTAGAACTATAGAAATTCTGGATATTTGCTTTACGAACTGGTATCGTATTGTTTTGAGTGTCAATCTAAAGTTTAAAAGTCTAGTTGCAAACTTTCAGCAAACTCCGTTTACTCTGTGAAGTTTAATAAACAGTATTAAATCAAGAGTAACAATTCCAGTGTTAGTATCTAATGTATCATGTTTGCCTCCATGATTCTTGATACTCAAAAGATTGTTTTTAATATCAAGTTTATCTAAGAGCTGAAAGCAATGTTTCAGAAACCATCATATGTGAAAGGTATTGCGATATCTAAAACAATGTATTGGTTACAACATGATAGAGTATATGTCCTCATATTTGGTGAGAATTTGTGAAGGTTGGAGACGCTAGTCGTCCTAATCCTCCAAAAGGTTTTGGAAAAGAAACATTATACTCGCAATTCACCTTTATAAGCTATAGCAGCTTGATCATGAAAGTTGTCATGATAAGGATGAATAGAAGATGTAAGTAAAATGTTTACTACACTAAAAGATTACTAAAGAATGGAATTTTGAAAGAATGCCAAACATTTGATGAAGGTGATCCACTTCAAAGTGCAAGTTCAAAGGTATTAGTATTTGACTATACACACTTTGTACTATGTGTCATGTGAATGACACCACTATTGATGTTGATAGATTCTTTTAAAAGAAAAGGAATTGTTGAAAGAGAATCTATAAAATATTTGGCAGAAAAGAAAAGATTGGAGATGTCCAACTTAGGTATATAGAAGATACATGTTATGCTGTATTCCTTGGTTGTTAAACAATGTGGTTCTGCGGTATTGGATACCGAATTGGTTGGTATGAAGTGTCATACAGGACAACACAATTCATGAACTGCAATGGCCTAAGTAACTAGCAAGAGAATATGTGATGATGTTCATCGAAAACAAACAAAGGGTTGTTGTGTTGCTCGTTAACATCAAAGCTTGCCTTCAAGATTTGTTTCAATAATTGTTATTTTGATCAGGTATTATGACGACAAAAGGTTGTTCAAATAATTACCGTATTCCATAATAGATGGATGATATACAAGTCTGGTTGGAGAAATAACGACCATAAAACTAATGCTAAAATGTCGCAAGACAAATAATTGAAAGATCACTTGCGAAGTGACATCACCGTTTAAATTATATTAGGGATACATGAAGAAACTCCATGTTGATGGATTTTTGGAGTCTTTGATTTTGATCAAATGACGCTTGTGATACTTTCCTGGAGATAATTAAAACACCGAACGTAGCCCAAAAGAGGAAGACGACTAACTGATTGGAATTTGTACATATTGATGTATATAGTCCATTATGTGTAGTCGTGGGCGATGGATTTCAACTTCATATGCTTTCTCCGAAGATTTGAGTGAGTATATGTATATACCTACTCAATAAGGAAGAAGTATGAAACATTTGAAAATGTTCAAAGACTTTCAAGATGAAGTGGAAAATTATTGTAACAAGAAAATAAAAAAGTTTATGATTGGATCATAAAGATGTTTGAGTTACAAGTTTAGCAAAACACCTAAGATTTGAGGAATCGTTCCATGGATTTGCATTTCCCAAAACACCATAGGAGTATGGAGTGTTCAAGATATGTAATGAAACCTTGTTTGACATGGTAAGATCAAAGGTGTCATTTATAAAACTGCCATTATATTTTAAAGATTAAAGCTTTAGTGACTACCGCTTTTACCTTTGAAAAGAGCTCCATCGTGATCTGCTGAAATGACACCATATAAGTCATGGTTTGGGATAAAACCAGGTTGTCCTTTCTTAATTTTTTGGTATGCTAGGCATAAGTAAAATGTTTACAACCAAAGTCGGATGAGCATGTCTTTGTAGGTTATTTCGAATAACCATTGGGTATTCCTCCATAACACCGAAGACAAAAGTGTTTTTCACTTAGAATGTCGAGTTTCTTGAGAAGGAATTTTGGTGAAAAGTTAAGTGGGAGGACAATAGAACTTTGACAAGGTTGTTGAACCTTGGCTAATATGTGCTGAGTTGCGCAGCATCGGTAAGTGTCCCGGAGGCAGCAACAATGCTCATGGCTCACGTGCCTCAAAGGTTGTGGTCACGGAGATCTAAGTTCCTATTGAACCAAGTAGGTCGGGTAAGTAATCAAATGCCAAGATTTGAGAGTTAAATCATTGTTGTTTGACAATGATGAACCGACTACATGCAAATAATCAATGATGGGCCGCCCGTTAAGTGGCTTGAAGCCATAAAATCCATGATAATTCCATACGAGAAATCAAGCTTTGAATTTGAAAGACCCTACGGAAAGGTGCAAGACCTTACAGTCGTATATGGATCTATAAAGAAATAGACATGGATGTTTCACATCTATGAAATAGTCGACATGTCGGAAAGAGTATACGACAATGTTCAAGGAATTGACTATGATAAGATTTGATCTTTCATAGCGATATTTAGTCTGGACGGATTAATGTAGCAACCACTACATATATTTTGGTATATGGTAGTTGAACAAACAAAACAAGTTCTTCTAATAGAATGGTTACCTAGGATGTGTCCATGACACGATCCAAAGGGTTTTGTTAATTCAAAGGATGCTAAAAGAGTATGCAAAACTTCAATGGTTGAAGTGAGCATCGGGGAGTTGGAATCTTCTCCGTGATGAAACCGTTAAAAGGTTTAATTTCATCAGAAACGATGAAGATGTTTGCATTTTGCAAGAAATTAAGTGGGAGCGCTAAGACATATTTCTAATACATTATGTGAAAGACATATTGTTGATTAGAAATGATGTATCTTTTATTGACACATGTTAAGAATTTCATTTCGATGAAAGACTTAGGCATAACCCAAGAATTAGGCATCAATGTCTATATGGATAGATTGAGGCGCTAATATGGTTTTGCCAAATGTACATAGATAAGATGTTGAATGAGTTCAATATGGAAACAACAAGAAAGGTTCTTGACGCACGGAAAGGACTGAATCAAGATTCAATTATGTTGACACTTGGTGAAATCACAAGAATATTTTGATCAATCTTTGAGATGTACACATCCAGATATGTCCTATGCTCTAAATGTTATGAGCATATACCAGGATGACTCATAAGATGATCATTGGACAATAGTAGGGATATTCCTATGATCTTTGGAAGAACTAAGAATATATTATTTATATAGTGGTGACAAATAGTTCATTGTAAATTGTTACATTGATACTAGTTTTGTCACAAATTAAGTTTATCTCAATTTAAACTATGGGTGGCACAATGTAATGGAAAGGAAGTTCCATAACGGATTTGGTTGAGTACCAAAGTTAAAACATTGTGACAGATACTACAACAAAAGGCTAAGTATATGACTGCTATTGTAGCAGCAAATGAGGGCATTTGCGTCAAGTAGTTTGTTATCAAACTAGGTGTGGTTCATAGCGGGATAATACTATGAAGATACATTGTACGACAATTGTATCAACATTATTTAATCCCAAGGAACTAAAGGTCTCACCAAAGGACCAAATTTATACAATGCCATCTCATTGGAGAATAAGTAATGCGTAGAGACGCAAGAACATGCAAATACACACGGACCGGGAAGTATCAGATCCGAAGATTATGTTTACCACTAGCAATAGTGTCTATACAACACCAGAAAGCCATAGGTGTTGAATGCACAAGTTTTTAACTAGATTATTGACTCTAGTGCAAGTGGGAGACTGTTGGAGATATGCCCAAGAGGCAATAATAAAGTGGTTATTATTATATCTTTATGTTTATGATAAATGTTTACATCCCATGCTATAATTGTATTAACAGGAAACATTAATACTTGTGTGTTTTGTAAGCATAAAAGAGTCCCTAGTAAGCCTCTTGTTAAACTAGCTTGTTGATTAATGGATGATCATGGTTTCCTGATCATGGGCATTGGATGTCGTTAATAACAAGATCATGTCATTAGGAGAATGATGTAATGGACACACACCCATAGTAAGCATAGCATAAGATCAAGTCATTAAGTTTGTTTTGCTACAAGCTTTTCAAATGCATAGTAACCTAATCCTTCGACCATGAGGTTATGTTAATCACCATCACCGGATGGGTACTTTGATGACATCAAACGTTGCTTCGTAACTGGGTGGTTATAAAGGTGACATTGGGTATTCTGAAAGTATGTGTTGAAGCGCATGGACCAAGATTGGGATTTGTCCATCCATATGACGGATAGATATGCTCTGGGCCCTCTCGGTGGAATGTCATCTAGTTAGCTTGCAAGCATGTGACTAGGTCACAAGGGATGACATATCACGATCAGTAAAGAGTACTTATCGATGTGAGGTAGAACTAGGTATGGAGATACCGACGATCAAACCTCGGATAAGTAGAATATCGTGTGACAAAGGGAATTGGTTTCGTATGTTAAATGGTTCCATCGATCACAAAGTCATCGTTGAGTATGTGGGAGCTGTTATGGATCTCCAGATCCCGCTAATGGTTATTGATCGGAGATGTGTCTCCATCATGTCTACATGTTCACGAACCGTAGGGTGACACACTTAAGGTTCGAAGTTGTTTTAAGTAGATATGGAATGTGCGTTGGAGACCGAATGTTGTTCGAAGTCTCGGATTGGATTCGGGACATCACGAGGAGATCCGGAATTGTCCGGGGAATAAGATTCATATATTGGGGATCATTTTCTAAGTTAGGAAATGTTAGGAGTATTGTATGGGGATTCTAGAAGGTTTGGAATGTTCGGAAGGTTCTAGAAGATTTCTTGGAGTTTACTTGAAAACCAAGAAAGGATCAAGGAATCCTTGTGGGGTAAGACAAGGATTAGGTGGGGAAGGACTCTCCCCCACCTCCTTGATCCGCCCGGCCAAGGAGAGGAGTCCTACAAGGACTCCACCTCCCCATGGCGCCTCCCTCCTTTAAATAGAGGGTGGAGGCACAAGCCCCTGCCCTTCTATTCTCTAGATCTCAAGTTGCCTCTCTCCTCCTCCTTCCCTCTCTGCTCGGCTAGGCGAAGCCCTGCAGAATTCTCTACTCCACCACCACCACCACTGTTGTCTGCTGGGATTAGTGGAGAGATCTACTACCTCCGCTTTCTGGAACAAGGAGAGGAAGGTCTGCCGACTCATGCGTGTGACCGATTGCGGCGCTGCGAACGTGGCCGGGAAGGATCGTCTAATCGATCTTGAGATCGGCAAGTGATCGACTACATCAACCACGAGATCCGATCTCGTAACGCTTTTGGGTCTACAAGGGTTAGTACAGATCTATCTCGTTGTACATGTCTAATAGATTAGATCTTGGCTTTTATCTAGATTAGATCTGGGTTTTGTTCGTTCTTGTGGTAGAAATTTTTTGTTTTCCATGCTACGAACCCATCAATACCCTTTTCAAGCATCCGCAAGTACAAGAAAGTAATTAAGGTAAAAACCTAACCACATCTTTTAACTCTAAGACCCTGACGTCCCTTGTGCAAAGGTTTCCTAACGGGGGTGTAGGTTTCTGTCACTCCGGCAACCCCTATGATTAGTAGCCAAATACACAATGCATTCCCCTAGGCCCTTATAGGTGAAGTGTCATGTAGTCGACGTTCACATGACACCACTAGAAGAAATACACCATAACTTAAATATCAAACCGTTGAATCTTTCTCAACACAATTCCACTACTAACAACATGACTTCTCCCATGTCCTCAAGAACTAAACGAACTACTCACAAGACATCATATGGATCAAGATCAGAGATGAAATAATGATAAGTAACAATCTGAACATAAACAATAATTCAATGGTTCACTCAATAGGATCAACTACAAGGATTAATCAACACCGGGAAAGTTTCCCCTAAGAACTATGCAAGATTCAACCCGATTGTTACAGTGGTATGGAGTGGAGATGATGGTGGTGGTGGAGATGATGGTGGTGATGATGATGATGATCCCGATGAAGTCCAGCTTGATGGTGGTGTTGATGGCGACGATCTCCCCTCTTCGGGAAGGAATTCCCCGGTAGAATTCTGTCTGCTGAAGAGATCTTTCTCTCTCTGTATTTTTCCGTCCCGCAGATGCGGTGGAATCTTTCTGTGGTCGTTCTCCTGGTATTAGGGTTTTGTGGGGATAATATACGCCAAAGGGGAGAGCCAGGAGTGGGCCAGGGTGGCCACACCACTGTGGCGTCGCAGGTAGCAGGGGTGGTGTGGGCCCCCTGTGGCCCATCTCCACTCCCCCTTCTGGCATCCTTTGTCTTCTAGAAAAATAGGATTTTCCATGTATTTTTCCGGATTTTCTGATCTTCGCAAATATCGCCTCCAAACAGCCCTTTTTCCATCAGAATCCTGACTGCAGCGGTCCATGCTCCAAAAGTCATCAACCATGCAAAAACAGATAAAATAACATAAGTATGATCTCTTAATATGAAATATATCAATGTATAACAGTAAATTATGATATAGAATAGTGATGCAAAATGGACGTATCAACTCCCCCAAGCTTAGACTTTGCTTGTCCCCGAGCGAAAACTGAGCTCAATAAACATGACCTCAGGTTTATGGAGTGAAGAGTCGATAAAAGAATACGGACAAGAAGCATCACATTCATCAATACATAAATCATAATAGCAGACAACTCACCATTATATAACTTAACTTGCAACAAGTAAAGGAAACACAAATAGAGATACATAAAGTAAATCATAATTGGTAATGGCAAACTTAGCTCTTGGTCGAAGAATAGTTGACAATTTGCAGGAGTTCACACATAACGGGTTTTCAATGATAGCTTTCAAAGTAATACACACTAATATAAGAGCAACGTGCAAAACAAGGAACATAAGAAACATGATTGAATAAATCATCATATGAATGAATGAAACACAACAACTCAAAATACTTATTGAGATAGAAGGGAATAGGTTTACTAACTCAACTAAAAAGTAAAAGATAGGCCCTTCGCAGAGGGAAGCAGGGATTTCAAGTTTCATAAAAAGCTTCCAAAAATTATGATACTTATTAGCTTTCAGCTCTCATTGCCCCTATCATAAGCATCTTTAGGTGATTAAGGTTAAAGTGATCAAATATGAGGATATGCTTGACAAGTTGTAAGTTGAAAATCTCATGTCCCTTGAATACGAGGGCCACTCCTCATGCTACTCAAGTTTAGTCACTAGTAAGTTCTTGTCATAGTAAGTATATGTGTACCATAGAGAACTGCCAACAGGGTACCCCTTGCCCGATGATACGGAAGAATCCCCATATCAAAATGACAAGGCAAGCAGACAACGAGCATCTCCGCAATCTTCTTATTTACCATGGGAAAATGGTGCTTTTTTTCTCTCTTTCCTCTTTTCTCATCTCTTTTTTTCTTTTCTTTTCTCAATCTCTATCTCTTTTTTTATAAGAAGAATGCTTCATAGATTGCTCATTATGGTTACGCTGCAGGTTTCCACCATGATTAGGCATGGATTAGACTAGCGACCCAGGCGTTTCTCTAACACACATACATAACTCCATGGACTTACAAGCTCCCCTTTCATATCACACCGACGACATCCATGGACAAAAGAGCATGATATCAACTAGGTAAATGTACAAGTGCAATGTTGAAAGCGTTCACCTTGACAACATGGTTCTGCTAATTCACAACTTACAAAGCGCAAGCATATACACAACATAGATGGGCACAATGGTTCAAGTTTATTAAGTGCAAGAAAGTAAAGTGTGCCATCAAGTTCGTGAGAGCTTAATCACTAATTTTCACATAACAAGTTTAATTCAGAAGGCAGACAAAAACATGAATTTACTTGGAATAGCAATAGTGCTAGTAGGTAGGTATGGTGGACACAAATGGCATAGGTTTTGGTTTAAGGATTGGATGCATGAGAAGCATTCCCTCTCAGTACAGGTTTTTGGCTAGCAAGGCTGGGTAGCAAGCATAAAAATTGAAGGAAACAAACAAACATACAAGTGATAAAAACAAACATGCAATCTTCCTTGGAAGCACAAAAGATCTTAACCAGAGAATACTAAACTTATGAGCAAATCAAGAAAGAAAGATGATGAAATTATATTTCTTTAGAGTACTTTTATTTTTTTATTCAATTCTAAAAATAGTGTTGCTACTGACCGAGCCAGGTTTGCCAAAACCAACTAAATTTACTCAATGATCCCAAAGTGATACCAATACTAATAACAATATCAATCATATAACAGAAACTGAAAACTAATATAAGATATGCAAAAGATTAAATGATAGAACTTCTCATTAATATTCCATATCGGCAATTCACACCAAGGGATACATAGATATCTAACGAGAGGGGGGACACTTCCATAATGCAAATCATCCTACATGATAATGAAGGAAATATGCCCTGAGAGGCAATAATAAAGTTGTTATTATGTATTCCTTATATATGATAGATGTTTATTTTGCATGCTATAATTTTATTGATAGGAAACGTCAATACATGTGTGTTTAATAAACAAATAAAAGGTTCCTAGTTATGCCTCTCTTATAGACTAGATCGTTGATTAACAAGATGATCAAAGTTTCCTGATCATGGACATTGGATGTTGTTAATAATGAGGTCACAACATTTGTGAAATGATGTGATGAACATTCATCTGAAGTATAGCATTATGATCAAAGTCATTATGTTTATACTGCTATAACATCATACGAAGTAATCTTTATCCTTAGACCATGAGATCATGTTAATTGCTGACATCAGAAGAGTAACTTGATAACATCAAACGTCACACCGTAAAAGGGTGACTATAAAGGTGGGTTCAGATACTCCGAAGATGTCATGTTGAGGCTCATGGATCAAGATTGGAATTTGTCAATCCCAATGACGGAGATATACTCTAGGCCCTCTTGGTGATATCTCATTAAGATAGCATGCAAGCAAGTGATGTGATCACTAGAATGTTATATCACGGGAACGAGAAAAGAGTCATGTCGGTAACGAGATCAAACTAGGTATTTGGATACCGATGATCCAATCTCGGACATGTAATATATCATGAGACAAAGGGATTAAGTTACTAGCGTTAAAGGTTCTCACGATCACAGAAGTCATCGTTGAATGTGCAGGAGTCAGTATGGATCTCCAGGTCCCGCTTCTGATTATTGATTTGAGAGGAGTCTCAATCATGTCTGCATTATTCGCGAATCATAGGGTGACACACTTAAGGGTTGACAAACACCATTTTGGAGCACATACGTTTCAGACGAAAGAATTGCAAAGCTCTGGAATTATTTCGATGGAAATCAAAATTGTTTCGGGTGAAATTGCAGAAACTGGTTCTGCATGTGATATTGAAATGTTACAAGGGGTTTTATGTGAATGTTTGTTAATTAAAGTAATTAACAAATTCTGAATAAAATAAATAAAAGAGTTTTATTAAATGAGAGTTGCATTAAATTTGGTGGAAATTTAATGCATGTGAGTGGAACTTTGGGTGGAGGCTAAATTGATGTGAGTGGAGCTTCCACCACATGAATGAGGAAGAGGTGGGGGCACCCCCCATGGGCGCCAGCCATGGTAGGGGAGGAGCCCCCTCTCCTATAAAAGGCCCCCCTCTCCTCCCTCACAAAACACACCTCCTCGTGAAGGATCTCTCTCCCCCTCTAGATATATTCCCGCATGGTCTCGGATTAGCGAGATACATGTTCCTGGTGGCATTGCGTCTGGAAGGAGTTGCTGCTTTTGCTGATTCGCTGGAGCGAGGAGGTGGAGGTTGTTCGGTGGCCTGAACGTGTGTGCGAGGATGGATGCGCTGCTGATTTGTGGCGCTAGGACTTCCACACGATCTTGAGATGGGAAAGCGTACGACTACATCATCCACGAGTTCCAACTCGTTAACAAAACTCTGTTGTCTTCGAGGGTAAGTTCTCTATGGATGTATATCCACCCATTGCTTGTATCTAGTAGATAGATCTTGGCGTATAGTTCTCATCATAGGATTTTTTTTGTTCTCATCCTTAGACCTTGGCCTTACACACAAAGGAATGATAGAGATCATACCATGATGCATATGATAGAGATCAAATGCATGGACCATAGCATCCCACTTTACACATTAGATGTTTGCATCTTATATTGCTAGTTTGGCGCTTTTAGTAGCATTATAAGATGATCCCTCATTTAAATATCAAGATAAAATGTGTTCTTCCTTAAGTATGCACCGTTCTATGGATCGTGTTTCGAGACATCACGTGATGATCGGGTGTACCCTACTCTACGCTTTCATACAACGGGTGTAAGACAGTTTTACACACACGAATACTAAGGTTCTTACTTGGCGAGCCTAGCATGTACAAACATGGCCTCGGAACACAGATCGAAAGGTTAAGCATGAGTCATATAGTTGATATGATGCCCATATAGATGCTCGCCTTTGAAGCTACACCGACTCACGTGATGATCGGACTTGGTGTAGTTGATTTGGTTCATGTAATCACCAAAAAGACACGAGGGATGTCATTTTTGAGTGGGAGTTCATTAGTAATTTGGATTAGTTGAACTCAATCTATCATAAACTTAGTCTAAATAAACTCTACAAATTCTGTTGTAGATGGCACCACCTGCTTTTAATTTCAATGTGTTCATGGAGAAAGAGAAACTTGCTGCGAATGGTAGCAACTTCACCAACTGGGCTATGAATTTGAGGATTCTCCTCATCACGCACAAAAGCAATATGTGCTAGCGGCGCCGCTAGGCCCCCCACCAGCTCCTGATGCCCCTGACGAGGAAAAGAATGTCTATATAACTCGTCAGGAGGACCACAACTTAGTTCATTGCGGCATACTGCATGGGCTAGATCCAGAACTTCGAAAGCATTTCGAAAATGGCAATGTTTTTGATACCATGGGAGGATTGAAAATGATTTTCGATACCCATGCTGCCGTAGAGAGTTATAATGCTTCTGAAAAGTTCTTTAGCTGCATGATGGAGGAGAATAGCTCCGTTAGTGAGCACGTACTCAAAATGTCTGGGTACGCCGATAAGCTTGTGTCCTTGGGAATAACGATTCCCATTGACTTAGGCATACATTGTGTTCTCCAATCTCTGCCACCTAGCTACAAGAGCTTCGTGATGAACTATAACATGCAGGGCATGAAGAAGTCTCTTCCCGAGCTTCTGTCAATGCTTAAAACTACAGAAGTGGAGATTAGGAAAGAACATCAAGTGTTGATGATCAATAAGACCACCGGTTTCAAGAAAGACAAGAAAGGCAAGCAGAAGGGAAATAAGGGCGGCAAATCTGTTGCCACACCTGAGAAGAAATACCGAGCTGGACCTAAGTCTGATACCGAGTGCTACTATTGCAAGGGGACTGGCCATTGGAAGAGCAACTGCCCCAAGTATTTCAGACAAGAAGGCCGGCAAGGCAAACAAAGGTATATGTGATATACATGTTATTGATGTGTACTTGACTAGTACTCGCAGTAGCACCTGGGTATTTGATAGGGGATTGGTTGCTAATATATGTAACTCGATTAGGGGGCTGCGGAACAAGCGACAACTAGCAAGGGATGAGGTCACGATGCGGGTCGGCAATGGATCAAGAGTTGATGTGATTGCCGTCGGAACGCTGCCTCTCCATATGCCGTCGGGATTAGTGATAAATCTAAATAATTGTTATTTGGTGCCTGTACTGAGCATGAACATTGTATCCAGATCATGTTGATGCGAAGTGGTTATTCCTTTAAATCTGAAAACAATGGTTGTTTGATTTACATGAATGATATCTTTTATGGTCATGCACCTGTGATGAATGGTTTATTTCTGTTGGATCTCGATAGTAGTATTACGCATATTCATAATGTTGATGCTAAAAGGATTAAACTTGATAATGATATATCTGCATATATGTGGCATTGCCGTCTAGGTCATATTGGCGTTAAACGCATGAAGAAACTCCATTCTAATGGACTTTTGGAATCACTTGATTTTGAATCATTTGATACATGTGAGCCATGCCTTATGGGCAAGATGACTAGGATGTCGTTTTCCGGTTCAATGGAATGGGCGACAGATTTATTGGAAATCATACATACTGATGTATGTGGACCAATGAGTGTGTCGGCGCGAGGTGGATATCATTATTTTGTTACTTTCACGGATGATTTGAGTAGATACGGGTATATCTATTTGATAAAACATAAGTCTGAAACCTTTGAAAAGTTCAAGGAATTTCAGAATGAAGTGGAAAATCATCGTAACAAAAAGATCAAATTTCTGTGGTCCGACCGTGGAGGTGAGTATCTTAGTTACGAGTTTAGCACACATATGAAAGACTGTGGAATAGTTTCACAACTCACGCCTGCCGGAACACCACAACGTAATGGTGTGTCGGAACGTCGTAATCATACTTTATTGGAGATGGTTCGATCTATGATGTCTCTGACTGACTTGCCACTGTCATTTTGGGGTTATGCACTAGAAACCGCTGCATTCACTTTAAATCGGGCACCATCTAAATCCGTTGAAACGACACCGTATGAATTATGGTTTGGAAACAAACCTAAGCTGTCATTTCTTAAAGTTTGGGGATGCAATGTTTATGTGAAGAAACTTCAGCCGGATAAACTCGAACCCAAAGTGGAAAAATGCGTCTTCATAGGATACCCTAAGGAAACAATTGGGTATACCTTCTATCACAGATCCGAGGGCAGGGTTTTTGTTGCCAAGAATGGATCCTTTCTTGAGAAGGAGTTTCTCGCGAAAGGTGTGAGAAGTAGGAAGGTGGAACTCGAAGAGGTTATTGAACCTTCTCTTCATGAAATGGCGAGTGGCGCAGCACCAGAAGTTGTTTCGGAGTTGACTTCACCTGATGAAGAGAGAGCTAATGATAATGATCATGAAACTCCGAAAGAGGACACTACCGAACCTCGCAATTCAAGCAGGACACGTGTAGCTCCTGAACTGTACGGCAATCCTGTTATGAATTTCATGATTGATGAAATAGATGACCCTGCAACGTATGAAAAAGTGATGATGAGCCCGGATTCCAACAAATGGTTAGAAGCCATGAAATCCGAGATGGAATCCATGTACGAAAACCAGGTTTGGACCTTGGTGGACTTACCTCACGATCGAAAGGCCATTGAGAATAAATGGATTTTCAAAAGAAAAACTGATGCTGATGGTAATGTGACCATCTATAAAGCTCGACTTGTCGCAAAGGGGTTTCTACAAATTCAAGGAGTTGACTATGATGAGACATTCTCTCCCGCAGCGATGCTAAAGTCGGTTAGGATTATGTTAGCAATTGCTGCATATTTCGATTATGAAATATGGCAGATGGATGTCAAAACTGCGTTCCTCAATGGTAATATTGAAGAAGAGTTGTATATGATACAACCTAAGGGTTTTGTCAATCCTAAGGATGCTGATAAGGTATACAAGCTTCAGTGATCCATCTATGGATTGAAGCAAGCATCTCGGAGTTGGAATCTCCGCTTTGATGAGGTGATCAAAGAGTTTGGATTTGTCCAAACTTATGGAAAAGCTTGTATTTACAAGAAAGTGAGTGGGAGCAATGTGGCATTGATGTCTATGCACTTCTATTCTTGTAGACAGTTGTTGGGCCTCCAAGTGCAGAGGTTTGTAGAACAGCAGCAAGTTTTCCCTTAAGTGGATCACCCAAGGTTTATCGAACTCAGGGATGAAGTGGTCAAAGGTATTCCCTCTCAAGCAACCTTGCAATCAAGATACAAGAAGTCTCTTGTGTCCCCAACACACCCAATACACTTGTCAGGTGTATAGGTGCACTAGTTCGGCGAAGAGATAGTGAAATACAAGTGGTATGGATAATTATAAGTGGTAACGGTGATAGAAAGTAGCTTGATGGCGTGGAAAAGACTAAAGGCAAAGTGATATAAAGATGGAAGCAAGCAAACATGTAACAGATCTAATAGCAAACGGTGTTTCAATGCTTAGAAACAAGGCCTAGGGATCATACTTTCACTAGTGAACACTCTCATATAAATATCTTATCCTTATGATACTACCTGAACTACTCTCCGGTTGAACACTCTAATCGATGGTAGGGCTATAACAGCACACCTCAAAGTAAGCCTTTCCCATCTAGAAAACCCCACACTATCACCTTGAGTACTAGATGGTTCCAACAAACACCACAATTTCATAAAGACATCCAACTCCAAATATAACTCATAACAAGTATTTGTAATCTCTATCCTAAGTGCCACCATGGTGAGCACACTGTCACTTTCACACACATGGGGAGAGCAGAGATCTATTAAATCACTTGAGTAGCAAGGTAGATCTATAGATTACAAGCTCATGATCTCAACAAGATCATGCATAGAGAGAGATGAACACATAGCTACCGGTAGAACCCTTAGCCTCGAGAGAGAACTACTCCGTCCTCATCATGGGAATCAACAACGGTGATGGAGATGGTGGTGGAGATCGATGGAGATGGCTCCGGGGGCACTTCCCCATCCCGACAGGGTGCTGGAACAGAGACTTTCTGTCCCCCGAATCTCCCCTTCGGTGGCGGCGGTGCTGCGGAACTTTTCGTGGATTTCTGATTGACCACTTAGGGTTTACGCATCGGCAGGCTTCTTATAGGCCAAAGGGCAAGGTCGGTGGGAAGCCAGGGGGCCCACACCATGCCCTGGCGCGGCCTAGGTGGACTCGCGCCTAGGGGTGGTGTGGCCACCCTGTGGCCCCCCTCCGGCTCTCCTTCTGGCTCTGTGAGTCTTCCGGGAAAATAGTAACTTTGGCTTTTGTCCCGTCCAATTTCGAGAATATTCATTTTCTGACTTCCTGGAACCAAAAACAGCAGTAAACAGGCAACTGGCACTGTGGCATCTTGTTAATAGGTTAGTCCAAGAAATCATATGAAAAGTACTCCAAAGTGTGGACAAAACATAAGAAAGTAGATAAAACCAAGCATGGAACATCAAAAATTATAGATACATTTGCAATGTATCAGGCATTTCTGATATTATATGTGGATGACATATTATTGATTGGAAATGATATAGATCTTTTAAACAGTGTTAAAAGTTATCTAAACAACAAATTTTCGACGAAGGACCTTGGTGAAGCTTCATATATATTAGGCATTAAAATCTATAGAGATAGATCAAGACGCCTAATTGGGCTATCGCAAAGTACATACCTTGATAAGATATTAAAGAAGTTTAATATGGATGGAAGTAAGAAGGGGTTCTTACCTATGTTGCAATGCAAGACATTGAGTAAGACTCAAAGTCCGGCTACAGCGGAAGAAAGAGAGATAATTGATAAGATCCCCTATGCCTCAGCCATAGGCTCTATAATGTATGCCATGCTATGTACAAGACCGGATGTGGCACATGCTATTAGTTTGACTAGTAGGTACCAATCTGATCCAGGTTTAGAACACTGGATAGCGGTAAAAAATATCCTTAAGTACTTAAGAAGAACTAAGGATATGTTTCTTGTATACAGAGGTGAAGAAGAGCTAGTCGCTAAGTGTTATGTCGATGCTAGCTTTGACACCGATCCAGATGACTCTAAGTCTCAATCCGGATATGTATTTCTCTTAAATGGAGCAACAGTTAGTTGGAGGAGTTCCAAACAACCTGTGGTGGCTGGATCAACGACGGAGGCGGAATATGTTGTCGCTTGAAGCGCAAGAAGCGGTTTGGATGAAGGAGTTCATAACGGAACTAGGTGTGGTTCCTAGTGCATTGGACCCAATGGTGATCTATTGTGACAACAATGGAGCCATAGCCAATGCCAAGGAACCAAGGTCTCACAAGAATTCCAAGCATATTAAGCGCCGGTTTCACTCCATCCGCGAGCATGTCAAGGATGGAGATATAAAGATTTGTAAAGTACACACACACCTAAATGTAGCAGATCCATTGACTAAAGTTCTCCCTAGGGAAAAACATGATCAACACCAGAACTCCATGGGTGTTAGATTTATCACTATGTGAACTAGATTATTGTCTCTAGTGCAAGTGGGAGACTGAAGGAAATATGCCCTGAGAGGCAATAATAAAGTTGTTATTATGTATTCCTTGTATATGATAGATGTTTATTTTGCATGCTATAATTGTATTGATAGGAAATGTCAATACATGTGTGTTTAATAAACAAATAAAAGGTTCCTAGTTATGCCTCTCTTATAGACTAGCTCGTTGATTAACAAGATGATCAAAGTTTCCTGATTATGGACATTGGATGTTGTTAATAACAAGGTCACAACATTTGTGAAATGATGTGATGAACATTCATCCGAAGTATAGCATTATGATAAAAGTCATTATGTTTATATTGCTATAACATCATACGAAGTAATCTTTATCCTTAGACCATGAGATCATGTTAATTGCTGACATCAGAAGAGTAACTTGATAACATCAAACGTCACACCGTAAAAGGGTGACTATAAAGGTGGGTTCAGATACTCCGAAGATGTCATGTTGAGGCTCATGGATCAAGAGTGGAATTTGTCAATCCCGATGACGGCTAGATATACTCTGGGCCCTCTCGGTGATATCACATTAAGATAGCTTGCAAGCAAGTGATGTGATCACTAGAATGTTATATCATGGGAACGAGAAAAGAGTGCATGTCGGTAACGAGATCAAACTAGGTATTTGGATACCGATGATCGAATCTCGGACATGTAATATATCATGAGACAAAGGGATTAAGTTACTAGCGTTAAAGGTTCTCACGATCATAGAAGTCATCGTTGAATGTGCAGGAGTCATTATGGATCTCTGATGGCGTGAGGTTGACGTGGGAGCTTCTTCTTCTTCAGTCCCCAGCAACGGCGCCAAAAAATAGCTTGATGTCTATGCACTTCTATTCTTGTAGACAGTTCTTGGGCCTCCAAGTGTAGAGGTTTGTAGAACAGCAGCAAGTTTCCCTTAAGTGGATCACCCAAGGTTTATCGAACTCAGGGAGGAAGTGGTCAAAGGTATCCCTCCCAAGCAACCCTGCAATCAAGATACAAGAAGTCTCTTGTGTCCCCAACACACCCAGTACACTTGTCAGGTGTATAGGTGCACTAGTTCAGCGAAAAGATAGTGAAATACAAGTGGTATGGATAAAAGACAACGGTGCCAAAAAATAGCTTGATGGCATGGAAGAGAGTAAAGGCAAACTGAAATAAAGATGGCAGCAAACAAACATGTAATATATCTAGTTGCAAACTAAGTTTCAATGCTTAGAAACAAGGCCTAGGGATCATACTTTCACCAGTGAACACTCACATATAAATATCTTCTCTTTATGATACTACTCTGAACTACTCTCCGGTTGGACACTCTAATCCATGGTAGGGCTATAACAGCACACCTCAAAGTTCGCTTTCCCCATCTAGATAACCCCACACTGTCACCTTGAGCTCTAGATGGTTCCAACAAACACCACAATTTCATAGAAACATCCAACTCCAAATATAACTCATAACAAGTATTTGTAATCTCTAGCCTAAGTGCCACCATGGTGTGCACACTATCACTTTCACACACATGGGGAGAGTAGAGATCTATTAAAGCACTTGAGTAGCAAGGTAGATCTACTTGATTACAAAGCTCATGATCACAATATGATCATGCATAGAGAGAGATGAACACATAGCTACTGGTTGGACCCTTAGCCTCGAGAGAGAACTACTCCCTCCTCATCATGGGAGTCAGCAATGGCGATGGAGATGGCTGTAGAGTCGATGGAGATTGCGGTGGCGGCGGCGGCGCGGAGGACTCCTTCCCCGCCGCTGGTATCACAGGGGAGCACCGCCCCTTAGCACCCTTCCTTCATGGCTTCTTGGGAGCCCTTCCCCATGGAGATGGGATCCATGGGGGAGGCAAAAGCGTGGCTTTGATGGCTGCAAATTCGTGGGTGGAGGCATCTCCTACGAATTAGGTGTCCTCCCTTTATATAGCTTTTCGGATTCCCATCACCCCATCTTGGACTGCACTAAATCGGGATTATCGGGCCCATCCGGACTCGGAATCAGCTAAATTTTATGTCCAGAACATTTGTTGCGAAATTTCCAATTTTTTTGTAGTTGAAGAGTTTTCCGTTTGATGCCGTCTTTGATCCGAAACATGACCATCTTCAAAAAGAGTTCTGAGACAGATTTCTAGAAAATCCCAATTTGACTCTAACAAGGTTTCCACTTGTATTCTTGGTAATTCCTACACATTAAAGTGTAAAACAAGAACATTATGCACTCTTGCAACTATTAGTAGGTTAGTCCAAATAAATCATAAACTTTATATAAAAAGGAGTATCAAAAGCATATTATTAGCATAAAACCATTAAAAATTATAGATACGTTATGGACGTATCAACATCCCCAAGCTTAGTTCCTGCTCGTCCTCGAGTAGGTAAACAATAAAAACAATATAATTTTTGAGGTGACACGCAGCCAACACAATATTGATCATCATTATTGTAAAAGCATTGATAGCTGGGATCAAGGTACTCTAAACATGAACATGAAAGATAGAGTTCTAACAATAAGACATAGCAACTATGTTGTAACATGAAAAGGTACAAACAAAAGATCATGAATAACAATGCATTGAAAGACGTTTGTTTGTTTCACATATAGAAAACATAATAAGAATGGTATTCAGCTTGTCCCTCATAGTGTAGCAAAACATAAATGCATAGGACACCTTCAAAGTCCATAAGGGTGACTAGATACAAATAGTTCAAGAACAAGCAATATCAACATTATGAATCAATCAATAAGTTTTGGGATAATGCACATAGAACTAAGAATGACAACTATGCTCTCTTAATTGGTGCCTAAAGATAGAAGATGGAGACTCAACATAAAAGTAAAAGAAAGGCCTTCATAGAAGGAAGCAGGGATTCAAGTCCCATAAAGATCTTCCAAAAGTTATGGTACTTATTAGCTTTCAGCTCTCATTGCCCCTATCATAAGCATCTTGAAGTGATTAAGGTTAAAGTGAACAAACTATGGAGTATATGCTTGACAAAGTATAAGTTGCAAACCTCATGTCCCTTGCATACGAGGGCCGCTCCTCATGCTACTCAAGTTTAGTTGCCAGTAAGTTCTTGTCATATTAAGTACATGTGTATCATAGAGAACCGCCAACGGGGTACCCCTTGCCCGATGATATTGAATAATCCCCATATCAAAATGACAAAGCAAGCAGACAACGAGCATCTCAGCAATCTTCTTATTTACCATGGGAAAATGGTGCTTTTTTCTCTCTTTCCTCTTCTCTCATCTCTTTTTTCTCCTTTTATCAATCTCTATCTCTTTTTTATAAGAAGAATGCTTCATAGATTGCTCACTATGGTGATGCTGCAAGTTTCCACCATGATTAGGGATGGTTTAGGCTAGCGGCCCAGTCGTTTCTCTAACACACATACATAACTCCATGGACTTACAAGCCCCCCTTTCATTTCACACCGACGACATCCATAAACAAAAGAGCATGATATCAACTGGGTACAATGTATAAGTGCAATGTTGAAAGCGTTCCCCATGACAGCATGGTTCTGCTAATCCCCAACGTATAAGTGCAAGCATATACAACATAGATGACACAATGGTTCAAGTTTATTAGGGGCAATAAAAGTAAAGTATGCCATCAAGTTCGTGAGAGCTTTAATCACTAATTTTCACATAACAAGTTTAATTCGGAAGGTAGATAAAAACATGAATATACTTGGAATAGCAAATGCTAATAGGTAGGTATGGTGGACTCTTTAGAATAACTTGATTTTATTTGGAGTTGGATGCATGAATGGAACTCATACTTGACATGGAGGCTAGCAAAAGACTGGGAGCAACCAACTAAGAGAGAAATAATGGCCATAATCATGCAAAGCGACAAAACATCGTTAATTAAAGCATAAAGTGATATTACAAGACGAAAACTAAATGATCATAGAGGCTATGGTGACTTGGTATAGTCTTAACATGGTGTGAGCATGCGCCAAGTCAACCCAAATAAAGCATCAAAGGAGAATACCACAATACTATGCTTTAATATGCTAAAACAACGCATGATTCTTTCAAGGCACATTTAGCAATCTCAATTGTTTATAACATGTCATGCTACAGCAAAAATCACTAAGCATAAAGCCAAAACAATATCAAGCATGACATGACAAAGCCTAGGCCACAGTCAAAAACAAGCTCCTTTTTACCACTTAAGCATGAACTTTTCCTACTCTTTTCCAATCCAAACCAACTTATTTGAAAGAACTCACAAAGATAATAATAAATAAAGATCAGTGAGCTTGTCTCACAAATCCACAAAGAAGAACTAAAAAGTTCTAAGCTAAAAGCACAAGAAAACTAAGGCTAAACACAGTGCTAGCAAAAGAGAACACTCACAGAACAATACAAATGAAAACTAAAGTGTTCTAGGCAATTAATAATGGGGTGTGTCTCTCTCCAAAAGAAGTGTGTCAAGATATAACCAACTTATTTAAGCAAACTAAGCAAAAGAAAACCAAAAAAACAAAGCAAAGACGCTCCAAGAACAACACAACTGTGCATGAAACAATAAAAACGAAGTGTCTAGAAAGACCCGAGATTTTTATTGATGAAGAAGGGGATGCCTTGGGCATCCCCAAGCTTTGACGCTTGTACCTCTTGAATATTTCTTAGGGTGACACGGGGTGGCATCCCCAAGCTTGAGCTTTTGTCCATTCTTCATCTCATTACATCATTCTTTCCCTACACCTGAAAATTTCCTTCATACAAAACTTCACACAATCTTCATTAGCAACATTAGTGTACTCAAGATAATAAGTCTTTTGGTTCAGTTCCAACACAAATAAAACTTCCACTAAAACACAAGCTACTGTAGCACTCCCCTCAAAAAGCTCAATTCCCCAAAGAGAACTCAAAAAGGAATCAACAAGAAGCAAATGCAAATAATGGCAGAAATCTGTCAAAACAGACCAGCAGGTAAAAACAAATTTTTTCGAAGACCTTCTGTTGCTCAAATAGAAAAGTGTTGAACTAACAAAAGTTAGATAACAACCTGGGTCAGAAGCACAAAAATTCACGCCTCAAAACGAAGTACAGAAATTTTACACGAATTTTTACAGTGAAGCACAAAAATCTGTTTCAGGATAGCAACTTTCCCAAGCATTACTTCTCTCTTATTAGAGGTTACTCTTGGCACAAAAAGCAAATAAAAAGGATAAGGAAAGGTTATTACTGAAGCAATAACTTCCAATACTCAACTAAAACTTTTGGGTTATCTCCCAATAAGTACTTTTCTTTAACGCCTTTAAGTTAGACATGATAGTTTGAGAAGATGCTCACATAAGAAATATGAATTGAAGTAAAAGAGAGAATAAAGAAGCAAATTCAAAGCACATTTAAGTCTAACCCACTTCCTATGCATAGGAATCTTGTAAAGAAATAAGTCATGAAAGCACAAAGCAACAAGCATAGGAAAGCAAAACAAGTGCAACTTCAAGACTTTCAACATCAAGAGGGGAAACTTAATATTGTTGAGACACATAAAACCATGTTTCCCTCTCTCATAATAACTTTCAGTAGCATCATGAATAAAATTAACAATATAAATATCACATAAAACATTCTTATCATGAGCCACATGCATAAAATTATTATTACTCTCCACATAAGCATAGTCATTCTTATTAATTGTGGTGGGAGCAAATTCAATAAAATAGCTATCATTATTATTCTCATCACCATAATCATCAAATATAGGAGGCATATTGTACTAATAATTAATTTCCTCCTCAATAGTAGGTGGACTAACAATATCATATTCATCATTGTAATCATCATATATTGGAGGTTTGGTATCATCATAAGCAATAGAATAGCTATCTTCCAAAGCTGGGGAACTAAAAAGATCATTTTCATAAGAACTAGCTTCCCCAAGCTTAGACTTTTCTATAGTATTAGCAATAATGGTGTCCAAAGAATTCATACTAACAACATTGCTATTAGCATGCAAGTAAAGTTCCATAGGTTTTTTAATTTTCTCTTCAAATACTTCATGTCCTAACTCAAGATAAATACTTAAAGCTCTCTAATTTTGTTGTTGTTTTCCATTAAGCCTAACTAGTGAAAATAAAAATAAGAAACAAAAAGATATAATTGCAGAATGTAAAGGAAATAACTTCGAGCACTCACACACCAACAACAGTACTAGAAGATAGCTTAGTTGCCAGGGGATGTGAGTACCTTTTACCTTACCTCCCGGCAACGGCGCCAGAAAATACTTTGATGGTGCGAGGTTGACGTGGGAGCTTCTTCTTCTTCAGTCCCCGGCAACGGCGCCAGAAAATAGCTTGATGTCTACGCACTTCTATTCTTATAGACAGTTATTGGGCCTCCAAGTGCAGAGGTTTGTAGAACAGCAGCAAGTTTCCCTTAAGTGGATCACCCAAGGTTTATCGAACTCAGGGAAGAAGTGGTCAAAGGTATCCCTCTCAAGCAACCCTGCAATCAAGATACAAGAAGTCTGTTGTGTCCCCAACACACCCAATACACTTGTCAGGTGTATAGGTGCACTAGTTCAGCGAAGAGACAGTGAAATACAAGTGGTATGGATAAAATACAACGGTGCCAAAAAATAGCTTGATGGCATGGAAGAGACTAAAGGCAAACTGAAATAAAGATGGCAGCAAGCAAACATGTAACAGATCTAGTTGCAAACTAATTTCAATGCTTAGAAACAAAGCCTAGGGATCATACTTTCACTAGTGAACACTCTCATATAAATATCTTCTCTTTATGATACTACTCTGAACTACTCTCCGATTGGACACTCTAATCCATGGTAGGGCTATAACAGCACACCTCAAAGTTCGCTTTCCCCATCTAGGTAACCCCACACTGTCACCTTGAGCTCTATATGGTTCCAACAAACACCACAATTTCATAGAAACATCCAACTCCAAATATAACTTATAACAAGTATTTGTAATCTCTAGCCTAAGTGCCACCATGGTGTGCATGCTGTCACTTCCACACACATGGGGAGAGCAGAGATCTATTAAAGCACTTGAGTAGCAAGGTAGATCTACTTGATTACAAAGCTCATGATCACAATATGATCATGCATAGAGAGAGAGATGAACACATAGCTACCGGTAGAACCCTTAGCCTCGAGAGTGAACTACTCTCTCCTCATCATGGGAGTCAGCAACGGCGAGGGAGATGGCGGTAGAGTCGATGGAGATTGCGGTGGCGGCGCAGGCGATGGTGTAGAGGACTCCTTCCCCGCCACCGGTATCATAGGGGAGCACCGCCCCTTAGAACCCTTCCTTCATGGCTTCTTGGGAGCCCTTCCCCATGGATATGGGATCCATGGGGGAGGCAAAAACGTGGCTTTGGTGGCTGCAAATTTGTGGGTGTAGGTGTCTCCCATGAATTAGGTTTCCTTCCTTTATATAGCTTCTCGGATTACCATCACCCCATCTTGGACTATCGGGCCCACCAGGACTCAGAATCAGCTAAATTTTATGTCCAGAACGTTTTTCGCGAAATTTCTAAAAACTTTGTAGTTGAAGAGTTTTCCGTTTGATGCCGTCTTCGATTCGAAACGTGACCATCTTCAAAAAGAGTTCTGAGACAGATTTCTGGAAAATCCCAATTTGACTCCAACAAGGTTTCCACTTGTATTCTTGGCAATTCCTACACATTAAAGTGTAAAACAAGAACATTGTGCACTTTTGCAACTATTAGTAGGTTAGTCCAAATAAATCATAAACTTTATATAAAAAGGAGTATCAAAAGCATATTATTAGCATAAAACCATCAAAAATTATAGATACGTTATGGACGTATCAATCTCTAGGCCCCGCTTCTGATTATTGATTTGAGAGGAGTCTCAATCATGTTTGCATGATTCGCGAACCGTAGTGTGACATACTTAAGGGTTGCCAAACACCATTTTGGAGCACATATGTTTGAGACGAAAGAATTGCAAAGCGCTGGAATTATTTCGATGGAAACCTAAATTGTGTCGGGTGAAATTGCAGAAACTGGTTCTGCATGTGATATTGAAATGTTACAGGGGGTTTTATGTGAATGTTTATTAATTAAAGTAATTAACAAATTCTGAATAAAATAAATAAAAGGGTTTTATTAAATGAGAGTTGCATTAAATTTGGTGGAAATTTAATGCATGTGAGTGGAACTTTGGGTGGAGGCTAAATTGATGTGAGTGGAGCTTCCACCACATGAATGAGGAAGAGGTGGGGGCACCCCCCATGGGCGCCGGCCATGGTAGGGGAGGAGTCCCCCTCTCCTATAAAAGGCCCCCTCTCCTCCCTCACAAAACACACCTCCTCGTGAAGGATCTCTCTCCCCCTCTAGATATATTCCCCCATGGTCTCGGATTAGCGAGATACATGTTCCCAGTGGCATTACGTCTAGAAGGAGTTGCTGCTTCCGCTGATTCGCTAGAGCGGGGAGGTGGAGGTTGTTCGGTGTCCTGAACGTGTGTGCGAGGACGGATGCGCTGCTGATTTGCAGCGCTAGGACTTCCACACGATCTTGAGATCGGCAAGCATACGACTACATCATCCACGAGTTCCAACTCGTTAATAAAACTCGGTTGTCTTCGAGGGTAAGTTCTCTATGGATGTATATCCACACGTTGCTTGTATCTAGTAGATAGATCTTGGCGTATAGTTCTCATCGTAGGATTTTTTTTGTTTTCTATGCTGCGAACCCCAACAGATAACTTCTCTATTCATGATATGACTCTACTAAAAAGGTAAAAAGATAGAAGATAGTGATGTGATACCGCGGCACTCCCCCAAGCTTGGAACAAACCAAGGGGATGCCAAAACCTGATGATGAATTACTCCTTCGGTGGTGGTGGTGTTCTCTCATCATCGTCCGACTTCCAAGGTAAGGGCTCCCTATCAACAAAAGACATCCTGGTATCCATCATCCTGAAACTAGCAGCAACACTTATGCGTTTAAACCTAACCTCATACTGACGGTTTTGATTTTGCACGTCGTAGAGCTGTGCTTGCAGTTGGTTGTTCATTCGATGGAGTGAGAGGATTTCATCCTTAAGCTCAGTAGTCTCCTTTTGGTGCTCGGCGATGAGTTCGGAACAAATCTTATGGATGATATCCACTTCGCGTTCCGCCATCTTCTTGTACCTAAAGACTTCTTGCTCCAGTTCTTACATCCTGTCCTCCAAACTTCCTTCACCTTTAGGGCCCTGAACCTCTTTTATCTGTACCTCCCCATCTTCGAGCAACAACTCCTTGGGATGAATCTTCAACTCACGCATGTATGGGTTGATGATATCCGCGGAGGGATCTTCCTTGGCTGATCTAGAGGGGGACATTGTGGCTCCAAAACTGAGATTCTACCTGTCAGAAATAGATCGAAACGAAAACATGACGAGAACATGATATACGAACCTCGGGGGATCCAGGGGATTATATATTATGAATTTTTACAACATAAGGAAGGTACTGGGAGAAAACGGGTCGGCGACGGAGTCCGAGGTGGCCACACCACCTGCTGGCGCCGCCAGGGGCCCCGCGCTAGGGGGTGGTGTGAGCCACCCTAGCTCCGTTTCCATCCCTCTTTCGCTTCGTTGCTTTCCTTGTTGGATAAAAACTTCAAAAATATAACTGGACATATTTTTCGCGAAACTTTTCTTACCAGAACTGTTACCTATTCGAAAATGGACTCTACATGTCTCTGAATTTGGTCTTTGATAAATTTTTCCGGAGTTACTACTTGAATAGCATCAATATCTTCATTGGAAGAATCTCCAGCAATATAGTGCTTGAGTCGCTGACCATTCACCACTTGTGTAGTGTTATCTTTTAAAGAAGAAATTTTTATTTCACCTGAACGATATACTTCTTCGATAACAAAAGGTCCTTCCCATTTTGAAAGTAGTTTCCCTGCAAAAAATCTGAGACAAGACCTATACAATAGAACTTTCTCACAAACATGGAACTCTCTCTTAAGAATTCTCCTATCATGCCATCTTTTAACTTTTTCCTTAAAGAGTCTAGCATTCTCATATGCTTCACTCCTCCATTCATCCAACGAACATAAGTCAAATAATCTTTTCTCAGCAGCAAGTTTGCAGTCTCTATTAAGTTCTTTCACTGCCCAATAAGCTTTGTGTTCTAATTCTAAAGGCAGGTGGCAAGCTTTCCCATAAACCATTTTGTAAGGAGACATTCACATAGGATTTTTATAGGTAGTCCTATCAGCCCATAAAGTGTCATTCAACTTTTTAGCCCAATTTTTTAGATCTATTAACAGTCTTTTGCAAGATGGATTTAATTTCTCTATTTGATAGCTCTACTTGCCCACTAGTTTGGGGATGATAAGCTGAAGCAATTCTATGATTAACATCATATTTAGCAAGGGTCTTTCTAAAACCACCATGAATGAAATGAGAACCTCCATCAGTCATAAGATACCTAGGCACTCCGAACCTAGGAAAGATAATATCCTTAAGCATTTTTAAAGAGGTCTCCCCATCAGCACTTTTTGTAGGTATGACCTCTACCCACTTAGTAACATAGTCAACAACAACAAGAATATGGGTATAACCTTTTGAAGGGGGAAAAGGACCCATAAAGTCGAATCCCCAACAATCAAATGGTTCAATAACTAGAGAGTAATTCATAGGCATCTCATTGCATCTAGAAATGTTACCAACTCGTTGGCACTCATCACATAATAAGACAAATTTTCTTGCATCTTTAAAAAGGGTAGGCCAGTAAAAACCTGATTGTAGCACCTTTTGTGCGGTTCTATCTCCCGCATGATGTCCTCCATAGGCACTACCATGACATTTCCGCAATATCTCCTTTTGTTATATTTTGGAACACATCTTCGCATAATACCATCTACTCCTTCTTTATATAAATGTGGGTCATCCCAAAAATAATGCCTCAAATCATAAAAGAACTTCCTTGTTGGCTGAGCTATAAAAGTTAGAGGCAAATACTTGGAGACAATAAAGTTAGCATAATCAGCATACCAAGGGCTCCCTCGCGAGCTTACCCCTACTGCAACCAAATGTTCATTTGGGAAACTATCATTAACATGCATAGGATCAAAAGAGATGTTTTCCAACTAAGATAAATTGTTAGCAATAGGATTTTTAGCACCTTTACTATCTACAATATGTAAGTCAAACTCTTGTAAGAGCAGCACCCATCTAATAAGCTTAGGCCTATCATCTTTTTTGTCATAAGGTACTTAATAGCAGCATGATCAGTATGAATGGTAACTTTTGAGTCAACAATATAAGGTTTAAACTTATCACAAGCAAAGACAACAACTAAGAATTCTTTTTCAGTAGTAGCATAATTCTTTTGAGCAGCGTCAAGAGTCTTACTAGCATAATGGATAACATTTAACCTTTTTATCTATTCGTTGCCCAAGGACAGCACCTATAGCAAAATCACTAGCGTCACACATGATTTCAAAGGGTAAGCTCCAATCAAGTGGTTGGACAATAGGAGCAGTAGTTAAATCCTTCTTTAGAGTTTCAAAAGGTTCCTTACAATCATCATCAAAAACAAAGGGTACATCCTTTTGAAGAAGATTAGTGAGGGGTTTTGATATCTTTGAGAAATCTTTAATAAACCTCCTATAGAAACCAACATGACCAAGGATACTACGAATACCTTCGACGTCTCTTGGATAGGGCATTTTCTCAATTGCTTCAACTTTAGCTCTATCAACTTCTATGCATCTTTCAGAAATCTTATGTCCGAGGACAATCCCTTCATTAACCATGAAGTGGCATTTCTCCCAATTAAGAACAAGATTAGTTTCTTCACATCTCTGCAAAACTTTATCAAGGTTGTGCAGACAATTATCAAAAGAAGTTCCATAGACGGAAAAGTCATCCATGAATACTTCCACAATTTCCTCACAAAAACCATGAAAGATAGCATACATGCATCTTTGAAAAGTAGCATGAGCATTACACAAACCAAAAGGCATACGTCTATAAGCATAGGTTCCATAAGGGCATGTAAAAGTAGTTTTTTCTTGATCTTGTTGTTTAACAGCAATTTGAGAAAACCCAGAGTATCCATCAAGAAAACAAAAATGGGTCTTTTTAGACAACCTTTCTAACATTTGATCAATAAAAGGAAGTGGGTAATGATCTTTCTTAGTAACTTTGTTAAGTTTTCTAAAATCAATGCACATCCTATAACCTACTACTATTCTTTGGGGAATAAGCTCATCATTATCATTAGGCACAATGGTAATTCCCCCTTTTTAGGGACACAATGAACAGGACTAACCCATTCACTATCATCAATAGGATAAATAATACCAGCATCAAGGAGTTTTAATACCTCGTTTCTTACCACTTCCTTCATCTTAGGATTTAAACGATGTTGATGTTCTACCACTGGCTTTGCATCTGGTTCTATATTGATAGCGTGCTGACATATAGTAGGAGAAATCCCCTTTAAATCATCCAGAGTATAGCCCATAGCTCCTCGGTGTTTCTTCAATACCTCCAATAATATTTCCTCTTCCTTCCCTGAAAGTTTAGAACTAATAATAACAGGATATATTTTATTATCATCAATGTAAGCATATTTAAGATCATCGGGTAAAGGTTTTAGATCGAAAACCGGATCCGTTTTAGGTGGCAATGTGACACCCAAATCTTCCACAGGCAAGTTATGCTTAAGCATCTTTGGTTGACGACGAAGAATCTCGTTAATCTCATTTCTTTCTTCCATGAAGATTTCACTTTCATGGTCTTCCATAAATTGCTGCAAAGCACTGTTAGGAGCAAGAGAGATATAAGCAAGTTGTTCAACTCTAAAATCCTCATTAGGGGCTTCATTTTCACAAGGAACTTTAGTAAATTTCAAAAAAATAAACTCATAAGATTCCCCATCAAATTTAGTTAAAATTTTCTCCCTTTTACAGTCTATAATGGCTCCACATGTGTTCAAGAAAGGTCTACCAAAAATGATAGGATAGGTTTTACTAGCAGCTGAACCAAGTACTAGAAAATCAGTAGGATATTTAATATTACCACAAAGAACTTCCACATCTCTTACAATACCAATTGGAGAGATGGTCTCTCTATTAGCAAGGTGAATAACCACATCAATCTCTTCTAGCTCGCAAGGACTAATTTCATGCATAATTTGTTTATAAAGCTCATAAGGAATAACACTTAAACTTGCACCAATATCACATAAACCATAATATCAATGATCACCAATTCTAACAGAAAGCACAGGGACACTAGCCTTTTTAGTTCTATTTGGATATGAGACGATATTAGAAGCATCCTCACAGAAAACAATGTGTCCATCTTCTACACTTTTAGTGACTAGGTCTTTCACAATTGCTACTGCAGGTTCAATGTTTATTTGTTCATCAGGTTTTATAGTTCTCTTTGTACTTTGATTAATTACACTAGTTATCATAGGATGCTCCTTTACCTTATCCGGGAAGGGTATTTTCTCGATATAAGGTTCAGGTAAGATGTGATCAATAGTGCAAAATTCAGTACATCTAACAGGAACATAATCACCAATATCTTTATATGGTGCATGATACTTGTTCCATTCCTTTTTTGGAATTTCAATATAAGAGGCAAAAGCCTTAAAACAATTTGCAATAACTTGAGAATCAAGACCATAAGCATTACTAATATTCTGAAAGTCATCAGTTCCCATAAAGGATTCAATGCATTCATAATCGTAATTTATACCTGACTTTCTTCCTTTATCATTCTCCCATGCTTCAGCATTGTCTTGAATACGGTCTAGAAGATCCCATTTAGCTTCTTCTTCCATGCGTGTAAATGATCTAGCACAAGAGGCGTCCAATAAATCCTTATCATAAAGAGAAAGCCTTGCATAAAAGTTATTGATAATAATATTGTTGGGGAGCTCATGAATAGGACATTTGAGCATTAATAACTTCAATCTCCCCCAAGCTTGAGCTGTACTCTCTCCATCAAGAGGCCAAAAGTTGTACATTTGATTCCGATCTTTATGAATCTCACTAGGAGGATAAAATTTAGAATAAAAGAGAGGCACTATTTCCTCCCATTCAAGAGATTGACCATTCTTCAGCATCTTATACCATTCCTCAGTTCTTCCTTTCAGTGATAATGAGAATAACTTCTTCTTGACTTGATCTGTTGTAATACCTACACACTTAAACAACCCGCATAATTCATGTATAAAGAGCAAATGATCACTGGGATGGACAGTTCCATCTCCAAAATAGTAGTTATCCATAACACGATCAACAATTCTTGTAGGTATTTTAAAAGTATCATTCTCAGCAAGTGGTGGTTCATCTACTACCTTAGCAGTGGTAGTAGCATTACGAAATAAGAAACTCAGCGAATTATCCATATTGGAATAAAGTAACTAACAGAATTAAACAATACTCACAGTATAAGTTTCCTTTACCAGTTCCACTCTCCAATAGCGCTTCACTCCCTGGCAATAGCGCCATAAAATAGTCTTGATGACCCACAAGTATAGGGGGTGTATCGCAGTATTTTTGATAAGTAAGAGTGTCGAACCCAACGAGGAGCAGAAGGTGTTGGCGAATGGCTTGGAGTAGGAATTCTCTATAAATACTTAGCAAACGGATTTTTAGGGATTTTTGATAATGCAGGTAAATAAAGTACGAGTAAATAAAAGACAATAATAATGAATGCAACAAGTGGCGCAATCCTTTCTTCAGCAAAGGACAAGCCGGTTGTATTACTTAAGATGACCAAACTTTCTCGAGGACACACAGGAATATCGTCAAGTGCTTTTGCTTCATATAGTTGATTAATCTTCTTTAGTTTGCTAAGTGTTGTGTGGGTGAACCTGTGCTAATGTACCGACCTTCCTAGTACTAATACTTACTTGTGATTATACCCCTTGTAAGCATCCGCAAGTACAAGAAAGTAATTAAGCTAAAAACCTAACCACAACTTTAAACTCTAAGACCCTGACGTCCCTTGTGCAAAGGTTTCCTAACGGGGTTTCAGGTTTCTGTCACTCCGACAACCCCTACGATTAGTAGCCAAATACACAATGCATTCCCCTAGGCCTTATAGGTGAAGTGTCATGTAGTCGACGTTCACATGACACCACTAGAAGAAATACACCACAACTTAAATATCAAACCATTGAATCTTTCTCAACACAATTCCACTACTAACAACATGACTTCTCCCATGTCCTTAAGAACTAAACGAACTACTCACAAGACATCATATGGATCAAGATCAGAGATGAAATAATGATAAGTAACAATCTGAACATAAACAATAATTCAATGGTTCACTCAATAGCATCAACTACAAGGAGTAATCAACACCGGGAAAGTTTCCCCTAAGAACTATGCAAGATTCAACCTGATTGTTACAACGGTATGGAGTGGAGATGATGGTGGTGGTGGAGATGATGGTGGTGGTGATGATGATGATGATCCCGATGAAGTCCAGTTTGATGGTGGTGTTGATGGCGACGATCTCCCCTCTCCAGGAAGGAATTCCCCGGCATAATTCTGTCCGTTGGAGAGATCTTTCTCTCTCTATAGTTTTCCGCCCCGTAGAGGTGGCGGAATCTTTCTGTGGTCGCTCCCCTGGTATTAGGGTTTTGTGGGGATAATATACGCCAAAGGGGAGAGCCAGGAGTGGGCCATGGTGTCCACACCACCGGGTGGCGCGGCTAGGGTGGCCCACGCCAGGGGGTGGTGTGGGCCCCCTGTGGCCCATCTCCACTCCCCTACTAGCATCCTTCGTCTTCTAGAAAAATAGGATTTTCCATGTATTTTCCAGGATTTTCTGATCTTTGCAAATTTCGCCTCCAAACAGCCCCTTTTCCATCAGAATCCTGACTGCAGCGATCCATGCTCCAAAAGTCATCAACCATGCAAAAACAGATGAAATAACATAAGTATCACCTCTTAATATGAAATATATCAATGAATAACATTAAATTATGATATAGAATAGTGATGCAAAATGGACGTATCACACACCAGGGCGGCCACACCTGGCGGTGGCGCGGCCTGGTGGGGGAGGGGGGCGCCACCAGGGGGTGTGGGCCCCTAGCTCTCCACCGTCCTTGCCCCTTTGCCTATATATTGCCTCTGGGACGAAAACCCTAAGTACCCGATCAAAATTCCACGAAAGAGTCTGTAGCCGCCGCCATCTCCATTCCTAGATCGGTAGGGATCTGAAGCTCTTCCCGGCACCCTGCCGGAGGGGAGAGTTCACCCTGGAGGCCTTTTTCATCACCATGACTACCTCCGGTGTGATGCGTGAGTAGTTCATCCCTGGACTATGGGTCCATGTAGTAGCTAGATGGTTGGTTCTTCTCCTTTGTGCTACCATGTTTAGATCTTGTGAGCTCCGTTCATGATCAAGATCATCTATTTTTAATCATAGATGTTGTGTTTGCGGGGATCCGATGGATATTGAGATGTTATTTCAGATTGATTATTGATTCTATGATGTCTATGTTATTTGTGATCTTGCATGCTTTCTATTGTTAGTAGCTATCTTGGCCGAGTAGATGCTAGCAACTCCAAGAGGGAGTATTTATGCTCGATAGTGGATTCATGCCTCTAGGAATCTGGGGAAGTGATAGAAATCTCTAAGGTACTAGATGTGTTGTTGCTACTAGGGAGAAAACAACAATCCTTTGTTCATAAAACAATCGTATTGTTTATTTTACACACTTTGCTTAATGCAATTATCTGTTGCTTGCAACTTAATACTGGAGGGGGTTCGGATGATAACCTGAAGGTGGATTATTAGTCATAGATGCAGTTGGATTATGGTCTATGTATAATGTTGTAATGCCCAATCAAATCTCATAGGAGTCAAGATGATTAGTATATTCATGTATGCTTTCTCGGTGTCTGTCAATTGCCCCGCTGTAATTTGTTCACCCAACATGTCATCTATCTTAAGGAGAATCACCTCTAGTGAACTATGGACCCCTGTCCATTCTTTTACCATCAATCTACAAGCTATTTACTATTTTCTATTTACTTTCTGCAAGCAATTACTATCTTCCACACAATACGTTTAATCCTTTGTTTTCAGCAAAACCGGTGAGATTGAATACCCTCACTATAAGTTGGGGGCAAAGTTCAATGGTTGTGTTGTGCAGGATTCCAAGTTGGAAACAACACCTTGGAGGTGTTTCCTTGCTCCTACTAGTTCGATAACCTTGGTTTCATAACTGAGGGAAAACTTGCTGCTGTACTCATCATACCTTCCTCTTGGGGTTCCCCAACGAGCTCGATACGTGTTGAGCCGATTAGCAAGCTTTTTCTGGCGTTGTTGCCGGGGAGTCAAGGACATCTTCACAAGGGGAGTCCCTCATAACAAATCTCTCTACTTTGTTTTATTTGTTTTGCTTAGTTTATTTCTATTTTGTTTGCTTGTTTCTTTATCAAAAACACACAAAAATTAGTTGTACTAGTTTGCTCCCTTTATAAAAAACATAAAAAAAATTCTGTAGTTGTTACCTATTTCCTAGCTCACCATGTTGATCCCTAAGTTCACCCTGAAAGACCTTTCAATAGGTAGTGGCTCTATAATTGGGAAATATAATATTGAAGAATTCTTTAATCATGTTAGCAAGCATGAGGATATGGAGGACAGATCCCTAGCAGAACTTGCTCCCAATTATGAAATTGCTGTAGCTTCTTTAGTTCACATGTTGGAAGCTAGGTTTGTTAACCTTAACCCCATAATTAAAGTAATGTTTCTTAAACTTAAAGAAATTGAGGACCCTGAAAAGAGAGATTTTATTCTGGAAACCTTGCTTAA
This sequence comes from Avena insularis, assembly GCA_023614405.1. Lineage (NCBI taxonomy): Eukaryota > Viridiplantae > Streptophyta > Magnoliopsida > Poales > Poaceae > Avena > Avena insularis. Next base: position 327,501,056 of record CM042694.1, read on the forward strand.
AGAATTCTATGATGTTGTTAAGGAAGCCAGAAAAGTCTTTGATCGTTTTAATATGCTAGGCTCATGTGTAGATGTTATTGGTACACGAGAAAAGATGGATAAAACCAAACCTAAAAATGGAGAAGAAATTAAAATACCAACACCTTTTAAACTTGTAGGAATGCATGAAGCCTTAGAAAAGAATTTCGATTGGATTGTTCATCAAAACCCATTTGATGAGAATAGTGAACCCAAGAGTAGTGAGAGGAGATCCTCTGGAACTTATTTGGATGAGATACCTTGCCTTGTTGAAGATATTTCTGGCATTGATCTTAATGCTTCTTCATTTGAGAATACTTGATTCTTTTCTTACTTCTTTTGCCTAGCTCAAAGGCGTTAAAGAAAAGCACTTATTGGGAGATAACCCAAATTTCGTTAGGAATTTTTTGTTGAGTCTTGGAAGTTATTACCTCTGTAATAACCGCTCCTTATCCTTTTTGTGTGGTTTTTGTGCCAAGAGTAACCTCTAATGAGAGAGATGTAAGACTTGGGAAAGTTGCTGTCTCAAAACAGATTTTTGTGCTTCACTGTAAAAATTCGTGAAAAATCTCTGTACGTCGGTTTGAGCTGTAATTTTTTTAGCTTCTGCCACAGGTTGTTATCCAACTTTGGTGAGTTCAACACTTTTTGATTTGAGCAATATAAGGTCTTCAAAAAAATGATTTTTACCTGCTGGTCTGTTTTGACAGATTTCTGCCATTATTTGCATTCGCCTCTTAATCTCTTTCTCTTTGAGTTCTATTTGATCATTTGAACTTTTTAAAGGAAGTGCTATAGTAGCTTGTGTTTTAGTGGAAGTTTTACTTGTGTTCAAACTGAACCAAAAGACTTATTATCTTGAGTACACTAATGTTGCTAATGAAGATTGTGTGAAGTTTTGTATGAAGGAGATTTTAAAGTGTAGGGAAGAGTAATGTGATAAGATGAAGTATGGACAAAAGCTCAAGCTTGGGGCTGCCACCCGTGTTGCCCCAAGAAATATCCAAGAAGTACAAGCGTCAAAGCTTGGGGATGCCCAAGGCATCCCCTTCTTCATCAATAAAAATCCCAGGTTTCTTCCAAACACTTCATTTTTATTGTTTCATGCATAGTTGTGTTGTTCTTGGAGCATTTTTGTTTTCGTTATTAGTTGTCGTTTGCTTGAATAAATTGGTTGGACCCCCTCATTCATACATTAGTTTTCAAATAAGTTGGTTTGGATTGGAAAAGAGTAGGAAAAGGTCATGCTTAAGTGGTATAAAAGGAGCTTGTTTTTTACTGTGGCCTAGGATTTGTCATGTCATGCTTGATATTGTTTTGGCTTTATGCTTAGTGATTTTTGCTGTAGCATGACTTGTTATAAATAATTGAGATTGCTTAATGTGCCTTGAAATGATCATGCGTTGTTTTAGCATATTACAACATAGTATTGTGGTATTCTCCTTTGATGCTTTATTTGGGTTGACTTGGCACATGCTCACACCATGTAAGACTATACCAAGTCACCATAGCCTCTATGATCATTTAATTTTCAACTTGTAATATCGCTTTATGCTTTAATTAATAATGTTTTATCGCTTTGCATGATTATGGCCATTATTGCTCTCTTAGTTGTTCGCTCCTAGTCTTTTGCTAGCCTCCACACCAAGTATGAGTTCCACTCATGCATCCAACTCCAAATAAAACCAAGTTATTGGAAATAAAACCAAGTAAAACCAAGTTGGATTACGGTCTATGTATAATGTTGTAATGCCCAATCAAATCTCATAGGAGTCAAGATGATTAGTATATGCATGTATGCTTTCTCAGTGTCTGTCAATTGCCCCGCTGTAATTTGTTCACCCAACATGTCATCTATCTTAAGGAGAATCACCTCTAGTGAACTATGGACCCCGGTCCATTCTTTTACCATCAATCTACAAGCTATTTACTGTTTTCTGTTTACTTTCTGCAAGCAATTACTATCTTCCACACAATACGTTTAATCCTTTGTTTTCAGCAAAACCGGTGAGATTGGCAACCTCACTGTAAGTTGGGGGCAAAGTTTTGTAGTTGTGTTGTGCATGATTCCAAGTTGGAAACAACACATTGGAGGTGTTTCCTTGCTCCTACTGGTTCGATAACCTTGGCCGTGCCAGGAGGGGGTGTGGCCGCCTCGGGCACCCCTCGGCCTCCTTCTTCGCCTATAAGATGCCTCTTGACCTAAAAACCGAGGGGGTTCAATGTTTTTCCAGATAGAGTTCCGCTGCACCGCCACCAGCAGATACCGTGATTCGGAACCAGAAAACTCCGTTCTGGTAGCCTGCCGGGACGGGAAATTGGAGGAGATCATCGCCATCATCATCACCGTCACTTCTCCATCAACCATCCGTGATTCCCCCATCCATGAGTGAGTAATCCCCTGCTGTAGGCTATGGGGATGGTAGGGATTGGATGAGATCGTTCATGTAAGGGCATCAGATTGTTAGGGCATGGTGCCTAGTATCTATTATTAGTGCTTTTTGACTTTGTTGCAACTTGTTATGCTTAATGCTTGTTAGTAGGGCCCGAGTGCCATGATTTGAGATCTGAACATGTTATTGATTCATGATGATAGTATTGTTTATGATCTTACTTGCAAGTTGTATACACATGTTATTGTCCGGAACCAAAGGTCCCGAAGTGACAATAATCGGGATAACCGGAGGGAATGACTTTGATGTGAGGATCACATGTGTTCACAGAGTGTTAATGCTTTGCTCCGGTGCTCTATCAAAAGGAGCACCTTAATTGCCAGTAGTTCCCTTGAGGCCCCACTGCAAACGGGCTGGCAGGACAAAAGATGTTGTGCAAGTTCTCATTACGAGCACGTATGACTATATATGGAACACATGCCTATGATTATTTAGTACTTGGATGCTTTACCTTATTTATCTGCAAATGCCCTATGTCTTAATTGCCATATGAATTGTCTTGTCCATGCAACGCCTGTCCATCCATCCCTATGCTTACCGCGCTTTAATCCTACTGTTTACTGCAATTGTTGCTACTGTCTTTACTTTTACTACTGCTATTACTTTGCTATTGCTACTACAAAACTGTTGCTACTAATAAACTACTGCGAGCAAGATTGTTTCCAGGTGCAGTTGAATTGACAACTCAGTTGTTAAGGCTTATAAATATTCTTTGGCTCCCCTTGTGTCGAATCAATAAATTGGGTTTTACTTCTCTCGAAGACTGTTGCGATCCCCTATACTTGTGGGTCATCAGTAGTCAAATTCAAAATCTCTGTCGAGCGACAAAGTAAAAACCCGACTTTGAAGCATTTCCCGCCCCACCGTTTAAAAAATTTTGAGGCCAAATATCCCACCGGGGAGTACCACTTTTCTATTAATTATTATTTGGCCGGTAGTCAAATTCAAAATCTCCGTCGAGCGGCAAAATCAAAAACCGACTTTGAAGCATTTCTCGCCCCACTGTTTCAAAACTTTGAGGCCAAATCTCCCACCGGGGAGTACCACTTTACTATTAATGGTTATTTGGCCGGTAGCCAAATTCAAATCTCTGTCGAGCGGCAAAATCAAACACCGACTTTGAAGCATCTCCTGCCCCACTGTTTCAAAAACTTTGAGCCGAAATATCTCACCGGGGAGTACCACATTTCTATTATTATTATTTTCTTGGTAGCCAAATTCAAAATCTCTGTCGAGCGGCAAAATAACACACCGACTTTGAAGCATTTCGCGCTCCTCTGTTTCAAAAACTTTTGATTTAAAATTCCCATTCTACCCATTGTTTAGATGCCCTATGGGCATGCTAAAGTCGGTAGCTTGGGAGCACGATCGTAATTATTTTTCGGTTTACCTCCATAGTCCCTATTCACGTAGTTTTTCCAGTTGGCCCTCCCAAAATCCTAGGCTTCTCTCCCACGCCCTCACCTCCACGACCACCGCGCGCATCGCATGGCAGCAATTCCACGGCTACCGGAGCCGCTTCATCGACGCCCACCCTATCAGATCTAGTTCACCGGGTCTCTCTGCCACTCCACCAGAGCTGTGGTCTCGCTGACCACGCCTATAGCATCGTCGACCGCCCACCCTCTGCTTCACCGCCACTGAAAGCTGCCCAACTGTACCGGAGCAGCTTCACCGTTGTCCGCCAGACAGGATCTAGTTCAACAAGTTCCATTTCCACTTCTCTAGACCAGCTACACGGTCGTCGCCGTTGACTGCACCGACACCGACCACCCAAGATCTGGTTCCCCGACGCCAACAGCCACCGCAACTGCAACACCCTCAGTGACTTGGACGTCATTCGCACGGTACCGACGATGCTTAGACGCCTCTCCGACCAAGGTAACCAAATCTCCAACCTGTTTTTGTTTTGTCAGTGGTATAGCAGGTTCAAGCCTGTCATAGTGAACTGCATTTTTGTAATCGTGCTAGTACATGCAAGTCACTGAGCACGCCTGTTCTTCGTGCTAGTACATACAATGTCATTAGACATGTTGATTTGCATTCGCTGCTCTACAAATTTCAAGTCATGCACATGTCTGTTATATTGTCATGCACATGTTCTTATCTTAGCTGCTCCGTACACCAGTAATTTCCTGCTATTGTGTAGTTCTTGCAAAATGTAATGTCAGTGGAAAATATTAGTGTGGATTCCTTGCTCCATAGTTACTGACTCTATCTGGTTATTCCTGAGCTAAGTTCCTGCTATTATTTCCTCTCTGGCATCATTCTGCTATCCTATAGTACCCGTTTAAACTCTTCGTACTAGTTCGATTATAATTTTGTTGTTGCCATCTGGTTCTTCAAAAGCTGCAACACTAACTATTTTCTTTTTCTTTGCGTAGAGCTCAAAAAGGCAACACTGAACATGTTGGTTTGCACGGCCTACAGGTCCACAAGCGATGCCATTATATATTTTCTGTATCTGGTGCTGGTTCGTCCTAATCAACGGCATAATTATTCTTTACTATATAGTTCATTCGTGTTTTCCATTCTGCTCGACAAGTTCTGGTATGCTGTGGTTATAATTTCTCTATGGTTCATTCTTAGCTATGATAGTAACTGCATGCCATTGTGTAGCTCACCGCAAATTCCGAGTCACCCAACATCTCTTGCATTCCAGGAGATACCACTGCTTCCGTATATATTTGCTGAAATGACCTGGCTAGTTTATACTGAAATTCTAAGAAATACTTTGTTTGATTGCTCATTTCATTGTTGGCATACTTGTTTAATGTTTGTTTGTCCTGTTCTACGGGTTCACAAGCCACACCATCATATCTTGTATCTGGTTCTGGTTCGTCCTAGGCAATGACATAACTATCCTCTACTATATAGTTAATTCATGGTTTGCATTCCTGCTCTACATGTTCGTATTATGCAGTTATAATTCCTATCTGGTTCATTCTTAGCTATGAGTAGTTTGTCTTCTTTGCTGTATTAACTTGTTATTAGTTAGTTTTAGACTGCAATTATTGCTATCGCCACCAAAGAGGGGACTGTAAGATCATGTCTCAATGTGGTTTTCTAATGTAGCTGTCACACTCAAAGGGAGATGCATTTGATGGATTGAGAAAGCAAATTGAGGACTCTGCTATCAACTTGATTGGCAACTGAAATGCTGAATTTTCTTTCCCTTTTGTTCATATTATGTAATATTTTTAAGAAGTTTGCAGCTGATGTAATATCTAGATAAATCTTATAGGTGCTAATCGGCTCAACACGTATCGAGCTCGTTGGGGAACCCCAAGAGGAAGGTATGATGAGTACATCAGCAAGTTTTCCCTCAGTTATGAAACCAAGCCTAGCCCGCGCGGCCAGGGGGTGTGGGCCCCTCGTGGCCCTCGTCCATCTCGTCTTCTGGCTCCATGGGTCTTCTGGTGAAATAGGATTTTTGGCATATTTTCTGGGATTTTTCCTGATAGTTGATTTTCTGCAGAAAAACTAGACACTAAGGTAACTCTACTGAAATCGGCGTCAGTCCGTGTTAGTTGTATCCAAATCACACAAGTTTAGAGGAGAAACAATAGCAAAAGTGTTCGGGAAAGTAGATACGTTTTGGACGTATTAACTCCCCCAATCTTAGCTTATTGCTTGTCCTCAAGCAATTCAGTTGAAAACTGAGAGCGATAAAAGAAACTTTCACGAACACATTTGCTTCATAAGATGTATATATTCTCAGCATATGATCAAGTATTTAGACAATTCATAATAAGGAGCATGTAAATAAGTTTACCCAATGGTCATGCAAGCTATGAAGGGATTCCAACCCATTAATAATAAGCAACATGACACACAAACCTAAGCAACATTGCAATGCTCATAAAAAGGTATGATAGAGTGGTATCTTGCTTGCCTTTGATTGTGGAGCAAACATAAATGCCAAGGCACCTCTGAAGTTCAAGTGAAGACTAGAAGTAAAGATATCAAAGATACAAGCATCAAAGTCATGACACAATTAACCAAGTTTTGAAACAAGCACATTACACTAAGAATGACAATATGCTCTCAAGAAAGTGCTCATAGAATAGGTGGTGACTCAACAAGGAAGTGAAAAGGTTTTGAAAAGTTTGAAAGGCTTCCAAATGCTGAAAGTATGGTACTCATTAGCTTAGAGCTCTCATTGCCCCTATCATAAGCATCTTTAGGTGATTAAAGTTAAAGTGAACAAATATGAGGATATGCTTGACAAGTTATAAGTTGAAATATCATGCCCCTTACTTACGGAGACCGAACCTCATGCTACTCAACTTTAGTTACGAGTAAGTTCTTGTCATTGTAAGTACATGTGTATCATAGAGAACCGCCAACGGGGTACCCCTTGCCCAATGATACAGAAGCATTCCCATATCAAAATGACAAGGCAAGCAGACAACAAGCATCTTAGCAATCTTTTTATTTGCTATTTGCATAGGTTTTTATTAGGGATGCTTCATAGAATTCTCATTATGGTTATGCTGCAAGTTTCCACCATGATTAGGCATGGCTTAGGCTCTCGGCCCAGGCGTTTATCTAACACATATAAAAACTCCACGAGCTTACAAGCTCCCCTTTTCTTTCACACCGCCAGGATCCATAAGCAAAAGAACATGATATCAACTAAATAAAGTGAAATGTTGAAAGCGTGCCCCATGATAGCATGGTTCTGCTAATTCACAACTTATAAAGTGCAAGCATACACGCAACATAGATGGGCACAATGGTTCAAGTTTATTAAGTGCAAGAAAAGTAAAGTGTGCCATCAAGTTCGTGAGAGCTTTACTAACTAACTTTCTCATAACAAGCAAACATTTTATTCGGAAGAAAACAAGCCATACTAAATATGCACAGAATAGCAAATGATGCTAATAGGTAGGTATGGTGGACACTTTTGGCAATATTGGCTTTGGGGAGTTGGAAACACGAGTAGAGCTCATACTCAGTGCAAGTGAAGGCTAGCAATAGAAAGGGAGCGACAATCGAGAGAGCAATAACTGTCGTAATCATGCTTGCAACAAAATAGGACTAATTATGGCATGAAAGTGATTCAAGAACCCTGAGGCAAAATAATTCATTGAGGCTGAACTGACCTTTTGTTTAGTCATATGCATGCGTGAGCATGTGCCAAGTCGATTCAAATAGCACATTCAGAGGAGGATACCACAATGTCATACCAAGTTATGAATAGAACAATGCAAGCAAACATTTATATGACATGCTACAAACCATTAGAAAGCTAGAGCTAATCATAAGAAAGCAAGAACTACTAAGCATCCATAAATAACATACACCTTACATGAATAGACTAGGCATGCCCACAATGATGAGTATATGTACAAAAATGAAAACAAATAGAGTTTGTTACCAGCCTCTTACCACACCTCAAGTTGTCATTAATCTTCATTATTGCCCTTCACTTGTGTGGCTTGAATAATAGTATGAAACCAAACTCCACTAAGGACTGCTGAACCCTGCAATGAACTTCACAAGACCAAAGAAGAAGAACAAATATTTTTGGGTTTTTGATTTTTAAAGGCAAGAACCAAGAAGGAAGAACAAGCAAGGCGAAATCTTCTTTTGGGTTTTTTGAATAATTAAGTCAAATCTAAAAAGAAAGAAGCAAACAAAGACTAAAAAGACAAAGAAGCAAACCAAGAGAAATAACAAAAATATTTTTGCTCTTTTTGCATTTTGAAAAGCAGAAACAGAGCAAGAACGAAGACTAAAAAGAAAACGAAACATGGATATACAAAGTACCGACTGAACATGATAAGTAGATGAGTGTGATGTCGGTATACCTCCCCCCAATCTTAGGCTTTTGGCCTAAGTGGAGATCAATCTCAATGCGGGTAAGAACTCCAAGCCGACGGGTCATCATAAGAATGATCGTAGTTAGGACCTTGTGAAGAATAAGAAGCTCCCCAATCATAGGCAGGCTGCTAGTATGAAGATTCCCCCTCATTCGAGGGTTGGACCGAATCATCTGTAACCTCCCTTCTAGTATCATGCTCCTGCTGGGAGAGCTCCCCCAGATACGTATCGAGCTCTTCCTAAGTGAGTGACCATCCTACCCTGGTATCAAGATTAAACAAAACAGGTGCAGGCAAAAGAACAACACGCTCGGACTTACCCCTTCTCCAACCGGCCTTGAGAAAGGTTATTTCATAAGACAAATCACTCAAATTAGCCCAAGAAGAAACGAATTTATGTTGTATCATGGAATTAAGGTCAAGCCTATCTATGGGAAACTGTAGGTCTAAATGATGAGGCACTACACCATGCAAAGCTAATAAACGAGAGGCGATGAGGCCTCAACAAATTCCACCTTTCTCGCGGTTAGCAGCAAGACGGAAAGCTATCAAGGCACCCAAATTATTAGTTCTATCTCGTTTTAAAGCAGTTGAGATGAAGGCTAGATCATATGAGGATAATTTACTAGCAGTTTTCCTAGCGATAACGCACTTGGCAATAAAGTAGGCAAAGTAACAAATAGACGGGAGATGAATATTACGAATTTTACCATTCTCCTTTGAGAAGCTGCTCCCTTGGCAAATCTCTGCATACAGGTCCATAAGTGGTGTAGGTCGCTCTCTAATCCTTTCACATGAACCCCACTGTGGTACTTTAATAGCTTCATAACCGCAGGCACCCTTAATTCATGTTGGTTGAGTTGGTGTTCATCCATCTTCTTTTCTGAAGTTTTAGACAACCATCATACAAGTGATTGCAAAGTGATTACATATTGAAAGGAACTACTTATAGGGACTTGTAAGGGGCCTAAACATGCATCAAAACAATTTTTCTAAGCATTGAACAAGCTTACAAGCTCACATAACCCGTCACCTACATTAGCAAAATACTCAAGTTATAAACTACTAATCACAAATCTACTTGGACAAGTGGAGGAGTCACATACCAGAGAACAAATGCTCCAAATTTCAGCAGCAAAGATGGGCTGAGCAAGGAGATCAAAAATCGCGAGCAAGAACAGCAGGAATGCGAGTTTGAGCAATGAACTGGTGTTTTCTCGGGAGAGAGAAAGAAGTGGCAAGTGAGAGAGTAAGTGGAGGGCCAGGGGTGGCCCACACCATGGCCAGGCGCGCCCCTAGTGTGGCCGCGCCACCAGGTCATGTGCCTGACTGGTGGGCCCCCCTGAGTCACTTCAGGTACTCCTCTGCCCCTTTTTTCACGAAAAAATTAATATGAATTTTCTGGAATTTTTCGAGACACTTTATTTTTGAGCAATTTTCAGGTACTGATGAATGAATTTCTGATAGAAAGATGTTTTTGGAAAGATGCAAAAACAAAACAAAACTAAAACTTCAGAAGTTCTAAGACACTCTAATATGCAAGCTACTAGCAAAAGAAAAGTAAACTAAGTGAAAGCAAAAATTAAAATGGATAAAGTAAAAGTAAGCAAAGATAATCATGGTGAAAACATTGTTTTGTTCATTAAAATCCCTTTGTTAACAAGGTTGATCAGGTCTTATTACCAAAACAATTTTATATGAAACAAATTTTTGCTTTTCACTAAATGATTATGGTACCTTAACTTTGATAGCAATGGTCCCAATCATAATATTTTCATATTTTTCTCATGGTATGGGACAATATATTTCTCCAACTTGGATGCCCTCAATATTTTCAATTGAATTTAAGCCATAATTCCTATTAATCTTCTTGGGGAAATAGACAGTATACTCCTTGTCATTAACATTAAAGGTTACCTTTCCTTGATTGCAATTAATAACAGCTCCTGTAGTATTAAGAAAAGGTCTCCCAAGAATAATAGACATATTATCATCTTTAGGCATTTGAAGCACAACAAAGTCAGTTAATATCAAGCAATTATGAGCCACTTGAACAGGTATATCCTCACATATACCAACATGAATAGTAGTAGATTTATCAGCCATTTGCAAAGATATATCAGTTGGTATTAATTTTTCCAATTGAAGTCTCTTATAGAGAGAAAAAGGCATAACACTAACTCCTGCTCCCAAATCACACAAGGCAGTTCTAACATAATTATTTTTAATAGAACATGGAATAGTTGGAATCCCTGGGTCTCCAAGTTTCTTTGGAACTTTACCATTAAAGGAATAATTTGCAAGCAAAGTAGAAATTTCCTTATTAGGGATCTTCCTTTTATTAGAGACAATATCCTTCATATACTTTGAATAAGGAGGCAGTTTAATAGCATCCGTTAAAGGGATTTGCAAAAATAAAGGTTTCATCCACTCATAAAACTTGTTATAGTGTTCATCTTCCTTTGACTTGTGTTTCTTATCAGGGAAAGGCATAGGTTTTTGGACCCAAGGCTCTTTTTCACTACCATGTTTCTTAGCAACAAAATCTTCTTTAGTGTATTTAGTATTCTTTGTGTGCCTTTCAGGTTCGTCTTCAACTTTTTATTTATCAGGAGCATCATTTTCCTCATTACCACTTTCAGTTTCAGCATCAGAGACAGATATACTATTAGGATCTTTAGCAGGTTCAAAAGGTTCTACAATAGTTTTATGTTTATTTTTTATTTTCTTAGGAGAAGTACCTCTATTTTCAATTTGTTGAGAATCCTGCTCAATTCTTTTAGGATGACCCTCAGGATATAGAGGATCCTGGGTGGCAACACCACTTCTAGTTCTAATTTCATAAGCATGTGTTCTTTAGCAACATTCACTAACAAATATTTTTGTACTTTAATAAGCTAATTAGTTTGAGTTTGAACCATTTGGAAATGTTTAACACGCATTTTAACATCATTAGAGGTTCTTTCCACAATATCCTTCAACTCAATAATAGCTCTAGAGTTTTCCATTAAATGATTTTGCACCCTTTTATTAAAATTATCTTGCTTAACAATAAAAACATCAAATTCTTCTAAGCACTGATCAGGAGGTTTAGAATAAGGAATATCACCTTCATCAAAATGTTGGAGAGAGTGTACCTCAATAGTGGATGAGTGGGAGATTGGCTTACATAATTCTTCTATAGGAGGTAATTCTTCACATCTTCAACTTTAATACCCTTCTCCTTAAGACATTTCTTAGCTTCCTTCATCACTTCATAATTTAGTTCAATAACTCCTCTCTTCTTTGGTGTTGGTGTTGGCTCAGGCACAGTTAACTCAGGTGTAGTTGTGTCAGGTGGAGTCCAGTCATCATAATTCTTTCTTATCTTAGCCATTAATTCCTCGGCTTCTTCGGGAGTTCTATTCCTGAAAACACAATCAACACAACTATCCAGGTATGTCCTAGATTCTTCAGTTAGTCCATTATAATATATATCAAGAAGCTCATTCTTAGGTAATGGACATCCAACCTGTGTATGAATCAAAGCACAAAACCTTGCCCATGATTCAGGCAATATCTCCTTTTCTCCCTGTTTAAAATCAAAAAGTTCCTGCAAAATGGCATGTCTAGCACTAGGAGGGAAATATTTCTGAAGGAAAGTAGTAATCAAGCAATCAGGGCTATCAATAGATCCAGGAGGTAAATTATTAAACCAAGCTTTAGCTTCTCCTTTCAGTGAAAAAGGGAAAATTTTAGCAACAAAGTAGGTGCGCATCTTAATATCATCAGAAAACAGGCCACTCATGGTAGAAAGCTCAGTCATATGTGCTACATCACTTTCATTCTTAGTCCCACAAAAAGGTTCTTTCTCAACAATAGTTATGTAAGATAAATCAAGATAGAAATCGTAATCCTTATCTTCAATGTTTATGGGAGATGTAGCAAACTTATCATTAGAAGATAATTTGGGTTTATAGTACACCTCTCAAGGAGACTCTTAATTGCACTTTTACCATGAGTATTTTGACATTCTTTAATAAATTCATCATTCATTTCTATATATCCATCTTCAATATCACAGGTCTCTATAGACTCAGGTGAACTGATAGGTGTAGTAGTGTCTTCATTAGGAGTTTCAGTGTTTCCAGCTATAGTTCTAGCAATCGTAGCATCTAGGAAATGACCTAATGAACCACTCTTATCAAGCATAGTAGAAGCAACATCATAAGTATCAGAAGTTTCAGATTCAGCAGTAGTAGCAGTATGTGTAGCATGTGTATGTGGTGGTGTAAGGAGCTTACTCATCACAGATGGTGAATCAAGAGCAACAGAGGTGTTCAGAACCGTACCTCTCCTTGTAGTGGATGGTAAAATAGGAACCTTGCCATCATGAGACTTACCCATGATGAATGGATGGCAGCAAACAATAATGATTCCAAGTGAAATTGATAAATAGAGCTATGCTCCCTGGTAACGGTGCCAGAAAATAGTCTTGATGACCCACAAGTATAGGGGATCGCAACAGTCTTCGAGGGAAGTAAAACCCAATTTATTGATTCAACACAAGGGGAGCCAAAGAATATTTATAAGCCTTAACAACTGATTTGTCAATTCAGCTGCACCTGGAAACAATCTTGCTCGCAATAGTTTATCAGTAGCAACAACAAAGTAATAGCAGTAGTAAAAGTAAAGACAGTAGTAACAATTGCAGTAAACAGTAGGATTAAAGCGCGGTAGGCATAGGGATGGATGGACGGGCGTGGCATGGACAAGACAATTCATATGGCAATCAAGACATACGGCATTTGCAAATAAATAAGGTAAAACATTTAAGTACTAAATAATCATAGGCATGTGTTCCATATATAGTCATTACGTGCTTGTAATGAGAACTTGCACAACATCTTTTGTCCTGCCAGCCTGTTTGCAGCGGGGCCTCAAGGGAACTACTGGCAATTAAGGTGCTCCTTTTGATAGAGTACCGGAGAAAAGCATTAACACTCTGTGAACACACGTGATCCTCATATCAAAGCCATTCCCTCCGGTTATCCCTATTATTGTCACTTCGGGGCCTTTGGTTCCGAACAATAACATGTGTATACAACTTGAAGGTAAGATCATAAACAATACTATCATCATGAATCAATAACATGTTCAGATCTGAAATCATGGCACTCGAGCCCTAGTGACAAGCATTAAGCATAACAAGTTGCAACAAAGTCAAAAATCACTAATAATAGATACTAGGCACCATTCCCTAACAATCTGATTCCATTACATGAACGATCTCATCCAATCCCTACCATCCCCATAGCCTACAATGGGGGATTACTCACTCATGGATGGGGGAATCATGGATGGTTGATGGAGAAGCGATGATGATGATGATGGCGATGATCTCCTCCAATTCCCAATCTCGGCAGGGTGCCAGAACGGAGTTTTCTGGTTCCGAATCACGGTATCTGGTGGTGGCGGCACAACGGAACTATATCGGGAAAAACGTCGAACCCCCCTGGGTTTTTAGGTCAAGATGCATCTTATAGGCGAAGAGGAGGACGAGGGGGTGCCCGAGGCGGCCACACCCCCTCCTGGCATGGCCAAGCCTAGCTCGCGCGGCCAGGGGGTGTGGACCCCTCGTGGTCCTCCTATGTATCGTCTTCTAGCTCCATGGGTCTTCTGGTGAAATAGGATTTTTGGCATATTTTCCGGGATTTTTCCTGATAGTTGATTTTCTGCACAAAAACTAGACACCAAGGTAATTCTGCTGAAAACAGCATCAGTCTGTGTTAGTTGTATCCAAATCACACAAGTTTAGAGGAGAAACAATAGCAAAAGTGTTCAGGAAAGTAGATACGTTTTGGATGTATCAACTATCGGCCAAATAATAACTAATAGAAAAGTGGTACTCCCCGGTGGGAGATTTGACCTCAAAGTTTTTGAAACAGTGGGGTGGGAAATGCTTCAAAGTTAGTGTTTGATTTTGCCGCTCGACAGAGATTTTGAATTTGGCTACCGGCCAAATAATAATAATAGAAAAATGGTACTGCTTGGTGGGAGATTTGCCCTCAAAGTTTTTGAAACGGTGGGGCGGGAAATGCTTCAAAGTCGATTTTTGACTTTGCCGTTCGATAGAGAATTTGAATTTGACTATCGGCCAAATAATAATTAATAGAAAAGTGGTACTCCCTGGTGGGAGATTTGGCATCAAAGTTTTTGAAACGGTGGGGCGGGAAATGCTTCAAAGTCAGTGTTTGTTTTTGCCGCTCGACAGAGCTTTTGAATTTGGCTACCGACCAAATAATAATAATAGAAAAATGGTACTCCCTGGTGGGATATTTGCCCTCAAACTTTTGAAACAGTGAGGCGGGAAATGCTTCAAAGTCGGTTTTTGACTTTGCCGCTCCACAGAGATTTTGAATTTGACTATCGGCCAAATAATAATTAATAGAAAAGTGGTACTCTCTGGTGGGAGATTTGGCCTCAAAGTTTTCGAAACGGTGGGGCAGTAAATGCTTCAAAGTTAGTTTTTGATTTTTCCGCTCGACAGAGATTTTGAATTTGGCTAGCGGCCAAATAATAATAATAGAAAAATGGTACTCCCCGGTGGGAAATTTTCCCTCAAAGTTTTTGAAACGGTGGGACGGGAAATGCTTCAAAGTCGGTTTTTTACTTTGCCGCTCCAGAGAGATTTTGAATTTGACTACCGGCCAAATAATAATTAATAGAAAAGTGGTTCTCCCCGGTCGGAGATTTGGCCTCAAAGTTTTTGAAATGGTGGGACGGGAAATGCTTCAAAGTTAGTGTTTGATTTCGCCGCTCGACAGAGATTTTGAATTTGGTTACCGGCCAAATAATAATAACAGAAAAATGGTACTCCTTGGTGGGAGATTTTGCCACAAAGTTTTTGAAACGGTGGGGCAGGAAATGCTTCAAGGTCAGTGTGTGATTTTGCTGCTCGATTGAGATTTTGAATTTGGCTACCAGCCAAATAATAATAGAAAAAAGCTAGTAGACCGTACACTATCTGTCCAGGAATTCAAGTCCTAGAGTCGCATCAATTAATCATCCATGAGCATAATAATTGTCCAGACTGATATTTTGAATTTGGCTAGCGTTCATGCAATATTTGGATAAACGGTGTACTCCCTATTCAGGAATTGAAGGCCGAGAGTGACATTAACTTATCATCCATAATGAAAATTGGATAACTCCCATTCAAACAGGGTTGGCTGCAGGTTTTGCCGCTCGACTGAGATTTTTTAATTTCGTTAATGGTACTCCCTTGGTACGAATTTAAGGATGATTCACATCAACTGATCATCAAAATACTGACCATATTAGCAAAGAAATTGGATACATAATCTCTGATTCAAACGGGGTAGGCGGTAGGATTTGTCGATGGACTGAGATTTTGAATTTGGTGGTTGTCCAAAGAAGAAAAAACCTTTGTGAGGTTCATGAATCCAAGGCTGAGAGAGTGAGGTTGGGGCATAGGATTTTTGTGCATCGAGCATACGGTAAATAGAGAAAAGCATGATGCGAAACAAATACTCCCTCTGTTTTTGTTACATGGCCCCAAACACAACCCGGGCTCTATAGCAGGAACCATTTCACAAGACCATTGTACTCACCTATCATTGTCAGGGTTCATCTTCAATTTAGACAAGTCTCTTCATCTATGGGCTCTCGAGAATTCTGCTGATCTTGTAACATCTTTAACTCCGCATCACATGTTAATGCTTTCTGTCTCATATCATCGATTGCTCGTCTATGCACTTCCTGTTCAGCCCGTAGTGCTACAATTTCTTCCTGACTAGACAAATACGGTGACTTGGACTTGGACTTGGACTTGCACTGTCACAACCCAGCATTACACAGGAACATGCTTTTACGATGCCCTTCACCTTTTAGTACCATTTTAAATGTTTTCAGACATTCTTCTTGGGTTTGTTCTAGACCATCTTTCCCAGGTTTTGCCATATCCTCATTCAATTTAATATATAAGGTTATCAGTTGGTAGACATGGGTGAGAGAAGAAAAGCTAATACAAAGAAACATGGAGACAACACATTTAACCTGTCTATGAACAAATCTTACAAGTTGGCATGGCTGATTACGCATCATATATATTGTAGTAAAAGTATATCTATCTGCTCATACTGATAAGAATTTTATCACTAGCACGCAATAACATGACTATGCCAACATGGCATCTGTCTATTTCTTCATCACCGGGTGCATGATATACACAAGACAACTCTTTGTATAGCTGAAAACTGAAACTCACATTAGTTGCAAATCATCTAGTACTTAAATTAAAAAGAAATCTGGGTAGAAGTTTAGGTAGTGTTGCACATCTAACTATACATATAAATCACTGCGGGTGTGTCATCACAACATATCAATCGAACAGAAGACTTACAATAACACTCTCAGCGGAGGGATTGAGCCCTTCTTTTTTGCTCGTCTGGCATGCCTAGAATTTTTGCTGCAGACTTACCGCACCTTTCTGCAAAGTGGGCGGAACACATTATCAAAATATAAGAAGCACAAAGTCTGTAGAAGATTAAAAACTAATAATTCTTACTATTGCGCTCAGGTGGCCAACCAATGCACGAGATCCAGTTCGGTTTGTTAAGCATTGTGCGGCACGGTTTCTCTTGTTTTTTTAGCGTTCATCTGCAAAAGGAGACTAGTGATACAAATGTGCAAATAGGAATTTTGAATGTGATATGGTATCAGTCTTCACAAACCATACCGTAATCTTTGGATCAAACCAGTGGTCGAGAAGATCTATCAAGTGTTGGTCAGTCATAGTGTGTTCCATAGGAGTCGTACTTTGAAGATCCTTGCTTGCCTTACCATCAAAGTATTTACTCTTTAGCCTATGGCGCTGCTAGCATAAAGAATAGGAGAACATGTCCATGAGAACATAATCTACATCCTCATTATCCTGATTGAAGTTGAATTTTGTCTGTCGATAAGAATCGAACATTTGATGTGTTATGTGACTTAGAATAGAACCAAGAGCAAGCTTGAATGCATGGGACAGAACACCATGACTTACATGTAACTTCTATAGTAATGAATTGTAATGGTCAGGGGTCTGTTGCTGGAGCTTGAACGATGCAAAGATGGGAATATCATTCTTGACAAAAACACCTATTTCGGATGCTAGAAAAGCAGATTCTTCTGGATCTTCTGGCCTTCGCTTGCCAGGCACAATAGAATTGATGCAATATCTAGACTGCGTTCCAGAAATTTTAGCTTCAAGCTTTTTTCCTACCGTTGGCCCCCTCTTCTTAAATCTTTGTGTAGCTGCCAATTTACATCAAGCTTCCACGGTATATATAAGGAAGCATGCATCGATAATCCTTGGAACACATACCTTGTTTGGTGACGGGCTGATCAACAGGTTGGTGATCATCGCTAGCTTGTTGGTGTTGTGCCAGCAGTGTTAGGCAAGTAGAGGTCAAAACTGGTTCGGCTATCAACTGTTGCTGGGTGATGACCCACAAGAATAGGGGGTGTATCGCAGTATTTTCGAGGGAAGTGAAACCCAATTTATTGATTCGACACAAGGGGAGCCAAAGAATACTTATCAGCCTTAACAACTGAGTTGTCAATTCAGCTGCACCTGAAACAATCTTGCTCACATCAGTTTATCAGTAGCAACAGTTTTGTAGTAGGAATAGTAAAGTAACAGTAGTAGTAAAACAAAGACAGTAGTAACAAAAGCAGTAAACAGTGGGATTCGAGTGCGGTAGGCATAGGGATGGATGGACGGGCGTTGCATGGACCAGACAATTCACATAGCAATCAGAACATAGGGCAATTGCAGATAAATAAGATAAAGCACCCAAGTACTAGACAATCTTAGGCATGTGTTCCATATATAGTCATACGTGCTCGCAATGAGAACTTTCACAACATCTTTTGTCCTGCCAACCCATTTGCAGCGGGGCCTCTAGGGAACTACTGGCAATTAAGGTGCTCCTTTTAATAAAGCACCGGAGGAAAGCATTAACACTCGGTGAACACATGTGATCCTCACATCAAAGCCTTTCCCTTCCGGCTACCCCGATTTCTGTCACTTCGGGACCATAGGTTCCAGACAACGACGTGTGTACACAACTTGTAGATAAGACCAGAAACAATACTATCATGATGAATCAATAATAAGTTCAGATCTGAAATCATGGCACTCGAGCCCTAGTGACAAGCATTAAGCACAACAAGGTTGCAACAAAGTCATAAAGCACTAATAGAGATACTAGGCACTATGCCCTAACAATCTGATTCCATTACATGAACGATCTCATCCAATCCCTATCATCCCCATAGCCTACCGCGGGGGATTACTCACTCATAGATGGGGGAAACATGGATGGTCGATGGAGAAGCGATGGTGATGATGATGGTGATGATCTCCTCCAATTCCTCGTCCCGGCAGGGTGCTAGAACGGAGTTTCTGGTGCTGTTTCGTGGAATCTGGTGGTGGCGGCGGAGCGGAACTCCTTTTAGAAAAACGTCAAACCCCTCGAAGTTTTTAGGTCAGAAGGCTCCTTATAGGCGATGAGAGAGGCCGAGGGGGTGCCTGGGGGGCCCACACCACCCCTTGGCGCGGCCTGGCCTGGCCCACGCCAGTAGGTGGTGTGGCCACCCTAGGGCTCTTCTCCGTCTCGTATTCTGGCTCCTGGAGTCTTCGGGTGAAATAGGATTTTTGGCATATTTTCTGGGATTTTTCCTGATAGTTGATTTTCTGCACAAAAAGTAGACACCAAGGCAATTCTGCTGAAAACAGCGTTAGTTCGCATTAGTTGCATCCAAATCACACAAGTATAGAGGAGAAACAATAGCAAAAGTGTTCGGGAAAGTAGATACGTTTTGGACGTATCAACTCCGCCCAAGCTTAGCTTATTGCTTGTCCTCAAGCAATTCAGTTGAAAACTGAGTGCGATAAAAGAACTTTCACGAACACATTTGCTTCATATGATGTAAATATTCTCAGCAATGTGATCAACTACCTAGACAATTCATAATAAAGAGTATGCAACTGAGTCTACTTAATAGTCATTGCAAGCTATGAAGAGATTCCAACTCAAGAATAATAAGTAGCATGAAGCACAAACATAAGCAACATTACAATGCTCATAGAAAGGTATGATAGAGTGGTATCTCGCTTGCCTTTGATTATGAATGCCAAGGCACCTCTGAAGTTCAAGTGATGACTAGAAGTAAAGATATCAAAGATACAAACATCAAAGTCATAACACAAGTAATCAAGTAGTGGAACAAACACAAAAAATGACAACTAATGCTCTCAAGAAGGTGCTCAAAGAATATGTGGAGACTCAACAAGTAGAAGAAAAAGGTTTTGAATAATTTTGAAAGGCTTCCAAATGCTAAAAGTACGATACTCGTTAGCTTTGAGCTCTCATTGCCCCTATCATAAGCATCTTTAATGTGGTTAAGGTGAAAGTGACACAACTAAGAGGATATGCTTGACAAGTTATAAATTGAAGTCTCATGCCCCTTACTTACGAAGACCGATCCTCATGCTACTCAACTTCAGTCACAAGTAATCTCTTGTCATTGTAAGTACATACATATCATAGAGAACCGCCAATGGGGTACCCCTTGCACATGACACAGGAGCTATCCCATAATCAAAATACAAGGCAAGCAGACAATGAGCATCTCAGCGATATTTTTATTTACTATGTGCATAGATTTTTATTGAGGATGCTTCATAGAATGCTCATTATGGTTATGCTGCAAGTTTCCACCATGATTAGGCATGGCTTAGGCTAGCAGCCTAGGTATTTCTCTAACATACATACAAACTCCATGATCTTACAAGTTCCACTTTTATTTCACACCGCCGGGATCCATAAGCAAAAGAACATGATATCAACTAAGTACAAAGTACCTATGACGCGCTGAAAGCGGTCCCCATGATACATGGTTTTGCTAACTTCAACTCATAAAGCGCAAGCATATGCACAACAAAGAAGGACGCAATGGTTCAGGTTTATTAAGTGTAGAAAATAAAGTGTGCCATCAAGTTCGTGAGAGCTTTACTAACTAACTTTCTCATAACAAGCAAACATTTTATTCGGAAGAAAACAAGGCATATTGAATATGCACGGAGATAGCAAACGATGCTAATAGGTAGGTATGGTGGACACTTTGGAAATATTTAGTTTAGGGAGTTGGAAACATGAGTAAAACACTTAGTGGAAGTGAAGGCTAGCAATAGTAAGGGAGCGACAAACGAGAGAGCAATAGCTGTCATTATCATGCTTGCAAGAAAACAAGACTACTCATGGTATGAAAATGATTCAAGATCCTCAAGGCAAAATAATTCGTCAAGGCTTAACTGATTATTACAGTCATGTGCATACGTGAGCACGTGCTAAGTCGATCAAATGAAACATTCAGAGGAGGATACCACAGTGTCATACAAATTTATGAATAGAGTAATGCAAGCAAACATTCATGAGACATGCTATAAACTATTAGCGGGCTGGAGCTAATCACAAGAAAGCAAGAACTACTAAGCATTCAAAGACAGCATACACCCTACATGAACGGACTAAGCAAGCTCACAAAGATGAGTATATGTACAAAAAATGAAGACAAATAGAGTTCGTTACCAGCCTCTTACCACGCCTCAAGTTGTCATTGATCCTCATTATTGCTCTTCACTTGTGTGCCTTGAATAATAATATGAAACCAATAATCCACTGAGAACTGCTGAACCCTGTAGCCAACTCGCAAAAACCAAAGAAGAACGACAAATATTTTTGGTGTTTTCGATTTTAAACAAAAACCAAAAGAGAAAAACAAGCAAAGCAAAATCTTTTTGGGTTTTTCGAATAGTTCAAACAAAGCAAAAAGAAGAAGCAAACCAAAGAGAAACAACAAAAATATTTTTGGTCTTTTTGTGTTTTTAGAAGGCAAAAGCAAAGAAGAACGAAAACTAAAAACAGAACGAAAGCATGAGTATACAAAGAACCGACGCAACATGATATGGAGATGAGTGCGGTGTCGGCGTACCTCCCCCCAAGCTTAGGCTTTTGGCCTAAGTGGGTATCAATCCATGTACGAATAGGGGTTCCAAGCAGGCGGATCTTGGTAAGAATGGTCGTAGCTGGGCCCATAAGAAGAAGAAGAAGCTCCCCAATCATAAGCGGGCTGCTGATATGAAGACTCTCCCTCATTCGAGGGCTGGACCGAATCATCCGTGACCTCCCTTCTAGTGTCCTGCTCCTGTTGGGAGAGCTCTCCCAAGTACGTGTCAAGCTCCTTCTCAGTGAGGGACCATCCTTCCCTGTTATCAAGGTTAAACAAAACAGGTGCAGACAAAAGAACAACACGTTCGGACTTGCTCTTTCTCCATCCAGCTTTGAGAAAGGTTATTTCATAAGACAACTCACTCAAGCTACCCCACGAGGAAATAAATTTATGCTGTACCATGGAATTAAAATCAAGCCTCTCTATGGAAAACTGAAGGTCTAGATGATGAGACACTAAACCATGCAATGCTAGTAAACGAGAAGCAATAAGGCCTCCACAGATTCCACCTTTCTCACGGTTAGCAGCAAGACGGAAGGCTATCAAAGCACCTAAGTTGTAAGACCTATCTCGTTTAAGAGCAACAGAGATAAATGCTAGATCAAACGAAGATAACTTATTGGCAGTTTTCCTAGCAAGAACACACTTGGCAATAAAGTAAGCAAAGTAGCGAATGGAGGGAAGATGAATGTTACGGATTTTTCCATTCTCCTTCGAGAAGCTACTCCCTTGACAAATTTCTGCGTATAAATCCATGAATGGTTCCGGTCTCTCTTTAATCTTCTTACATGATCCCCATTGAGGTACCTTAATGGATACACAAAAATCATCAAGAGAAAGATTAACAGCAATATTGTAAATTTTGTAATGGACCATGGGGTTAGGCAAGGAGTGACTAAATTGGAAATCCTGCACCACAGACATGGTTAGCTTCACAAATTGACAAGGTTCATCTTCCAAGAAACGCTCTAACCCTGCATTAGAAACCAAAGTGTAGAAATCTTGTAGAATTCCTGCAGCTCTCATGAACTCAGGGCATGGATATATGGAGGGATAAACTTCCTCCTCCCTGTGGACCTTCATGACTTCAGGCACCCAAAGCTCATGTTGGTTTAGGTGGTGTTCACTCATCTTTTATTCTGAAATTTAAACACCTATTAAACAAGTGATTGCAAAGTAATTATAATGAAGGATTCTACTCATAGGGACTTGCAAGAGGCCTAAACATGCATCAAAACTATATCTCTAAGCATCAAACAAGCTTACAAACTCTCATAACCAGTCACCTACAACGGCAAAATACTCAACATACAATCCACTAAACACAAATCTACTTGGACAAGGGGAGGAGTCACATACCAAGGAACAATTGCTCCAAATTTCAGAAAGAAAGATGGGCTGAGCAAAGAGATCGAAGAAATCGAGAGCAAGCATAGAGAGAACGCGATTTTGAGCTATGAACTGGAGCTTACTCGGGAGAGAGAAGAAAGTGGCAGGAGAGAGAGGTAGTGGGGGGCCAGGGGTGGCCCACACCAGGGCATGGCGCCACCCAGGTCTGGCCGCGCCACCATGTGGTGTGCCTGCCTGGTGGGCCCCTGGTACCTACCAGGTAATCCTATGCCCCTTTTTTCACGTAAAAATTTAATATGAAATTTCTGGAATTTTTCGAGACACTTTATTTTTGGACATTTTTCAGAAATAGAAGAATGATTTTTCTGACAGACAGATTTTTTTCTTTTTGGAAACATGACGCAAGGACAAAAACAAGGCTAGAACTACAGAAGTTCTAGCATGCAAGCAAACTAACAACACAAAGTAAACTAAACGAAAGCAAAAACTAAAATGCAAAGGATAGAAATAAACGGGGATAATCATAATGAAAACATTGTTTTGTTCAATGGAATCCTTTTGTTAGCAAGGTTGATAAAGTCTTGCTACCAAAACAATTGCATATGAGACAAAACTTTGTATTCCACTAATGATTATGTTACCTCAACCTTGATAGCAATGGTCCCAATCATAATAGTTTCAAATTTTTCTTTTGGTATGGGACAATATATTTCTCCAACTTGAATGCCTTCAACATGTTCAATTGAATTTAAACCATAAGTCCTTTCAATCTTCTTGGGGAAATAGACAGTATGTTCCTTGTCTTTAACATTGAAGGTCACCTTTCCTTGATTACAATTAATAACAGCTCCTACAGTATTAAGAAAAGGTCTCCCAAGAATAATAGACATATTATCATCTTCAGGCATTTCAAGCACAACAAAATCAGTTAATATCAAGCAATTATGAGCCACCTGAACAGGTACATCCTCACATATACCCACAGGAATAGTGGTAGACTTATCAGCCATTTGCAAAGATATATCAGTTGGTATCAATTTTTCAAGCTGAAGCCTCTTATAGAGAGAGAAAGGCATAACACTAACTCCAGCTCCCAAATCACACAAAGCAGTTCTAACATAACTGTTCTTAATAGAGCAAGGGATAGTTGGAATCCCTGGGTCTCCAAGTTTCTTAGGAACCTTACCATTGAAGGAGTAATTAGCAAGCAAAGTAGAGATTTCTTCATTAGGGATCTTCCTTTTATTCGAGACAATGTCCTTCATATAATTTGAAGAAGGAGGCAATTTAATAGCATCAGTCAAAGGAATTTGCAAGAATAAAGGCTTCATCCACTCACAAAACTTATTATAGTGTTCATCTTCCTTTGACTTGTGTTTCTTATCAGGGAATGGCATAGGTTTTTGGACCCAAGGTTCTCTTTCACTACCATGTTTCTTAGCAATAAAATCTTCTTTGGTGTATTTAGTATTCTTAGTGTGGTTTTCACGTTCTTCTTCAACTTTTTCTTCATTAGGCACTTCATTTTCTTCATTACCACTTTCAGTTTTAGCATCAGAGATAGATATACTATTAGGATCTATAGCAGGTTCAGAGGGTTCTACAACAGTTTTATGTTTCTTTTTCCTTTTCTTATGAGTAGAATCACTATTTTCAGCTTGTTGAGAATCCTGCTCAATTCTTTTGGGATGCCCCTCAGGATATCGAGGATCCTGGGTAGCAGCACCACTTCTAGTTCTAATTTCATAAGCATGTTTTTCTTTAGCAGCATTAACTAGCAAGTCCTTTTGCACTTTAACGAGTTGATCTATTTGAGTTTGAACCATTTGAAAGTGTTTAACAATCATTTTAACATCATTAGAGGTTCTTTCTACAATATCTTTCAACTCAACAATAGCTCTAGTGTTTTCCATTAGATGATTTTGCACCCTTTTATTAAAGTTACCTTGCTTAACAATAAAGATATCAAATTCTTCTGAGCATTGATCAGGAGGTTTAGAGTAAGGGATATCACCTTCATCAAAGTGTTGGAGAGAGTGTACCTCAATAGTGGATGAGTAGGGAATAGGCTTACATAATTCTTCTATAGGAGGTAAATTCTTGACATCTGCAGCTTTAATTCCCTTCTCCTTAAGACATTTCTTAGCTTCCTTCATCACTTCATCATTTAATTCAATAACTCCCCTCTTCTTTGATGTTGGAATAGGCACCGAAACAGATGGTTCAGGTACAATTACTTCAGGTATAGCTTGTTTAGGAGGAGTCCAATCTTCATAATTCTTGCTTATTTTAGCCATTAATTCCTCAGCTTCCTTGGTAGTCCTATTCCTGAAAACACAATCAGCACAACTATGTAGGTATGTCCTAGATTCTTCGGTTAGTCCAATATAAAATATATCAATTAGTTCATTCTTAGGTAATGGACTTCCAGCCTGTGCATGAATCAAAGCACAAAACCTTGCCCAAGATTTGGGCAATACCTCTTTTTCTCCCTGTTTAAAATCAAAAACTTCCTGCAAAACAGCATGTCTAGCACTAGGAGGGAAATATTTCTGTAGGAAAGTATTAAACAAGCACTCAGGGCTATCAATAGATCCAAGAGGTAAATTACCAAACCAAGTTTTAGCTTCTCCTTTTAGTGAAAAAGGGAAAATCTTAGCAACAAAGTAAGTACGCATTTTAATATCATCAGAAAACAAGCCACTCATGGTAGAAAGTTCATTCATATGTGCTACCGCACTTTCATTCTTAGTTCCACCAAAAGGTTCTTTCTCGACAATAGCCATGTAAGATAGATCGAGAGAGAAATCATAATCTTCATCTATAATGTTTATGGGAGAAGCAGCAAACTTAGCAGCAGGAGATAATTTGGTTCTAATAGTACGCCTCTCAAGGAGATTCTTAGCAGCTCTCCTATCATGGGGTGTTCCTACATTCTTCAATAAACTCATCAGTCATCTCAACATAATCTTCTTCAGCATCATAACTCTCACTAGACTCAGGTGAGCTAACAGGTGTAGTAGTGTGTTCATTAGGAGTTTCGGTATTTCCAACTATAGTTCTAGCAATCGTAGCATCTAGGAAAGGACCTAATGGACCACTCTTATCAAGCACAGTAGAAGCAGCATCATAAGCATCAGAAGTTTTAGATTCAGCAGTAGTAGCAGTGTGTGTAGCATGTGTATGTGGTGGTGTAAGGAACTTACTCAGAAGAGACGATGAATCAAGAGCAGTAGAGGTGTTCAGAACCGTACCTCTTCTTGTAGTGGATGGTAAAATAGGAACCTTGCCATCACGAGACTTACCCATGATGGATGGATAACAACGAACAATAGAGAATCCAAGTGAACTTGATAAATAAAGCTATGCTCCCCGGCAACAGCGCCAGAAAATAGTCTTGATGACCCACAAGTATAGGGGGTGTATCGCAGTATTTTCGAGGGAAGTGAAACCCAATTTATTGATTCGACACAAGGGGAGCCAAAGAATACTTATCAGCCTTAACAACTGAGTTGTCAATTCAGCTGCACCTAGAAACAATCTTGCTCACAGCAGTTTATCAGTAGCAACAATTTTGTAGTAGGAATAGTAAAGTAACAGCAGTAGTAAAACAAAGACAGTAGTAACAAAAGCAGTAAACAGTGGGATTCGAGTGCGGTAGGCATAGGGATGGATGGACGGGCGTTGCATGGACACGACAATTCACATAGCAATCAGAACATAGGACAATTGCAGATAAATAAGATAAAGCAACCAAGTACTAGACAATCTTAGGCATGTGTTCCATATATAGTCATACGTGCTCGCAATGAGAACTTGCACAACATCTTTTGTCCTGCCAGCCCGTTTGCAGCAGGGCCTCTAGGGAACTACTGGCAATTAAGGTGCTCCTTTTAATAAAGCACCGGAGCAAAGCATTAACACTCCATGAACACATGTGATCCTCACATCAAAGCCTTTCCCTTCAGGCTACCCTGATTTCTGTCACTTCGGGACCATAGGTTCCGGACAACGACGTGTGTACACAACTTGTAGATAAGACCAGAAACAATACTATCATGATGAATCAATAATAAGTTCAGATCTGAAATCATGGCACTCGGGCCCTAGTGACAAGCATTAAGCACAACAAGGTTGCAACAAAGTCATAAAGCACTAATAGAGATACTAGGCACTATGCCCTAACAATCTGATGCCATTACATGAACGATCTCATCCAATCCCTATCATCCCCATAGCCTACCGCGGGGGATTACTCACTCATAGATGGGGGAAACATGGATGGTCGATGGAGAAGTGATGGTGATGATGATGGCGATGATCTCCTCCAATTCCCCGTCCCGGCAGGGTGCCAGAACGGAGTTTCTGGTGCTGTTTCATGGAATCTGGTGGTGGCGGGGGAGCGGAACTCCTTCTGGAAAAACATCAAACCCCCCGAATGTTTTAGGTCAGAAGGCTCCTTATAGGCAAAGAGAGAGGCCGAGGGGGTGCCTGGGGGGCCCACACCACCCCCTGGCGTGGCCTGGCCTGGCCCGCGCCAGCAGGTGGTGTGGCCACCCCAGGGCTCTTCTCCGTCTCGTATTCTGGCTCCTGGAGTCTTCGGGTGAAATTGGATTTTTGGCATATTTTCCGGGATTTTTCCTGATAGTTGATTTTCTACACAAAAAGTAGACACCAAGGAAATTCTGCTGAAAACAACGTTAGTTCGCATTAGTTGCATCCAAATCACACAAGTATAGAGGAGAAACAATAGCAAAAGTGTTTGGAAAAGTAGATACGTTTTGGACGTATCACTGGGTATCTTGATTGGCAATTGGTGATTGTGGAATGTGTGGGATGGTATTTGCTGCGTCTACTACTTTTGGAACCTATGGTGTGCCGCCAAGATGACACTTTTTAGCCATATGTGAGTTTCCTGATTTTTGTTTATTGTATTTCACGGCATGTGTTTGTGTTCCACCGATAGCATTAGCAGGACGGCTTGTTGACGCTTCACGTTTGGTACCTGAATGTGTCTTACATGAACCAGCTGATTCCTGACACACATAAACAATACTTCAATCTGCTATAGTTCTATATGTAATGATATGCACATGGAACAGAAGAATAGTAAGGCAAAATGTGTGCTATATATATGATGCATGAACTAGGCAAGGGCATTGCAAAATATTTGGTGGGATTGAAATACAAAACATGGAAAATGCAACAGATATCACAAGTAAAAAATAGAGCAAGCACTTTATGGGTGGACAAGTCAAGGACTAGTTAGGAGGTCCTCGACGGGTCCAACTTCCTGAATCAGGACTCCCTCGAAATATTGTTCATCAACAGAAACTAATGCTAAATCAGACACTTGCCGATCATAGTTTTTCTCCCCACTGGTACCTTGAAGGGTCTTAGGTGAACCAGCTGATTCCTAACACACATAAGCGATACATTAATCTATCAAAGTCCTATGTAAAATGAGACGCGGATAGAACAGAAGAACAGTAAGGCAAGATATGCTAAACATATATGATGCATGAACTAAGCAAATGTCATTGCACAACATTTGGTGGGAACTGAGTTACGAAACATGTAAGATGAAACAAATATCACAATGACAAGACAAAGCAAGCACCTTGGGCAGTGGACAAGCAGGCAGATTAGGGAGGGGGTTCTCGACTGGTCCATCTTCCTGAGTTAGGACTCCCTCGGGGTTTTGTTGATCTTGAGGATAAAATTCTGCATCAGAATCCTGGACTTCATGATTGGTGGTGGTAACTTCGAAAGATCTAACTCTCTGCGGGCCGAGCAACCTTGCATATATGGAATTCGTTAATAACCTATCTTCCCTAATCTTCCGTTCTTCCTCATCAGTCGGCGGCAAATCACCTTACATGCATCAAAAAAAAATATATCTTATGAGATTTAAGAGCGAGGTGTGTGTAGAAGAGCAAGTTAGTACAGTGCTAGCAAGCAGTTGAAAGCTCTAAAGGAACAATGACAGACATATGCTTATATGATGCCTCGACAAGAAATGTCGGAGTACAAGATAAAAAACTCAGTGTGAGAATGTAGTGAAGACATCAAATGCGTAAAAAGCATATGAAGTGTATGGCGACAACCTTTGTGACCACGATTATGTGATTTCCTTCCCATGCCTTTGCCGGACTTATGGTGAGCTACGACCTCGCCGTTCTCCCTTGAGAGGATTTGCCTCCCCATCTCTCCGGCGCCGTGGACAAGGTCGAGGAAGCAGATCTGGTGCTATGGAGTCGGGGAAGTGGATCCAACGAAGCTGCAATGGTGTTGCTGAGCCAGCTCCGGTGCTATGGACCTCATGTACAGAGGAGATGATCTGGTGTGGGCCAACATCGGGAGCTAGTAAAACATCTTCGGTCGCTACGGTGGCATGCCGGTGGAGAGGATGTCAAGGGGAGATGGGACGGAAGAAGCACGACCGTGGACGTGCAAGGTGATCTCAAGGGATTCGGCCCGAAGGGCGCGGGTGGTACTAATATGTTTGAAACTTTGAATTGTGTGGCGCGTGGGAATTTACAAGAGAAAGACCTTTGGTGCGTTGTTTCTGGACCGAAGGGCGAGATGAAAATTTAGCACCGTTTGAATTTTGGACGCAGGAGCCTATTACGGCGGGTGATTCTGGCGCACTGCTTGGTGGAACAGGTGATTTTGTCTTGTGGTTTGTCGCTCAGTTAATTTTTTTGTACTCGATCTACTACTGCAGTCTAAAAGTTTGACTTTAGGGCCACACAAGTATATAGTGCACGAATTTGTTCACGATAATGGGCACGAACTACCTTTTATGGTAATGTGTTAATTTTCGGCAAAATGTGTGTCTACACATCTAAACGAAAGTGCAAAATAAGGTTTCAAGTTTATCACGGAAAAATGTTGCTTTTCCATTTTCCGAATGGCTAAAATGAGACGGGATACATTCTACAGATGTAGTAATTAGGTGTAGTATAGTTTCATACAACATGCCAAAGAAAATATCAGGCTGACAACACAGCGAAAGTCATCCTCATTATTCGAAATAACAATCTATTCGCATGGCGGCTCTTTCATCACCCTTCGAAAATCATCTGCCTGCAAAGATGCGTGGAGAATCTCTGCTCGTGCTTTCACCTGTTCCAAAACCGTCACGTTGATCTCATTGACATCTGCATCAACCGAATTGGGAACATGATTTTCAGTGACTAACTTCTGAAGATCAATGATAGCATCAAGGCCATCTTCAATAGTAGAAATCCATCCTCGGTTCAATTCTCTGATCCGAGTGGCTGTGTCCAAATCGTTTTGTAGAAGCCTAATCTTAGCTTCATCCATGCACCATACTTTGGTTTGGTTCGTAGAAATGGCTGTATCACTGGCATGCTGAATATCTGTGCTACGAACCTCCTTGGCAGGGACATGATCATGAACTTGCTTCTGCAAATTGCAATGCAGCAAATCAATCAGTAAATAACACGCAAGATGCAACAAATAGCCATGTTTAGGGTACTCGACCAGGCCATGTTTCTGTACCAGCTGTGTTGTGCCGAGCGGGGCTAGATCCACATGTCCAAAACTCTCCAGGATTCGTTGGCAAGACAGGGCATGTTTCAGCAGTACATCATCTTCCACGCCTTATAAAAAATATATACTAGTATGACAAGACAGGGCAAGCAAATGCTAAACTACTCTAAAAAATAAAATGCACAACGACAGCGCGCATATATGCAAAATGGAGGCAAACCATGTCTAGGGAGGATTGTTGGGGGTTATCATTGGGATGGCGAGGCTTTGTACTAGTGCGAGATAACCAATTTGGCTTGACGACTAGTAGTTGCCTTCTTTTCTCTTTGAACCAATCCCACAGTACTGGAACTAGCATGCATTAGAAATAATTGGTAATGAGAAGGTACAACAAGGAAGCGATGAACTACATTAAGAAGTAGTAGTAAAGTGCAAGGAAAGCGGGCATAGGAAGTGTGCATCAACCTTTGTCTCGGTTGTACGGAGTTCTAGCCATCACTCTGGTGAGGGGTCCGCGTGGCATACACATCTCTTAGTTGGGGTGGTGGGGAAGCTGACACTCTGAGTGGGGGAAGCAGATGCGACGAAGCAACGATGGTAGCGTGGATGACGGCATCACTGAGTAGACTCCGGCAACCTGGAAGTTGGCTAAGGATAGATGGGATAGAGGATGATGTGAGTATGGATTGTGGAGTCGGCGGGCGAGTGAGAGGCCCCCTCAGTACGGAGGTAGCTAGCATTTGCCGAGAACTGAGAAGTGAAGGAAGGGTTAAATTTTGGGAAAGGTAGATCGGAGGGTCCCGCCAATAATCCTCTAAAATTTTGAACTAGAAGATCCCGCCAATATCACGTGAAAATTTAGTGCTGAATCGCGCTTGGCTCACCTCCCGAGTAGTATTAAAAGTAAGGCTCGAAAAGCAGCACGCAACGAATGCGATGGGACAGTGGTGTGTGCATCTTGTGAAGAAAAGTCGGAGTCTAGTACGGTGGCGGATAGATGAAAAAGAAAATTGGGGTGGTGCTGGCTACCAGCCGTGGCCCTCATAAAAAATAAATAAATATTTCAAATTCGTGTAATTACATCAAATAATTGATCCAATGGTCAACATTCAAAGTTATTTGTATGAATGTGCCCATATACTATAGTGAGAGAAACGACTGAGTGAACTTGGGTTTCTTAGCTAAACGGTGCGCATATGCATATGCCAAATCATTTGAACTAATTTAGGCAGACAACACTATAATTTAAGTGGTTTAATTTAGCTAATCATAAAAACTCATAGAACCTAGGAACCACAAGGAAAACATGCATGCTCCGCAATGTCCGGAAACATGGCGCGCTTCTCGCCTTCCGAGCCAAATTATTCTAATTTTATTTACTAGTACGAAACATCCTCGTAATCACTTGGAAAAGTGAAAAATGTTCTTTCATAATTGTTCGAAACTCCCACAGTCAACATTGTTTACTACGCCAAGACGCACCCATCTACCCGGTGTGAGAACCGTATCATGAAGTGTAGCTAGGGTATCGATATATATGGCCATGACATTATTGGTCCTTCAGACTGAAACCCAAGAATGTTCATACATTGTAGGATACTAGTAAATTGCACATGACATGCACGTGAGACTCAGATAATAGACATATGACATATCTGTTGGGTCCGCAGCATAGAAAACAAAAAATTTCCTACGATGAGAACTATACACCAAGATCTATCTACTAGATACAGAGCAACGGGTGGACATACATCCATGGAAAACATACCCTCGAAGACAACGAGTTTTGTTAACGAGTAGGAACTCGTGGTTGATGTAGTCGTACGCTTGCCGATCTCAAGATCGTGTGGAAGTCCGAGCGCCGCAAATCAGCAGCGCATCCATCCTCGCACACATGTTCAAGCCACCGGAAAACCTCCACCTCCTCGCTCTAGCGAATCAGCAGAAGCAGCAACTCCTTCCAGACGCAAGGCCACCGGGAACATGTATCTCGCTAATCCGAGACCATATGGAAATATCTAGAGGGGGAGAGAGATCCTTCACGAGGAGGTGTGGTTTGTGCGAGGGGAGAGGGGGGTTTTATATAGGAGGGAGGGAGACCCCTCCCCTCCCATAGCCGGGCAGATGAGGGGGAATCCTCCCCTCCTTCATTCATGTGGTGAACCTCCACTCACATAAACATGGCCTCCACCCAAAATCCCACTCACATGTATTTAATTTCCACCAAATTAAATGCAACTCTCAATTAATAAAACTCTTTTATTTATTTTATTCAGAATTTTTTTAATTACTTTAATTAACAAACATTCACATAAAACCCCTGCAACATTTCAATATCACATGCAGAACTACTTTCTGCAATTTCACCCGAAACAATTCCGGTTTCTATTGAAACAATTCCTGTTTCTATCGAAACATTTCCTGCGCTTTGCAAACCTTTTGTCTGGAACATATGTGCTCCTAAATGGTGCCCGACAACTCTTAAGTGTGTCACCCTACGGTTCGCAAATAATGCAGACATGATTGAGACTCCTCTCAGATCAATAATCAGAAGCGGGACCTGGAGATCCATACTGACTCCCGCATATTCAACGATGACTTCTGTGATCGTGAGAACCTTTAACGTCAGCAATTTAATCCCTTTGTCTCATGATATAATACATGTCCAAGATTCGATCATCGGTATCCAAATACCTAGTTTGATCTCGTTACCGACATGCACTCTTTTCTCGTTCCCGTGATATAACATTCTAGTGATCACATCACTTGCTTGCAAGCTATCTTAATGTGATATCACCGAGAGGGCCCAGAGTATATCTATCCATCATCAGGATTGACAAATTCCACTCTTGATCCATGAGCCTCAACATAACACCTTCATAGCACTGAACCCACCTTTATAGTCACCCTGTTATGGTGTGACGTTTGATGTTATCAAGATACTCTTCCGGTGTTAGCAATTAACATGATCTCATGGTCTAAGGACTAAGACTACTTTGTATGATGTTATAGCAATATAAACATAATGACTTGATCGTAATGCTATACTTCGGATGGATGTTCATCACATCATTTCACAAATGCCGTGACCTTGTTATTAACAACATCCAATGTCCATGATCAGGAAACCTTGATCATCTTGTTAATCAACAAGCTAGTCTATAAGAGAGGCATAACTAGGAACCCTTTTTGTTTATTAAACACACATGTATTGATGTTTCCTATCAATACAATTATAGCATGCAAAATAAAAATCTATCATATACAAGGAATACATAATAACAACTTTATTATTGCCTCTCAGGGCATATTTACTTAAGACTCCCACTAGCACTAGAGACAATAATCTAGTTTATATAGTGATAAATCTAACACCCATGGAGTTCTGGTGTTGATCATGTTTTTCCCTAGGGAGTACTTTAGTCAACGGATCTGCTACATTCAGGTCCGTGTGCACTTTACAAATCTTTATATCTCCATCCTTGACATGCTCGCGGATGGAGTGAAACCGGCGCTTAATATGCTTGGAATTCTTGTGAGACCTTGGTTCCATGGCGTTGGCTATGGCTCCATTATTGTCACAATAGATCACCATTGGGTCCAACGCACTGGGAACCACACCCAGTTCCGTAATGAACTCTTTCATCCAAGCGCTTCTGTCGCTTCAAGGCAAAGCAACATATTCTGCCTCCGTTGTTCATCCAGCCACCACAGGTTGTTTGGAACTCCTCCAACTAACTGCTGCTCCGTTCAAGAGAAATACGTATCCGGATTGAGACTTACAGTCATCCGGATCAGTGTCAAAGCTAGCATCGACATAACACTTAGCGACTAGCTCTTCTTCACCTTCGTATACAAGAAACATATCCTTAGTTCTTCTCAAGTACTTAAGGATATTCTTGACCGCTATCAAGTGTTCCGAACCTGGATCAGATTGGTACCTACTAGTCAAACTTATAGCATGTGCCACATCCGGTCTTGTACATAGAATGGCATACATTATAGAGCCTATGGCTGAGGCATAGGGGATCTTATCCATTATCTCTCTTTCTTCCGTGGCGGACTTTGAGTCTTACTCAATGTCTTGCCTTACAACATAGGTAAGAACCCCTTCTTACTTCCGTCCATATTAAACTTCTTTAATATCTTATCAAGGTATGTACTCTGCGATAGCCCAATTAGGCGTCTTGATCTATCTCTATAGATTTTAATGCCTAATATATATGATGCTTCACCAAGGTCGTTCATCGAAAAATTGCTGTTTAGATAACTTTTAACACTGTTTAAAAGATCTATATCATTTCCAATCAATAATATGTCATCCACATATAATATCAGAAATGCCACATTGCTCCCACTCACTTTCTTGTAAATACAAGCCTCTCCTTAAGTTTGGACAAATCCAAACTCTTTGATCACCTCATCAAAGCGGAGATTCCAACTCCGGGATGCTTGCTTCAGTCCATAGATGGATCGCTGAAGTTTGCACACCTTATCAGCATCCTTAGGATCGACAAAACCCTTAGGTTGTATCATATACAACTCTTCTTCAATATTACCATTGAGGAACGCAGTTTTGACATCCATCTGCCATATTTCATAATCGAAATATGCAGCAATTGCTAACATAATCCTAACCGACTTAAGCATCACTACGGGAGAGAATGTCTCATCGTAGTCAACTCCTTGAATTTGTCGAAACCCCTTTGCGACAAGTCGAGCCTTATAGATGGTTACATTACCATCAGCATCAGTTTTTATTTTGAAAATCCATTTATTCTCAACGGCCTTTCGATCGTGAGGTAAGTCCACCAAGGTCCAAACCTGGTTTTCGTACATGGATTCCATTTCGGATTTCATGGCTTCTAGCCATTTGTTGGAATCAGGGCTCATCATCGCTTCTTCATATGTCGCAGGGTCATCTATTTCATCAATCATGAAATTCATAACAGGATTGCCGTACAGTTTAGGAGTTGCACGTGTCCTGCTTGACCTACGAGGTTCGGTAGTGTCCTCTTTCGGAGTTTCATGATCAATATCATTAGCTCTCTCTTCATTAGGTGAAGTCAACTCCGAAACAACTTCCGGTGCTGCGCTACTCGCCATTTCATGAAGAGAAGGTTCAATAACCTCTTCGAGTTCTACCTTCCGACTACTCACACCTTTCGCGAGAAACTCCTTCTCAAGAAAGGATCCATTCTTGGCAACAAAAACCTTTCCCTCAGATCTGTGATAGAAGGTATACCCAATTGTTTTCTTGGGGTATCCTATGAAGATGCATTTTTCCGCTTTGGGTTGAGTTTATCCGGTTGAATTTTCTTCACATAAACATTGCATCCCCAAACTTTAAGAAATGACAGCTTAGGTTTGTTTCCAAACCATAATTCATACGGTGTCTTTTCAACGGATTTAGATGGTGCCCTATTTAAAGTGAATGCAGTGGTTTCCAGTGCATAACCCCAAAATGACAGTGGCAAGTCAGTCAGAGACATCATAGATTGAACCATATCCAATAAAGTACGATTACGATGTTCTGACACACCATTACGTTGTGGTGTTCCGGCAGGCGTGAGTTGTGAAACTATTCCACAGTCTTTCATATGTGTGCTAAACTCGTAACTAAGATACTCTCCTCCACGGTCGGACCGCAGAAATTTGATCTTTCTGTTATGATGATTTTCCACTTCATTCTGAAATTCTTTGAACTTTTCAAAGGTTTAAGACTTATGTTTCATCAAATATATATACCCGTATCTACTCAAATCATCTGTGAAAGTAACAAAATAATGATATCCACCTCGCGCTGACACACTCATTGGTCCACACACATCAGTATGTATGATTTCCAATAAATCTATCGCCCGTTCCATTGAACCGGAAAACGGCGTTCTAGTCATCTTGCCCATAAGGCATGGCTCACATGTATCAAATGATTCAAAATCAAGTGATTCCAAAAGTCCATCAGAATGGAGTTTCTTCATGCGTTTAACGCCAATATGACCTAGACGGCAGTGCCACATATATGCAGATATATCATTATCAAGTTTAATCCTTTTAGCATCAACATTATGAATATGCGTAATACTACTATCGAGATCCAACATAAATAAACCATTCAACACAGGTGCATGACCATAAAAGATATTATTCATATAAATCGAACAACCATTGTTTTCAGACTTAAACGAATAACCTCTTTGCATCAAACACGATCCGGATACAATGTTCATGCTCAGTGCAGGCACCAAATAACAATTATTCAGGTTTATAACTAATCCTGACGGCATATGGAGAGGCAGCGTTCCGACGGCGATCACATCAACTCTTGATCCATTGCCGACCCGCATCGTGACCTCATCCCTTGTCATTGTTCCGCAGCCCCTGAACCGAGTTACATATATTAGCAACCGATCCCGTATCAAATACCCAGGTGCTACTGCGAGTACTAGTCAAGTACACATCCATAACATGTATATCACATATACCTTTGTTTGCCTTGTCGGCCTTCTTGTCCGCCAAATACTTGGGGCGATTCTGCCCAATGGCGATCCCCTTGCAATAGTAGCACTCGATGTCAGACTTAGGGCCAGCTCGGGGTTTCTTTTCAGGCACGGCAATAGATTTGCCGCCCTTCTTTCCCTTCTGCTTGCCTTTATTGTCCTTCTTGAAACCGGTGGTCTTATTGATCATCAACACTTGATGTTCTTTCCTAATCTCCACTTCTGCAGTCTTAAGCATTGACAGAAGCTCGGGAAGAGACTTCTTCATGCCCTGCATATTATAGTTCATCACGAAGCTCTTGTAGCTAGGTGGCAGAGATTGGAGAACACGATGTATGCCTAAGTCAATGGGATCGTTATTCCAAGGACACAAGCTTATCGGCGTACCCAGACATTTTGAGTACGTGCTCACTAACGGAGCTGTTTTCTTCCATCATGCAGCTAAAGAACTTTTCAGAAGCATTATAACTCTCTACGGCAGCATGGGTATTGAAAATCATTTTCAATTCTCCCATGGTATCAAAGGCATTGCCATTTTCGAAACGCTTTCGAAGTTCTGGCTCTAGCCCATACAGTATGCCGCAATGAACTAAGTTGTGGTCCTCCTGACGAGTTATATAGACGTTCTTTTCCTCGTCAGGGGCATCAGGAGCTGGTGGGGGGCCTAGCGGCGCCTCTAGCACATATTGCTTTTGTGCAGCAATGAGGAGAATCCTCAAATTCATAGCCCAGTTGGTGAAGTTGCTACCATTCGCAGCAAGTTTCTCTTTCTCCATGAACACATTGAAATTAAAAGCAGGTGGTGCCATCTACAACAGAATTTGTAAAGTTTATTTAGACTAAGTTTATGATAGATTGAGTTCAACTAATCCAAATTACTAATGAACTCCCACTCAAAAACGACATCCCTCGTGTCCTTTTGGTGATTACATGAACCAAATCCACTACACCAAGTCCGATCATCACGTGAGTCGGTGTAGCTTCAAAGGCGAGCATCTATATGGGCATCATATCAACTATATGACTCATGCTTAACCTTTCGGTCCGTGTTCCGAGGCCATGTCTATACATGCTAGGCTCGTCAAGTAAGAACCTTAGTATTCACATGTGTAAAATTGTCTTACACCCGTTGTATGAAAGCGTAGAGTCGAGAACACCCGATCATCACGTGATGCCTCAAAACACGATCCACAAAACGGTGCATACTTAAGGAAGAACACATTTTATCTTGATATCTAAATGAGGGATCATCTTATAATGCTATCAAAAGCGCCAAACTAGCAATATAAGATGCTAACATCTAATGTGTGAAGTGAGGTGATATGGTCCATGCATTTGATCTCTATCATTTGCATCGTGGTATGATCTCTATCATTCCTTTGTGTGTAAGGCCAAGGTTTATGGAACTTACACGTTAAGTGAGTTGTAAGAGTATCTATCATACATCTACTTACAACAATACCATATCAAGACACTAGCCCAGCAACGATCTAAACTAGACGCCTCTAATTTATCAATTACAAGTTTTACGTGGCTTAGGGCTTTCGGAGATAGAACCGGTCTTACCTACGAACATGAACCACAACGAGGATAACCAAGTTATTAGCAACTCGTTGTAAATCAGATATTGACTATAGTAGGAGAGACAGACACCCGCTAGCCACTTATGCAAAACTAGTTACATGTCAGTCGTGGAACCGGTCTCATGTACGATGACATGTAAGGTTGGTCCGGGCCGCTTCATCCCACTATGCCACCAATATCCAAAGTACATAGAAGATGCAATAACATGATCATCATCGCCCACATATAAACATATGTGTACTACCCGTGCAAAGCATCTACGCATAGATCAGGCTCTGATACCACTGTTGGGTCCGCAACATAGAAAACAAAAATTTTCCTATGATGAGAACTATACGCCAAGATCTATCTACTAGATACAGAGCAAGGGGTGGACATACATCCATGGAGAACTTACCCTCGAAGACAACGAGTTTTGTTAATGAGTAGGAACTCGTGGTTGATGTAGTCGTACGCTTGACAATCTCAAGATCGTGTGGAAGTCCGAGCGCCGCAAATCAGCAGCGCATCCGTCCTCACACACACGTTCAAGCCACCGGACAACCTCCACCTCCTCGCTCCAGCGAATCAGCGGAAGCAGCAACTCCTTCCGCATTAAGGCCACCGGAACATGTATCTCGCTAATCCAAGACCATGGGGAAATATCTAGAGGGGAGAGAGATCCTTCACTAGGATGTGGTTTGTGAGAGGAGAGGGGCTTTATATAGGAGGAGGAGACCCTCCTCCCATAGCCGGCGCATGAGGGGGGGGGACTCCTTCCCTCCTTCATTCATGTGGTGAACCTCCACTCACATAAACATGGCCTCCACCCAAAATCCCACTCACATGTATTTAATTTCCACCAAATTAAATGCAACTCTCAATTAATAAAACTCTTTTATTTATTTTATTCAGAATTTTGTTAATTACTTTAATTAACAAACATTCACATAAAACCCCTTGCAACATTTCAATATCACATGCAGAACTACTTTCTGCAATTTCACCCGAAACAATTCCGGTTTCTATTGAAACAATTCCTGTTTCTATCGAAACATTTCCTGCGCTTTGCAAACCTTTTGTCTGGAACATATGTGCTCCTAAATGGTGTCCGGCAACCCTTAAGTGTGTCACCCTACGGTTCGCAAATAATGCAGACATGATTGAGACTCCTCTCAGATCAATAATGAGAAGCGGGACCTAGAGATCCATACTGACTCCCGCATATTCAACGATGATTTCTGTGATCGTGAGAACCTTTAACGTCAGCAATTTAATCCCTTTGTCTCATGATATAATACATGTCCGAGATTCGATCATTGGTATCCAAATACCTAGTTTGATCTCGTTACCGACATGCACTCTTTTCTCGTTCCCGTGATATAACATTCTAGTGATCACATCACTTGCTTGCAAGCTATCTTAATGTGATATCGCCGAGAGGGCCCAGAGTATACCTATCTGTCATCAGGATTGACAAATTACACTCTTGATCCATGAGCCTCAACATAACACCTTCATAGCACTGAACCCACCTTTATAGTCACCCTGTTACGGTGTGACGTTTGATGTTATCAAGATACTCTTCCGGTGTTAGCAATTAACATGATCTCATGGTCTAAGGGCTAAGACTACTTTGTATGATGTTATAGCAATATAAAAATAATGACTTGATCGTAATGCTATACTTCGGATGAATGTTCATCACATCATTTCACAAATGCTGTGACCTTGTTATTAACAACATCCAATGTCCATGATCAGGAAACCTTGATCATCTTCTTAATCAACAAGCTAGTCTATAAGAGAGGCATAACTAGGAACCCTTTTTGTTTATTAAACACACATGTATTGATGTTTCCTATCAATACAATTATAGCATGCAAAATAAACATCTATCATATACAAGGAATACATAATAACAACTTTATTATTGCCTCTCAGGGCATATTTCCTTCAATATCATCATTATATAAAATTATAATAGGTAAAGCACAAAAAATTATAAATTTGATCAACATATATAAAGTATGGGTGTATATTTGGTTCTTGTACTTTGTATAATCATGTAGAAGTCAAAGATTATTAGCTACCTAAGACTTGAAATTTTTGGTGACATGGTCTAGAGAAACGAGGGAGAGGATTCTAGGAGTATGATGGAGAAGTGTGTTTTGAGGTTTGTGCATAACATTCATTCTGCTGAAGACTATCTATAGAATCTTCTAAATGCTCAAATGGAAAAGGAGATCCAACGGTTGGAAATATTGAGATTCAGGAGTATTGATCCAACAGTCATCATTCAAAGTTATTTGTATCTTATCACTGTTAGTAAATTGCATATGCCCTGCATGTGAGACTCAGATAATAGACGCCTGACATATCATCACTATATAAAATTATCTCTACTATTATAATTGAGCAGTTTTGAATTGGATCCATAGCACCAATCCTGACTGTTGGGCTGTTAGATCCAATGGTTCAGAGCAGCTAGATTCTTGTTAAATAGTACCTAGAGCAAACTCCACCATGTTCTAGAACCATCATTTCACCACCCCCTAAATTTCATAGCACAATAGGTTGTATTCTCAATATATGTAGATAGTTATTATTAATAGACTTAATTTATGCATTTTGGGGGTGGTGACATGATGGTTCTAGAACATGGTGGAGTTTTCTCTAGGTCTGTACTATATATGCAACACGAAACGAGTTGCTCTGAACCATTGGATCTAACAACCAAACGGTCAGGATTGGTGCTATGGATCCAATTCAAAACTGCTCCACTACAGTAGTAAAGATAATACATCCTACTGTGCTATGAAATTTTGGGGATGGTGGCATGATGGTTCTAGAACATGCATGGTGGACTTTTCTCTAGGTACTATTCAACACGAATCTAGCTTCTCTGAACCATTGGATCTAACAGCCCAATGATTAGGATTGGTGCTATGGATCCAATTCAAAACTGCTCCATTATAGTAGTATAGATAGAGATATCTTACCACTATATAGTGTACGAATAACTTTGAATATTGACTGTTGGATCAAGAGTCATGAATCCCAACATTTCTAGCCGTTGGATCTTCTTTTCCATTCTAGCATCTAGAAGATTCTATTGATAGTCTTTAGCATAATGAATGCTATGCACAAACCTCAAAACACACTTCTCCATCATACTAGAATCTTCTCCCTTGTAGCTAATAATCGTTGACTTCTACATGATCTTATCTTATCTTACCACTATATAGTGTACGAATAACTTTGAATGTTGACTGTTGGATCAATATTCGCGAATCCCAGCATTTCTAGCTATTGGATCTTATTTTCCATTCTAGCATCTAGAAGATTCTATTGATAGTCTTTGGCATAATGAATGCTATGCACAAACCTCAAACACACTTCTCCATCATACTAGAATCTTCTCCTTTTTCTCTAGACCATGTTATCAAAAATTTCATGTGTTAGGTAGCTAATAATCTTTGACTTCTACATGACATACAAAGTATAAGGACCAAATATACACCCATACTTTATAGATGTTGATCAAGTTTATAATTTATTGTGCTTCACCAATTATAATTTTATATAGTGATGATATGTCATACGTCTACTATCTGAGTCTCACGTGCAAGACACATGCAACTTACTAGTATAATAGGTAAAGCATAAAAAATATAAATTTGATCAGTATGGGTGTATATTTGGTTCTTGTACTTTGTATATCATGTAGAAGTCAACGATTATTAGCTATCCAGTCTAGAGAAATGAGGGAGAGGATTTTAGAATGATGGAGAAGTGTGTTTTCAGTTTTGTGCATAACATTCATTGTGATGAAGACTACCAATAGAATCTTCTAGATGCTTGAATAGAAAAGAAGATCCAACGGCTGGAAATGTTGGGATTCGCGAGTCTCTTGATCCTACGGTCAATATTCAAAGTTATTCGTACACTATATAGTGGTAAGGTAAAAGACTAGTAAGTTGCACGTGTCCTGCATGTGAGACTGAGATAATAGATGTCTGACATACCACCACCATATAATATTATAATAGGTAAAGCAGAAAAATATATAAATTTGATCAACATCTATAAAGTATGGGTGTATATTTCGTTCTTGTACTTTGTATATCATGTAGAGGTCGATGATTATTAGCTATCTAAAACTTTAAAATTTTGGTAACATGGTTTAGAGAAACGGGGGTGAATATTCTAGAATTATAAGTGTTATTTGATTTTTGTGCATAGCATTCATTGTGATGTAGACTATCAATAGAATCTTTTGGATGCTTGAATGGAAAAGAAGATCCAACGGCTGGAAATGATGGGATTCACGAGTCTTGATCCAACGGTCAATATTCAAAGTTGTTCGTACACTATATAGTGGTAAGATCATGTACAAGTTAACGATTATTAGCTATCTAAAACATGATCTTTTTTGGTAACATGGTCTAGAGAAACGAGGGAGAAGATTCTAGAATGATGAGGAAAGTGTGTTTTGACTTTTATGCATAGCATTCATTGTGATAAAGACTATCAATAGAATCTTCTAGACCATTAAAAAATAGAATCTTCTAGATGCTAGAATGGAAAAGAAGATCCAACGGCTGGAAATGTTGGGATTCGTGAGTCTTGATCCAACGGTCAATATTCAAAGTTATTTGTAAACTATATAGTGCTAAGATTATAACAAGTAAAGCAGAAAAAATATAAATTTGATCAACATCTATAAAATATGGGTGTATATATATATTTGGTTCTTGTACTTTGTATATCATGTAGAAGTACGTCAACGATTATTAGGTATCTAAAACTTTAAAATTTTGGTAACATGGTCTAGAGAAACGAGGGAGAAGATTCGAGAATGATGGAGAAGTGAGTTTTGTGCATAGCATTCATTGTAATGAAGACTATCAATAAATCTTCAAGATGATAGAATGGAAAAGAAGATACAACGGCTAGAAACGTTGGGATTCATGAGTCTTGATCCAAAGGTCAATATTCAAAGTTGTTCGTACACTATATAGTGGTAAGATCATGTAAAAGTCAATGATTATTAGCTACTAGTAAGTTGCACGTGCCTTGCACGTGAGACTCAGATAGTACATGTATGACATATCATCACTATATACAATTATAATTGGTAAAGCACAAAAAAATATAAATTTGATCAACATCTGTAAAGTATGGGTGTATATATTTGGTCCTATACTTTGTATCATCATGTAGAAGTCAAAGATTATTAGCTACCTAACACATGAAATTTTTGATAACATGGTCTAGAGAAACAAGGGAGAAGATTCTAGTATGATGGAGAAGTGTGTTTTGAGGTTGTGCATAGCATTCATTATGCCGAAGACTATCAATAGAATCTTCTAGATGATAGGATGGAAAAGAAGATCCAACGGCTCGAAAAGTTGGGATTCACGAGTCCTGATCCAACGGTTAACATTCAAAGTTATTCATACACTATATAGTGGTTTGTAATGAAGACTATCAATAGAATCTTCAATATGCTAGAATGGAAAAGAAGATCCAATGGCCAGAAATGTTGGGTCGTGAGTCTTGATCCAACGGTTAATATTCAAAGTTGTTTGTACACTATATAGTGGTAAGATCATGTAGAAGTCAATGCTTATTAGCTACTAGTAAGTTCCACGTGAGACTCGGATAGTAGAGTATGACATATCATCATCACTATATACAATTATAATTGGTAAAGCACAAAAAATTATAAATTTGATCAACATCTATAAAGTATGGGTGTATATTTGGTCCTTGTACTTTGTATCATCATGTAGAAGTCAAAGATTATTTAGCTACCTAACACATGGAATTTTTGATAACATGGTGTATAGAAACAAGAGAGAAGCTTCTAGTATGATGGAGAAGTGTGTTTTGAGGTTTGTGCATAG
Source organism: Avena insularis (assembly GCA_023614405.1). Classification (NCBI taxonomy): domain Eukaryota; kingdom Viridiplantae; phylum Streptophyta; class Magnoliopsida; order Poales; family Poaceae; genus Avena; species Avena insularis. Next base: position 327,545,260 of record CM042694.1, read on the forward strand.
CATTCATTATGTCGAAGACTATCAATAGATTCTTATAGAAGCTAGAATGGAAAAAATATCCAACGGCTAAAAACGCTGGGATTCGCGAGTCTTGATCCAACGGTCAACATTCAAAGTTATTTCGTACACTATATAGTGGTAAGATAAGATAAGATCATGTAGAAATCAACGATTATTAGCTACTCCGTACTAGGGAGAAGATTCTAGTATGATGGAGAAGTGTGTTTTGAGGTTGTGCATAACATTCATTATGTTGAAGACTATGTATAGAATCTTCTAGATGCTAGAATGGAAAAGAAGATCCAATGGTTGGAAATATTAGGATTCGTGAGTCTTGATCCAACGGTCAGCAGTCAAAGATATTCATACACTATATAGTGGTTATATCTCTACTACTATAATGGAGCAGTTTTGAATTGGATCCATAGCACCAATCCCGACCATTGGGCTATTAGATCCAATGGTTCAGAGAAGATGGATTCATGTTGAATAGCACCTAGAGAAAACTTCACCATGCATGTTGTAGAACCATCATGTCACCACCCCAAAATTTCATAGCACAGTAGGATGTATTCTCTCTACTACTATAATGGAGCAGTTTTGAATTGGATCCATAGCACCAATCCTGACCGTTGAGCTCTTAGATCCAATGGTTCAGAGCAGCTAGATTCGTGTTGAATAGTATGTACCTAGAGAAAACTCCACCATGTTCTAGAACCATCATGTCACCACCCCCAAAATTTCATAGCACATTATTAGGCTATATTCTCAATATGTGTAGATATAGTTATTATTAATATACTTAATGTATATGTATTTTTTCTCTAACAAGACTATTGGTTAATAACAACTCAATTTTTGTTAAATCACATTTCATACATTAGAGAAAAATGTATAAATTAAGTCTATTAATAATAATTATATACACATATTTAGAATACAGCCTATTGTGCTATGCAATTTTGGGGGTGGTGACATGATGGTTCTAGAACATGGTGGAGTTTGCTCTAGGTACTATTCAACTTGAACCATTGGATCTAACAGCCCAACGGTCAGGATTGGTGCTATGGATCCAATTCAAAACTGCTCCATTATTGTAGTGGAGGTCTAAAACATGAAATTTTTGGTAACATGGTCTAGTGAAACGAGGGAGAAGATTCTGAAATGATGGAGAACTGTGTTTTAAGTTTTGTGCATAGCATTCATTTTTATGAAGACTATCAATAGAATCTTCTAGACCGTTCAAACAAATAGAATCTTCTAGATGCTAGAATGTAAAAGAAGATCCAATGGCTGGAAATGTTGGGATTTACGAGTCTTGATCCAACGGTCAATATTCAAAGTTATTCGTACACTATATAGTGGCAAGATAAGATTATAATAGGTAAAGCAAAAAAAAAAATTAATTTTATCAACATCTATAAAGTATGGGTGTATATATTTGGTTCTTGTACTTTGTATGTCATGTAGAAGTCAACAATTATTAGCTATCTAAAACTTTAAAATTTTGGTAACACGGTCTACAGAAACAAGGGAGAAGATTCTAGAATGATGGAGAAGTGTGTTTTGAGTTTTGTGCATAGCATTCATTATGATGAAGACTATCAATAGAATCTTCTAGATGCTAGAATAATGAAAAATAAGATCCAACAGCTGGAAATATTGGGATTCACGAGTCTTGATCCAACGGTCTATATTCAAAGTTGTTCGTATATTGTTTACCAATTGCAAGATATGCACATCTACCTTCTTGTAGTACTACCAAATATGGGAAATTTACCATAAACTATGATGTGGATATGTCCACGACCTTGCGAGGTTGCTCGGCCTGAAACTTGTTCATCAAAAAACAAGATGATTATTAATCCAGTAGATGGCTTGAATTTCAGGGAAAAAACGGTTGCTGGAAGTAGATCGGTGTGCCGTACCAAGGCACACATGCGCAGCGCCACGCTATGGACGAGGAAGAGACAAGCCAGACTGTGCACCCGCGGCTGCAGAGAAGAGATCGATGGAGGATGGATGGTGAGAGCCAGCGAAGGAGAGAGAAAACACAACTTGTTTTGCATGCATATTACTACTAGTAGGTCCATATATTTACTACTAGTGGAGTGTACCTCGTGTCAGCATCCGATCATAGCTTCTCTCTGACATCGCACCGCCTTCCTCCTCCTCCTCCCACTGCTCTCGCACTGCCTCCTTTTTTTGGAAGGAGCCGCCTCCCTTTTCGAGTAGTACTAGTACGGAAGTGGTGTACTTTGCTGTACAAAAAAAATATTTCCATCGCTTAGAAAATTGGAGTTGTTACTTTTCCTAGTATTTGGGAACTCCCATTGGCAAAGCTGTTTACCAACACCAAGATGTGCACATCTACTTTCTTGTAGTACTACTACAAAATTCCCATAAACATGGATATGTCCGTGACCTTGCTTGGTCGCTCGTCCTGAAACCTGTTCATACTTATACATGGCAGGCCATTTTTGTGAAGTGGCTTTTTTCAAAAGTTGTGAAAACTCATGTTTATTATTTTTCCTGGCGGATAATACAAGCAAAAGGACACCATGCATGAGTCCCCCTGTTTTTTTCCTATTTCTCTCTCTTTTTTTAAAGCAGGGTCAACTTTGCCGGCATGCAAAGTCTAGAAAGAAGTTGAATCTTTGAAAAATCTCGGTCATGTTCTCCATATATTGGCTGTCTGGTGGGCAACTTCAAAAGATTTTTGTGGAATTTAAAGAGCAATTGGCAGCTCACATGTGGATCAAGTGTTTTAGGTAGCTAATAATCTTTGACTTCTACATGATGATACAAAGTACAAGAACCAAATATACACCCATACTTTATGTATGTTGCTAAAATTTATAATTTTTTGTGCTTTACCTATTATAATTTTATATAATGATGATATGTCATAAGTCTATTATCTGAGTCTCGCGTGCAGGTCAATCCTCTCGCTGCTCTCGCACTGCCTACCATTTGGAGTAGAAGTATAGAATGAAGTGGAGTACTTTGCTTTATAGAAAAAATATTTCCATCGCTTAGTAGAATTGTTACTTTTCCTAGTATTTGGAAACTCACATTGGCAAAGTTGTTTACCAATGCCAAGATGCACACGCCTACTTTCTTATAGTACTACCAAATTACCATAAACTATGATGTGGATATGTCCATGACCTTGCTTGATCGCTCGTCCTGAAACCTGTTCATACTTATACATGGTAGGCCATTTTTGTGAAGCGGGTTTCTTCAAAAGTTGTGAAAACTCATGTTTATTATTTTTCATGGCCGACAATACAAGAAAAAGGATGCCATGCATGAGTCCCCCTATTTTTGTTGCCTATTTCTCTCTCTTTTTCCAAAGCAAGGTCAACTTTGCTGGCATGCAAAGTCTAGAAAGAAGTTGAATCTTTGAAAACTCCTAGTCGTGTTCTCGATATATTGGCTGTCTAGTGGGCAACTTCAAACGATTTTTGTGAAATTTAAAGAGCAATTGGCAGCTCACATGTGGTTCGATATAATTTGACCTAATTTCGACAAACTCCCTCCGATCCATATTAATGTTCATAGATTCATCTAGATTCAAATGTATCTACTCATGTTTCTGTGCTAGATACATATATCCGAATCTAGACAAATCTGAGAATATTAATTTGAATTGGATACAGTAGTGTAATTTAATTGGGTTAATTTATCTATGAACCTTGAAAACTCAAAGAACCTAGGAATCGCAAGTAAAATATGGATGGTTCGCTATGCCCGGAAACATGGCGCGCTTCTCGCATTCAGTGTGACATTCTTCTGATTTTCTTTACTGCTAGTACAAAACATCCCCATAATTAGTTGGAAAAGTGACATATTTTTTTCCTAATTGTTCGAACCTCCCACGGGCAATATTGTTTACTAGGCCAAGACGCACCCATCTACCCGATGTCAGAACCCTATGTAAAAGTGTAGCTAGGGTATACATCGATATAGAAGGCCATGACCTTATTGGTCGTTCGTGCTCAAAACCAATAATTAATAATCTTACATCATGGTGGGCTATAATGTGAATCCATTTTTCCTAAGGTTGTCGAATCTCATGTTTATCATTTTTCTTAGAAATTAATAATACTACTAGCAAAAGTACCCCAATCATAATGAAGTCTCATGTTTTTGTTTTATGCTTTATTTTGTTTGAATATTTTCCATACACGGTCAAATTTGTCGGTATGCAAATACTAATCAGTAATGACATTTCTCAAAACTATTGTTGGCCCATGATATATTGGCTGCCTAGGTACCTTCAAAAGAATTTTGGATATTTTCAAGAGTAATAGTCTATCACGCTCACATGTATTCATGTTTGACCTAATTTCGTTTAATCGACTTAGAGTCATGCATTTAAGTGCACGTGGAGCTTTAGCTTGGAAGTTTGAAAAATACTTAAACTTGGGAACTATAAGAAAGAATTGTCCACTTTGTACGAAAATTTGGTGGGGCTATTCTTTCTTATTTTTCTACCAGTAATAGTACTTGAAAAACTCACACTTCTGGTATTGCCTACTATATCATGTACTATGTATGAACTTTCTTGGGTTTCAAGCCAAATGACCAAGGTCATGGACATACTCTGTCTTCATCAAGATAATGATTGTGTGTTCATATTTTGGTATAGCTAGGTCGGTGAATGTTAGCATGCATGGTAAAGAAGTAAAAGTATTTTTTGAAAGTAAGTGTGATCAATATGGCTTAGAGTTCATAGCATGTGCCATTTATTTACCATAGTACATAAAGTGGTTGGATAAATTACATGTTTTATTTTTGAAGCTTAATTTTCTAGCTAATTTCACCCATTGAGACGACTTTCGGTCGATTTGTCAAATTAGGTCTAAATTAATATTCTACAAGTGCGTGAGGGCTAGTTCAATAGTATAACCGAGTGTTAGGTATAACAAAGTGACACATCATCTATTGTCGGCTTTATACCAGCATGTATAATACCTAATATTTGAACTATAGAACAACTAGCATTACATGCAACAACCTCATCAAAAAGCAAGAAGATTAAACATGAATAAAATGAAAAACATTTCTATGCCTGCTTGAAAATCCTAAAACTTGGGAATTGTAAGAAAGCATGGTACACTTAGTCTGAAAATTGGGGCAGTGGCATTCTTTATTTATTTTTTGGAACCTGGGTACCGTAGGTCCTGAAGGAGCAAGACACTCCAATTAGCGCACTAGGGTTTGTAGTCGTCGCAATGTGGTATGAGTACCTTTTTATAATAATAATAATTATTACTTTTGAGACTTTTTGTATTGGTGTAGATGATTATTAATCCAGTAGATAGCTTGATTTTCGGGGAAAAAAGGTTGCTAAAAGTAGATCAGTGTGCCGTACCAAGGCACACGTACATAGCGCCACGCTGTGGACGAGGAAGAGACAAGCCGGAGTGTGCACCCATGCCTACAGAGAAGAGATTGATAGAGGATGGATGGTGAGAGCCAGTGAACAAGAGAGAAAACACAACTTGTTTTGCATGCATATTACTACTACTAGGTCCATATATTTACTACTAGTGGAGTGTACCTCGTCTCAGCAGTCCATCATAGCTTTGCTCTGACATCGCACCGCCTTTTGGACTCCTCCTTCCACTGCTCTCGTGCCGCCTCCTTTTTTTTGGAAGGAGCCATGTCCCTTTTCGAGTAGTACTAGTACGGAAGTGGAGTACTTTGATTTACAGAAAAAATATTTCCATCACTTAGAAAATTGGAGTTGTTACTTTTCCTAGTATTTGGGAACTCCCATTGGCAAAGCTGTTTAGCAAAACCAAGATGCACACATCTACTTTCTTGTAGTACTACTACAAAATTCCCATAAACATGGATATGTCCGTGACCTTGCTTGGTCGCTTGTCCTGAAACTTGTTCATACTTATACATGCTAGGCCATATTTGTGAAGCGGCTTTTTTCAAAAGTTGTGAAAAACTCATGTTTATTATTTTTCATGGCAGATAATACAAGCAAAAGGACGCCATGCATGAGTCCCCCTGTTTTTTTGTCCTATTTCTCTTTTTTTCAAAGCAGTCAACTTTGCCGACATGCAAAGTCTAGAAAGAAGTTGAATCTTTGAAAACTCTCGGTCGCGTTCTCCATATTTTGGCTGTCTGGTGGGCAACTTCAAAAGATTTTTGTGGAATTTAAAGAGCAATTGGCAGCTCACATGTGGTTCGAAATAATTTGACATAATTTCTATAGAATCCCTCTTATCCATATTAATGTTCATAGATTCATCTAGATTCAAATGTATCTAGTCATGTTTCTGTGCTAGATACATATACCGAATCTAGACAAATCTGAGAACATTAATTTGAATCGGAGACAAATTAGATAAGATACATCTGATATATCATCACTATATAAAATTATAATAGGTAAAGCATAAAAATATAAATTTGATCGACATATATAAAGTATGGGTGTATATTTGGTTCTTCTACTTTGTATCGTCATGTGTAGAAGTCAAAGATTATTAGCTACCTAACACTTGAAATTTTTGGTAGTAACATTGGTATAGAGAAATGAGTGATAAGATTCTAGTATGATGGAGAAGTGTGTTTTGAGGTTTGTTCATAGCATTAATTATGCTGAAGACTATCAATAGAATCTTCTAGATGCTAGAACGGAAAAGAAGATTCAATGGCTAGAAATGTCGTTTGGATTCGCGAGTCTTGATCCAACGGTCAATATTTAAAGTTATTTGTATTCATACACTATATAGTACTTGGTAAGATAAGATTTTATGAATAACTTTGAATGCCTAATCGTTGGATCTCAATACTGAATCCCAATATTTCCAACCGTTGGATCTTCTTTTCCATTATAGCATCTAGAAGATTGTATAGATAATCTTCAGCATAATGAATGCTATGCATAAACCTCAAATCTAGATCATATTACCAAAAAAAAATCAAGTGTTTTAGGTAGCTAATAATCTTTGACTTCAACATGATGATACAAAGTACAAGAACCAAATATACACCCATACTTTATGTATGTTGCTCAAATTTATAATTTTTTGTGCTTTACCTATTATAATTTTGTATAATAATGATATGTCATACGTCTATTATCCGAGTTTCACGTGCAGGGCACTCCTCTCGCTGCTCTCGCGCTGCCTACCTTTTGGAGTAGCAGTACAGAATGAAGTGGAGTACTTTGCTTTATAGAAAAAAATATTTCCATCGCTTAGTAGAGTTGTTACTTTTCCTAGTATTTGGAAACTCGCATTGGCAAAGTTGTTTACCAATACCAAGATGCACACATCTAATTTCTTGTAGTACTACCAAATTACCATAAACTATGATGTGGATATGTCGATGACCTTGCTTGGTCGCTCGTCCTGAAACCTGTTCATAATTATACATGGTAGGCCATTTTTGTGAAGCGGGTTTCTTCAGAAGTTGTGAAAACTTATGTTTATTATTTTTCATGGCAGGCAATACAAGAAAAAGAACGCCATGCATGAGTCCTCCTGTTTTTGGTGCCTATTTCTCTTTCTTTTTCCAAAGCAAGGTCAACTTTGCCGGCATCCAAAGTCTAGAAAGAAGTTGAATCTTTGAAAACTCCCGATCGTGTTCTCGATATATTGGCTGTCTAGTGGGCAACTTCAAACGATTTTTGTGAAATTTAAAGAGCAATTGGCAGCTCACATGTGGTTCGATATAATTTGACCTAATTTCGACAAACTCCCTCCGATCCATATTAATGTTCATAGATTCATCTAGATTCAAATGTATCTACTCATGTTTCTGTGCTAGATACATATATCCGAATCTAGACAAATCTGAGAATATTAATTTGAATTGGATACAGTAGTGTAATTTAATTGGGTTAATTTATCTATGAACCTTGAAAACTCAAAGAACCTAGGAATCGCAAGTAAAATATGGATGGTTCGCTATGCCCGGAAACATGGCGCGCTTCTCGCATTCAGTGTGACATTCTTCTGATTTTCTTTACTGCTAGTACAAAACATCCCCATAATTAGTTGGAAAAGTGACATATTTTTTTCCTAATTGTTCGAACCTCCCACGGGCAATATTGTTTACTAGGCCAAGACGCACCCATCTACCCGATGTCAGAACCCTATGTAAAAGTGTAGCTAGGGTATACATCGATATAGAAGGCCATGACCTTATTGGTCGTTCGTGCTCAAAACCAATAATTAATAATCTTACATCATGGTGGGCTATAATGTGAATCCATTTTTCCTAAGGTTGTCGAATCTCATGTTTATCATTTTTCTTAGAAATTAATAATACTACTAGCAAAAGTACCCCAATCATAATGAAGTCTCATGTTTTTGTTTTATGCTTTATTTTGTTTGAATATTTTCCATACACGGTCAAATTTGTCGGTATGCAAATACTAATCAGTAATGACATTTCTCAAAACTATTGTTGGCCCATGATATATTGGCTGCCTAGGTACCTTCAAAAGAATTTTGGATATTTTCAAGAGTAATAGTCTATCACGCTCACATGTATTCATGTTTGACCTAATTTCGTTTAATCGACTTAGAGTCATGCATTTAAGTGCACGTGGAGCTTTAGCTTGGAAGTTTGAAAAATACTTAAACTTGGGAACTATAAGAAAGAATTGTCCACTTTGTACGAAAATTTGGTGGGGCTATTCTTTCTTATTTTTCTACCAGTAATAGTACTTGAAAAACTCACACTTCTGGTATTGCCTACTATATCATGTACTATGTATGAACTTTCTTGGGTTTCAAGCCAAATGACCAAGGTCATGGACATACTCTGTCTTCATCAAGATAATGATTGTGTGTTCATATTTTGGTATAGCTAGGTCGGTGAATGTTAGCATGCATGGTAAAGAAGTAAAAGTATTTTTTGAAAGTAAGTGTGATCAATATGGCTTAGAGTTCATAGCATGTGCCATTTATTTACCATAGTACATAAAGTGGTTGGATAAATTACATGTTTTATTTTTGAAGCTTAATTTTCTAGCTAATTTCACCCATTGAGACGACTTTCGGTCGATTTGTCAAATTAGGTCTAAATTAATATTCTACAAGTGCGTGAGGGCTAGTTCAATAGTATAACCGAGTGTTAGGTATAACAAAGTGACACATCATCTATTGTCGGCTTTATACCAGCATGTATAATACCTAATATTTGAACTATAGAACAACTAGCATTACATGCAACAACCTCATCAAAAAGCAAGAAGATTAAACATGAATAAAATGAAAAACATTTCTATGCCTGCTTGAAAATCCTAAAACTTGGGAATTGTAAGAAAGCATGGTACACTTAGTCTGAAAATTGGGGCAGTGGCATTCTTTATTTATTTTTTGGAACCTGGGTACCGTAGGTCCTGAAGGAGCAAGACACTCCAATTAGCGCACTAGGGTTTGTAGTCGTCGCAATGTGGTATGAGTACCTTTTTATAATAATAATAATTATTACTTTTGAGACTTTTTGTATTGGTGTAGATGATTATTAATCCAGTAGATAGCTTGATTTTCGGGGAAAAAAGGTTGCTAAAAGTAGATCAGTGTGCCGTACCAAGGCACACGTACATAGCGCCACGCTGTGGACGAGGAAGAGACAAGCCGGAGTGTGCACCCATGCCTACAGAGAAGAGATTGATAGAGGATGGATGGTGAGAGCCAGCGAACAAGAGAGAAAACACAACTTGTTTTGCATGCATATTACTACTACTAGGTCCATATATTTACTACTAGTGGAGTGTACCTCGTCTCAGCAGTCCATCATAGCTTTGCTCTGACATCGCACCGCCTTTTGGACTCCTCCTTCCACTGCTCTCGTGCCGCCTCCTTTTTTTTGGAAGGAGCCATGTCCCTTTTCGAGTAGTACTAGTACGGAAGTGGAGTACTTTGATTTACAGAAAAAATATTTCCATCACTTAGAAAATTGGAGTTGTTACTTTTCCTAGTATTTGGGAACTCCCATTGGCAAAGCTGTTTAGCAAAACCAAGATGCACACATCTACTTTCTTGTAGTACTACTACAAAATTCCCATAAACATGGATATGTCCGTGACCTTGCTTGGTCGCTTGTCCTGAAACTTGTTCATACTTATACATGCTAGGCCATATTTGTGAAGCGGCTTTTTTCAAAAGTTGTGAAAAACTCATGTTTATTATTTTTCATGGCAGATAATACAAGCAAAAGGACGCCATGCATGAGTCCCCCTGTTTTTTTGGCCTATTTCTCTTTTTTTCAAAGCAGTCAACTTTGCCGACATGCAAAGTCTAGAAAGAAGTTGAATCTTTGAAAACTCTCGGTCGCGTTCTCCATATTTTGGCTGTCTGGTGGGCAACTTCAAAAGATTTTTGTGGAATTTAAAGAGCAATTGGCAGCTCACATGTGGTTCGAAATAATTTGACATAATTTCTATAGAATCCCTCTTATCCATATTAATGTTCATAGATTCATCTAGATTCAAATGTATCTAGTCATGTTTCTGTGCTAGATACATATACCGAATCTAGACAAATCTGAGAACATTAATTTGAATCGGAGACAAATTAGATAAGATACATCTGATATATCATCACTATATAAAATTATAATAGGTAAAGCATAAAAATATAAATTTGATCGACATATATAAAGTATGGGTGTATATTTGGTTCTTCTACTTTGTATCGTCATGTGTAGAAGTCAAAGATTATTAGCTACCTAACACTTGAAATTTTTGGTAGTAACATTGGTATAGAGAAATGAGTGATAAGATTCTAGTATGATGGAGAAGTGTGTTTTGAGGTTTGTTCATAGCATTAATTATGCTGAAGACTATCAATAGAATCTTCTAGATGCTAGAACGGAAAAGAAGATTCAATGGCTAGAAATGTCGTTTGGATTCGCGAGTCTTGATCCAACGGTCAATATTTAAAGTTATTTGTATTCATACACTATATAGTACTTGGTAAGATAAGATTTTATGAATAACTTTGAATGCCGACCGTTGGATCTCAATACTCGCGAATCCCAATATTTCCAACCGTTGGATCTTCTTTTCCATTATAGCATCTAGAAGATTGTATAGATAATCTTCAGCATAATGAATGCTATGCATAAACCTCAAAACACACTTCTCCATCATACTTGAATCTTCTCCCTCGTTTCTCTAGATCATATTACCAAAAAAAAATCAAGTGTTTTAGGTAGCTAATAATCTTTGACTTCAACATGATGATACAAAGTACAAGAACCAAATATACACCCATACTTTATGTATGTTGCTCAAATTTATAATTTTTTGTGCTTTACCTATTATAATTTTGTATAATAATGATATGTCATACGTCTATTATCCGAGTTTCACGTGCAGGGCACTCCTCTCGCTGCTCTCGCGCTGCCTACCTTTTGGAGTAGCAGTACAGAATGAAGTGGAGTACTTTGCTTTATAGAAAAAAATATTTCCATCGCTTAGTAGAGTTGTTACTTTTCCTAGTATTTGGAAACTCGCATTGGCAAAGTTGTTTACCAATACCAAGATGCACACATCTAATTTCTTGTAGTACTACCAAATTACCATAAACTATGATGTGGATATGTCGATGACCTTGCTTGGTCGCTCGTCCTGAAACCTGTTCATAATTATACATGGTAGGCCATTTTTGTGAAGCGGGTTTCTTCAGAAGTTGTGAAAACTTATGTTTATTATTTTTCATGGCAGGCAATACAAGAAAAAGAACGCCATGCATGAGTCCTCCTGTTTTTGGTGCCTATTTCTCTTTCTTTTTCCAAAGCAAGGTCAACTTTGCCGGCATCCAAAGTCTAGAAAGAAGTTGAATCTTTGAAAACTCCCGATCGTGTTCTTGATATATTGGCTGTCTGGTGGGCAACTTCAAAAGATTTTTGTGAAATTTAAAGAGCAATTGGCAGCTCACATGTGGTTCGATATAATTTGACCTAATTTCGACAGACTCCCTCTGATCCATATTAATGTTCATAGATTCATCTATATTCAAATGTATCTACTCATGTTCTGTGCTAGATACATATATCCGAATCTAGACAAATCTAAGAATATTAATTTGAATCGGATACAGTAGTGTAATTTAAGTGGGTTAATTTATCTACGAACCTTGAAAACTCAAAGAATCTAGGAATCACAAGTAAAACATGGATGGTTCGCTATGTCCGGAAACATGGCACGCTTCTCGCATTCAGTGCCACATTCTTCTGATTTTCTTTATGGCTAGTACTAAACATCCCCATAATCAGTTGGAAAAGTGAAAACTGTTTTTTCCTAATTGTTTGAAACTCCCACGGGCAACATTGTTTACTAGGACAAGACGCACCCATCGATCCGATGTTAGAACCCTATGTAAAAGTATAGCTAGGGTATACATCGATATAGAAGGCCATGACCTTATTGGTCGTTCGTGTTGAAAACCAAAAATTAATAATGTTACATCATGGTGGGCTATAATGTGAATCCGTTTTTCCTAAGGTTGTCGAATCTCATGTTTATCATTTTTCTTGGAAATTAATACTACTACTAGCAAAAGTACCCCAATCGTAATGAAGTCTCATATTTTTGTTTTACGCTTTATTTTGTTTGAATGTTTTCCATACGTGGTCAAATTTGTCGGTATGCATATACTAATCAGTAATGGCATTTCTCAAAACTATAGTTGGCCCATGATATATTGGCTGTATGGGTACCTTCAAAAGAATTTTGGATATTTTCAAGAGTAATAGTCTATCGCGCTCATATGTATTGAAGTTTGACCTAATTTTGTTTAATCGACTTAGAGTCATGCATTTAAGTGCACGTGGAGTTTTCGCTTGGAAGTTTGAAAAATACTTAAACTTGGGAACTATAACAAAGAATTGTCCACTTTGTACGAAAATTTGGTGGGGCCATTCTTTCTTATTTTTCCACCAGTAAAAGTACTTCAAAAACTCACACTTCTAGTATTGCCTACTATATCATGTACTATGTATGAACTTTCTTGGGTTTCAAGACAAATGACCAAGGTCATGGACATACTCTGTCTTCATCAAGATAATGATCGTGTGTTCATATTTTGGTATAGCTAGGTCGGTGAATGTTAGCATGCATGGTAAAGAAGTAAAAGTATTTTTTGGAAGTAAGTGTGATCAATATGGCGTAGAGTTCATAGCATGTGCCATTTATTTACTATAGTACATAAAGTGGTTGGATAAATTACATGGTATATTTTTGAAGATTAATTTTCTAGCTAATTTCACCCATTGAGACGACTTTCGGTCGATTTGTCGAATTAGGTCTAAATTAATATTCTACAAGTGCGTGAGGGCTAGTTCAATAGTATAACCGAGTGTTAGGTATAACAAAGTGACACATCATCTATTGTCGGCTTTATACCAGCATGTATAATACCTAAAATTTGAACTACAGAACAACTAGCATTACATGCAGCAACCTCATCAAAAAGCAAGAAGATTAAACATGAATAAAATGAAAAATATTTCTATACCCGCTTGAAAAATCCTAAAACTTGGGAATTGTAAGAAAGCATGGTACACTTAGTCTAAAAATTGGGGCAGTGGCATTCTTTCTTTAGTTTTTGGAACCTGGGTACCGTAGGTCCTGAAGGAGCGAGACACTCTAATTAGCGCACTAGGGTTTGTAGTCGTCGCAATGTGGTCTGAGGACTTTTTTGTAATTATTATTATTACTTTTGAGACTTTTTGTATTGGTGTAGATGATTTTTAATCTAGTAGATGGCTTGAATTTCAGGGAAAAAAGGTTGCTGGAAGTAGATCGGTGTGCCGTACCAAGGCACACGTGCACAGCGCCACACTGTGGACGAGGAAGAGACAAGCCGGACTGTGCACCCACGGCTGCAGAGAAGAGACCGATGGAGGATGGATGGTGACAGTTAGCAAATGAGAGAGAAAACACAACTTGTTTTGCGTGCATATTACTACTAGTAGGTCCATATATTTACTACTAGTGGAGTGTACCTCATGTCAGTAGCCTATCATAGCTTTGCTCTGACATCGCACCGCCTTCCGACTCCTCCCGCTGCTCTCGTGCTGCCTCCTTTTTTTTCTTTGGAAGGAGCCGCCTCCCTTTTCAAGTAGTATTAGTACGGAAGTGGAGTACTTTGCTTTACAGGAAAAAATATTTCCATCGCTTAGAAAATTGGAGTTGTTACTTTTCCTAGTATTTGGGAACTCCCATTGGCAAAGCTGTTTACCAGCGCCAAGATGCGTACATCTACTTTCTTATAGTACTACTACAAAATTCCCATAAACATGGATATATCCGTGACCTTGCTTGGTCGCTTATACATTGTAGGCCATTTTTGTGAAGCGGCTTTTTTTCAAAACTTGTGAAAAACTCATGTTTATTATTTTTCATGGCTGGTAATACAAGCAAAAGGACGCCATGCATGAGCCCCCCTGTTTTTTGGCCTATTTCTCTCTCTTTTTTCAAAGCAGGGTCAACTTTGCCAGCATGCAAAGTCTAGAAAGAAGTTGAATCTTTGAAAACTCTTGGTCATGTTCTCCATATATTGGCTGTCTGGTGGGCAACTTCAAAAGATTTTTGTGGAATTTAAAGTGCAATTGGTAGCTCACATGTGGTTCGAAGTAATTTGACATAATTTCGACAGAATCCCTCCGATCAATATTAATGTTCATAGATTCATCTAGATTCAAATGTGTCTAGTCATGTTTCTGTGCTAGATACATATACCTGAATCTAGACAAATCTGAGAACATTAATTAGAATCGGAGACAGTAGTGTAATTTAAGTGGGTTAATTTATCTATGAACCTTGAAAACTCAAAGAACCTAGGAATTGCAAGTAAAACATGGGTGGTTCGCTATGTCCGGAAACATGGGAACCTCAAAACACTTCTCCATCATTCTAGAATCTTTTCCCTCGTTTCACAGGCCATGTTACCAAATTTTAAAGTTTTAGATTAGCTAATAATCATTCACTCTATATGATATACAAATTACAAGAACCAAATATACACCCATATATTATAGATGTTGATCAATTTTATATATTTTTCTGCTTTACCTATTATAATTTTATATAGTGATGATATGTCAGGCGTCTATTATCTGAGTCTCATGTGCAAGGCACATGCAACTTACTAGTTTACTACTAGTACTATATGAATTGGTTGGATAAATTACATGTTATATTTTTCAAGCTTAATTTTATACTCCCTCTGACCCAAATTAACTGACTTAGTTTTATCTAGTTTCGGATGTATCTAACACTAAAACAAGTCTAGATACATTCGAATCTAGACAACTAATTTGGGTCGGAGGGAGTAGCTAATTTCACTCAAAAGTACATCATGCTTCAATCAACACATTCGGTAGAATTAAAAGGTTACATAAAAAATAGAAAATTACATCCAAGTCCATACAATTGGCACAAAGGCCCGTAAAATTTAGCTTGGAAAGGCAGTTGGGTCCGGCTCAATTTCAACCGAGCAGCTGAGCCATACTCTTGCTACTATTGTTTGCTTCACACATGAAATACATCACACACATGCGTGTTGATCATGGTCGAAGGGACGAGATTGCTCGGAACAAGTAGAGGAGCACACTGCCCCCATACCAAGTCGATTCCCCCAGCCGCACCTTCGCCGGCTGCAGGTTCCTCGTGCTCGAGCTCGAACTTGAGCATGTCCTGATGGTGAGCAAGGGCCATCATAGGATCGATAGGATCGAGGGGACCCAGGATGGCATTGTCTGCCACGGCCACGGTGACCTGGCGCCCACCCGAGTTGTCTGCCCCGGTCACATGCTCGCTGGCCGCAGGTTCCTCGCATGCAAGCTCGAACTCGAGCATGTCCTAATCGTAAGCAAGGGCCAGCATAGGATCGATAGGCTCGAGGGAACCTAGGACGGTGTCGGCCACGGCCACGGCAACCTGGCGCCCACCCGAGTTGTTTGCCCCGGTCGCATTACCGCTGGCTGCAGGTTCCCGGCGGAAGGATTGCCTGCTGTCTCGCACGGGCTTAACTTGGCCATGGTTGATGTCCAGCCAGAGCGCCTGCCCGGACGCTGCTCCGTCACAGTCGAAAGGGAGGCACACCGGGACCGGCGCTTTGTTGTAGAGGTCCACTTTTGTTCGCCTGCCGTGTTGATGCCTCCGTGACGCGACCAACGCAGGATCGGTAGCCTCGAGGGGGCCCAAAATCGTGTCATCGGCCGGCAGGGCCAACACATGTTTACCGCGGGCGACCAGGCACTCTATAGAGGCGGCTCCAATGGTGGCATGTTCCCGCCGGATGAACTGTTCCGGGGCCTGGCCTCGAGCCGAAGCAGACCTCCGAGGATGACGCAGCCAATCCACCATGATTCCTTCAAGTATTTGTGAGGGTAACATGCCTTTGGTGGAAGATTTTTTTTTCGCTGGAGAGTAGAATGAAGGAGAAAGTATAGTACTAGTAGTACTACTAGCGGTGCTACTCAGTTTTACTCCCACCGCTAGGGGACTCTTTTTCGGTGTTTTTTCTTTGACCAAGCATTTCTCCAAGGAGTACTTTTTTTAGATGCTCCAAGGAGTATGCAGAGCGACCGCTTGGCGGCGCATGAGTTTTTTCGCAGTCGGTTGTTGTCTGGGGCATTAACTCACAAGAGAAATGTCATATCGGTACTTGTAGCGGCCGTACTTTCAGCTGGCCATAGTCTAATCGGATAGTAGGAGTAGTAGTACTATACACTCTCGAAACAGAGGTGGCGAGCAGCTGGCAGCTCAAGTAACGAGTCTGGTAAATTCTTGGAGTATGTACTCCAGTATACAATAGTAATAAGTTGCATATGCCTTAGTGCTTTGGCACGTGATAGAACTATAGAGGTACAGTATGTCATATTATCTCTACTACTATAATGGAGCAGTTTTAAATTGGATCCATAGCACCAATCTTGACCGTTGGGCTGTTAGATCCAATGATTCAGAGCAGCTAGATTCGTGTTGAATAGTACCTAGATCAAACTTCACCATGCATGTTCTAGAACCATCATGCGACCACCCCAAAAATTTCATAGCACAGTAGGCTGTATTCTCTCTACCACTATAATGGAGCAGCTTTGAATATGAATGATCCATATCACCAATCCTTATCGCTTGGCTGTTAGATCCAATGGTTTAGAGCAGCTGGATTCGTGTTAAATAGTACCTAGAAAAAACTCCACCATGTTCTAGAACCACCATGTTGAATAGTACCCATGATATATCATATGTCTATTATCTGAGTCTCACGTGCACGGCACGTGCAACTTACTAGTCACTATATAGAAGTACTACGGCATGTGAGACTCGCATATTCATATTTTTTTGAGCTTTACCTATATTATATAATATTACCACACTATATCGTGTACGCAGTACTTTGAACTTTGAAAAATTGATCAAGCCTGGCAAATCCCAACATTGCAAACCGCTGGATCTTCTATCCATGCTAGCATATAGAATATTCCATAGATAGTCTTTAACACAATAAACTCTATGCACAAACCTTAAAATGCACTTCTCAATAATTCTAGAATCTTCTTCTTCATTTATCTCGAGAAATAAGAGTAATAGGTAGCTAATAGTAGTAGGTTGATTTCTACATGACACAAGGTACAAGAACCAATTATACACCCTATACTTTATGGGCGTGGCTCAAAATTATAATTATTTTTCAGTGATACCAACACAATCTCTTTCATCATTAATTGTCGTAATGTATAAGCATTTTCCATGCATGTAATAAGGTCTTTGACAATGGGGGAGTCTCTTAGCGCGACATCCCAGGCAAAATGCTTTTGTGGCATGTCAATTAAAGAGGAGAGAGGGTGTTGTTGTATCTTAGTAGTAGCTAAGCTACACCCCTTGCATATAATCATAGGAAAAAAGAGTTGGTTGCCCAATAAAATGCATGCATGAGAGAAAAAACATTAAATTAAGATACAACCTCTAAAATACAATTGGAGAGGTTGTCTATTAGGTATTTATAAATCCTATGGTAACGTGCTAAGCTACACCCCATTGTGAAAGGCCTAATGCATGATACAGCACGTACCACCTGATATCCCCATTGGGGCTAGTCTCATACTCTGATCCCAAACAAAGGTAGAGTAGTAGTACTAGTACCTCCATCCCGAAGTAGTACTAGAGTACAATATTTAGTCTTCCATGTAGCCCTAGGTCGTCAAAGCGACGTGTACACCGGGTCAGAGGGAGATAATTAATCAGGGAACACAATGCTTCCCTAGTTTTCTCCGTGCAGGTCTCTTGCCAAAGAGATAAGGTATCGGTTCATGGTCGTTGAATTTGGATGGACAGATGATATTGCCTAGAGTGAGACGAGGAGTCTAGTACTCCTAGTATTTAACTATTGTACCAGTCTCTCTTGCTCGCTCTCATCAACCCTCTCAGATCTGCGCTCCTCCCTCTGCTCCCTCGCTCGGTCTCAAAATCCCTCTTAGATCCACCACAGTTGAAGAATGCGGCTCTATGGCAGACGAGTGGTTTGAAGCTATGATTGACATGAGTGCAATGAGGCAGGTCTTTAGCTGTAGGCTATGTTCTCAAATTGTTTGTCGTCCCACGTACATGGTTATTACTACTTATTTCTTCATGATGGTTTGATACAACTCTTGTTTTTGGGATAAATCTCTTTTCCTTGCATGAGAATTGCTTTGGCAAGGCTGTAGTGCACATTGCATGCGCACAATGTGTTGGAAAATTGTCCGATGGCCAATGCCTAGGATGTGAATATGGAGGTGTTTTCGAACCAACCACTACCGTGGATCAGATGTCCTCGGGAATGAAGCTCAAGTGCAGCAACAAAGGTTGCAACATGGCTGGCAGCTTCCTCGAGTTCATCGAACACCAGACGCCATGCCCGCACGGGCAGAGGGCGACATAGGTTCTTGACAAAAAAGAACCATATGATATTCAGGTGTCTATGTGTGTGCTGATTCTATCTAGAGTATGGTTTAGTTTTTGCCATGGTTGTGTTGTACCTATACTAGTTATCTTATGTACAAATTGAATCATCATCACATCCACATAGTTTCTCTCTTTTACTGATAGCAAGGGGAAGTACCACCAGCCTGTGCATCTACATAGTTGCTCTCTTTTAGCTAAAAAGCTTGAAAATCCGTAGAACTTGGGTGGCCCTCCACAGCGTATCAAAATATCGGTGCCCAAACCACTTCTCATCCATCCGGCATTGGTTCCTATGCTGCACAGATGATGCCACAAAAAAATCAAGGATATGTTAAAATATTGGTCTTCCCTGTCCAGCTCCACAACTCTTCCTCTATTTAACGCAGAGACAACAACCACCCCTCTCGTCACGTGGGAGTAGTAACTTGCATGTACATGCAATGCCAACTAAGCAAATTGGTGACATGACATGATAATTAATGATGAAAGAGAGGGAGGTATTACCAGAACATCACACATTTATATGAGTCTAGAACCTAATTAATCAGGTCTTGCATGACACCACACACATGTTATCACCCACGATGAAGACAGTAACATATGCAATTTACTATATTTAGGCTGGTCATGGTAGGGACTAACTTAGAGTAGTAACATGAATATGTTACTAGTCTAAGTTACTATCTCCATTTTCGTAAAATAAAATAAAATAAGTTACTACCTCCATAGTGGAAAATAACATAGGTGTGGTATCATGCAAAGTCTCATTTATTGCAATGCAGACTCATTTTGTGTTGAAATTCTGCCGCAAGCGCACTGTGTAGTGAGGAGAGAGAAACAATGATTTTCTAGTTCTTATGGCCGGGCATACTGGTATGGTCGACCGCAAGGTTTCTTAGCTTAAGACCGAGTGCTACAATGTTTAAATTCCACTAAGGTCGATCACAGGTGTCTTATTTCCGACCTTATTTTCACATTGGAGATACCCTTATGGTAACATAGATAGTTACCCCAAGGCTCTCTCTCATCATTTAATTGTATGCCATGTCATCTAAATGCTTAGTTGGCAATACATGTAGGACTATGTACTACCCAAATTACTCCCACTAGCACTATGACGAGCCTAAATAGAACCATGAAGAGAGGACGAGCCAGGGATGATGTTGGGGAGTGACGAGGTAGCACGACCCTGCCTTTTGTTCGAGTAGTCCACTCTCAGGGTCCATTTGATTCCAAGGATTTGCCTAGGAATTTTGTAGGATTAAATCCTATAGGAAATTTTCCTATGATGATTGTTTGATTTGTAGGATTGATTCCCATAGGATTTTTTTCCTAAGGATTCCTTTGTATAGTACTAGTTTTCGTAGGAAATCAAACATTCACCCATACCTACGTTTTAGATTCCTATGGTGGAATCAAACACACTTTGGTGCATATGAATTCCTATAGGATTGGAGTGAACATGACAATGCAATCCTACATTTTCCCTATTCCTATGATTTTCCTATCCTACAAATCAAACAGGCCCTCAACTATTTCCCCTGGCCTCTTCCCCTCATCCAGGCCAGCACCATCGACTAGCCCCCGACCCCCTCCCGTCCCCCCACCCCCCAAAAAAATCCCCAAATGGCGGCGCTGCCGGAACTAGAGCACTCCTCACAGGAGCACATCATCAAGTCTGCTCCCCATGTCTTCCATGCCTTCCACGTCTCCGTAGCCACAACCGACTTCTCCGTCGTCGAGCCATAGTTAGTTAACGAGGCTATGCCGTACACAATGACACTAAAGATCTTATTCTCGAGGACGTATGAGCTTAGGAGGACGCCTGGCTCCATCCCAACCCCTCTGGAGGAGGACGATGTCGCGACCACACCCTGCGAAGAGGAAGTGTTGAATCTCAGCCTGCCTCCCAGCAAGCTGCGAAGAGCGAGCAAGGTCATGGGAACTATGCGCAAGGTTCTTGCCCGTGTATGGCTGCTGAAGAACCTGCAACTCACAGCGGAGGAGTGGGTCATCATCATGCCGTATAACATTCTGCATCGACTCTGGCTTGAGGCGTGTATGTGGGTCGACGGGTTCCACTTCGACCTAACCCCTAGCCTGAATCTCCATCTCATCGTCAACTTGCCGGCGCTTCAAGACAGTTGGTACCTGGTTGAGCAGGAGGATGGCCACTGCAGCATATGCATGCAGGCGCTGTCGAAGCGCACAACGGTGCGTCTCCAGGGATGCAACCATCCGTACCACCGCAAGTGCATCTTCACTTGCTTTGAGACCAACGCTAGTTGCCCTATCTGCCGAGACAATGTGCTCGCCCATCTCTACTAACACGAGGTGCATATGCCCCCTTCTGTATGAAACTGGTCCTGTGGTTGATAATTAATGTACCAAACCAATGTTTTTCCTGCACGCCAAGTGAACCTATTCTA
This sequence comes from Avena insularis, assembly GCA_023614405.1. Lineage (NCBI taxonomy): Eukaryota > Viridiplantae > Streptophyta > Magnoliopsida > Poales > Poaceae > Avena > Avena insularis. Next base: position 327,566,632 of record CM042694.1, read on the forward strand.
CATATGTTTGCACTTGTCGAATTAAGCTTAATCCAATTTAGACAGGGAAAACAATTAGTCTAGGATTACAATCTAATAGGAAATTGTCATCATGTCTCATACATTTTACAAAGAGAAAACCAATACGAATCACTATTCATCATATCACTGCATAATATGAAACAACAGTCTAATCATCATCACCATCATCGCTTTCTGCACCGCCGTGTTCTAGATGCACATATTCCGACTAGGTTGGATCTTCTTCCCCTTGCCATTCATCATACATGTCCTGAGATTCATCACGTAGAACCAGTTTATTCCTATTTTTGTCGACTACACTAACCTCGACAGTGAAATCTACTTGTCCATCATGCACAGAGCCGCCTCTAGCAATCAAATTTTCATCGACGTCAGCCAGTTCAGTTACCATACAACCACTGGGATCATCTTGGTGGGCAACATCTATGGTGACTGGCTCGTCATACTCATTTACATCATAGGTGCTCCTTGCCTAAAACTTTTGCATATATCGCCAGTCGTTATTATCTCTGTCATCCAAGAAAATTACCTTGGAAGCTTGAGTTACCAAAATATAAGGTTCCTCCTTGTACCACTCATCAGTAGTATTGATCGATATGAAATTCCCATCATTTCTGGGGCCTCTTTTCTTGTTCGGATCTTGGTCATACCAATAACACTTGAATAGAACCACAGATCGACCACCAGTCTTGTCATTATAATTCAACTCAATAACCTCTTTTATGCAACCATAATTATCATAGTCATCTGACTTCTTCATTTTGGCTGTCAAGTGCTCTCCATTGGTCGTGATGCCACTATTTTGTGTCTTTAGATGTTTCTCACGCTCATAAGTGCTGTAGTGGATACCATCATCATTGCAAGCTGAAGCTGTCTGCACCCTCTTTGCTGGACCACGTGATAGGGCATAGAGACCATCACTAACATCGCCCGAATTGTCTTCACGCAGCTTTGTGATCTGCAGTTATACAAAATAATCAAGAGGTCATCTCATGTGCACAATTCGTATGCAATTCAAAGTTCAATTGACCATCTTACATGATTCCTAAACCATTCCTGAAACCCACCCCACATACTGGTGCAGCATAATCTTTTCCTTTGGTTGCTTTAAATAACCTACAAAAACGAGACTCAAGTAAGACATCTGAGCATATCTTGCTACAAGTTTCATTTCATATATGTGAGGATATGTATGAATAATGCTCATGCAACAAAGTTTTTAGCCTCATCAGCGTTATTCAGCACATACCAAGTAAGTTGGTCATATTCGTGCTGCATTAATGTTCTATGTTCCTTCTTTCCCACTAGGCGAACACCATGGTTAAAAATAGATTTTTCAACTTCTTCAATTCTGCCACCCATACGGGATCCCGATTTCCAATCATGAATGTATCAGCAAAATGCAAATGCTTCAGCAGCAATGTATTCCTCTATAATGCAAGCCTATGCTCTAGCCTTGTTCCTAACAATACCCTTGGAAGTGCAAAGTCGACGTTCTATAGGGTACATCCATCCGTACTATACGGGACCTCTATAAGTGCATCTTCAGCAGATGAAAAGCCAAATGCACCATCACATCGAACGCTGGTGGATATATCAGCTCAAGCTAGCATAGGATTTATGCTATGTCCGTCTGAAGACGCGCTACAACTCTTCTGTCTAGAGTTTTGCTATAGATTTCCCTAAAGAACTTTCCCAACTCTGCAAGCACATTGTGCAAATCCTTGTTCACTATACCTTTAACGCCAAGAGCTAAAAGCCTTTGTAGTAGGATGTGGCAATCGTGAGTTTTCAACCCTTGGAGCTTGTTCCCCTCTGCATTGATACAATTTGCAATGTTGGAAGCAAATCCAGATGGGAACTTCACACCTCGGAGGAAGTCACAAAATAGTACCCTTTTATTCATCGGCAAGGTAAATTCTGCACCTCGAAATTTGTAATGTTTTTCACCGCCCTTATCAGCCGTATCTTCAGGATGCAGCTTCAAGTTGTTGTTAACCTTGAGTTTTTCGCAGTCAAGCCTAACATTATAGCTATCTTTTGTCTTGGATGGAATGTTGAGTAATGTGCCTATAATGCTGTCACATATATTTTCTCCATGTGCATGACATCAATATTATGTCGAAGTGTCTTACCGAACCAATATGGCAAGTCCCATAGAGTGGATCTGCGCTTATAAAATATTCTCGGTTCCTTTTCCTTCCCTTGGGAGTCTGCTGCTACTTCTTCCGCTCTCTTCCTTTTGGATGCTGCTCCTACTATCGGTGCATCTTCTATATTCTTTCTTTTACCTCGTCTGGTAGCTGGTTGTTTTCCTGGTTTGATATTTTTGACCTTTTGTAAATGCGCCTGCAACTCAGCTGCAGTGAACTTTTTTGGTGTAGTGCCATATTCAGTCCTCTTTCCACAGAACTGCAATTTTTTCAAGTTTTTTTGAAATTTGTGGCCTTGAGGAAGAAATACCCGGTGGCCAAAGAAACCAGTCTTATTTTGTAGCCTCACTGTGACCTGTTTTGTCTCACAGTAAACACATGCATTATAACCTGCTATCACTTTGCCTGACATAGTTCCAAGAGCTGGAAAATCATGGGTGCAGAATAACACGGCAACACACATAGGGAACTTGGCATCTTCATGGTTGCTGGCAAGGATATCAGGAGTCATGACACCCTTCCATAGTTCCTGCAAGTCTCGTATAAGAGGCTGCATGAACAGATCAAAATCCTCCCTAGGTGATTTGGGACCTGGGATGACTAAAGCCAGCAAGCAGTTCGACTGATCAGTGCATGCCTAGGGAGGTAGGTTGTAAATTGTAACAAGTACTGGCCACATGTTGTACGAGTTACTCATGTTTCCAAATGGGTTAAATCCATCTGTAGCTAGGCCAAGTCTCAGGTACCTTGGATCCGCTGCAAATCCTAGATGAGCCTTCTCAAAGTTCTTCCATTCATCAGCTGGATGTCTGAGTAAGTAATCGTCTGGCTTGAGAATCTCATTGTGCCATCTTGTTTCCTTAGATGTTTGTTCTGACTGAAACAACCTCTTCAATCTATCTATAGTTGAAAAATATCTCGGAACCTTACAAGGATTCTTCTTTTTATCACCATTTTCCATCTTGATTCATTACATACTGGGCATTCATCGAGGTTTTCATAGTCCTCCCAGAATAGTACACAGTTATTTTGACAAAATGGATCTTCTCATATGATAGTCCAAGTACATTGATGTACTGTTTCATCTCATAAAAGGATTTTGGCAGTCCTTCCCTAGGGATTGACTCGATGTACACCTTAATCACTGAATCGAAAGCTTTGTTGGTAATCTTGTTGAACGACTTCTCCTTTAGTAATTTCATTACCAGTTCGAATCTTGAGATACCAAAATCAGGGTCCACTGAACACTTGGCATATTCTATCAGGTCAGAGAAAAGTGAACTTTTAAGAGAAGGAACGCCTTTTTTGCTTGCAGTGGGTACATGTCCCTTAACAAACCCGAAAGGTCCTCATCCTTGATCTGATGAGCTTCAGGCAGATCAGCATTAGCTAGAGGATCAAGAACATGCTGATCATATGGTCATCATGTTTAGTCCACCTAATATATGTGTGTTGCATCCCATTAACGAAAGTATGGTCTACGACTGTGCTCTGACTCAAATTTTTATAATTAAGGCATTGTCGGCATGGGCAAAACACATCAGAGTCACCATTATGCTGTCTAACAAACTTCATGAAGTCATTAACACCTTCCCAATAAGAAGGTGTTGCTTTTTTCCATTCAATATCCAATATCTGTCCATCTGTTGAGGATAGAGATGGTCAGAAGCTTTCAAGATATTTCGCCGAACAGGTTGATTACAGATCTAATTAAGCCAAGATATCTAAGCAACCTGATTTAATATAGAACTATAAATGCCACGTAATTTTAGCTTATTTCAGAAATTGAGTGCAGAACTATGTTACATATTTGAGAGAACAGATAGACCGAGCACAAAATGACAACCAATTCGAACAAACAGATCAAGTGCGGAATAATGTCAAACGAGCAGATCGAGTACGAAACTAGTTCTAGGGAATGATTGACCGAACTAAGGATATTAGCGTACCATGGGGATCGACCAGCTAACCGCTGGCTTGTGTGCGTCTCAAAAAGAACGGTGCAGCCAACAATGGTGTCAGGCCACCCCGGCTGATAGACGGAGTGTGAATGTTTTGGTGCGCGGCTTGTGATTTTGACCGTCTGCGCGTCTCCAGAAGAATGATGCAAAGAGATAGTAGCTGGCTGCTGGAGTGAAGGCGCGAGTTGGAAGACGCGAGTCGGAAAGTTTTGGCGTGTACGGGATATGTGTCCTATTTGTCAACAATTTTCACGCGAAAATATCGGCCAAAATTTTCTCCCTCGTTTTTTCTTCTTTGTTGATGTCTGGAATTTTTATTACCAAGCCTATGAAATTAGCCTATTAGGCCCAATCATAGCCCAAAACCTTCAATTCGGCCTTTTCATTCGACCATAACGCATTCAGTTTCGGAGTGAGCCCATGAAAAATTAGGCATCCGCCTCAGTTATCCCAAAATCTTTTTAATTCGGCCTTTATGGTCATCCCCTTCCCCAGCCCCCTAGAAAAAGCTCCGCCTACCTATGTTGTTTTGTTGAAACTACTGCATTACTAGTAAGTTCCACGTACCCTGCACGTGAGAACTAGATAATAGACATATGCCATATCATCACTATATAAAATTATAATAGATAATTCTCAAAAAAATATAATTTGATTAACATCTATATAGTATGTGTGTATATTTGGTCCTTTACTTTGTGCCATGTATATTTAGACCAAGCAACAGACCGATGTCAAAACAGCGGACGGAGCAGAAAAAAAGTCCATCATGCGCATGTTTCATTTACAGAGAGGCTGACACATGGGACCCAGCAGCATGACCTTATAGAGGTGCTGCATCGAGCAACATTGCCAAGTTCGAAATAGGGAGGCGCGAGCGAAAAAAAGTCCAGCGTGGTGAGAGGCTAACATGGAGGACCCATCAACTTTATCAAGTTTGACCAGAAAAAATAGTCCAACATACACACATGCCTTTTCAAGGTCAGGGAACTGTTTTTTTAGCGCAGGGTTAGGGAACTGCTGAGCACAGTCTAGTGAAATTTGAGAAAGGATCCCATGGAACATAGGCAATAACATTTTAATTCGGCCTTGTCAGGATCAAGGGACTGCTTAGCACAGCCTAGTGAAATTTAAGAAAGGAGCCCATGGAGTATAGCGCATGTAGATGGACCATGTAGAATAGCCCAAAATATTTTTAATTCGGCCATTTGAGCATTGTCCCCCACCTCTTAAACAAAACTCCGCCTCCACCTCTTAAAAAAAACTCCGCCATATTTTTAAGAAACTAGTCCATTATATATGCGGCATTTTATAAATTGAAATGCCAGGATGCTGCCCTTTTATTTTTAAAGATATAAACATGGACACACGACATCTTTTTAAAAACATTAAAACATAACTTGAAGGTACTAAGGAATGTTTAATAATATATTTTCTATAAATATCTTTGGCACAGTGGCGACACACAGTTTAAATCTATTGGAAGTCCAAAAAAATAGACGCGGCCAAAAAAGGTCTATCATACAAATATTTTATTTAAAGATAGACCGACATGTGGGTCCCACCAGCGTGGCCTTATACAGGTGCTGTATCGAGCAATGTTGCCAAGTTCGAAACAGGGGGGCACAAGCGAGAAAAAAGTCCATCATGCACACATCTGTTCTAATGAGAGGCTGACATGGGGGGACCCAGCAACCTGAAAAAACGGCTGATGCAACGAGCAACGTTATCAAGTTCGAAACACGGAGCGCGAGCAGAGAAAAAAGTCAATCATACAACCGATCCTTTTAATAAGAGGATGTCATGTGGGACCCAGCTGCGTGACCATACGGCAGAGTCATCAAGCAACACTATCTAGTTAGGAACAAGGTGGCGCTAGAGTAGAAAAAAAGTCAGTCATACCCATAATTCTTCTAATATGAGAGTGACATAAGGAACCCACCAGCATAACTGATGCAACGAGAAATGCTATCACTTTCGGAACACGGAGGCGCGACTGAGGGAAAAAATTCTATCATACACAAGTTTCTTCTAATAAGAGGATGACATATGGGGTCCAGGAGTTTGATTAAACGGTAGATACATTGAGTAGTGCTATCAAGTTCGGACCAGGGTAGCGCGAGCGAAGAAAAAATTCCATCATACACACGATTCTTATAATGTGAGGCTGACATGGAGGACCCATCAGCATGACTAGACGGCAGATAGATTGAACAATGTTATCAAGTTGAAATCAGGGAGGCAATAGCCAAGAGAAAAAAATCCATCATACACATGTTTCTTCTAATGAGAGGATGACATGTGAGTCTCAGGAGGTTGATTAGACGGTAGATGCTCGAGCAGCGCTATCAACTTCGGAACAGGGTAGCGCGAGCGAAGGAAAAAAATTCCATCATACACACGATCCTTCTAATAAGAGGCTGACATGTGGGACCTAGCAGCCTAACTAAACGGCAGACGCCTCGAGCAACGTTATCGAGTTCAAATCAGGGAGGCACGACCAAAAAGTATGGTCCGCTAGAGACACTGACGTCCGGAACCCACACGCCTCAAAAAGACTTCGGCGAGTCAACATCGCACGAGGAAACGAAAATCTTGCTTCTGCCACGCGCTGGCCGAGCTTCCTCTATATTTTTAGCAGACCCGTCGTAGTAGAGGGCCGCGAAACCGAAAAACAAAAGTTTTCCATCAGCCACGGTCGAGCCGAAAATTTCATCATGGAAGACATGCCTTCTACGACGACCGTCGGGCCAATTCGTTGCGGAAGAAAACTTTTCTTGTAGTGCCAAACTTGCACCCGTAATAATTTCAACCAAAGTGGTGGAGTTGTGCATATGATATGTTATTAATTAGATTAAATAATATGTTTAGTGTAATTCAAAACATAATATTTCCGATCACCGCCAACGGCTTTCCACCTGAAATAAAAATTATGATAGTGATTTTTTTCTCAAACAGTGAGGTGACAATAATGACACATTAAAAAAATCACAAATATGTTTTTATACGGACGATCATAAACAAAAAGGTCTGAAAAGAACTAATTAAAATATATGCATTTCATACCTGTGATTTACAATGTATCTTTTAGTAGTAGCTTTCCAAATCTATATCCACGAATTAGATAATAGCCTAAGCATGGTCACAGACCTGCCTGGTGAGGGCTTCCTCGCACGCGCATGTATGGGCTGCACGATCTTTGTGCAGAAGCAATAGAGGCCGTCTATTGCTATTGGTTGGACTTGCCATTTTTAACCCTGAGCTAGCTTTCACGGTGGTCACTATAACTGGCTCTGTCCTATCGTTGACCACCTCCCATAGTCCCTTACCACCACGATGACTCGGTAAAAATAATCACCGCTCCACGTTCTTCTCGACCGACCCTATTCTTTTGTAACTTGTCGCCCCCTCTCAACCCTAGGATGCGGTGGCCGCTTTGGGCGTCTCTTTTCTTCTCCGATCTGCCCATCCCTCTCCCCGCCATGCCCTGCTCTGAGTAGAAGTAGAGCGTGCTCCTACTCACCCCTTCCCCCCGTGCGCTACTTCCGCCCTAGGCCCAGGGGAGCGTGCGCTGCCCATGGCCTTTCGTGGCAAGGCTAATTACCCCGGCGGCTAGTGCCACTATATGCCTTGCCCGATTACGGCATCAGGTCGTCCCTGGCTTGGGTCCTCACCAGTCACCAAGGTTCTCTTCTTGCTCACATGTTGGCTTGCAGACGCCAACACCGAGGACGACGTGCAACTATATCTACCGAACACCTACGGTAGAGGGTGGCGGCGGACAAAATTTCTCCATTGGTCATAGCATGGCATGTCCATGTTATTGGACTCTCATGGTCTCTTTCTTATTAGCTTACACCGATCTATTTCCTTGCCTAATCTCTCTCGGTTGGATAACGGTTGTGCCCCATCCGTTTTCTGAATCAGATTGGATACCATTAGCAAAATTTGTCTTAGTTAGCTTTTATTCGGTAGGATTGGAGTAAAAAATTTAAACAACTATAGGACTGCTTGTTTTTCCAGGGAGTGGGGAAAATCAAGAGCTGACTCCAAAATTTGTATTTACAATCTCATCATGCCTTTTGGACTCACCATCTTAGGAACCTGAATGTTAGAGCAGAACATTCATTTCTCTCTTGGTGAAAACTATGTGTCTTTGCTTCGGCCAATATGTAATCCAACTTTTTAGCCATTTATGGATGGGGCTTATGATGTGTACCATCTTATTATATATTAGATTTAGATCTTTGATATAGTGATCATGTTGTACAGAGCATAGATGGAATCAGGAGTCACTTCAGCCAGTAGCGGACCCAAGATTATTTATAAGCATGTGCAAACAGTAAGTTTAGAGGCTTAGATTGCTAATTTTTATGTCAATTAGCGATAAACGTAAGTTGCACGGCCGCTGGAAGCCTGGACAACTGCCCCGACAGCAGGGATGGTGTGTCTACCACTGACTTCAGTAGCCCATGCTTTGGAAGCCCCTGCTTGAGCAAAAAAGAGACATTAACATTTGACAACCAGAATGCTTCTGCTTCATTAAGTGAAATGCTTAAGAGCACAAGGAAGCCTTCCTTGCAGTATGACACCTTTGAATCTGCAGACGGTGGCCCTGGTGGCAAGGGTACATAACAGAAAGCATACAAAAAAAAGCAGATTGATACTTCACTTATCGACTTCAAGGTCCACAACAACCACATGTTGATGTGTGAGATCCACCACCCTGTCAACTAACGTGCTTGGGTCCTGCCATTTTGTGCACATGCTCACCTCTGTGTATTACCGGTTTTTTGGCAACATTTTGTGTGAAGAACATGGCTCCTCTTTTGTACTTTCCCATTATCCTTAGGATACTAGATTAGCCATAACCTATTGTTAAAAATTAGCGAGGGATTTTTACAAGATACATTTGTAAAGGATACTGTAATCATTTTCATGTATGCTTGCCAGTGATCTCGGTGGCAATCACACGAATAATACTAATATTTATAGTCACGTGTATCTATTACATCTTTTAGTCTACCATTTTTTGTATCACTATTAACCACATCAGGGTTAATGTATAGCGTTATCCTTTTATTTTTTGGCTATCTTTATTTTAGCGGTGATAAAAAATGAGACAAATATAGAAAACTATTATTGTTGCAAGTTGGCAAGCTATTGTGAATATGTTCAAATTGGAAATAGAAAGATAAAACTTGCTCTTTCAAGCTATCATTGTGATTTGTTAGTACAACTGCAGAAGAAATTGTAGTTAGTCGTTACTTCAAACATTTGACCAAAGATTTAATGCAGCAGGGGCATGAGATATTGTTGGCACTCGGCTATATTCTTTCCTACATGGATGGAACCTTTTGCTAGAAGTAGGTGGGAGAATTTTACAAACCCTTCATCAAAAGTTTATGATGATATTTTATTTTCTGATTACTGACATCTCAGTTATCAAAGTAGCATGCACAAATACATCCCAGTTATCAAAGTAGCATGCACAAATCTAGGACAATGTTAGTCCCAAAATTAATCTAGGCGGTAGCATCATATTTAGCGCAATGGTCTTTTATGGAAAAAACTTTGTTATATTGACCAGTTGGTGAATGAAAATTTTGTAAAAAAAGGTCGTCCGAATTTTGAAGGGCAATTTATTGTGCATTTCCTACAGCTTCCCTAATTTGCTAATGTTTTTCATAATGGAACTTAAAGAATGTGTGCATCAAAACTGTGTTGTCGAGTGTTGTTTCTTTGCTATGGCCTTTGGTGGTGGTCTAAGTTTGCAGTCTGTCAGTTTGGTTTACTTTTCCATAACAAAGGAACTAATGGCTATTGACCCTCTGATTCACTCCAGTGCCGCCTCTTCCTAAGCAAGGCGTGTGTATGTGCATGCGCATAAACACTTAATTTGAGACACATATTTTTTCTGATTATGTCTTTCTTTGTTTTTGGCTCGGAATGCGGAAACTTAAATAGGCCACTATGCTTATATGTCATTATCTTCCAACTCCTCTGGCAACAACGACTTAGAATTGATGAGGGATTTTTAGAGAGATGGGTATTATATCTTGACTATTGTATATATTCTTTCCCAAGTACGGATTTTTGTTTAGCTATTGTTGTGTTGTCCATAATCTTGATAAAAAAATAAAAACAATCATGACACGAACCCCCTTCGTTTGATTTGGTTTATCCTTGTTCATGAGCAATAGTTCTTGTGTTTACCCACTCAGGAGTACCAAGTTTTTTTAATTACGTACAAGCATGGAAATTTTATACTAAATCACTGTTTTCATGTAAATCTGAGATTGTGTCTACTTTTTAATGAGAGAGCTCTTCGGTTTTTTAACTGTCTACATGGTGAGAAATTTAGATACATGAATTATTTCAGAAATCGGATGACACTGCTAGCCTAAAAACTTGATATACAGTAGGAACTACTGTCAGATTTTTTATGAGCATTTCCCTAATTCTTATTGTGTATGGCATCATGGGTGCTGATGTAGATGTGAAGCATATGCTGAATAGGGAGGTATCCTGTACATGATTATGTATATTTTCCTTCATTTGAGTTATTTTTTATCAGCTATTGCTAATTCAGCGAGGTAATTAAAATCATGCATGGCTCCACTTTTAGTTTCTACAATTTTAAAATTTATTGCATCGTATTTGCTATATGCATCTAGAGTGTGATGTCAATTCTGAGCTAGCTCTGCATATACATCATGATAATAGTTTATCAAGTCACTAATGCATATGCAGCAGTATGTATTGAATTAGTGTTTCTGCCATTTTCCTACAAACATATCAATACATAATCTATTACAGTGTGCATTTTCTTGGATAATTATCAATAAATTATGTTTCTAGAGGTGTTGCCGATTTCTATTACGTTTCATAGTGTATATATGGGGTTTTAAAATTTTAGATACATTCTTATTGGATATTAAATACATGTGATTGTATTACCATATCTTGCATGGTGTGTGTTGCAATCTAAAATGTAATATTATTTCTGAGGTTAGTGAAAGTCGTTGCCTAATTTTGCAACTTAGGTATATGTACTACTTGCTTACATGTGCTTTTCGCATGTTCTGTTGCTAGGTAATCTTTGATATCATCCTTAGTTTTCATTGTCACTGGACACTCCATCTTAGCTGGAAGTGAATGTTTGCAAGTTAGTCGGAATATACCACTCTTCTATGTGCATTAGAGATGTATGCAGTTGCTCTATATTTCAAACTAACACCATCTTATTCAAAACTTATTTAGTAGAGGTACTGTCCTCAATTGCTTACATTGTCCATGTAATTCATAATGCTATCATTATTCCTCATTCAAGCACTATTGGCCTAAGAAACTTTCCAGGTTGTGTCTCTACATGAAAGAGCTAAAAAATTGCTAGAGCTTTTTGGTCCAATGCTTTGAAAGTATCCCTACCACTATTAGATAGTAGTGTTGTCAATGTGAAAAAAATATATGAAATGTCAATATTAATGGTATATAATTATCTCATTTTATGGAACCGTGTTCTCTTTGAATGTATAGGCAGAAAGGAATCATTGTCTATATTGCGGCAATTTTTATTCAACCATGCTATGCTCTAATATCTATAATATATTACCGGTGAGTATCCTTTTGGTGAGTAATGAAATTTAAGCACATTTCTCAATCACTTTATCTTTCTGACTATGGAATGGGAGCATAGATGGAAAAGGACTAACACAATTGGAAGGTAAGGTCACGGGGGAGGAGAGGAGCAGGAGGTTACAGGAAGAGACCAAAATTTTTAGTTATGCACTCTCCAACATAGCCATATAGAGATAAAACCGAGTTTTACATTTGTTAAATATCCATTCATAGCTTATTTACCATTCGATCTAGCTTACACTCATATACTACACTTTTGATTTCTCAACAGAAATAGAGGCAAGCTGCCTCTTCGCTGACAATTTAAGTGTGTTCTTTTATTTAGTTTTTAAAAAAAACTAAAATAGAAGCAAAAAAAGCCTAAAAACTAAAACAGAAGCAAAAAAACTAAAAACTAAACATATTTTCACGAGGTTGAAATCACCTGAGAGCTCACCCCTTGATACATTGCAAATGTATCTATAATTTTTGATGTTCCATGCTTGGTTTTATCCACTTTCTTGTATTTTGTCCACACTTTGCAGTACTTTTCATATGATTTCTTGGACTAACCTATTAACAAGAGCCACCGTGCCAGCTGCCTGTTTTCTGCTGTTTTTGGTTCAAGGAAAGTCAGAAAATGAATATTCTCAGAATTGGACGGGACAAAAGCCAAAGTGCCTATTTTTCCGAAAGTCATCAGATGCCAGAATACGAGAAGGAGAAGGGCTGGGGGCCGGCCACACCACCTGGCCGCGCGGCCAGGCCTAGCCCGCGCCAGGGGGTGGTCTGGCTGACCCCAGCACCCCCTCGGCCTCTCCTTCCGCCTATATATTGCCCTCGGGACGAAAACCCTAAGAACCCGATCAAAAATCCATGAAAGAGTCTGTAGCTGCCGTCATCTCCATCCCTAGATCGGGAGGGATCTGAAGCTCTTCCCGGCACCCTGCCGCAGAGGGGAATTCACCCTGGAGGCCTTCTTCATCATCATGCAAGCCTCCGGTGTGATGCGTGAGTAGTTCATCTCTAGACTACGGATCCATGTAGTAGCTAGATGGCTGGTTCTCCTCCTTTGTGCTTTGATGTCTAGACCTTGTGAGCTCCGTTCATGATCAAGATCATCTATTTGTAATCCTGCATGTTGTGTTTGCGGGGATCCGATGGATATTGAGATGCTATTTCAGATTGATTATTGATTCTATCATGTCTTTGTTATTTGTGATCTTGCATGCTTTCCGTTGTTAGTAGCTATCTTGGACAAGTAGATGCTAGCAACTCCAAGAGTTAGTATTTATGCTCGATAGTGGGTTCATGCCTCTGGTAATCTGGGGAAGTGACATAAATCTCTAAGGTACTAGATGTGCTGTTGCTACTAGGGAGAAAACAACAATCCTTTGTTCACAGAACAATCGTATTGTTTACTTTACGCGCAATTCGTAAAGCAATAATCTGTTGCTTGCAACTTAATACTGGAGGGGGTTTGGATCATAACCTAAAGGTGGATTATTAGTCATAGATGCAGTTGGATGGCGGTCTATGTATAATGTTGTAATGCCCAATCAAGTTCCAAAGGAGTCAAGATGATTAGTATATGCATGTGTTGCTTTCTCGATGTTTATCAATTGCCCCGCTATAATTTGTTCACCCAACATGTTATCTATCTTAAGGAGAGCCACCTCTATTGAACTATGGATCCTGGTCCTTTCTTTTACATACAATCTACAAACTATTTACTGCTTTGTGTTTACTTTCTGCAAACTTTTACTTCCTTCCATTCAATACGTTTAATCCTTTGTTTTCAGCAAAACCGATGAGATTGATAACCTCATCGCAAGTTGGGGGCAAAGTTCTGTGATTGTGTTGTGCAGGTATCCACGTTGCTACTAGCACCGGTAGTGCGCCCTGCCAAGGCTCAGCTAGCAGCACCTTTGGGGTGTTTCCTTGCTCCTACTGGTTCGATTAAACCTTGGTTTCATAACTGAGGGAAACTTGCTGCTGTGCTCATCATACCTTCCTCTTGGGGTTCCCCAACGAGCTCCATATCAACACCGAGCCATCAAGCACTTTTCTGGTGCCGTTACCGGGGAGTCAAGGACATATTCACGAGGGAAGTCTCTCATAACCAATCTCTTTACTTTGTTATTTTCTTTTTGCTTAGTTTCTTTTTGCTTTGTTTGCTTGTTTTGTTATAAAAAACACAAAAAATAGTTTTACAAGTTTGCTTTCTTATTTGAAAACACAAAACATGACTACTCTTGAAAACACTAAGTTGTGTGACTTCACTAGCACCAACAACAATGATTTTATGAGCACACCTATTGCTCCACCTGTACCTAAAGATACTTTCTTTGAGATAAAACCCTCTTTACTCAATCTTGTTATGAGAGAACAATTTTCTGGTATTGGTAATGAAGATGCTGCTGCCCATCTAAATAACTTTGTTGAACTTTGTGAGATGCAAAAGCATAGGGATTTAGATGGTGATATTATTTAGCTGAAATTGTTTCCTTTCTCTTTGAGAGGAAAAGCTAAAGAATGGTTGAATTCCTTAACTAGGAATAGTAGTGATTCTTGGACTAAGTGCAAAGATGCTTTCATTGGAAAATACTATCCTCCTGCTAAGATTATATCTATGAGAATTTAAACAATCTGATAATGAGCATGTTGCTCAAGCTTGGGAAAGAATGAAATCTTTGGTAAAGAATTGTCTCACTCATGGACTGACTGCTTGGATGATCATCCAAACTTTTTATGCAGGATTGAACTATTCTTCAAGGAACCTATTGGACTCTACTGCTGGAGGTACCTTTATGACCATCACTTTGGGTGCTGCAACAAAACTTCTTGACAATATGATGGTTAATTATTCTGAATGGCATACTGAGAGAGCTCCACAAGGTAGGAAGGTAAATTCTGTTGAGGAAACTTCCTCCTTGAGTGATAAGATTGATATTATTATGTCTATGCTTGTTAATGGGAAAGCCCATATTGATCCAAATAATGTTCCTTTAGCCTCTTTGGTCGCTCAAGAAGAGCAAGTTGATGTGAACTTCATAAGAAATAACAATTTTGGCAATAATGCTTATAGGAACAATTTTGGCAACAACAATTATAAGCCATATCCTCCAACAATGGTAATGCTTATGGAAATTCCTACAACAATAATAGGAGTTCTCCCTCTGAACTTGAAGTTATGATTAAAGACTTTATTAGTAAGCAAACTGTTTTCAATAAAACTATTGAGGAAAAACTCTCTAATGCTGAAAGAAATATAACATCTTTGGCTGAAGCTTAATCTTCTTTGAATAAAATGGCTGCTAAACCTGAAACTAATGATAATCCCTTTGCAGCTACTAATGCTATACAAGTAAGAATTGATGAAAATATTAGACTATTAGCTGAATTACATGCTAAGTGGGAAAGAGAAGATGAAATTTCTAGAAACATTAGTGTTTCTACTATCACCACCACTAGTGTTGAGGCTAGTAATAGTTCTACTACTCTAGATGATAAATTTGATTTTGATCTTGATGGGTGTAATATCTCTGAAGTTATTAAGTTCCTACAAAAGCTTGCTAAAAGTCCTAATGCTAGTGCTATGAACATGGCCTTTACAAAACACATTACTGATGCTCTCATAAAGATTAAAGAAGAAAAGATGAAACATAAAGCTTCTATTCCTAAAAACAAGAAGATGGTTGGGAACCCATCATTAATATGAAAGTGAATGACTATGATTTTAAAGCTTTATGTGATCTTGATAGTAGTGTTTCTATTATGCCTAGAAGGATTTATGATATGCTTGATTTGCCACCACTTGAAGATTGTTATTTGAATGTCCTACTTGATGATAATGCTAAAAATAAACTCATGGGGAGTCTTAATGATGTTCTTATTATGGTTAACAATGCCCATGTCCCTGTTGATTTCTATGTTTTGGATGTTGAATGCAATGCTTCTTGTCCTATTACTTTGGGAAGACCTTTTCTTAGAACTGTTGGTGCTATTATTGATATGAAAGAAGGCACTATTAAATATCAACTCCCACTCAAGAAAGGTATAGAACAATTCCCTAAGAAGAGAGAGAAGATTTCTTTTGCTTCTCCTATGAAAACAAAATTTGGTCTTAATGCTTCTTTATTTGAGAACACTTGATTCTTTTTCTTGCTTCTTATGCCTAACTTAAAGGCGTTAAAGAAAAGTACTTATTGGGATATAACCAAAAAGTTTTAGGTGAGTCTTGGAAGTTATTACTTCAGTAATAACCGCTCCTTTATCCTTTTTATTTGCTTTTTGTGCCAAGAGTAACCTCTAATGAGAGAGAAGTAATGATTGGGAAAGTTCTTGTCCCGAAATAGATTTCTGTGCTTCACCGCAAAAATTCGTGTAAAATCTCTGAAAGTCTTTTTGAGGCGTGAATTTTTCTGCTTCTGCCCCAGGTTGTTATCTAACTTGGGTTAGTTCAACACTTTTTTATTTGAGCAACATAAGGTCTTCGAAAAAATTCGTCTTTACCTGCTGGTCTGTTTTGACAGATTTCTGCCATTTTCTGCATTTGCTTCTTGTTGGTTCCTTTTTGAGATCTTTTGGGGAATTGAGCTTTTTGAGGGAAGTGCGTCAGTAGCTAGTGTTATAATGTAAGTTTATTTGGTGTTAGAACTGAACCTTAAGACTTATTTGTCTTGAGTGCACTAATGTTACTAATAAAGATTGTGTGAAGTTTTGTATGAAGGAAAAATTTCAGGTGTATGGAAGGAATGAGTAATGAGATGAAGGATGGACTAAAGCTCAAGCTTGGGGATACCACGCGTGTCACCCCAAGAAATATCCAAGAAGTACAAGCGTCAAAGCTTGGGGATGCCCAAGGCATCCCCTTCTTCATCAATAAAAATCCCAGGTTTCTTCCAAACGCTTCATTTTTATTGATTCATGCACAGTTGTGTTTTTCTTGGAGCGTCTATTTTTCTTTTTTGTTTTGGTTTTTCGTTTGCTTTTGTTTGCTTAGTTTTATGAATAAATTGGTTGTACCCCCTCTTTCATACATTGGTTTGCAAATAGTTTGGTTTGGATTGGAAAAGAGTAGGAAAGTTCATGCTTATGTGGTAAAAAGAGCTTGTTTTTGACTGTGGCCTATGCTTTGTCATGCCATGCTTGATATTGTTTTGGCTTTATGCTTAGTATTCTTTGCTATAGCATGACTTGTTATAAACAATTGAGATTTCTTAATGTGCCTTGGATGAATCATGCGTTGTTTTAGCATATTAAAGCATAGTATAGTGGTATTCTCCTTTGATGCTTTATTTGGGTTGACTTGGTGCATGCTCACACCATGTTATGACTATCTCAAGTAACCATAGCCTTTATGATCCTTTAGTTTTCAACTTGTAGTATCACTTTATGCTTTGATCAATGATGTTTTGTCGCTCTGCATGATTATGGCCATTATTGCTCTCTTAGTTTGTCGCTCCCAGTCTTTTACTAGCCTCCACAACTAAGTATGAGTTCCACTCATGCATACAACTCCCTAAACCAAGTTATTCCAAAGAGTCCACCATACCTACCTACTATCTTATGCTATTCCAAGTATATTTATGCTTTTGTTTACCTTTCGAATTAAACTTGTTATGAGAAAACTAGTGATTAAACCTCTCACGAACTTGATGGCACACTTTACTTTTCTTGCCCATAATAAACTTGAACCATTGTGTCGTCTATGTTGTATATGCTTGCACTTATTTGTTGGGAATTAGCAGAACCATGCTGTCATGGGGAACGCTTTCAACATTGCACGGGTACTTTGTACCTAGTTGATATCATGCTCTTTTGTATATGGATGTCGTCGGTGTGAAATGAAAGGGGAGCTTGTAAGTCCATGGAGTTATGTATATGTGTTAGAGAAACGCCTAGGCCGCTGGTCTAATCCATGCTGACATGGTGGAAACCTGCAGCGTAACCATAATGAGCTGTCTATAAAGCATTCTTCTTATAAAAAAAGAGTCCTATATTGAGAAAAAAAGAGAAAAAGAAAGAAAAAAAGAGATATTACGAAAAGAGGAAAGAGAGAAAAAAGCACCATATTCCCATGGTAAATAAGAAGATTGTTGAGATGCTCGTTGTCTGCTTGCCTTGTCATTTTGATATGGGGATTCTTCCATATCATCGGGCAAGGGGTACCCCGTTGGCGGCTCTCTATGATACACATGTACTTACAATGACAAGAACTTACCGGTGACTAAACTTGAGTAGCATGAGGAGCGGCCCTCGTATACAAGGGACATGAGATTTCTAACTTATACTTCGTTAAGCATGTACACCATAGTTTGTTCACTTTAACCTTAATAACTTCAAGATGCTTATGATAGGGGCAATGAGAGCTGGAAGCTATTAAGTACCATAATTTTTGGAAGCTCTTTATGAAACTTGAATCTCTGCTTCCTTTTATGAAGGCCTTTCTTCCACCACTATATTGAGTCTCCACCTTCTACCTTTATGCACCTACTTTGAGAGCATATTGGCCATTCTTAGTTCTATGTGCATTGTCCCAAGATTTGTATCTAGTCACTCTTATGAACGTTGAAGGTGTCCTATGCATTTATATTTGCTACTCTATGAGGGACAAGCTGAATACTATTATGCTATGTTTTCTTTATGTGAAACAAACAAACGTCTTGCAAAGCATTGTTATTCATGAATCTTTTGTTTGTGCCTTTTCATGTTGCATCATAGTTTCTTTGTCTTATTGCTAGAACTTTGTCTTTCATGTTATGATTGAAGTACTATGATCCCAGCTTTGAATGTTTTACAAATACTTTGATCAAGTCTTTGATGGTGCATGTCACCTCAAAAATTATTCTTTCTTTTTATCACTTACCTACTCAAGGATGAGCAGGAGTCAAGCTTGGGGATGTTGATACATTGCAAATGTATCTATAATTTTTGATGTTCCATGCTTGGTTTTATCCACTTTCTTGTGTTTTGTCCACACTCTGAAGTACTTTTCATATGATTTCTTGGACTAACCTATTAACAAGAGCCACAGTGCCAACTGCCTGTTTTCTGCTGTTTTTGGTTCCAGGAAAGTAAGAAAATGAATATTCTCTTAATTGGACGGGACAAAAGCCAAAGTGCCTATTTTTCCGGAAATCATCAGATGCCAGAATACGAGACGGAGAAGGGCTGGGGGCCGACCACACCACCTGGCTGCACGGCCAGGCCTGGCCCATGCCAGGGGGTGGTCTGGCCGACCCCAGGACCCCCCTCGGCCTCTCCTTCCGCCTATATATTGCCCTCGGGACGAAAACCCTAAGAACCCAATCAAAAATCCACGAAAGAGTCTATAGCCGTTGTCATCTCCATCCCTAGATTGGGAGGGATCTGAAGCTCTTCCCGGCACCCTGCCGGAGAGGGGAATTCACCCTGGAGGCCTTCTTCATCATCATGCAAGCCTCCGGCGTGATGCGTGATTAGTTCATCTCTAGACTACGGATCCATGTAGTAGCTAGATGGCTGGTTCTCCTCCTTTGTGCTTTCATGTCTAGATCTTATGAGCTCCGTTCATGATCAAGATCATCTATTTGTAATTCTGCATGTTGTGTTTGCGGGGATCCGATGGATATTGAGATCCTATTTCAGATTGATTATTGATTCTATCATGTCTTTGTTATTTGTGATCTTGCATGCTTTCCATTGTTAGTAGCTATCTTGGCCAAGTAGATGCTAGCAACTCAAGAGTTAGTATTTATGATTGATAATGGGTTCATGCCTCTGGTAATCTGGGGAAGTGACAGGAATCTCTAAGGTACTAGATGTGTTGTTGCTACTAGGGAGAAAACAACAATCCTTTGTTCATAGAACAATCGTATTGTTTACTTTACACGTAGTTCGTAAAGCAATAATCTGTTGCTTGCAACTTAATACTAGAGGGGGGGTCGGATGATAACATGAAGGTGGATTATTAGTCATAGATGTAGTTGGATGGCGGTCTATGTATAATGTTGTAATGCCCAATCAAGTTCCAAAGGAGTCAAGATGATTAGGATATGCATGTGTTGCTTTATCGATGTTTGTCAATTGCCCCGCTGTAATTTGTTCACCCAGCATGTTATCTATCTTAAGGAGAGCTGTAACTACCTCGGTGAATTACGCTCCTAGTTACAAGCCTGGATGAACGGAAATGGTTGAAATAGTACGGTGGGGCCCAAATGCCACTCACAGGTAGACCTTTCGGCCGTCCCAACCATTTCCAAAACATCGGGACCAGAACGGGCGGCGTAATCGGCAGGCGAAGGGATCAACTACATACACAAATGAGTATGCATGCAAGCCACCATACAACAGTACATCAGAGCCATTCCATCTAAAAAGAAAGGAAATATAGCAACGCCATACGGCAAGATCCAAATATCCTAGATAGATATAATAGTTTAGGATATCTCCTCATACATCAAACATCAGAGTATCAAGCGGAAGCGGAAAACAAGATCCGAGTACGGATAAGAAGAAAATCGGCATAAGATGCCCCATAAATAAACACATCCCGCCCACAGATCTCACGGATCCCCGTTCCCGGAATCTCTACACCGAATGATCGTTGCCCACATCGTCCGTCTCCTCCACCCAGTATCCATCTTGCGAGTTTACCTGTTCATCTGAATCAAACAATTTATCGTGTGAGACCCTAGGGGTACTCAGCAAGTCTTTATGCCTCTAAAAGGGACACAACCTGGGGTGACGCAATTGCAGCAAAAGATAAACCCTAACAATTCTAGAGATACTCGCTAACCATCCGCCTAACCAGAGATAGACGGATGTCCGTGAAGTAATAACAATAGTTATAAAAGGTAATCTTAACAGATCCATCCTCCTCCTCGCTTACCGACGAGGAAGCGGACAAACAACCCCCCCATCCGTTGGCAGTTTTATTATCCATTCCATGGGTGTTGTACTATTTACTAGTCAGGTACCTAGTCTAGTCAAATTAAAAGTGGTACTTTAGTTATGCTTGTCTATGATCGAGAAACTGTGCTCCAAGTCGTCCATAACCGCGGACACGGCTTTCAGAAAGTTTTACCCTGCAGGGGTGCACAAATAGCAACACACACTCGATCAACCTCGGAAAAACCAAATCAAAACCCAACGAGGCAGTCACGACAAAGCGATCACAGGATTCAGAAATATTTCAGGGGGCCACCCCATTAAGCTACCCGCGACGAAGTTGGCCGACTCCGAGACGGACTCAAGGTTTGCGCCAATGGCTGTAAACGACTAGGAACCCGAAAATGTGACTAGGCTTGTCGATACCGCGAAAACACTCCGCTTTCCTAAACAAGACAATGCAAGACTCACAATTTAAATAAAGCAAGAAGCATGGCATAAGTACAGGATAGTAAATAAAACCTCAAACTAGTTTGTGGCCCCAAGAAATAAGAATGAATCAAGCTCGCTCGGGGGGTTCATAAGCCTCCCGGATGTGGATAGCGAATATTCAAGGAACAGGAATCAAGTACTCGGGGTCCTACGGGACACAAGTGAGCCTGAAAAACCAAATAGCAAATATGGCTCACCGGTGCCACTTTCATTAGTTATCCCATTACTACTCAGATTAAGTTGTTTAGGTACCTCATTTTCCATCAGACACTCACATACCCTACACATGCTGTTCTACGACTCGCATGGCTCAAACAACTCCTGTAGTAATGGCTCATGGGATGGAGGATCAAGCTTCGGTGGGGTTTAAAAGTAAAGGCTATGCAATACTTGGGATTCAATTTAATGCAATCGCGACTCAATGATGCAAGAATAAGATAGAGGCAATAGGTACTATATGTATGCAAGCATGTGTTAGTGCTTGCACAGCTCGATTGAAGCAAGGGATGGATCTGGTAGTGCTCTGGTTCTCTTGATATATCCCACGCGTCTATTCGAAGAAGAACCAAACAAACAAGGGCCAACATAAATAAAGTGCGCAAGCATATGAATAAAATGCATCAAGCAACAATCATGCCATGATGAATGATGCACAATTTGCATGGCAATAAGGTAGCATGGCATGGGTGAGGTGTGGAATACAATAATAAATCATTTTATTGAGTTTTGGCCCCATTTTAACCTCATTTTAGTTGCTGTAGACTTTATATTTATATGATGCATGCTGCAATTCAAAACATGGAATGCATAAACAGAAAGGTCTCGTCGAGCTAATCATTTTAGACATATTATTTGTTAAATTTGGAGTTATAAAACAAAAGTTATTAATTAATTAAGGTAAAAGGGCATTTTATTGTAATTTAAATCAACTTGAAATTTTAAGTGTTCAAAATAGATTTTGAAGGGCATATTTGAATTCCTCACATTTTTCTTGTTTGAAAACATATATTATTTGTATTATTTGGATTTGTATTTGAAAAGTTATTTCAAAACAGAATTAAAATTTGAATTTGAATTAAATTTGAAAAAGTTTGAATTACACAGAGAAACAGAAATACTTTTGTCACTCGCTCTGAGCTAGCCACAGCCAATTACAGGTGGGGCCCTGCTGGACCACAGTATGCAGAAAAAACTCATCACCATGAGCTAGTCTAGCCTCAGAGGATGAGTGGGGCTAGAGCACACGCTGGTCCACGTGGCGAGAGGCGATGGCGCCGGGTGGGGTCGGCTGGAGCGCGGGTTAAGGTTTACAAAAAGCCAGGGGGTTTTCTGTGAAACATGCAGAGAGGCTGACGGTGGGCTCGGTGGACCGCGGGTTAAGCAGAAAACAAAACGGAGGGGGTATTTGTAAAGTGGCAGCGATCTTTTCTCTTCTCTGCAGAGGAGACGATCGACGCGCACGGCGCAGTGGCGTGGGGGTCGATCCGGGGACCTAGGGCTCGCGCGCGGAGGGCGGAGCCACTGCGGTGGCCTGGGGTTGTTGCTAGGAGGGCGGAGGGGCCTAGATGGGGCTTGGCGCCACTGAGCGAAATGGCGAGCGGCGGCGCGCGGAGGGCGTTCGACGGTCGGTCAGGCGGCACTAGACGGTGATGGCGAGGCGGACCATGTCGGGGAGGGAGAGGGGCTCACCGCGGGCTTGACGGTGGGCTCGGATCGGGCAGGCGTGCAGCGGATCGGCGGTGACGCTGGCGGCCGGCGAAGCTAGGGTTTCGGGCGGCGCGTCGGTGGTTCTGGTGGTTTCCGCCCTTCTCCTCCTCCTCGACTTGGTGCAGCGAGCTCTGGGGTTCCACTTGGTCTTCCTCGACGTCCAGTCACCGTGCCCTCCTTCTGCTACGGTGGTGGTGGGGTGATGCCGATGGTGGACGGCGTTGGGGGTAGCTGGCGGCGGTGGAGAAGAAGGGAGGGAGGCCAGGGCGCCTCGGCCAGATCTGGATAGGCAGAGGAGAGCCGGGAGTGGTGGTAGAAAGCAGAGAGGAGAGGGAGATGCCGTGGGGAGGTGGGGTAGATGGAAAAGGTGGCTCGGCCACCTTTCTCTCCTTCATCCTACTCACGTGCTAGGGCGGGCAGGAGCAGGGCGAGGTGGTGATGGGGGAGCTGCCAGGTGGGGCCAGTGGGGCGGAGGAGGCTCGGTCTGGTGGGACCTGCAGGCAGAGAGAGAGCTAGAGGGAGGGAGGGTAGGCTCGGGTTAGAGCTAGGTTTGGAGGGGAGGCTCGGCTAGGGTTTTTGTGTGGTGGATGGGGTAGCTAGGTGGGACCAGGGTGACCAGGTGGGGCCGAGCTAGGTAGAGAGAAGAGAGAGGCCGAGAGAGAGTGGTGGTGTGGTAGCTAGGGTTTGGTTTAGAAGGGGTGTGGTTTAGAGAGGGTGGTAAAGAGAGGAGAGATGAGGGTATGGTTTAGGTTTAGAGAGAGAGATGGAAGGAGTGGCTTTCTTTTGACAAGACCAAGCTAGAACAAGTCAAGCTCAACAAGATCTAGACAAGAAAGAGAGGGTGAGATAAAAAGGTGGTGAGGGGATGGATGGAGGTAGATGTAGGTTTTAGGGTTAGATGCTTGCATGCATCAAGCAAGATCAAGCATAAGAGGGTAGAGAGAGATATGGGGAAAAGATCCACTCAAAATTCAAATAAAAACCAAAGGGCAAGCAAAAGGTAGTACTTGCATGGGCCATGCATAAATAATTAATACCATGCTTATTTTTGTGAAAACAAGATTATTTACATGGCATTTTTCTTATGCATTCCAAAATGTGGAGTAAGGCCTAAGCAAAAGAGTTTAAAAGAAAGCTCCAAGTGGAGTAGATGGAAATGATCACATTTGAATATAATTGGGAATTACTAGTGTGTATATTCCACTAGATGCTTACTAGTCCCAAAAATATCCCAACATGAGCATAAATCCTTAATAATCCATATGGAAGCTAGGAAAAAGGGTTCCACTCACAAGGCATGCAAAGGTGGCCATGTGACTCTCATATATCAATAATGTGAAAACAACATGATGCTAAGATGAGAGCATGTGGAAATAGAATTGGATCCATCCCAACCCACATGAGCTAGAGGTAAAACCCAAATAAAGTGCAAAGCTCATATTTGGTTGGATGGTGGAATTATAAGGTGGTGGAGTTAATAAGAGATATGCCCCCAACTCAACTTGGGCATTAAACAATGTATCAAGAACCAAATACAATATCAAGAGGCAACTACAATTAACAATGCATATGAGATAAGAACCAAACAAAAGGGGTTTTATATGATGCTCAAATGCAAGGTGGCATGATGTCATGAGCATGATATAATGATGATGCAACAATTATATATAAGAAGTAGCCATTATATTACTAGACCAAGTAGCATTACAATTGTTAGACAATTGGGATGCTACAACTCTCCCCCACTAAACAGGAATCTCGCCCCGAGATTCTAGGAAGAAGAAGACACAAAGAGGGTAGGATACTTGGCACGGAGCTCATCTTCACGTTCCCAAGTGGCTTCATCAACGGAATGGTGCGACCACTGCACCTTGCAGAACTTGATGGACTTGTTGCGAGTCCTTCTTTCTGCGACTTCAAGGATTTTTGTGGGGTGTTCTTGATAAGACAGGTCTTCTTGGAGATTGATAAGCTCATGGTCCACGGTCCTGCCGGGATCCTTGAAGCACTTCTTGAGCTGAGAGATGTGGAAAACATCATGGGCCTTGAGTTTTTCCGGGAGCTCAAGAGCATAAGCAACTTCTCCTCTTCTTCCCCGAATTTTGAAGGGACCGATGTATCTAGGAGCCAGCTTTCCTTTGATACCAAAGCGGTGCGTGCCTCTCATGGGAGTGACACGAAGGTAACGAGATCACCAGGGACATACTCCATGTCCGTGTGCTTCCTGTCATAATTGCTCTTCTGGCGACTTTGAGCAATCCTCAGATTTTCAAGAATGATGTGAACCTTCTCCTCCGCTTGAGTTACAATGTCAGGGCCAAACAACATTCTTTCTCCTGCACCTGACCAACCAATCGGATTTCTGCATTTGCGACCATAAAGAGCCTCAAATGGTGCCATCTTTAGACTTTTCTGGAAGCTATTGTTGTAAGAGAATTCAGCATAAGGAAGACATTCTTCCCACTTCATGCCAAAAGAGATGGCGCAAACGAAGCATATCCTCCAGAATCTGATTGATCCTTTCAACTTGTCCTTGTTGAGGGTGGTAAGCTGTCTGAAGTTCAACTTTGTTCACAAAGCATTTTGGAAACTTTACCAGAACTTGGAATTCAAGATGCTTCAACTGTCTGAACTCATATCAAGCTTAACCACATAAAGAGAGACAATACTTTTGATATAGATCTCAGACAACTGAATTGCGAAATGGTTTCCTTGACGGGGAAGAAGTGAGCCACTTTAGAAAGCCTGTCAATGACAACAAAGATTGCATTGTTGCCCTTCTGCGACCTCGGAAAACCCGTGATGAAGTCCATCTCTACTTTCTCCCATTTCCATTCCGGGGGTTTCAATGGCTGTAGAAGACCGGAAGGTTTCTGATGGACAACTTTCACTCTGCGGCAGACATCACACTCCGAGACATACTTGGCACAATATCGTTTCAAACCAGGCCACCAATATTGTGTTTTCAAGTCCATGTACATCTTTGTGCTGCCAGGGTGGATAGAAAGAACAGAATCATGCGCCTCCTTGAGAACTTGCTCTCTCGAACCCGGGTAGTTCGGAACAAACATCCGGTGTTCAAATAAAAGCGTGCCTTGGTCATCGACGTGGAAGGACTCATACTTCGGAAGCTGGAGGTTGGAGATGACCTTCCTTGTGTACGGATCACCGAGCTGAAAGGAGCGAACCTTTTCTTCCAAGAGAGGAGTTGCTAGAAGGTTCAGAAGATACCCTTGTTCCACAATTTCAAGGTTGGTCGAATTCCTCGCACAAGAGAGGCTGTTGTTCTTCCATCATGAGGTTGTTGACATAAGCTTTGCGGCTGAGAGCATCGGCCATGACATTAGCTTTTCCCGGAGTGTAGTTGATGGTCAAATCAAAATCATTGATTGCTTCAATCCATCTCCTCTGCCGAAGGTTGAGATCAGGCTGAGTAAAAATATACTTCAGACTCTTGTGATCAGAAAAGATTTCACAACGGTTGCCAAGCAAGTAATGCCTCCATACTTTCAAAGCAAAGACAACTGCTGCGAGTTCGAGGTCATGTGTGGGATAGTTGATCTCATGCGTCTTCAACTGACGAGAGGCATAAGCAACAACTTGTTTTTCTTGCATAAGGACCGCACCCAATCCTTGCAAAGAGGCGTCACAGAATATCTGGAATGGCTTAGATGTATCCGGAGGAACCAAGACTGGTGTGGAGGTGAGCTTCTCTTTGAGTGTCTCAAAGCTTGCTTGACATGCAGGAGTCCAAAGGTATTTCTTGCCTTTCTTGAGGAGATCGGTAAGAGGCTTCGCTATCTTCGAAAAGTTCTGAGCAGCGGCGGCAATAACTAGCCAAACCAAGGAAACTCCGCACTTCTTTGACATTAACAGGAGGAAGCCATTCAACAATTGTCTTCACAGTTTCCGGATTGACTGCAATGCCCTTGGCAGAGATGACGTGACCAAGATAGGTTACTTGAGGCAGCCAAAACTCACACTTGGAGAACTTTGCATACAAGCGGTTCTCACGAAGCTTGTTTAGGACACACCGAAGGTGTTCTTCATGCTCTTCCTATGACTTAGAGTAGACTAGGATGTCATCCAGATAGACCACAACGAACTTATCAAGATACTCCATGAAAGCCGAGTTCATGAGCCTCGAGAAGGTGGCAGGTGCGTTGGTGAGACCGAAAGACATGACTGTGCACTCATATAGGCCATAGCGGGTGGTGAAAGCTGTTTTAGGAACATCTTCCTTGCGAATTTTGATTTGATGATAACCACTTCTCAAATCAAGCTTAGAGAATACCACAGCTCCAGCTAGCTGATCGAAGAGATCATTAATCCGCGGAAGGGGATATTTATTCTTGATGGTTTTAGCATTGAGAGCCCGATAGTCCACACAAAGTCTATCAGTCTGGTCTCGCTTCTTCACAAAGAGGGTTGGGCTACCCCAAGAAGAAGTACTGTGCTGAATGAAACCCAACTTCTCTTGTTCATCAAGCTGACGTTTGAGTTCAGACAACTTAGCAGGACCCATTTTATAAGGCCGCTTGGAGATAGGAGCGGTACCAGGTTCAATCTCAATTACAAACTCAACCTCACGATCCGGAGGCATACCTGGCAACTCTTCAGGAAAGACATCTGGGAACTCACAGACCACCGGAACACTCTGAATAGCTTCCATAGCATCATCATTCAGAGCCGCCAAAGAGAAAAGCTGGATAGCAGGAGTCAGACTTGGAGAATAGACTATATGGCCTTCAGGAATCTTCAGAGAAACCGAGCGTTCAGCACAATCAATCACAGCTGCATTTGCTGTCAACCAATCCATGCCCAAGATGACATCAATGTCAGAATTGCCCAGAACAATTAAGGAAGCCGAGAACGAAGAACCACCAATCTCAATTTGATTGCATGGCTGATTTTAGAAGCTGCCATTGTTGCTCCAGGAGAAAGGACCATTAACCGCTTAAGGAGAGGATCCATAGCTAACCCGTTCTCATATGCAAACTTGGTTGACACAAAAGAATGCAATGCACCAGAATCAAACAAAACTCGTGCAGGGACTGAGTTAACGAATAGCATACCCATCACAACTCCAGGTGCATGCTCAGCTTGAGCGGCGTTGACACAGTTGGCACGAGCAACGATGAGCCGGGCTTGGTGTTGATGTTGAGAGCCCGAGGTGGTGGTGCACGAACCAAAGGAGAGCTTGCCGCAGATCTTGGAGGTGGTGGAAGAAGAGCTTTGTTTTTCATCGGACAGTTCCAGTACTGATGCCCAGTGTTTCCACACGTGTAACAAGCACCAGCTGGACGTGGAGCAACGTAGCCAGGGACTCCGCCAGGCGCTCCAGGGTAGTGGTGGTTGTAGCCCTGGGAACAGCAGTGAGGAAGTTTGGTGGCCTTGCTGCGAAGCTTGAAGGTCTTGGTGTAGCCGGGAGCGACGGTGGGGTGTTAGGAACCCAGACACGACTCTTAGAAGGAGCTGACATAACTGAAGAGCTTGCTGCATCACGGCTGTGTTTCTTTGACTCCTCAAGCACTTGCCTACTTGCCTCTTCCTGCAGAGCTGTATGCTGAAGTTCCAGAAAAGAAGCCGGCCTTGCATGTGTGATTGCATATTTAATCGATGCATTGAGCCCTTGCCTGAACCTCTTTTGCTTCTTCTTGTCATCAGAGATCTCATCTCCACCATAAGAAAGGTTCATGAAGTTCTGATGTAGGTATTGACATTATCATTGCCACTTGAGGTTGAGAAACACTTCCTTCATCCTCTCCATGACAATTTCTGACAGGTACTGCTCTTTGAAAGCTCCAGTGAACTGTCCCCAAGTAGGCTGAAAACCAGTGTAGTTTGCCTTCAAGTAATTCTCCCACCAGAGAGCTGCATCTCCCTTCAGAAGGTGAGTAGCACACTTTACCCATTCTTGCTCAGGAACATCAGCAGTCATCAGCAGCCTCGACATCTCACGCAACCAATCATCAGCATCAAGTGGTTGATCAGAAACATCAAATTGGCGTGGGTTGAACTTCAGAAAGCTTTTGATGTCTCCTCGCTTGGGAGGTGGAGGTAGCGGAACAAACTCATTCCTCCTGACACTTTCCTCAAAGCTGCTGGTTCTGTTGCATTGCTGCCAAGGCATTGGCGATGCTTGACAACGCCCCCAGTTCAGGTTGTATGTCCTCATCGAGCAGGTGGTGGTGCCATCATGTGATTGATATAAAACACAAGTTAGTACTATGATGGAGAATAATAATAATCCAAAATAGTACCAAGATGGAATTAATCAAGATTAAAGGATACAATTTACTAAGATGATATTAAAATATCAACAAAGTTCAAAGCACCTAGAAGATATTAAGCATATCGCACACGACTGAAAAGGAGTGTGGTACACAAATATATCAAAGAAAAATTTTCCACAAATTTCGGCATTAAAATACCAATAGATGCGCAAAATCACTTAACAAATCAAGATTAGTGACTCTACCAATTCAATATACAAGAGCGAATGATAAGAGTAGTGGTATGGTCGCGACTCCATCCCGCACTCAAATCATTACTCCGCACATGAACAAGTAGAACACATACCCCAACACCTTCTTCGCAAGATGAACCTAAAGATTAGTAACTACGGAAACGAACACCCCAAACAAGATGACGTCGGATAACAAAGAGTAAGACAGATCGCGTCGGTATACAACGAATCAGATAGATCGCGTCGGTTTGCAAAAGCCTGTCGGTATGGAATGTACCAACAGTTGATAACCAAAGGCAGATTGTGATAACAAGTCGGATGCAACAGATAGACAAAGAGTTACACACACACACAGATACACAACCTATGGTACTATGGAAACCCAGAACACGTGAATCCTAGTTTGAATTTTAAGAGGAGGATTGAAAACATTACACTTTCTTACCAGAAAAGGGTGGGTGGGTGGGTAAGAAGAAAAGTGGAAGCAGTCCTACTCTCGCATTTTGTTTTTCCCTAGTATACATAGCTACCAAAAATATTTTCTAGACTGACAACGACCATTTGGCTGAGACCCTGAAGGGCGGGATGGCTCTTATACCAATTGTAACTACCTCGGTGAATTACGCTCCTAGTTACAAGCCTGGATGAACGGAAATGGTTGAAATAGTACGGTGGGGCCCAAATGCCACTCACAGGTAGACCTTTCGGCCGTCCCAACCATTTCCAAAACATCGGGACCAGAGCAGGCGTAATCGGCAACGAAGGGATCAACTACATACACAAATGAGTATGCATGCAAGCCACCATACAACAGTACATCAGAGCCATTCCATCTAAAAAGAAAGGAAATATAGCAACGCCATACGGCAAGATCCAAATATCCTAGATAGATATAATAGTTTAGGATATCTCCTCATACATCAAACATCAGAGTATCAAGCGGAAGCGGAAAACAAGATCCGAGTACGGATAAGAAGAAAATCGGCATAAGATGCCCCATAAATAAACACATCCCGCCCACAGATCTCACGGATCCCCGTTCCCGGAATCTCTACACCGAATGATCGTTGCCCACATCGTCCGTCTCCTCCACCCAGTATCCATCTTGCGAGTTTACCTGTTCATCTGAATCAAACAATTTATCGTGAGACCCTAGGGTTTTCGGCAAGTCTTTATGCCTCTAAAGGGACACAACCTGGGGTGACGCAATTGCAGCAAAAGATAAACCCTAACAATTCTAGAGATACTCGCTAACCATCCGCCTAACCAGAGATAGACGGATGTCCGTGAAGTAATAACAATAGTTATAACGGTAATCTTAACAGATCCATCCTCCTCCTCGCTTACCGACGAGGAAGCGGACAAACAACCCCCCCATCCGTTGGCAGTTTTATTATCCATTCCATGGGTGTTGTACTATTTACTAGTCAGGTACCTAGTCTAGTCAAATTAAAAGTGGTACTTTAGTTATGCTTGTCTATGATCGAGAAACTATGCTCCAAGTCGTCCATAACGCGGACACGGCTTTGAAAGTTTTACCTGCAGGGTGCACAAATAGCAACACACACTCGATCAACCTCGGAAAAACCAAATCAAAACCTAACGAGGCGATCACGACAAAGCGATCACGATTCAGAAATATTTGAGGCCACCCCATTAAGCTACCCGTGGCGAAGTTGGCCGACTCGAGACGGACTCAAGGTTTGCGCCAATGGCTGTAAACGACTAGGAACCCGAAAATGTGGTGGGCTTGTCGATCTGAAAACACTCCGCTTTCCTAAGCGATGCGATTAACCTCGCACAATTTAAATAAAGCGATAAAGCATGGCATAAGTACATGATAGTAAATAAAACCTCAAACTAGTTTGTGGCCCCAAGAAATAAGAATGAATCAAGCTCAGCTCGGGGGGTTCATAAGCCTCCCGGATGTGGATAGCGAATATTCTTGGAACAGGAATCAAGTACTCGGGGTCTTACGGGACACAAGTGAGCCTGAAAACCAAATAGCAAATATGGCTCACCGGTGCCACTTTCATTAGTTATCCCATTACTACTCAGATTAAGTTGTTTAGGTACCTCATTTTCCATCAGACACTCACATACCCTACACATGCTGTTCTACGACTCGCATGGCTCAAACAACTCCTGTAGTAATGGCTCATGGGATGGAGGATCAAGCTTGATTGGGGTTTAAAAGTAAAGGCTATGCAATACTTGGGATTCAATTTAATGCAATCGACTCAATGATGCAAGAATAAGATAGAGGCAATAGGTACTATATGTATGCAAGCATGTGGTAGTGCTTGCACTGGCAGCTCAGTTGAAGCAAGGGATGGATTCAGGTAGTGCTCTGGTTCTCTTGATATATCCACCTTTCGTCTATTCGAAGAAGAACCAAACAAACAAGGGCCAACATAAATAAAGTGCGCAAGCATATGAAGAAAATGCATCAAGCAACAATCATGCCATGATGAATGATGCACAATTTGCATGGCAATAAGGTAGCATGGCATGGGTGAGGTGTGGAATACAATAATAGATCATTTTATTGAGTTTTGGCCCCATTTTAACCTCATTTTAGTTGCTGTAGACTTTATATTTATATGATGCATGCTGCAAGTCAAAACATGGAATGCATAAACAGAAAGGTCTCGTCGAGCTAATCAATTTAGACATATTATTTGTTAAATTTGGAGTTATAAAACAAAAGTTATTAATTAATTAAGGTAAAAGGGCATTTTATTGTAATTTAAATCAACTTGAAATTTTAAGTGTTCAAAATAGATTTTGAAGGGCATATTTGAATTCCTCACATTTTTCTTGTTTGAAAACATATATTATTTGTATTATTTGGATTTGTATTTGAAAAGTTATTTCAAAACAGAATTAAAATTTGAATTTGAATTAAATTTGAAAAAGTTTGAATTACACAGAGAAACAGAAATACTTTTGTCACTCGCTCTGAGCTAGCCACAGCCAATTACAGGTGGGGCCCTCTGCTGACGACACAGTACTGAAAAACTTACATCATGAGCTAGTCTAGCCTCGAGAGGATGACAGTGGGGCCTAGAGCACACAGGTCCACGTGTGTGGCGAGAGGCGATGGCGGGTGGGGTCGGCTGGAGCGCGGGTTAAGGTTTACAAAAAGCCAGGGGGTTTTCTGTGAAACATGCAGAGAGGCTGACGGTGGGCTCGGTGGACCGCGGGTTAAGCATAAAACAAAACGGAGGGGGTATTTGTAAAGTGGCAGCTCTGTTTCTCTTCTCTGTGAGGAAGAGAGATCGATGCGCAGCCAGCGCCTTGATGCGTGGGGTCGATCCGGGGACCTAGGGCTCGCGCGCGGAGGGCGGAGCCACTGCGGTGGCCTGGGGTTGTTGCTAGGAGGGCGGAGGGGCCTAGATGGGGCTTGGCGCTCTGAGCCAGGGCAGCAGCGGCGCGCCAGTGAGGCGTTCGGCAGTCGGTCGAGGAGGAGAGGCTCACCGCGGGCTTGACGGTGGGCTCGGATCGGGCAGGCGTGCAGCGGATCGGCGGTGACGCTGGCGGCCGGCGAAGCTAGGGTTTCGGGCGGTGCGTCGGTGGTTCTGGTGGTTTCCGCCCTTCTCCTCCTCGACTCCGGGTGCAGGCAGGCTCTGGGGTTCCACTTGGTCTTCCTCGGCGTCCGATCACCGCTGGTTGTGGTGGGGTGGTGGCGGTGGAGAAGAAGGGAGGGAGGCCAGGGCGCCTCGGCCAGATCTAGATAGGCAGAGGAGAGCCGGGAGTGGTGGTAGATAGCAGAGAGGAGAGGGAGATGCCGTGGGGAGGTGGGGTAGATGGAAAAGGTGGCTCGGCCACCTTTCTCTCCTTCATCCTACTCACGTGCTAGGGCGGGCAGGAGCAGGGCAAGGTGGTGATGGGGGAGCTGCCAGGTGGGGACGGTAGGGCCAGAGGGGAGGCTCGGTCTGGTGGGACCTGCAGGCAGAGAGAGAGCTAGAGGGAGGGAGGGTAGGCTCGGGTTAGAGCTAGGTTTGGAGGGGAGGCTCGGCTAGGGTTTTTGTGTGGTGGATGGGGTAGCTAGGTGGGACCAGGGTGACCAGGT
Source organism: Avena insularis (assembly GCA_023614405.1). Taxonomy (NCBI): domain Eukaryota; kingdom Viridiplantae; phylum Streptophyta; class Magnoliopsida; order Poales; family Poaceae; genus Avena; species Avena insularis. Next base: position 327,600,004 of record CM042694.1, read on the forward strand.
GGGGCCGAGCTAGGTAGAGAGAAGAGAGAGGCCGAGAGAGAGTGGTGGTGTGGTAGCTAGGGTTTGGTTTAGAAGGGGTGTGGTTTAGAGAGGGTGGTAAAGAGAGGAGAGATGAGGGTATGGTTTAGGTTTAGAGAGAGAGATGGAAGGAGTGGCTTTCTTTTGACAAGACCAAGCTAGAACAAGTCAAGCTCAACAAGATCTAGACAAGAAAGAGAGGGTGAGATAAAAAGGTGGTGAGGGGATGGATGGAGGTAGATGTAGGTTTTAGGGTTAGATGCTTGCATGCATCAAGTAAGATCAAGCATAAGAGGGTAGAGAGAGATATGGGGAAAAGATCCACTCAAAATTCAAATAAAAACCAAAGGGCAAGCAAAAGGTAGTACTTGCATGGGCCATGCATAAATAATTAATACCATGCTTATTTTTGTTAAAACAAGATTATTTACATGGAATTTTTATTATGCATTCCAAAATGTGGAGTAAGGCCTAAGCAAAAGAGTTTAAAAGAAAGCTCCAAGTGGAGTAGATGGAAATGATCACATTTGAATATAATTGGGAATTACTAGTGTGTATATTCCACTAGATGCTTACTAGTCCCAAAAATATCCCAACATGAGCATAAATCCTTAATAATCCATATGGAAGCTAGGAAAAAGGGCTCCACTCACAAGGCATGCAAAGGTGGCCATGTGACTCTCATATATCAATAATGTGAAAACAACATGATGCTAAGATGAGAGCATGTGGAAATAGAATTGGATCCATCCCAACCCACATGAGCTAGAGGTAAAACCCAAATAAAGTGCAAAGCTCATATTTGGTTGGATGGTGGAATTATAAGGTGGTGAAAGAAAGGTGGTGGAGTTAATAAGAGATATGCCCCCAACTCAACTTGGGCATTAAACAATATATCAAGAACCAAATACAATATCAAGAGGCAACTACAATTAACAATGCATATGAGATAAGAACCAAACAAAAGGGGTTTTATATGATGCTCAAATGCAAGGTGGCATGATGTCATGAGCATGATATAATGATGATGCAACAATTATATATAAGAAGTAGCCATTATATTACTAGACCAAGTAGCATTACAATTGTTAGACAATTGGGATGCTACAAGAGCCACCTCTAGTGAACTACGGATCCCGGTCCTTTCTTTTACGTACAATCTACAAACTGTTTACTGCTTTGTGTTTACTTTCTGAAAACTTTTACTTCCTTCCATTCGATACATTTAATCCTTTATTTTCAGCAAAACCGGTGAGATTGAAAACCTCATCGCAAGTTGGGGACAAAGTTCTGTGATTGTGTTGTCCAGGTCTCCACGTTGCTACTAGCACCGGTAGTGCGCCCTGCCAAGGCTCAGCTAGCAACACTTTTGGGGTGTTTCCTTGCTCCTACTGGTTCGATTAAACCTTGGTTTCATAACTGATGGAAACTTGTTGCTGTGCTCATCATACCTTCCTCTTGGGGTTCCCCAACGAGCTGCACATCAACACCGAGCCATCACCCCTCCTATCACACAATGTTCAAATGATCTGTAGGCGGCCCGGCAAAGCACGCTAACCTATCTAGTTTAATTAATTTAGCGACTATAGATAGATGAATAAAAATATTAGACTACCTATACATCTATACATCTATACATCTATACATCTATATCTATATTACATAATAACAAAGGGGTTATTCTCCCTTGGCCCTTGGATTGCGCTTTCGTCTAACCTAATTTAAGTGTTTCTATGTCTCTAAATTCCGAATTAGTCTGTTGTTAGCTAAAAGATCGCTAATTGTTCGTTAGTCGGTGGCTAAGTCCAAGTTGTTCTTCTGCGTTTCTAGCCCTGGGTCATTTTCCTTTCTCTCCCAATCCACCTCCCTCGCCTGTTGTGATAAAAGCGGCAGCTAGGGTTAGTTTGCCATGTGTTGTGCTAGAATCCGAGAAGGCCAGGGCGCAGTGGTCGTGGACGTGCCGCCCCAGGGGTGGAACAACGGTAAGAGGCTAGGCTTGTGGAAATAGTGCCGCAAGAGGGTGGATGCGGGAGTCGATCGTCCGACACATTAGTGGTTTGTGCGTTCTCAAGGCTGGTCCTGATCGAGTTTAAGTGCATCAATGTCGGTGTGACGATAATGCCTAACACCACGAAATCCGCTAGCATCGCCATTTCGTTGCCTCGTCATGCATATCCTACATGGACGTCATCAGTTCATGGTTGTTGGCCGCTAGATGGAGGAATGTGGGTGATGAGGGTGACAATAGGCTCGTCAACATCTCGTCCCCGAGCAACCATCGGCAACAAAGCCGATGACTACAACCTGCACATGCCCAATATCGTGCAGCCTCCACCCTCGCTGTCCCTCGCCTGTCATGTGCATGAAGCACTATGCACGGTGCGCAGATGCAATGGAGACCGAAGGCTCCAAGGTCACCGTCACCATAGACGCTCCCTCCAATTCTTGTACAGAAGGAACATGACAAGAAAGGGGGTGCCAACCACAGGTGCTAGACGATGCTACACCAGACATATGGAGATCCGACCACTGAGACTCCTTGAGGGCCATGGCGTCGTGCACCCCCACTGGGGCAGGCGAGGGCGTCCTTGTCGGGCAGGTGAAGTGGCCTATCTATAATTGCGTCCGAAGGTGAGTACTAGGGATGGTCTCGTGAGGTGTTAGTCAGCAAATAAGGGTCGGAGTGGTTGTTGCACTTCGATTGGCGTGCAATTGCAGGTGATGGTGATGCTACTGCTACCTATAAAACTGTCATTTCCTTATCAGAAGTTCCGTGGTGATTGTGGATACTGTAATACCTCGGACCCTACGCTCTAAGCACGAGTCTGGATCAACCCAAAAGTGGATAAGGGATTCTACCACGGAGGTCCAAGGCCACCCACATGTAGACCGGTCAAAGCGGAATAGGGAATGACACCGGCCGACCATCCTATCCACTTTCAAGAACATCGGGACAAGACCGAGTGGCATAGACGACAGGTAACGTGACCACGACATACACAAATGAGTATGTATGTCTATGACTTACAATAGACATCAGAGTCACACCATCTAGAAACAAATAGAAACAGAAATATTCAACGCCATACGACAAGATCCAAATATCCTAAATAGATATAATAGTTTAGGATACATCCTCATACATCATGCAACAGAGTATCAAGTGGAAGCGGAAAACATGATCCGAGTACGGATAAGAAGCAAATCGGCATAAGATGCCCTAAAAATAAGCACATCCCGCCCATAGATTTCATGGATCCTCATCCCGGAATCTCTACACCGGACAGTCGTTTCCACCATCGTCCGTCTCCTCAACCCAGTAACCTTCTTGGGAGTATACCTGTCCATCTAAATGAAATATTTTTCACGTGAAACCCTAGGGGTACTCATCAAGTATTAATGCATCTAAAGGGAATAACCTGGGGGTGACGCAATTGCAGCGAAAGATAACAACTACAAACTTCTATAGAGACACACTACATACTCGCCCAACCAGAGATGGACGGACACTCGTTAATTAGTAACAATAGTGATACAAGAAACATAAATAAACTCCGCTCATCCTCCTTCTCACTTACCGACGAGAAGGTGGAAGAACATCCCATCCGTTGGCAATTTTATTAACCATTCCATGAGTGTTGCACTATTTACAAGTCATGTTTTAGTCAAATTAAAAGCGGTACTTTAGTTATGCTTGTCTATGATCGAGAAACTATGCTCCAAGTCATCCATAACCACATACACGGCTTTCAGAAAGATTTACCCTGCAGGGGTGCACAAATAGCAACACACGCACAATCAACCTCAGGAAGAACCAAATAAAATGCAACGAGGCATCATGATAATGCATTCACGGGATTCATAAATCATTTCAGGAGGCCACCCCATTAAGCTACCCGCAACGAAGTTGGTCGGCTCTGAGACGGACCCAAGATTTGTGTCAATGGCTGTAAACGACTAGGAACCCAAAAGTGTGACAGGGGTTGTCGATACCACAAAAACATTCCAAAATTCCTAAATAGTATAGGTACTCCATGCACAATCGTAAATAAAGTAATAAAGTAGTGTCACATGGCTCAATCAACTCCTATAGTAATGGCTCATGGGATTGAGGTACAAGCTTTGGTGAGGTTTAAAAGTAAAGGCTATGCAATACTTGGGATTCAATTTAATGCAATCGCAACTCAATGATGCAAGAGTAAGATAGAAGCATAAGTACTATATGTATGCAAGCATGGGGAATTTCTTGCCTGTTAGTTCTGTTGCGGAATAAGAAGGATCCGGGTAATACTCTTAAGGATCCTTGTATTCTCCACGCTTAGTGTCTATTTGGATAAAAACCAAACACACAAGAGCCAAATAAATACATTGCACAATCATATGAATCATATGCAACAAGCAAACAAGGTATACCATGATGAAATGATGCACAATTGCATGGCATAACTTAGAATGGCATGGGTGAGCTGTGGGGTACAAGAATAAAGCATTTTATTAGTTGTTTAGTCATATTTTGCTCCCATAAACCTTGCTGCCATTTTAATATTTATATGATGTATGTTGCAATTCATATCATGGAATGCATAATCAGAACGGGCTCTGCACGCTGATCGATTTAGACATATTATTTGTCGAATTCAGAATTACGGAATTAAAGTTATAGATTTGTTTAGAAAAAGGCATTTATTGGCATTTTAATAATTTTGAAAATTTAGCTTGCTCGAAAATTATTTTGGATGGCATATTTGAATTCCTGGCATTTTCTGATCAGAAAATATATATCATTTGAAAAATTTGAATTTATGACTTTAAAATATTATTTAATGCAAAAGATTCAAACTGGGGTCAAATGTCACATGTTTGACTAGTTAGGGTGGACTCAGGTCAAACTTGAATTTATATTTGAAATCATATTTAAATTTGAATCACTTTTCATTTTACTTTTTTGTCAAATTCGAAATATTTGAATTTATATTAAATTATGAAGATTAAACATTTTCTGGAATTATTTTTATTAGGAGAAACATTGGGGATTTTTTATACCGCGACTCGCTCTAGCCACTGTCGCTATCGCCTGGGACCGACTGACTCAATAGCGCGCTGGCGCACACTGGTAGGACGGAATTTTCTCACGCGGGCGCCAGTTACCCTGATGAGGATATATACAGGGATTATGATGATTTTGACTGCTTGAACTGGGAGATAATATTGAGTCAAATCAACAATGACTATCAGCTGAATTCATTCCTAGTTAACCATGATGCTTTCATTTATAAGAACTTTATATTGCCTAAGTCTTTGTGCTATTGTATGATCAGGTACATGGGAGAAGAAGGCGTAGCACGGAGCGAGGAGCTGAAGCATATGGAGCATGGCGTGTTGATCATTGAAGAATGCGTGAGGGAGGAGAGGGAGGAAGTGCAAGGAGCTACCAAGAAGAAGATCAACACATGTCAGGATTTCTACCGTGGCAGAGAAACGACGTATTTTCCTGCCACGGCACAAAAGCAGAGTCCTTCTCTGCCACGACAGGCTGCCGCGGCATAGAAACAGACACAAACTCTGGCACGACAGAAGTGTCCTGTGCGCCTTAGGCCGCACCCACCTTGGGTTAGTTTGTATCTAAGTTTGTGTCATGTTTGTTTAGAACTCTTTGGTTGGCCACCCCTTAGTCCTTAAATAGATGGGGTGCCACTTCTAGCGAGGTGAAGACCATGTTAAAATATTTTGGAGTTGTTTCTTTCATAGAACCTCTGGAATTACCCTGTGATCGATTTTACCAACTATAATTGAGTGTGATATGTTGTTCCACTAGGAATTAGTAGATTGCAAACTACTGTTCGTGGTCGACGGCTACATGCGCAAGAGTGTGGTGTTGTGAATATCTTACAAGGTTCGAGAGCTGTTGCATTGGCATCAGGGTTTGAGCGGGAGATATCATAGCTACACACTAGTTATCTATCATCCACCATCATCATCCACAAGTGCTGGCTAAGAAGATCGGACCACCCCATATCATCTTGGTATCAGATTTCCTCGTTGCCTCGGTAAGCATCCACAAATCCATCCACAGATTAGATCTCGTTTTTGTCCTATACAAAAAAATCCCCACAAAAAGAGTTGCCATAGCCTAGATTACATCGTATTCGAGTAATAGTTGCTGGTCGTGTTCCTCTTTTAGTTTAGATCTAGATCTGTTCTTCGTAGATATGTTCTTCGTTTTTCTTCTAGTTCTAGTCAAAACCACCATCTTTTTCCGCCGCCACAAGCTAGATCTGATCTATACAAGAGTCCTTGGTTGCTACTCTAGGCCGAGTCAGATTAAAAAAATTCTACCGACTTTGCCGTGGCACGGAAACAGCTGTTTTTCCTGCCGCGAGTTCGTTTCTACCACGGTTCGGTTTTCCTGCCGCGACATGTTTTCTCGCCTTTTATCTATCGCGAGTTCTTGTCTGCTACAGTTTGGATTCTCTACCGCGGCATGTTTTTGGCATGTTTCTCTGCCGTGGCAGGAATTTTTTCTGCCACGACACAATTTTGATCAGTTTTTCTGCCACGGCAGGAATTTTTACAAAGTGTCAAAATTGTACTTTTTCCTTAACCTTTACCACATCCATTCTACTTCATAGGTGTAGGAACTTGCCCATTGAGACTAGTTTCCGCTCCTACAGGCTTCTCCTAGGATTTTGGTCCTGTGCTTTGTAATTTGGCCGTGTGTGATATATATATTCAAAAAAGAAGAAGATAAAAAGCATATAGCAAAAGAAAAAGAAAAAAGAGAAAGAAGCTATACAAAGAAAACGAGAATTTTTTTTGAGCAAGAGGCCTAGTGATATCTTTGTGCACCGATAGATTGAGAAATCTTGTGCCTGTTTACTTTGAGCTTTGCTAGTGTCACTCCAGCGTAGTGCAACACCCTTCATAGTTGCATTGCCACGTTTATCTCCACGTGTGTGTTTCTTGGGTTTTTGTACGATCAGCACTAGGACTTGTTTGCGGTGTACTTAGGATACCATACCTAGAGCTCCACCATAAATAACCTGTGTGCCTATGATCGTTCTCTATACCTTTGATATTCACTTCATCACATCAGTGCATAAGTCTTTGACTACGTTTGGTAAAGCATCTATATTCACTTTGGAACGGTAAGATCTCCTTTCTTGTAGGTTATGAGTAAGTTGTGAGAGTTTTCCACCAAACAAATTTTGATTTTTGCACTAACCTACTAATCATGTCTTTGAGTGATGATGAAGTTGTGTCAAAGAAAAAGCAGGTTGAGGAGCTTGTTACTTGCCGTGAGTCTATTGATGGGAGTATGAAGGACATGCAAGAGGCAGTGGATCAGAATACTGGCACAATCACTAATATTCAAACTCAAGTGACAGCAATCAATGTAAATGTGGCTACCTTGCAACGTTCGATTGAGGCCCTTACAGCGGTGATTCAGCCAAGGTACTTGCGATCAGTTTTTGACAAGCTCACACAGTTGCGGCAAGGTAACATGTCAGTTGATGAGTACTACATGGATATGGAGATGCTTATGCAACGTTCTAGAGTTCGTGAGTCCCTTGAGATGACTATGCAGCGTTTTCTCAAAAATTTGAAGCTTCAAATCAAGAGAATTGTTCGTCATCACAAGTATGAGACTATGAACGAACTGTTGCACCATGCTAGAGAGGCCGAATTACAGCTAGCTGAGGAGGCTAAGTCACGTGCATGTTTTCCATCTACCAGTCGTTTTGCGGCCAGATCTAGACCGCCTCCTATGGCGCCACCTGCAGCGGCTGCTAGCCATCCAGCACCATCGGCCAAACCACATGTTGATCCTATTGTAGAAGAACCGAGAGTGAGAGTTGATGAGACAAATGAGGTTTCTACTAATGTTATCATCTCTACTCCTAGTGTTGTTTCTTGTGATATCTAGGTTGCTTTTGAACAAAGGGAGCCGTCTATTTTACAACCTGTATCACTGGACTGTGCATTGTCACTTGTGGAGGATGTGTTAGTACCTACTACAACTGAGAAGATTGTTGATGATATTGGTACTGATTTGGAGCTTCAGCCAACATGTGCGATATATTGTGAGTCTATTCCTTTACTGAAGCCTCCTTGTGATTTGCCTTGCACTAATGTTTTAACACCATGTGATAGTTTACCAAATTCAAATTTTGATCATGTGGTACTGATTACACATAAAGAAATACTTGCTCGAATACCACCTACTGATATTGTGTATTCCATCATGCTAAATGAACCTATGAGTATGAGTTGTGCTATGGACAAGATGACTGAAATTTCATGTCTAAATTCTAGCACATATTCTCCTTGTTTCACTTTCAATCTAATTGGTGAATATAGAATGCATGAAAAATTTCTTGTGGATCACATATGCATTACTTGTGATAGAATCGCTAAACTGAAACATGTTGTTTTCAGCCATACATGTTGTGTGTCGACGATTTTGTGTTGTGGGAAATATGCTAAAACTTATGATAGTATGAAACTAAAGTTAGATCTAGTTGATATAATGCAGCCAACACAAGTAATTTTACCTATGTTGGATTGTTGTAATCTTGCTAGAATAGAACCCAAATTTTCATATCCATTGTGTTTGTCCCAAAAGTCTTTGTCTAGCTATGCTACTGCTCTATACTTCACTTATATTTGCAAATTGAGTTGCATCTTCCATACTGGACAACATGATCATGTTCATAATAATAAGTGTAGCGCAGTTGAAGCATGGCGTGAATTAATTTGGTTTTCACACATATTGAATTGGTTTGATCTTGTACACAAATTTGATCATAGATCTTCTTTAAGAATACTGAATTTAATATTGAAGAACAAGACTATCTATTTAGTTGTTTTTCACCATGATCATGATTCTTTGTACTTCACTTATACCTGCAATTTAAGTTGCTTGATGTATATTGGACATACTTTTCATGTGAACAATAATAATACAACATGTTATATATACATATACTTTGCGTACACGTTGTTCTTTTTGTTTCTTCCACTTTCAGCTTACCCAAAGCCGTGGACGGCTTTTCATGAAGAAAGGGAGGATGATGAGGATATATACAGGGATTATGATGATTTTGACTGCTTGAATTAGAAGGAAATATTGAGTCAAATCAACAATGACTATCAGGTGAATTCATTCCTAGTTGACCATGATGCTTTCATTTATAAGAACTTTATATTGCCTAAGTCTTTGTGCTATTGTATGATCAGGTACATGGGAGAAGAAGACGTAGCATGGAGCGAGGAGCTGAAGCATATGGAGCATCGCGTGTTGATCATTGAAGAATGCGCGAGGGAGGAAAGGGAGGAAGCGCAAGGAGCTACCAAGAAGAAGATCAACACATGGCAGGATTTCTTCCGCGGCAGAGAAACGACGTATTTTCCTGCCACAACACAAAAGCAGAGTCCTTCTCTACAACGGCACAGAAACAGAAACAAACTCTGCCACGACAGAAGTAGCTTGTGTGCCTTAGGCCGCACCCACCTTGGGTCGGTTTGTATCTAAGTTTGAGTCGTGTTTGTTTAGAACTCTTAGGTTGGCCGCCCCTTAGTCCTTAAATAGATGGGGTGCCACTTCTAGCTAGGTGAAGACCATGTTAAAATATTTTGGAGTTGTTTCTTTCATAGAACCTGTAGAATTACCCTATGATCGATTTTACCAACTATAATTGAGTGTGATATGTTGTTCCACTAGGAATTAGTAGATTGCAAACTACCGTTCGTGGTTGACGGCTACGCGCGCAAGAGTGTGGTGTTGTAAATATCCTACAAGGTTCGAGAGCTATTGCATTGGCATCAAGGTTCGAGCAGGAGAGATCATAGCTACACACTAGTTATCTATCATCCACCATCATCATCGACAAGTGCTTGCTGAGAAGATCGGGTCGCCCCATATCATACCCTCAAAGGCTGACTAGTGGGGTCGGGGCACTAGCGGGCCCACATGCGCACGCAGCCAGCGGACGGGCGACACGTGGCGGATCCAGGGGTGCGCGGGTGAGGGTTCAAAAATTTGGGGAGCCTTTTTGTAAAAGTGCCATCGACGGGTGAGGCTGATCGGTGGGTCTAGGACTACGGGTTCAGGGGTGAAAAGGCCAGGGGGTAATGGCAAAAGGTGCGGCGACACTGTGGATCTTCTCCGCCGTTTCTGACGAAACCGACGGCACGCAACGCTGTAAAAGTTCAGAGCGCGCGCAGCGCTTGAAACGGCGACCTCCCGCACAGGTGGAGGCTCGGTACCACTATGGTGATTCTGGGGTTGGTGTTAGGCTAGGCCGTGGTCGCTGGGTAAGCTTTAGAGCTGGGCTTTGTCTTCCTCGCACACGGACAGAGACGACCGACATACGCGCGAACGGCCGCGAGGTAGAGTGTGTTTCTAGGAAGCGCCGCGTGGGGCTTGCGGCGCAGGTAGGATCGTGCAGGCGCGCGACAGCAGAGTGCACCACAGCGGCAGTATCAAGCAGGAGGTGGTGGCGAGCGGCAATGCACACAGGGCGTTCGACAAAACAAACCCACCCGTGATCCAGGACACGCATGTTCTCGGGACCATGAGTAGGGGACTCGGAGGCTCACCGCGGGGTGCTTGGTGGTGGATAAGCTTGGTGCGACGAAGAACTGTAGCGACGCTGGCAGACGCGAGCTAGGGTTTTATTTGGGCATCTATGTGTTCCGCGCATCCTGGGGCTCTTCCTTCTCGACGTCAGGTACAGGCGGGGTCTAGGGGATCTCCTCGGTCTTCCTTGACACCCAGCTCCTCTCCTCCTTCTCTCTAGCGCCGGTGCTATGAAGTGGCCGAGGTAGACAGCAAGGGTGGCATGTAGGCTAGCAAAAGGGGATGGGAAGGAAGGGAAGGGCTTAGGCAGAGCCCTGGTGGATCTGGATCGAACCAGAGGGGGAGGGGTAGGTAGATAAGGCTGGGAGGGTGACGCACATGGGGTGGCTTGGTGAGGTTGCAACAAGCAACTCGGATACCCTCTTTCTCTCTCTCTCTCTCTCGGGCATGTGGGGCAGGGGCGTCTAGGGTGGCTGGGAGGGTACCTGGGTTCTACTTGTTCAGCAAGAAGAGGTGGGAATGGGTGTGGCTTGAGAGAGGGGAGGTGCACATGGCACACACACCATGGCATGGTGTGCTCGGGTTAGGCTTAGGGTTATCTCTAGGGGTGGGGGATTAGGTGTGAAGGTGATGACCTAGTTTGGCCGAACCAAACCACAAGGTGGTGGTGGTGGAGTTAGGTAGGTTAAACTAGGTTGGGAAGATTCAGGTTTTGTTGCTTTAGCTAGATTAGGTTTACTTTGAATTTAAGGTTTTTTTGTTTGAATTTATTTTGGTTATTTTGTGTTAGCTTGCATTGATTAAACAAGCCAAGGGAAACTCCTTTAACCATGAGCTTCAAATATCCATAGAAACAAGGATGAGAAGGAAGGCTAAGGGGTTTATTGGAAATTGAAGCCTTCTTGTTTTAATTTCAAAGAACCAACCTTCCTCCAAAAACCAAAAGAAAACCAAAAGGGGATAGGAAGAGAGACTTGCATGGGCCATGCATGGTCATGTAAGGGCCACCATTATATTTGTAAAAATATCTATGATTCAATATGGCCCTATACTTCATACATGCATTCAAAAATACGGAATATGTCCCTACCAAGAATGAGGCTTAAGATCACATGGTGAGTATGAAAGCTAGGCATGCGTGAATAAGAATGGAACTTCTAGTGTGTGTAGGCCACTAGATGATCATTTGGTTCCATTTGTATTTAAACATGCTCTCTCATTCAATCAAACCATATGAAGATATAAACAACCCCACACCATTTATATTGTGAAAACAATAATAAACACACATGGGGAATGTGGTAAGGAATTGGATCCATCTTTGTAAATGTGAGCTAGACAAAAACCAAGAAATATGTAAAAGCCCACATCTAGTTTGGATGGTGGAATTATAAGGTGGTGACAAAGATAAGGTGGTGGAGTGGAGAAAAGATATGCCCCTAACTCATCTTGGCATCAAGCATTTATCACGAACCAAATACAATGTATTAAGAGGAAAATACAATATATAATGCATATGGGATAAGAACCAAAAAGAGGGGTTTTATATGATGCTCAAATGCAAGGTGGCATGGTGACATGAGCATGACATAATGATGATGCAACAATACATGTAGGAAGTAGCATTTTATTATTAAACAAAGTAGCATTACAGATGTTAGACACACAACAACTCTCCCCCACTAAACAGAAATCTCGTCCCGAGATTCTAGGAAGAAGAAGACTCGAAGAGAGCAGGGTACTTAGAACGGAGGTCGTCCTCACGCTCACAAGTGGCTTCATCAACGGAATGGTGCGACCACTGCACCTTGTAGAACTTGATAGACTTGTTGCGAGTCTTCCGTTCTGCGACTTCAAGAATTTTGACGGGGTGTTCTTTATAGGAGAGATCTTTTTGGAGATTAATGAGCTCATGATCCACGGTCCTGCCAGGATCCTTGAAGAACTTCTTGAGTTGAGAGATATGGAAAATGTCATGAACCTTGAGTTTTTCAAGAAGCTCGAGAGCATAAGCCACTTCTCTTTTGCCACGAGTTTTTAAAGGACCGATGTATCTAGGCGCAAGCTTGCCCTTGATACCAAAGCGATGAGTGCCTCTCATGGGAGTGACATGAAGGTAAACAACATCACCAGGGACATACTCCATGTCCGTGTGTTTTCTATCATAGTTTCTTTTCTGATGACTCTAATCAACTTTCAAGTTCTCAAGAATGATAAGAACCTTATCTTCTGCTTGAGTGACAATGTCAGGACCAAAGAATTTTCTTTCACCTGCCCCTGACCAACCAATTGGAGTTCGACACTTGTGACCATAGAGTACCTCAAGGGTGCCATCTGGAGACTCTTCTGATACCTGCTATTGTAAGAGAATTCAGCATATGGAAGGCACTATTCCCACTTCATGCCGAAAGAGATGACACAAGCATGAAGCATATCTTCAAGAATCTGATTGATCCTTTGAACTTGCCCTTGTGACTGAGGATGGTAAGCTGTGTTGAAGTTCAGCTTTGTTCCCAAACCTGTTGGAAACTTTCCCAGAACTTGGAGGTGAAGATACTCCCATGACCTGAGCTAATTACAAGAGGACCCCCATACAAAGAGACAATTTTGTTGATATAGACCTTGGCCAGATGACTACCAGAAATTGTTTCCTTGACTGGAAAGAACTGAGCCACTTTTGAGAGCCTGTCAATGACAACAAATATTGCATTGTTGCCTTTTTGAGACCTAGGAAAGCTAGTTATGAAGTCCATATCTACTTTCTCCCATTTCCATTCTAGAGGCTTCATAGGTTGAAGAAGACTAGAAGGTTTCTGATGGACGGCTTTCACTCTATGGTAGACATCGCACTCAGAGACATACTTGGCACAATCATGTTTCAATCCAAGCCACCAATACTGTGTTTTCAGATCCATGTACATCTTTGTGCTGCCAGGGTGGATAGAAAGAAGAGAATCATGAGCTTCCTTGAGTACTTGCTATCTTAAGTCAGGAAGTTCTGGAACAATCATCCGATGATCATAGAAAAGAGTGCCCTAATCATCCAGGTGATATGACTCATACTTAGGATTCTGAGACTTGATGGCGAACTCTTTGTAGAAAGATCATCAAGCTGAGTTGAGCGAATATTTTCTTCCAAGGAAGGAGTAGCTACCAAGCTGGCAAGATAGCCACGGGGTAAAAGCTCGAGGTTGAGTTGACGGAACTCCTCGCACAAGAGAGGTTGTTGTTCTTCCACCATGAGGTTGTTCACATATGCCTTACAACTAAGAGCATCGACCATCACATTTTCTTTGCCTGGAGTGTAGTTGATCGAAAGATCAAAGTCGTTGATGGTTTCAATCCATCTCCTTTGGCGAAGGTTGAGGTGCGGCTGAGTGAAGATATATTTCAGGCTTTTGTGGTCAGAAAAGATCTCACAACGGTTTCCAAGCAAGTAGTGCCTCCATACTTTCAAAGCGAAGATAACCGCTGCAAGTTCAAGATGATGTGTCAGATAGTTGAGCTCATGAGTTTTCAATTGATGGGAAGCATAAGAAATGACTTGCTTGTCTTGCAATAGAACCGCACCAAGTCCTTGGAGAGAGGCATCACAAAATATCTGAAACGGTTTTGATGTATCCGGAGGAATCAAGACAGGTGTTGAGGTGAGATTTTCCTTGAGTGTTTCAAAGCTTTGTTGACATGCCGTGACCAAAGAAATTTCTTGCCTTTCTTGAGGAGATCAGTAAGAGGCTTAGCAAGTTTTGAAAAGTTCTGAACAAAGCGACGACAATAACTAGCCAATCCAAGAAAACTCCAGACTTCTTTGACATTTTTGGGAGGGAGCCACTCCACAATTGTTCGAACAATCTCTGGGTTGATAGCAATGCCTTTAGCAGAAATGACGTGCTCCAGATAGGTGACTTCAGGAAGCCCAAATTCGCACTTGGAGAACTTTGCATACAGACGATTCTCATGAAGCTTTGTAAGAATAAAATGTAGGTGTTCTGCATGATCTTCTTTTGACTTGGAATAGACCAGGATGTCATCAAGATAGACCACCACAAACTTATCAAGATACTCCATGAAAACTGAATTCGTAAGCCTTGAGAAAGTAGCAGGTGTTGGGGATATACTTTTCGGGTATCCTCACTGTGCCTCACTGACCAGGGTGGCCCACTTCGGGTTAGAGCTTTGCTTCATGGGCGGCCCAGTCAGGGAGAAGAGACGGAGTCCAGTACGGCTATAGGAAGGCCCAGAAGACTTCCCGACATAGGCCTATTATGTTACTTGTAGTTCAAGATGTACTCTGTAACTGACTCTTAGTCGTAGCCGGATAGGTCTCTCATGTAAACCCTAGGCCGGATATCTATATAAGCTGTCCTAGGGCAACCCTTTAGGGCACCCCACAATAGTCTACAATCTCAACTCGCATAGGCGAAACCCTTGTAACCCATATTTCGGCTCTGCCATATTACTGGATTGCTAGCAGGAGTAGGATCCGTCTAAAGCTGGCAGATTCGAACCTAGGTAAACTTATGTGCTCACTGTCCCAGAACACCGTACGTCTCACACCCCTCTCTTCCGCACACCTCAAGGTCCCCCTCATGGCGTACTTGTCATCAATCCGACGATAGTTGGCGCCCACCATGGGGCAAGTGAGCTTCGGATCTGTGTTCCGGGTAGAATCTATAAGAATCTGAATCAGCGAAACCATCGCCGTTGGTCGCGTCCTCTACGCTAGCGACGTCCCTCTCATCGTTCTCGCCGAGACTTGGATTCCGGCTAGAGAGGCCGTGACTGACTACACCATCATGTCTTTTGGTGAGATTGATGTTTACATCAGTTTCACTAAACCTTCCCCACCCACCCCAGCGGTGATGATAGAGGTAGAAGAAGTTTCTGGGTCCACTTTCTCCGTGGAGGCGGCAGAGTTCCAGATCTTTGAAAACCCTAATCCCACCCAGCCTGCACCTGTCATGGAGATAGTGGAGAAAGCTGAGCCTGAAGCAGATCTTGAGGTGCAAGTCGAATCTGGAGTGGATCTTCCTAGAGAGGCTGAATCCCAGACCAATCTTCCCGTCGAGGTCGAAATCCAGGGGGAGCAAGACAACAACTTTGGTTCTGGCTCTGCCAATGCCGGAATAGATCAACCTTTCCTGAGGCATACATTGAGGCGCATAATGCTGCAAGGTGCAAGCATGGATGAGGTTCTTGAGACCATTAGACATTTCGAGGAAGCCCACGAGGAAAGACGCAACTACCCCAGGACACACACATCGCACTTTGTCGGATATGTTGGATCTAGATCCGGCTCTGCGATGCTGGAGACAACAAGGACTCAGTGCTAGAGGCGATTGGAACAAACACCGACTTACCGACATCTTCGGATGATTCAATGATGTCGGAGGATTTCTGAAAGTTGTCCGCAGAATATGAAGAGGAGTTCAACTCCAAAGCTGCAGAAGAAGGAGATGCCATGGACGAAGGATCCAGAGAAAACTCTCCCAAAGCACAGGATGACATGGATCTCGGAGACAATCCCGACGTCCAGATATCCGAAAGTACCAATTAGAGATTGACTCCAGGAAATGGACGCAAGACCGTCTGCTACCGGCGCTGCCAAGAAGGCAAAGAAGAGGAACAAGAAGAACAAGACTCTGGCAAAAGATCCTCCAACAGAGGAAGTGGTTGCCGAAGAGTACGAAGAAGACTCGGATGGAGCTCTAATCCCAGACGAGCCAAAGGAAACTCCGGTGGATGGATACATGGTTACCGCTGGTGCCTGTAAACTCATCGATGCTGCGTTAACTACGCCTATCCCTACAGCTGCAGAGCTTACACCTGTAGAATTGGAAGAAAGGGCTCAAGCCCTAGAAGCGTGTCGTCAAGTACTCCTGGATGTGGCTAATAACCTTATGGAAGAAAAGAAGTGCATTGCATATGCGGGACAGTTCAACTCCCTACAGCATCAGAAGACCCGGAACGGTCCCGTGCGGGCTAACAAAAATCCAGAAGTCCACAAGACCCTCTTTGAGGGAGATAACACCATCAAAGGAGAACCTCGGCTGGATAGCAAGGGAGATCTGGTGTATGGAACACCAGTGGAAAATATCGCTGCAGCTCGAGATATCCTGGCAAACAACCCAAACCTAGATCAAGTTCGGTTGGGCGTAAGGCTACTTACCAAGGGTCTGGAGTAACAAAAGGCCGCGAAATCTGGAAGCGGAAAACTAGTCTCCAAGTCCGACCAATGTCGCATGGATCCGGCCTGGAATGATATTAGGCCCCGACGGGACCCAACACAGCATCACCGTCCTGACCATAGGGAGGATAACTATTCGAGAACCGGATCTTCAGGGCAACAACACAGAACCGCACATTACTGGAGCAATGTTGCTCCAGCGCAGAGCGAGACGCAATTGCGGCACTGGTTCCAAGACACCCTCCCTAGTGAGAGTCGAACAATCGCAGGGAAGACGATAAAGAGCAATATCGGGAGGAGGACAGCCAAAGGATGCCACCTCCTCGATATACAAGCCATCCGGCTAAACCTCACCACAATGGGGGGAACGAAGGACGAAGGAACGATGGACACCATGCCGAGTCAAGCCAACAAGGGGCTCGTCATAGTGAAGACCCTCCCAGGAACCAGAATAATGATGCTCCGGATGGAGTTCGACATTCATCCGGAAACAATCCACCTGCACCACCCTTTGCACCAAGTAGCCATCATACCGGCTCTCGAGGAGGCCTATGAGGGCGTCGTGGTGGAGGAGGTGGTGGCAGAAGCAGAAGTCTGGCTCCAAGGCTCCACAACGAACAACCAAGATAGCGTTCCTTGTCACCAAGTGACGCGAGACACTGGATCAATTCTAACATAGAGGCGCGGCGCTACGAGAACGATGATATATACATAGGTCTAAAATGCTTCGGACCACGAATTCAATAAACACACTTCCTAGAAGGATTTGCTATCTCAGGACACATCCAAGCTTACGATGGTGTGGCCCGGCCAGATACTTGGCTCCAGGATTTTTTCTAGGCTTGCTGCATCGCCAAAGGCGGAAATAGCTTGGTTGCGACCCGGTATCTCCCACTTATGCTGAGGAAGATGGCATGATCCTGGCTCAATGAACTTTTGGAGAACACCATTCACAACTGGTATGACATGCAAAGTGCGTTCTTTCAGAATTTCGAAGGCACATATCAGAGGCCCCAGAGAGGAGACCCAGAGCGTTGCACCTGTAAGGGAGAAACTTGCCGAGATTATCTCGGATGATGGATCGACACCAAGAACTCCCGCGAAGGGGTAAATGATCAAACTGCGATTGAAGGTTTCATTATAGGAGTCCCAATTGGTTTACTACATCACCGTTTGAAGTGCGACAAGGTCACTAATCTGGGAGAGATGATAGAAACGGAAAGCAAGTACGCATATGCTGACGATGACGCAGAGGGACTACTGAACATCCTAGTTGTACGACAGTCGGCAAAGCAGCCGAAGCAACAAGCTCAGAAGCGCAAGAACACCTCGGAAGAAAAACCCAACACGGAAACCGCAGTTGTCACTACTACTTTCAGGTCTGGAGGATGAGGAGGGCGCGGAGGCGGCCATGGACGCGGTCGTGGGACGTCAAGAGTCCAGGGTAGAGGAGACCAGCAACCTGGAAAAACCTATTCCTGGGCCGACATTGCCAATAATCCGTGTGTGCATAACTTAGATGCCAACGGGGGCTTGTCCCACACAAATGCCTAGTGTCGTTTCAATGATGACATCAAGAAAGACGATTCCGCAGGCTACATGGCTAAGCGAAAGAAGGGAAAGAAGAATCCTGAAAAAGGAATAGAGATCAAGGAAGATTCCGACATGGAGGAAGCGGAGCCTTCAAATCCCAAGTCGGATGGAAAAAAGAACTTCCCAACGAAGAAAGACACTTATGTCAGTTTCCTTGGGTCTCAACCAGCTAAGGTCAAGAAAGCAGTTTTGCATGAGCTTAACACAACTGTTCTAGCTGTCCCTTAATTCTTAGAATGGTCAGAAGTGACAATCATCTTTGACCGTGTTGATCATCCACCTAAGTTGCACACACGAGGAAAACACGCCTTAGTCATCAATCCAATCATTGATGGCTATGGTTTCTCCAAGACTCTCATGGACGGCGGCAGCATCATCAACATCCTCTACATCAAAACGCTGTGTCAGATGAGGATCTCGGAAACTCAGCTGAATCATAGCTCTGTGATCTTTCACGGAGTTGTCCCAAGAAGACAAGCAAATTCCCTGGGAGAGATCACTTTGGATGTTACTTTTGGAACTCCAAAGAATTACCAGACGAAAGCACTTTCCTTCGAAGTGGTCCCATTCAAGAGCGCATACCACGCTATTTTCGGACGTCCGACCTACTGGGCTTTCATGGCTCATCCGTGTTACATTTATAATATGATGAAAATTCTAGGTCCAAAGGGCATGATCACCATCAGGGGAGACCCGAAGAAAGCACGAGAGTGCGAGGATGGAAATGCCACCTTTGTTGAAGCTATAATGCATGCCCAGGAGTACCAGGAGATCAAGAAGACCAACGAACCATCCGAGATGCCCGTGACGAAAAAGGAGGTGACAAAGCCAACTCCGGAGTTCAAGGCATCAGAAGAGACGAAGACGACGCTATTGAAGGATGATGACCCCTCCAAGGTGACCCAGATAGGTGTAGGTTTAGATAGCGCATAGGAAAGCGCGCTCGTCAAGTTCCTCCAAGCAAATCAAGATATCTTTGCATGGCAGCCATCTAACATGACCAGAGTACCTAGGGAACTTGTCGAGCACTCTCTAAATGTACATCCAAATGCTAAACCCGTCAAACAGTCCTTACGATGTTTTAGCAATGAAAAGCGAAAAGCAATAGCTAAGGAACTAGCTCGGCTCGAGTTAGCTAGATTCATAGAAGAGGTCATCCACACAGAGTGGTCGGCTAATCCTATAATGGACCCTAAAAAGGACACCACTGATTTAAGGATGTGTGTTGATTATACTTCCTTGAACAAGGATTGTCCCAAAGATCTGTTTGCTCTGCCTAGAATTGATCAAGTTATCGATTCTACGGCAGGCTCGGAACTCCTATGTTTTCTCGACGCATATTCCGTTTATCACCAAATTCAGATGAAGGAATCAGACAAAGTCAAAACTTCATTCATAACCCCCTTCAGAACCTTCTATTTCGTTACGATGCCTTTTGGGCTCAAGAACGCAGGAGCTACGTACCAACGCACTATGCAGCGTTGCCTCCGGGATCAAATCAGACGCAATGTACATGCATATGTGGATGACATAGCGGTGATGTCCAAAAAGAAGGAAACTATAATTTCCGACTTGGAGGAAACGTTCGCTAACCTACGAAAATACAACATAATGCTTAACCCGAAGAAATGTTTCTTTGGGATACCGGCCAGAAAATTGTTAGGTTTCATCGTGTCTCAAAGAGGCATAGAGGTGAACCGAGACAAAACTAAGGCTATACTCAATATTTCTAGGCCGACACGCCTGAAGGATGTTCAAAGACTAACTGGTTGCATTGCTGTAGTCACTCAATTTGTAAGCCAGCTCGGTGAAAGAGCCACACCACTCTACAAGCTCCTGAAAAAGACCAACAAATTCATTTAGACTAACGACGCTGAAGCCACACTACAAGACCTGAAAGCAGTACTCTCATCTGCTCCTATACTTGCAATGCCGAAACCTCGCGAACCGATGTTGCTCTATCTCGCTGCGATAAATAGAGTCTTCAGTGTCGTCATGGTGGTGGATAGACCAGAGGAAAAACAGGAAAACCTTGTGTAACGTCTGACTTACTACCTCAGCGAAGTCCTAACTGAATCGAAATAGCGGTATCTGCACTATCAAAAGCTGGCTTACGGTGTGTTCTTCGCATCCCGGAAGTTACATCATTATTTTCAGGAACATACAATTACCATGGTGAGCATAGCTCCCATGAGAGATATAATCAACAACAGCGATGCTACGGGACGTGTCGCAAAATGGGGCATAGAGCTTTCAACTTTCGACATTAAGTACAAACCTCGTACAACAATCAAATCCCAAATCCTCGCTGACTTTGTCGCTGATTGGACAGAGACAACGGAAATATGACCCTCCCAGTGTCGGAATACTAGACCTTGAATTTTGACGGGTCTAAAGCGCTCGGGGGCTCGGGGGCTGGCGTGGTGCTCAAATCACCCCAAGGAAATAAACTTTTCCACGTGTTCCAGATCCACTTCACAGCAACAAATAACATTGCCGAATATGAAGCATTGCTGCATGGAATCCATATTGCTAAGGATATCGGCATTCAACGATTAATGTGTTATGGAGATTCGGATCTTGTTGCCCAACAAGTGCCGGATATCTGTAATGCAAATAAACACATGGTAGCATATAGGGCTTTCGTGGATGAACTAGCTAAATCGTTCGAAGGGTTTGAGGTTCAACACATCCCTAGAACAGAAAATGAGGAAGCAGATGCATTATCTCGCATAGGCTCTACACGGAAAAAGGTCTCATATGGCACTTTTTTAGAGAACCTCAAAGTTCCCTCTATAAAAGGAGTAGATGAGGAATATCCGACCAAATCCGACTCACCTTTAGTGGAAGTTCTAGCTGTAATGCCCAGTTGGACTCAACCCTACCTTGATTTCTTGGTAGATGGAAAATTTCCCGAAGACGAGGTTCTAAGCCGGCAGATCGTCCGACGAGCAAAAACCTATACAATAATAAATGGTGAGCTCTATAAGCGGAGTGTATCTAGGGTCTTTCAGCATTGTGTATCTCTGGAAGAAGGAGCGGAAATCTTACGAGAAATCCATGAAGGCGAATGCAGCCATCATGCTGCAGCCAAATCTTTAGTGGCAAAAGTTTTTAGACACGGATTTTTCTGGCTTATAGCCAAGGCAGATGCTGAACGGCTAGTCAAGACGTGCAAAGGGTGCCAAAAGTATGCCAAACAAGCTCATGTTCCGGCTGATCAGCTGCGAACAATACCTATAACATGGCCTTTCATGGTCTGGGGGCTTGACATGGTAGGACTGTTTAAACGGGCTCCAAGTGGATTTACTCATCTCTTAGTGATGGTGGAAAAATTCACAAAATGGATTGAGGCTAAACCCGTCACAAGTTGTGATGGAGCAACAAGCAGAAGATTTGTCGAGGATGTTATAATCCGATACGGTTATCCACATAGCATTATTACGAACAACGGGAGCAATTTTTCTATGGGAGAACTTGTCGAATTCTGCAATGAACAAAATATCCAGCTTGACATTGCGTCAGTCGCACATCCACAGGCTAATGGACAAGTTGAAAGAGCAAATGGTTTAATCTTACAAGGCCTTAAACTAAGACTCGAAGCACCACTTCGTCGTGTTGCGGGGGCTTGGGCAGAAGAATTACAATCTGTAATATGGAGCTTGCGAACAACTCTGAATAGGTCAACCGGATACACACCTTTCTTCTTGGTCTATGGCGCAGAAGCTGTTCTTCCTAGTTATTTGATTCATACTTCTCCCCGAGTTGTTGCGTATATCGAAGAGGATGCTGAAATTTCTCAACAAAATAATCTCGATTTAATCGAAGAAGTTCGTGTCGTTGTTGAGATGAGATCAACAGCCTATTAGTAGAAGTTACGCAAGTATCATAGCCAGGGAGTCAGAAACCGGTCTTTCAATAAGGGCGATTTGGTTCTCCGGCTTGTGCAAAAAAGAAAGCACAAGGTTTCCCTAGTATGGGAAGAGCCCTTTTTAGTTAGCCGAGTATTGCATAATGGTTCTTACTATCTAACTGATATGCAGCCAGTCAAAGAAAGACCTGCTAGTAAGAAGAGAAAGAGAGCTGGAGGTAGTACATACCCGGAAGAAATAGATAGACCGTGGAATATTGCTCAGCTACGTCCCTTTTATTCTTAAAATTTCTTTCTTTGTAATCATATATGTGTACATGTTCAAAGAGAAATAAAGTATCGGTTGCCTCAATTTTTTCTGAGAAGTTTTATATTACCATCTTATTTCTGAATGATCATGTCACAATCGAAAATCCCAGAATACTTGAAAGTACTTTATGCTCATGTTTGTTCTGGTTAATATTTCTGATTCTAAAAATGCTACCTTCGGGTATAAATCTTAATTTTCTAATCTATACTTGTGTTCTTTATCTGATTGCTGGATGTGGGCATTTTCCGAGTAGTAAATTTTTGGTACTAGAAGCCGGCTTTGTTTCCGAGTTTAAACTGGTTTAGCAATTGAGCTCCGTTGCTCGACAAAGTTTCTGTTTTGAAAGTTGGCCGACTCACGAAAGGGACGAGGCGGAAAGCCAGATAAGCGATAAGTATAGGCAAAACAAAAAGTGCTTATGTAAAAATTTCAAGCGCATCAAAATAAATACAAAAGTGCTAAATAGAAGCAGCAAATCTTAGCACTAGCAAAAGTATTACACTACTTATTTACAATCCGATTGTTTCAGAATAACACATTGTTTTTTCTGATGCTCTATGATGCAGGAGGAGAGGTAGGAGCTGCCGGATCACTGGAGACATTGCCTTTGCCTTGATATCTTCCGAGACGTTCAAATCCGATACGGTTTGTTCGTCGTCGGAAACTTCAGCTATTTTCTTGGTAGGCAGAGGAGGCGTTTCCACGCGAGTGAAGAATGGAGTGTTGTAGCTAGTTAGATCGGCTACGTGACATCCATAACTGGTGCAGGAGTCCATGATGGCCTTGATGTATTGCTCCTATCCGTCTTCATCCATAGTCAAATAACCTCTGGTTACTTGCTAGATCTCCATGCTCCCATGGTGGCTCATAACCATGGTGAGGGCATTCTGTGCTGTGGTCCACGCATAGGACATGTTCCAGTCCTGGATGAGCCGGGGCATCTCCTTTTCCTTATCTCGCACTTCAAAGACGAACATTCTATTCATGTCCGACACTTTGAGAACTTCGCCAATATCCTCCAATGATTGGTGGAAATCGTGAAGCAAGTCGCCGACTTGTGTAAGCTGGCTGGTGTGAGACTCGGTGGAGGAAGAATCTAGTAAGTTCAGAGGACATGCGCATATAAAGCAAAGGTTAGAAAATATACTCGAAGTCCTAGATTTGGAAAAACAGGAAGTCAGAAAATAGGAAACATACCGAAGATGACATCGTCAACTTTGGTCTTCTCCGCCCTAAGGCTCTAGAGTTCAGCCCGGAGTGCCTTGGTGATGTTCTTTTCTCTAAATAATTCATTATTGATATCCGAGATTTTTTGATCCTGGGCCACGATCATTCGATCATGTTCTTCAGTGGCCATGGAGGAGGATTTGAGGACTTGTGCAATGTTGCGCTCGTGATCCTCCTTAAGCATTTAGCTCTCGACGTAAGTGGGCGTTCTCCACCTCTAGGGTCTTAAGATTCTCGGCCTTTTCAATCATTGCACATGATTGTTTGACTAGTGTTGTAAGCAAAAAAAAAACAGTTGAATATGAAATTTGACTATGAAAGCAAAAAGAGCAAGGTTAAGGACTAAAACGATTTCCTTCAGCCTCATCCTTGGATACCTTTAATTCAGCATTTTCAAGTCGGAGAGCTCTGATCTCTCTCCACTTATTACAAATATTCTTCAATAATTCCTGGTTATAAGCATTAACTTTCTGTAAGTTAGAATAATACCAAGAGTCATAAGTCTACTAAAGGCTCAGGCTCATATTTTAACTAATATCAGCACAAGCCTTGGGGGTTATACTAGTTTGTTCTTTGCCATCTATGAAAGCATAAATCCAGATTGTCTATCCAACTTCACGCTTGGGGGCTAGATGATATGATATGAAATAAAATAAAAAAGGTGAGTTAGAATTCCGACTTACATGTTGTTCATGAGTATGCTTGCTTAGGCTCATGTTCGCCTTGGTGGTAACCTTCTCGGCGAGGGTCAGCGGGATTACTGGTGGTGGAGGAGCCACACCGGCCTTCAGCTTTTCGTCGTGAAGACGAATTTGGTCAAGAAGCTCGGAGTACTTGACGTCCTCGGCTTCTTGTGCCTCTTCCTCGGTGGAGATGTTCCGGCTCTGCAAGCACTGCTGAGCCAGCCTTTGTATCACTTCTACAGTTTTTTGAGTAATGCCAAGTTTGGCAATACCCGGATTGCTGAGAAGGTTTTCGGCGAAAACCTCTGCCGAGGGATCATTATCCTGTACGGGTTCACCCTTATCAACTACCGAGTCACCCATGGTGACATCGGTCTGTGAACCAAGGTTCGCTGGCTCAGAACACTGAGCCCGATCTTTTGCGACGGACGGAGATGGAGTAATCTCCGGTGTTATAGAAGGCTGTAGGGCAGGAGTCGGAGGCGCTATGGCAGGAGAAGTCAAATTTAACTTTGACTGGTGCAGGGGCTTCGACGAGCCTCCTTTCCCTTGATTTGTCATGAAGATTGTCCTGACAAATTCAATAGTTGACTACAATAATGTAGAAATGCTTTAAGTCTAGTGGATTTACTTTTAGCAATTGGATGCTATGTCTCATAGTGGGAAACTCCCGATTTGATAAATGATCAAAGGATTTTGGAATTGCCAAAATATCGAGGAGTCTTACATTTATGAAGTATTTAAGTGGGAGTTAAATAGTTATGTTGATCAAATATGTGGATGACATATTTGAGTGGGAGCTATGAGCATATTACAAAAGGTCTCATATGTGGATAGAATATTTGAGTGGGAGTGTGACAACGTTCATATCTGTTTGACATATAATGAATGAAGTAATTGATATCAGTAATATTATGAAGTATTGTGTGAATGAAGTTGATCAAAGTATTGGACTTTGAAACCTATCAAGATAGATTAGTATGATTTAACATTAAATTCAATATGCTTTTCCTCAGCTTTGGAAAGTAAAAGTTCGGAATGTACTAGTTTGGATTCTAAAAGAGTTCAGAATGGAACAAGAAATAAAGGGTCTTACTTGTAAAACTAGACAAAACATTGGGTATAAACAACGATAGTTGAGAAGAAGAATTGAGATGGTCCTCATATCCTATGTCTCTATCATAGGTTCTTCTACATAACTTTGTTGTATACTTGACAAAAATGTGACCCATGTTATTGGATAGAAGAAGAAGTTATGAAGTGATTCATTGAAATCACTGAACCATATTAAGTGTATCATCATACGCATAGTGAGATATAATGATCTACATTAATATTAGAAAAGTATGGAAAGTTTAGTTAATGAAGTTTGACTTTAACTAAGTGTGTTTCTAGTAAATATGACAATAGTGAAAGTTCTCGTGACTGATCGAACGTCATTGTAATACCGAGAAACAAAAGTCTCACTTTGTTACCAAACAAAATACTTTGGCACATTATGTGATAACTGTGCAAGTGTCAAAATTAGGAGAAACTAATGATTTGCAAAATACACACGGATCTGGTAAACTAGATAAAGAGACATCATTTTTTCCATGAGCAAGCATGATCTAAAAACACATGTGTTTATGATCAATAAACAAATGCAACTAGATTATTTGTACTCTAGTGCTAGTGGGAGACTGAAGGAGATATGCCCTAGAGTAACACCCTCGAATTCGGCCCTATGCATATTATAGCGCTTTCCACCAAACCCGCATAGAAACGTTTCAAAGATGCCCATCAGGCACTTGCATGCGGGTGGAAAACAAGGTAATACCATTACACAATAGTCCACAATGGAACCCACAAGAAAATATATGTACAACAATGACTCAGCGAGTCAAGAATATAGATATATATTACAAAGGTCCAAATCACATTGAAAACGATACAACACCTAAGTACAGATAAGATGCAAATTGTACTAAGAGTTGTCGGAGACCTGGCACCTAGGGTACCATGATCCTATGGTTGATGGGCCACCATCCCCTCCTGAAGTGGTGGGGCGAGGCAGGAGGCCCCACGAGGGAAACCCGAGGCTGCCGCCTCGTGCGGGGAACACTCCCAGGCCCTGCGATCCACCACAATAGAGCGTCGGCTCCCCCAGGTCCCAAGATAGGTGTTGGGTGATTCAAGGCATTACCAGGGGCGTGTTTGTAATCCTACAATGACGAGGAAGAAGAATACAAAACCCTGAAGGGAGTACCAGGTCCACGCGGGTTGCCTCGGTAAAGAAAGGCTAGACCGCCCACCCTCTGATGCAAAGACACCGATGACGTCAGCAGAGCCAAGAAGCCCCAATTTGCGAAGGACCAGAGGATGACCAAGACGAGGGGACCGAGTCCACCAAAAGTAGTCCTGTAGACCGGGTCTTCAAGGGGCGTCAATGTGGTGACCCTTCCCGCCCAACATTTCGGGGGAAGAGGCCTGACCGCCCTATATAAGGAGACCTTCTCCTGCGTTGGAATGGGTCGATCTTGTAATCAGTAACCCTAGACATTGGTTCACCACTGTACCCTCGCGAAGCAACGTGAGAAATACAACAAAGAAGGAGTAGGGGCTTTACCTCCTCACGAGGGTCCGAAACTGGGTAAAAAACCCTATTGGGGGATGACCCTAGGTTGGGTCAAGCTGAGGTATAAGGACAGAGTCCACCAAGGTTTAGAGCGGCTAAAGCGTGAGCTGGCTGAGGTACAAAAAGGGCGTCCGAGTTACTGCTGGGTTACCCAAGGCCGTATAGGACCAGCAAGACTCGGCCGACATATATTGTATGTCGGCATGGTGTCTGATGAGGGGTAACCTCGGCAATGTCCATGGTGAAGGACTTAGGGTTTCGCGGAAAAGAGAACGTTGGGGATTTTGTCGGATGTGAGGAAAACAATGGAGTCAAAGTTGCCTAAATATTGGGGAATCCCGCTATTACAAGTTGCCTGGGAGATTTTCGGTACCCTCGCTTGGGCTTCTCCCGTCCTATATATAATAGGCCGGGTCTCAAAGCTGTATACAGATAGGTTTTACATACGCACAATTACAATACCAACACAATGTCGGTTCATAGTCTCTTTCCTAATACAATAAAAGTCTTTGTCGGACGATTCCTTGGGCTATCATCTGAAATTTTCTTGGGTCGTAAGCCTGTTACCCAGTATAGGGTAGAAAATCATAAGGATCTGAGTAGTCGTACCTATGTCAGTAGCCCCCGAGACTCTATCTGAATGGTAGTTTCGGGTTGAGTCTCAAAGTTTCCTTTTCCCTTCTTTTCCTTTATTTCTATTCCTTGATTTTTAATTTTGTATGGAGTTTGGTACAATGAGTTTGATGCTTCCGATGGATAGGGAATCAGTTAATTGCTCCTGGGCGAAAACAAGGTTGTCCTACATCAAATTCAAGTCCCCAGGCTCGAATTCGGAATTTATTACTGGCGTAATCAGTTCGAGCCGCCGAGGTCTTATCGGATACTGAATTCTAGTTTCTATTTTATCGGGTACCCAACATGTCCGTCGGAATTTTTCATCGTATCATTGATACGGATATTTTACTGGCAGAGGATACTGAATTCCAGGCCACACAGGATGAATCCTGGGGTCTTACCTTCATGTTTTTGAACATGGCATTCAGATTTTTGTCGCGTCGAGTGCGATCCGAGATTTTTTTGTTTTTTGGCGGCTGAAGAACTTTTTTTCTGTAACTGCTCCTGATAGGAGTATCTATTGAAGAATTTTTCATTTGTCTTTCTTTATCCGGTGCGCCCCAGCGCTCCTAATAGGAGTATCCCCCGGGGCTATGTTCGGATATATGTATCAGAACATAGGCTCGAAAACTTGGATTTATGGCACCAGTGTTTCTGTAGTTTTTATCGGGTGCACGACCAATGCTCCTGATAGGAGTAGCCCCCGAGGCTACAGTCACAATATTGCATATTCGATTGTAGTCTCAAGTCTTCTCATGGAGGAATTTACTTCGGCTCTAATTTTAATTTTTTGGATAATATCTTTTATAGCGAGCCGCATTTTCTGCATTGTCTTTGCTGTGATGTCAGTAATGACGTATTTCATACTGTTGATTTCCAGAAGACACGTCCTGAAGGGACATTTCGAACATGGGGCCATGCAGAAGTAATGATGATGCGTTGTAGCGTATTCAGCGGAGTTTTTTGACTACACGTTCCCTCTCCGCGCGAAGATCGAGGCGTCACGCGCTGTCCTCTATTTTTACCACGGTAATAACTTCTTTAGATTTTTTCCTTTACGGAATGTCTGTAACACGTGTCATCACTATGTGATCTTCTGTCGGTTCGATTTTGCATCGAATGGTTCGGACTTCATGCCTTTGCTCTTTATAATGGGAAGGAGATTTGTTTTACTATTTTACCTCACCTTCCCTTGCTCTATCTTCTTCCTTCCGCTCTTGCCCCTTTGCGAACTTCTACAATGTGCTCGTGTTTCTCTTTCGCCGCCATGGGAAAAAGTAAGGCGGGGACTTCCACTATGGCTGCGAAGGCCACCCGGAAGAGGGTCGTCGGATGGGCTCCTTCCAAGTGGACGGTTCAGGATCTCCACGAGGCATGGAACTCCGACCATCTGGCGGAGGGTACCTTCAAGCTCCCTGGAGAAGAAGCAGATCCCATCCCCGAGCCTAGCTAGAGAGTAATGTTTCTCTCCTTTCTTCTCCGTGGCCTTTCTCTTCCTATCCATGAATTTCTTTTGTGGTCTTCTTTTTGTCTATGGCGTGCAACTGTATCAGCTCATGCCGAACTCTATCCTCCATGTTGCTTGTTTCGTCACTCTTTGTGAATGCTTTCTCGGGATTCATCCCCATTGAGGCCTGTGGAAGCATTTCTTTTATGTTTGCCGTAACGCCACTGACACCATTGTCCATGACGTTGGTGGCGCCATTTTATCTATTTGCTCCGACATAGATACTTTGATTTTAAGCTTACTGATTCTGTCCAAGCCTGGAAAGCAAGTGGTTTTATATCAAAGATCAACCAGTTGAAGGCCAGTCTTTCGGTTTAGCCCCTTCAATCCTAATAAAACTTGTTGCAAACTTGACTCCTGAGATCAATGTCCTTCTGCCAAAGAAATGGTGGAAATCCAGCCCTATCTTGATCGCATTTCAAAACTTCGGCATGAAGTTGGCAAGGAATTGTCGGGTCTCTAGATTCTGGCATATTTTTTGCGGATCCGTGTCCAATCACTTCAGGCCCGGCTTTCTGGTATGTGGGCGTATACCGGGAAAAAGGATCCGATGAGGATTTCACCGGAACACCTTACCCTCAAGGTGTATGAAAAGAGGGTTCGAAACTTCACCACCCTTACCAAGAAAAGCCCGGTTCCTTCCAACTGTCTCGTGGAGCCCTATGGCAAGAAAAACCGTCTTCCCGAGGTAAATTTCCTTTGCATCCATCTTTCCTCCCTTTTATTTGCGGATGAATTTTTTACTCTATCAATAACTAGCGCTTTTTCCATGTCTTCTATTTGTGTAGTACTTTGATCACTTGAGCTCACTTCCTCCTCTCCTGAAAGCTGTGAGACCCTGTCCATCCTTCCGCATCTGACGATCTCCCTATGACTGGGACTACCGAGGATGAGGAGATGGATTTTTCTGCTTCTGATTCATCATCGAAAACACAATCCCTTCCGTCGGCTCGCTCTAGAGATTTTCACGTGGAGCATGCTGGTGATAAGAGGAAGCACTCTTATGCTGCAGAAAAGGGCAAAGACTCGGATGCCTCAACTACTTCCAAACCCTTTGATGCTGCTCCAGTTTTGGCTGCTCCTGCCGAGATGAACTTGTTCCGCTTTGCGCAAGATGTATCTTCGTAAGTGTTTTATTGCTTCTTTACTGCTTTATCGGGTAGTTATGTTGCTAATGCTTTCCCAATTGTTTGGTTCTTTTCTTTTGAAGTGATGATGATGAAGACCCTCCCACATCTCCTCTTCGTACGTCTGTTGCCTGTTCTGCAAAGAAATCTCCTCCGCCGTCGATGGAGCCGAAGGAAAAGCTCGTGTCCTCTATGGAGAAGAGTATCTAGAAAGATGTTGCCACTTCATCAAGGCCGCCGCCGCAAAAAAGGAAGAAAATGGCTAGTAAAGGTGTGGCGATATCTGAAAATCCTGTTGATGTAGATATGAAAGATGTAAGTCACTCTATACATCAGAATTTTTCTTCCCGTAGCTTCTTTTTATTTTTCCTGATATCCCTTGCTGTGATGTTCTTCTTCAGCCTTCGATGCGCGAGATGGTCGACATGGACTCTTGCTTTATAAAATCCATGATGAAGCCGAAGAACTGAAGTGTATGTCATGTTCATCTTTGGGATTTCTTTGTGAATTTTTCTTCTCCACTTTTCATGATTTATTCGTGCAGCTGCTGCCAAGGAATCTAGAGTTATTTGGGACGAGGAGATGAAGCGTGCCAATGATCTGGAGGTCAAACTTCTGGCTGCTGAGGAGGCTTTGGAGGAGGCCATTCACGAGGCAAAAACTGATGCCGAAGAAGTGGCCAAGCAAGCCGCTATTCGAGATGAAAATTTTCGGGAGCGCCTAGAGGCCCTTAGTGCTTCTCTGACCCGTAAGTTTTTTTTGTCTTGTATGAATTTATTTCATTTCTTTTCTTTGGTCATCAATCTTTTACTTTTTTATTTTCAGAATTACCTGGCCAGAACCTGACGCTGCACGAAGGCAAAAAGGTTAATCCTTTGTCAGATTCTGTTAGCACCTTGGAGGCCAACAATGTCCGTAGGCGCAACCTTCTTGTCCGCTCCCGCCATGCCTTAAAAATCCTTCATGCCAAAAAAAATCCAACCGAGGAGGTGCCGAACAACTTGAATGATCTTGTCACTGTCTTCGGTGCCGACCCCATCCCCCTTGTTGGTTATAGCCTAATGCAGTCGAAGAGTGGTGCCGAAACTTCAATGGCACTAGCGATGGAGCACGGCGAGAAGGTCGGCTAGGAGAAGGTTAGATCCTCTGTCCCAGTCACCTCCAATGGCCAAGAAGTTGACCTAAAGCCTTATGTTAAGAGGGCCAGAAAGTATTCCCGGCTACTTGTGGGCCTAGGCTCAGGCTGGAAGAAGCTGGCTGCCCCTTCTGCGACGAGCGCTCCTTCTTCGGCTGCTCCAGTCGCTCCCATAGCTAGTGCTCCTTCTACTTGTGCTATCGTTCTGTAGTTTTATTGTGTCTCCCTTGCCGTCACTGTAATGAACCTTTAACTTGTCTAGCTGCCATTGCTTCCTTTTTACAAGAAAGCAACTGTTGAATATATGTGTATGAGTTTGTTTTTGTATGCGTAACATTTCATATCTTTCATGTCTTGCCAGATTTTGAATGAAGCTTCGACTCCCTCTAGGTCCGTGCAATTGTCGGATGCAATTCCATCTTCATCTGTATTGGGCGCAACCAATACCGCCATTGTGCGTATAGTGGATCTGTTGTTGTACGCTGAAAAAATTGAATAGGTGAAAAAACTTGAAGGAAAACTTCGGGTTGTTCAGTCAATGGTGGATGTTGCCCAATCTAAGACACGCCAGGCCCTTGATCGTAAAGCTTTTTTCTTGGAAGAAATTTCTAGGGCAAGTGAGAAGCTGTTGTGTAAGTCCTCTTCTTCTTTTTCCTGCTGCTCCTTCTAGTTTTTGCAGCAAGTCAATCTTTTCTCCCTGATTTGTAGGCATTAGATTGTGTGAGAGGGAGGAAACCCAATGTCTGTGCAACCGAATGCAAGATCTTGTGTCTGCCTCCCGAACTTCTGAGACAGATTTTTGGACCGATCATCGCCGTGCTTATGCTGTGGCGCTGCTTTAGGACCGCCTATCAGAGTTGGAGCTATTTGTCGAGTGCTGCCACAGATCACTAGCCATTGTTTATAATGCCATGTTTCCTCGGGATCCTCAGCCTTAGACCTTGGTAGATTTGCTTGCGAATTTTCGACAAGGTGAAAGATTCATTATTACATGAAGCTTCAACATGTGGTAGGTTCCAAGCTCGCGCTCTCTTGGGTACATGCGCATCATCCGACGCTAGACCTGGATGTTGTATGTTCGGGTTTGCCTCCCCCTTCCGATGGTGGCCTTATTTATATGGCGCCTCATTATGCCGCTGCTCGTAGACCCGCCATTAGGATTGTTCAAACATGCTTAGTGGCGGATGACGAATTTTTGGTTAATTTTGCTATCTGACTGCTTGCTTGTGCATCCTTGTACTTCATAGAAGAAATACTATATAGATCTTTCTTATATTTGTCAAAAAGGTCGTATGTTTTATACGAGATTTTGATTGTATGTTGTATTCTCTTGTTGAGGAACCAACAAACTATTGTTTGTTTGCATAACTGCTTTCGTGTGCCATAGAAATTTGTATCTCATGAAATACTTCCTTTACTCATTGATAAGCATAAATGGAAATACATTGCAAGGGCATGATCGCCTGGTTGTTGGCTTTATTTGAATATAAAGTGCGTCTAAGTGAAGATTTTCTTTAGGAACTTTGGCTTCTATTCTTGGGGTTCTTCATCATGCTCCGTGTTGGTATGTGTGGTACTCTCATCTTTTTGACGAGTGGGTCTTCCTATGCGGGACCTATATCGGAGGCCGCATAGATTGCTTTTGTGGGACCATTGTGTGCTTGCTCTTCCGATGTTTGCTTTATGTGGGTGTGCCCTTCGTGTAGTGATTCCTCATCCACTATTTTCAGCTATCCAAGTTTTGTCTCCATCCCGAAAGATTTTGATATTTTGTTGAATTCCCGATCACAGTTGTCCGAGCAACCGAAGCTTGCTTTTACTATTATGACCCTGTTGGGGGCTGGCATATTTAGCACCAGATATGCGTAGTGAGGTAATGCCATAAACCTAGCGAAAGTTGGTTGTCCTAGGATCGCGTGGTACTGAGATGGCCAGTCCATGACTTCAAACTCTAGCTTTTTGCGTCTGAAGTTATTATTTGACCCGGATACTACGTCGAGGTGGACTTTGCCCAATGGAATTTTGGCTTTTCCTGGAACTATCCCGTGGAAAGTTGTGTTTGTAGATACTAGATTCGTCATGGACCAATTCATAGCCCATAGAGTTTTCGCGTAAATCAGGTTGATGCTGCTTCTTGCATCCAAGAAAACCTTGCTCATGTCGAACCCGCTGATTTGTGCTTCTACTATTTGCGCTGACTGGACTGGTCGAGGGACCCGTAGTGGATGATCAGCTCTGCTGAAGGTAATTTCTTGTTATGGCCTATGGAGATAGTCAGGTGTAGGAGGTGGTTTTGTTACTGCCATGTTTACTTGTCTAGTGATCAACTTCTGTGTTCTGTTGGAGGTCGGTCCCTTCTGGATCATTGACATTGCTCCTTTTGACCTGGGATATTCGTTGTCTTGATGTGTTGTGTTTTGCGGCTGTCCTGCTGGCGGGTACCCCTATGGTGGCGGTGGCGCGCCAATAGCTGAATGCCAGGCGCGATAGTGTAGTCTCGGTTTGCTGCTTCGGTTGCCCTTGCGTTGCATAGCTCTTGCATTTTTAAGAATGTTCAGCAGTCCTTTAGGAGGTGATTTGATCGCCTTTTCCCTGTCGAGTTGACGTAGTAGTGCATATTGTAGGGTCCTTCCAACATTTGTCCTGCTGACATAGGTGGGTCTCGATTCATCGGCTGGTATCGTTGCTGCAGCTGGCCTCCACCGATGCAGTCCCTGTTACCACGATATCCATTGTTGTAATTGTCGCTTCGTCGGTTGTCCCCTCCATAGAAATTGGTTGCAACGTAACTTGGTGTACTGTACCCATCATTGGTTCATCGTCTTCTATCATTATTGCACCTGTCCCTGTCTTCTTCGGGTGAACATGCTCATTTGTTGTGTACTGCGTCCTCTCCATCAGCCCAACGATTGGTTATGTCCATCAGCTACGCAATTGTCTTTGGCTTGGTTCATCCTAGTTCTTCAATAAACTCCTGCCGACAAAGTCCATCATTGAAGGCGTCGATTGCTCTTTCATCGGATATGGCTTCAGCCGAATTTTTAATGATGTTCCACCGTTGGACGAAAGCCCATATTGATTCTCCTGACTTTTGCTTGCTGGCCGGCAATTGCCCCAAAGACGCGGGTCATTTGAATGTGGACTAGAAGTTCCTGATAAATTTGTTCTCAAGATCATTCCAACTGCTGATAGAATCTTCGGGTAGTTGACTTAGCCAGGAACGTGCCGTGCCGGTTAGGTGCAGCTACAAGCTTTGCATTGCAGTAGCTTTGGAGCCGCCTTGTAACTTGACGGTTGCCAGATAATCTGTCAGCCAAGATTCAGGTTCTTGGAGAGCATCGTACTTTTGACGATCTTGGGGTAATTTAAAGTATTTTGGTACCGGAGTCTTGCGAACCCATCGGGTAAAGCAACTAGCTCCGCATAGTTCCTGCTCTTCCTTGCTTTCACCGTCATGGTATCTTCAGGTGCTATGCTCTTCTCTGGATCGGTCGATCCTTCGATGTGTGATATTGTTTCCTGTGTTGTTTCGCGGTTCTGATTATGAAAAGTGGACCTGATGTGGCGATCGTGATCGTCAGGTATGAAATCCTTGTCGAGGGCTGCTGCAATAGCTCGGGGATCTGTCGAGTTGCCGCGTGGTTCCTTGCTCTGCTTGCGCGAGAGATGCTCCTACTATGCCGAGATTCATCAGGGCGTACCGGTGGATGGCCGCGCGAGGATTGTCGGGGGCGGGCTGAGTTGTGGTTAGATATGTTTGTGTGGCCACAATGGCTGTCTGGGCCATTTTTTCCTGGATGTTTCTAGCTTGGTCTATTGACATGAATGATAGATCAAGATCTCGGATTAGTCCGCTCCTCTCTGCTTCAGGGATGTTTTGCAACCGAGATGTTCATCTCCTTGGTGATGCTCCTCCTGTTACGCTCCTTGATCCTCGAGTGGAGCTTAACTGCCCCCGTCGTAGGCTAGATTCATCGGTTAATCTTTTCCTTTCATCGAGTTGCCTTTGCATCTTTAGTAGGTCTCTCTTCTTGTGATGGAGTAAATATTTATATGCTAATAAATCTTCATGAGTGGCGTCCATTGTCATTGGAACCGCACCCGAAATTGTTGCCCTTGCTTTTTGCCATGCGCTGGCTGGTAAGCTCAGAGTTTGCCTCCCGCCTCTTCGTGGTTCTTCTTCTTCTCGATTTACACCGTTGACTGTTGGGTCTCCCCCGTTTCCTTGGCTTCCTTCGTTGCCATGACTTCCTGCATTGTGGCTTGAAAGAATATCATCGGGGTTAAAAATTGGGTTACCGTTGGAGTCTTGCTGGGTTGAGGTATCTCCGATGATCATGCATACTTGGTGTTGAGTCATGTATGGACTGGTGACGTCATCATCTGAACCGAGGGAGACACTATCAGGTGAACCAGTGAAGTCCATCAGTTTTTGTTCTGGGTAGATTTCTGCCATCTGAATTCCAAAGTCGATGCTTTCGCTGCTTTCTTCGGGTTCTGAATTTGCCGGGCTTGCTTCGCGTGGTGGGGTTAGTTGTGGATCTGATCCGAAGGAGAGATTGTCGTAAAGACCATCAAGGTCCCCCAGATCCGCTTTGATTTGCTCGCTTTCTTCGCCTGCTTCGATCTGTGCTGTGGCGTCCATGGAGGATCCGACGGAAGATGCTGGTACCACCGAAGGCGTAGGTTTTTCCACCGATAGTTCTGATGTGATCAGGGACGAAAGGTGCGATTCTTGCAGGTCTTCTACTTGGAAGTGGAAGCTTCCGATGATTAGATCGGATCCACCATTGAAATCGGCGGGTACCAATACATGGGTGGGCGGGTGTGGAACTGCTTTTGTCAGGTTGATGCTTGGTAGAGAGCGGTCCGCCAAATCCATGGTTCCAGCGTTTATGTTTCCCACAGACGGTGCCAATTGACAAGGGGTAACCTCGGCAATGTCCATGGTGAATGACTTAGGGTTTCACAGAAAAGAGAACGCTGAGGATTTCGTTGGATGTGAGGAAAACAATGGAGTCAAATTTGCCTGAATATTGGGGAATCTCACTATTACAAGTTGCCTAGGAGATTTTCGGTACCCCCGCTTGGGCTTCTCCCATCCTATATATAATAGGCCGGGTCTCAAAGTTGTATGCGGATAGGTTTTACATACGCGCAATTACAATACCAACACAATGTCGGTTCATAGTCTCTTTCCTAATACAATCAAAGTCTTTGTCGTCTGCTTCCTTGGGCTATCATCTGAAATCTTCATGGGTCATAAGCCTGTTACCCAGTATATAGGGTAGCAAATCATAAGCATCCGCATAGTCGTACCTATGTTAGTGTCTATGTAGTTTCATGTTTGTAGGTACCGTCCTGGCCGAGTCATCCGAACAGGACCAAGTCAGGGGTTGGTGTGGTGATGAAGGAGTGAGCCAGCCCCCGAGGTCAGCGCTTTTCTCTCTCTCATGGGAATCGAGGGAGAGACAAGTGCTAGGGACAATGATCAAAGGAGAGACAGAGCAGAGGTTCATAGACGTGACAGTGTCTGAAGCCAACGGTCAGACAACATGGACTATGAGCCATTTTTGTGCAGAGGCTGGCAACAGAGGAAAGGAGGGCGCCGAACTGCTATTTCAAGACAAGCATCTTCAAGGAATATCCATGCCACGTAAGACCTAGTTGTAACCTGGACACCCCTTTATAAGGTTAGCCAGGGTCTCCAAGGAAGAGGTGAATTCATTAGCAATATGCGTAAGCCCTAGAGGAGAGGAGAGGTAGAAGAACTTCATCTCCTTCCTCTCGATATAGCTCGAGAAGCACTTGTATTACTCTAGAGATCATAATATAAGATCTAGTGCAGGAGTAGAGGTTTTATCTCCTTAGGAGAGCCTCGAACCTGGCTATATCATGTATTTTCTTATATTCTTCGTGTGCGGATTCATTGCACTATCCCTCCCCGGATACCACTAGTGTCCATAGGCCCCATCTTTATCCTACCCATGGCATCTGCCGTGACACCACCACGATAGTTGGCACCCACCATGGGGCCAGCAGCGGCACTAGTTAGTGTGTTCATCCGGATGGGAAACTTCATCGCATCTGGGAGCGCATCGTCTCCGGGCTGGTTTAGCGATACGTCTCGCTGGACTTCATCAGCGACAACATGGGAAACTTCGGCAACTGCCCTCTCCCGTGCAACGGCAATTTTGTCAGCTTCAGCGCGGGCAAGGTCTACGTCGCGGTCGACGTTTCTTGCGTGTTCCCGCTGCGAGTCATCATGGCGGCGGATCCTCCTCTCTTCTTGGATCGTGATCCACGTGTCACTTGCCCTGCTAGCTGCATCGAGGTGATGATGACCGTGCCAGGGGCTGGCACCAGCAAGGATCCGGCAGAGGATGCGGAGACAACTCCCAAGGTAACTCGTTTGAGGTTCCCTCCACTAGAGAGGCCATAGAACATATTGCAGCAAACCATAGAGAGCTTAACTACTCCAATAGCTCCCATAGTAGATCTGGCTCAAGCACATGCCGAGCTGGAAGAGACTCGGCAGAAAGTGCTAGAGGGAGCCAAGAAAGTAGTTGTTGCTCAGCAGACGTTGAACATCACCCTGCGTGAGTACAATAGTGCCAATAAGATTAACACTAGTCCCACTTGCATGGATGGTGTAAAGGTTAGAGGAAATAACCTCATCAGTGAAATAGATAAAGAGTATGTGCGGAAGCCAATAGATTCAGGTAACCCAATGTCAGCAGGTTTGCTGAGGTATAACACCTCGGGAAAGAACCTCAGGGCTGTAGATGTAGTAGCAGCCAAGTTAGACGCTTTAACCAACGAGGCCTGGCAGAGGCAGCAGGAGGGAGTCATAGAGCTAGTGCGCATCGCAAACCAGCAAAACGAGGAGATACTCAGGACTAACCCGGCGAGAGTAGGTGGTTCCTGTCTTGTTCATTCGGCTGTGGGCGCTCCTGCAAAATCTTCCGGAGCAGCATCATCACCCGGTGCAGGAACAGAGGAGGTTGTAACTTCTGGTAGGAGGAACAATCAGATGGTACCATGTGACCCAAATGTAGCCGAGAAAGGCAAAGTAGTACAGGGCAATGATGATCGAGGAAGTGTTAGCTGAGGTAATGGTGGTCACAGGAACCTTTGCCAGGGAAATGCGAGTCAAGGAAATATTGGGCATGGCAATGCCGGCCAGCGTAATTCAGATGGAGAGTGGCAATATCCACCGCAGTAGTATGTGCCTCGGCAAGAGCAAAGTGCTGGACCAGCAATGCGGCACTAGTACACTCATCTGGCATAGAACTTATACAATGATGGTTACTCGGCTATGGACAATGCCTGGTTTCCCAGGCCGGATCATCACATGATGGGAAATGTAATGGGATCTCGGCTAGGAAACAGGAACTTGCAACCAGATGATGTAATGTTGAAGTTGGATAGAATTTATATGTTGAAAATGATGGAAGGACAAGGTCCTCTGGGTCCTGATTGTTTTGCACCTCGGATTATGAGGGAGCCACCTGTGACGAACTTTCAGCTTGCTAGGGGGACAAAGACATATGATGGTAGTACCAAGCCACCAGATTGGTTGATTGACTATGCCACAACTATGCACATCGCACAGGGAAATCTCAGATGGGCGGTAAGGTATGTTCCTCAGATGCTGGAAGGGCTAGCAAGGGTTTGGCTGAATAATCTGCCAGCAGGAAGTATCGATTGTTGGTTAAATTTTGAGGAGATGTTCTTTAGTAACTTTACCAGTACATACAAGAGGCCGAATATGCCACATCACCTGGCAATGTGTAAGAAAAGGCCGAATGAAACTAACAGAGAGTTTTTGACTCGGTGGTGTACGCTGTGCAACTCATGTGAAGGTGTGATTGAGTCACAAGCAATTGCTTGGTTTGCACAACTGTGCCGACATGCAAGTGTACTATGTAAAAGGCTATAGAGAGATATGCCAACTGCGTTGGCTGAAACTATAAAGATTGCAGATTCATATGCATTTGGAGATTCGTCCCAACCCTTTCTTATGTTGGCAGAGCCGAATGAGGAGTACTACTCCAGGGACGGGGCTGAGTAATCCCGGTGGAATGATTTCCGAGGTAAAAGGAGATATGAAAGGCCAGACTATTGGTTTGGTTTGAATCATGTTGCTTCTATGGACCAAGATCAGCCAGGTGCTGGGAGTAACCAGCGACAAAAGAACAATGGCCAGCAGTGGACACAAAAAACTGAAGGTAATAAGAAATGGACAAATGAACAGAAGAAATAGTGGCAGGAGAGGCTGAGATGCACTTATGAGTCTATGCTAGATCAGCCGTGTAAGTTTCACACGCAGAATCCGAGTAAACCAGTGAATCACACGACTCGGCAGTGTGCGTGGATGTAACAGGCAATTGGTGACATGGGTCCACCTCAGGCACCTCATCAACCACAGCTCACAGGGGGAAATGCTCAACAACTAGTTCTATCTCTGCCACCACCGAGGCATGATAATAACGAAAGAAGAGAAGTTGTGCATCAAGTGGGAAATCAAAACTAGGGGAACTACGGAAACCCCAGTCGTGATGGCTGAAACGAGTATAGGGAACATCACCATTGTTATGTTGTGTTCACCACAGAGGAAAATGATAGGCAAAGTGTGTAGAGGTATATGGAGGTCAATGCAGTTATGCCGGCGGTGCCAAAATATATGCATTGGTCAGATCAGGAGATTACCTAGAGCGTAAAGGATCATCCCAAGTTGATGCCGAGTCGAGGATCATACGCTCCAGTGCTTGACCCGACGATTATTGGGCCGAACATAAATGTGAATTTCTCCAAGTTACTCATCGACAATGGAAGCGGTATCAATATCCTATACAAGCACACAATGCACAAGTTAGGTATCTCGAAGTACATACTTCAGGCGACTAAGACCACTTTCCATGGCATTGTTCCAAGTTTGTCATGTGAGCCCATTGGGAAAGTCCGAATAGATGTGTTATTCAGCACGAGGGATAATTGTAGGACAAAAAACTTGTTGTTTGAGGTGGTGGACCTCGAGAGTTGTTATCATGCATTACTTGGCATGCCGAAATTTCCAAGTTCATGGCTAGTACACACATTAGTTACTTCAAGATGAAGATACCAGGGCCCAATGGGGTCATCACTATTGCTAGGGACTTTAGGGGCTCAATGGAGTGTGCCTCGGCCGGATCAAATCTGGCGAGTCATTGGTGATAGCACATGAGAAAAAGAGGATCCATGATGTAGTGGCACTAGCTTAGTCGACTCAGCTAAATATGCCAACAGTGAGTTACCCGCGTGGGAGTGTATTATTCCAGCCGACAAAGGACACGAAGAAAGTTCCAATTGATGACCAATTCCCAGAGCGCACCATCACAATTGGAGCGGGCCTGAATGACAAATAGGAAAGCGAGCTCATCAGCTTCCTCCGTGAGAATCGGAATATTTTTGCTTGGTCCACATAGGATCTGCAAGGTGTTCCGAGGGAGCTGGCTGAGCACTCTTTGCATGCTAGGCCTGATGCAAGGATGGTGAGGCAACCTCTCCACTTCTTTGCCAAGGATAGGAGAAAGATCATAGGGGATGAGATAGCTCAGCTCCTTGCCACTGGGTTTATCATGGAGGTACTTCATATGGATTGGCTATCTAATCCGGTTCTTGTTGAGAAGAATTGAAAAAGTTGATCCGAACGTAGCAGTGGTGTGGCGCATGTGCATTGACCATCAATTTGAACAAAGCATGTGCAAAGGACTCGACAACTGATTGTGAACTTCTATCATTTGTAGATGTGTATTATGGTTTCCACCAGATACCGTTAAACCCGGCTGATCAAATTAAAAACTGCCTTATTACCTTGTATGGGGCTTATTACTATCACACAATGCCATTCGGTTACGTAATGCAGGGGCAACATACCAAAGCTGCATGCAAAAATGCTTGCACGATCAAATTGGCAAAAATGTCCAAGTGTATGTTGATGATGTGGCGATTAAAACCAAGGAGAGTCATACTCTCCTAGATGATATTCAGGAAGACATTCGTGAACTTGAGAAGGCTCCAAATGAAGCTTAAGCCGAAAAAACCTTCGGTGTCCCGGCTGGAAAATTACTCGGATTCCTCGTGTCTAGCCGAGGTATCGAGGCTAATCTAACTAAGATCAGAGCCATTGAGCGGCATCGAACTGCCGAAGTGTCTTAACAATGTCCATAAGCTCACTGGTTGTCTGGCATCATTGAGTCGCTTCGTTAGTCGGCAGGGAGTAAAGGATTTGCCTCTGTACCGGTTAATGAAAAAGTAGGATAAGTTCATCTGGACACCACAGGCCGACAATGCTTTTCATGAGTTAAAAAAGATGCTAGCCTCTGCACCTATGTTAGCTTCACCATTATCCAAAGAGCCGATGTTGCTCAACATAGCAGTGACCAACTGAGTCATAAGTGCAGTAGTAGTGGTGGAGCATGACGAGGAGGGTAATTCGGTGCAGAGGCAAATTTATTACCTAAGCGAAGTACTTACTGCATCAAAACAAAATTAATCACACTATCAAAAGATGGAATATGGCGTCTATATGGTCGCAAAAAACTCAAGCATTACTTTGAAGAACACCCTATAAAGGTGATATGTGAAGCACTAGTATCCGAGATAATAGGGAACAGAGACGCAAGTGGCCAAATCGCCAAATAGGCTATTGAACTAGCTCCATATGCCCCACAATATGACAGGAGAGATGCAATAAAGTCTCAGGCACTGGCTGACTATTTTGTTGATTGGGCTCAAATGCAATATGAGCCGCCCTTGCCTGACTCGAATTATTGGATAATGCACTTTGATGGATCAAAATTAAAAACCGGGTTAGGTGCCGGGATAGTACTTACCTCGCCCAAGAAGGACCAGTTGAAGTATGTATTGCATATACATTTTTCCGCATCAAACAATGTGGACAAATATGAGGCACTTGTGCATGGCTTGAAAGTAGCAAAGGAGATTGGGATATGTTGGATCCAATGCTTTGGCGATTTGGATTTGGTAGTGTAGAAAGTTTCAGGTCATTAGGATGCCCTTGATGCAAATATGGCCTTGTACAGATTCCATGTTGAGAAAATCAGTGGGTACTTGTAAGGATGTGAATTCCATCATGTAGCTCGGGGTGAAAATGATGCAGCCGACGGGTTATCAAAACTTGGTTCATCTTGGCAAACTATCCTGCCAAGCATACCTCTTGAACACCTCAGAAAACCATCTATCAATCCATCACCAGAATCTGAGTCAATCCATATCCTAGCCAAACCAGGGTCAAAGATTGTCCTAATGGATATTGATTGGGGGAGTGTCTTGAGTAACCCGGGGGCTGCCTCGGCAAACCCGGGGACTACCTCGCAGAATCCGGGGACTGTTCAGCTTAACCCGGCAGAAGTTATGTTGCTTGAACCAATGGAAATTGACGAAGTTGTCTTCCCGACCCGTGCTGTACCAGCTTAGGCACATCCAATTCTGAGTTTTCTGAAAGATCAGAGTTTACCAAGTGATGAGGTCCTCGCCAGACATATTCAGAGAAGGGAAAAGGCCGATAAGATAATAAATGGAAGTTGTATAAAAGGGGTGTCACTAGTTTTTTTAGCGATGTATTGATCCGGCAGATGGGTAGGAAATCCTCCGACATATACATCAGGGCTAATGTGGGCATCATGCCTCGTCCAAATCCTTAGTCGCCAAGGCATTTCGGCATGGATTTTACTGGCCTAATGCTTTACAAGAAGCTGAGGACCAAGTGAGAAAATGCAATGGGTGTTAGAGGTATTCGAGTAAGATACTTATGCCATCCTGTGAACTCTAAACTATACCTATCATTTGGCCATTTGCTGTATGGTGCTTGGACATGGCTGGGCCGTTTAAGCTAGCACGTGGCAACATGACTCATATCTTAGTCATGGTTGATAAGTTTACAAAGTGGATTGAGGTTAAGCCAATAAGAAAGTGTGATGCTCCCACTGCTATGTCATTCCTCAAAGATATCATCTTCAGATATGGGTGCCCACATAGCATAATAATTGATAATGGCACAAACTTCACCAAGGGAGCATTTTCTTGTTTATGTCGAGATAAAAGGATAAGAATTGATGTTACATTAGTCGCATCCCGCATCCAACGGGAAAGTGGAGAGATCCAATGGGCTAATACTGTCTGGGATAAAATCCCGGCTCATTGAGATGCTGCAGCGATTAGCGGGGTGTTGGATTGACGAACTCCCAGAAGTACTATGGAGCCTCGGGACAACTCTGAACCGATCAACTAGCTATACGCCATTCTTTCTGGTATATGGGGTAAAAGCTATATTACCAGCCCACATAGTGCATGATTCGCCTAGAGTCACCCAATACACGGAAGCCAAAGTGCAAGAAGCCTAGAAAAATGATGTTGATCTATTAGAAGAGGCAAGAGAATTGGCATTGTCCAGATCCGCCATATATCAGCAAAATCACCGATGCTATCATAGCTGTAAAGTAAACCCTTGAGTTTTTA
This sequence comes from Avena insularis, assembly GCA_023614405.1. Lineage (NCBI taxonomy): Eukaryota > Viridiplantae > Streptophyta > Magnoliopsida > Poales > Poaceae > Avena > Avena insularis. The sequence goes on from CM042694.1 coordinate 327,643,995, forward strand.
GGGAAGGGGATTTGGTGCTTCGGCTAGTGTAACGCACCACCGGCATGCATAACCTATCACCTCCATGGGAGGGACCATTTATTGTGAGCAAGGCACTACACAATGATGCATACTATCTTATCGATGCTTAAGCATAGGAGAAGAATAAGGCAAACATGTCAGGAGAAGATTCGAAAAGGCCATGGAATGTAGCACTCCTTTGTCCATTTTACACTTAGATGAAGTGTATGTATCTCGAACTCTCATATGTCGAATTATATGTCGGCAATGAGCTAAGTAATGAAACCTCGGCACCTTGAGCAGTGACTCGGGGACTGCCTTAGTAGTAATTATCTTTTTCTATACTTACATTTTTTATGTCGGTGGCTTAAGTCTGTTACCCCTTTAGGACGAGTTAGTAGTGTGTCGGCACCAAAGGGCCACTTTTCGACTTGTTGCTATCCAAAAAAATAGCTTCATGGAAAGCAAGAGAAAAAGCTGGCGAATGCTAGGCACACAAAAACGACTAAGGAAAGCGAAGTAAGCGAGCCGGCACTTGTTTTATTGGACTAGCCCCTGTATTTATTTTATTTATTATTATGTCGAATCACTCTGAGATAATTCTCGTGGTTTTAAGTATTGTTAATTTGATTTTCTGATCTTGGACTCATAAGTCGAAATCCGAAAAATGGCAGACATGAGCCGGATCACAAGATTGAACAAACAAGAAAATGAAACTCGGAGACTCCACCCAAAAGGATCGGACATAAAAAATGTAGCTGTAGAGAAATAACTCAAACTGTATATTACATTCTTCTCCCGGCATACCAGGGATTTAATCAAGTTTCTAGTTTTTCTGCCTAAGGGGTAGCAGAAGATTCGTCAGTAGTAGTAGCAGCCGAATCGGGCGCATGAATAGTAGGGTTGGAAGCTTCAGCGGATGCAAGAGTTGGGGCAACCGGGGTATCAGCCTCGATGTTAGCCTCGGCTTCTTCATTGCCATCCGAGGCTCCTTCATTATGATCCAGATCTTCCTACAGGTTCTCCTTGTTTGCTTTGGGGTCTTCCACGTACTCATCATCAACATCGCCAAGATAGCTCAGCCCTTAGTTCCAAGCATGAACCAAGGCATATTGGATGAGATCATAGGCTTGGGCTTGGCGTTGTTGGATGATGGCTGGGTCAGTGGTCTATCTAGATCCGGTGCGCATGTTTCGGAGGACATCCAAATTGAATTCCTCGTACCATGAGAGCACAAAGGATAGAGCGGTATCAGCACCAGCTCACGTAGCAGACTCCTACCACAGGCTCACCTGTTCCTCGCAATCCATTAGTCTCTCAACCAAGTGCTTAACTAGCTTGGGAGCAAGGTATTCTAGCAAGAGGACATGGAATACTCAGATGGCGGCGTCCATAAGATCAACCCCAAAGGTCTTCATGGGTCCAATGTTGGCTAAGATACCAACCAAGGAGTCATCAATATCATACTCTAGGGGATGGGACCAGCTTCGGCCTTCTTCTCCAGGAACTTGCGGATAGCCATGGGATCACGGGTTTTGGACGCAGGGAAGTTGCCTAAGGGAATAAGAATAAAAGAATAAGTCAAGCAAAGCAATAGGAGTAAGAGGAAACCTCAGCAAAAAAAGTAAAAAGTCAACAAGAGGGAACTTACGGGCCATAATGCAGTTGATCTGAGTAAGCTCGGACAACCATGCCGCAGTTTGTTTCTAGAGTTTTTCTAACTCGATGGAAACCAAGTCAAATTTGACCTCGGCCACCTTGAGTAGTTGCTTCTCCTTCTCAAGTTGAAGGGTAAGACGACTCTTCTCTTCAAAGAACTCCTGATCAAGTTTATCAAGATTAGCTTTCTGGAGTTTTTAGATTTTCATTCTCGGCACGGAGCCGGGAGATCTCTTCATCCTTCACCTTCAGCTAAGCTTGGTGTTGTCCTGCTTGTTCGATAAAACAAATCAATAGTTTAGGCATGGATATGAAATCTTGATGAGATTCTGCAAGAATTTTTGACCCGGCCGAGCCGAGGTACAATTACAAGCCGAATCAGAAGGGAGAGGTGCAAAAGATAAGGGACAAGAGGAAACACACCTTCCAGATTAGCAACATGCTTCTGCAACTCTTTGTTTTGGGCCTCCACCTCGGCTAGCAAAAGGCGAATCATAGGTTAACTCAGCTGATCAAGAAGAAAAAAAAGGATACGGGGGGGGGGCAGAGAGGCAAAGACATACATTTATTCTTTAGCTCAAGTGGCAAATTTTTTTGCTTGGTGGAGAGCCCCTTGTGCGCAAAAAGGAGTCTCTGAAACTCGGCAGTACGCCTATTGTTGGAGATCTAAAAAGACAATTGTTAGTCACTGAGGAAAATGGATATTCGATTCTACTCAAGATTCAAACCGACTAAACTCGATCCAAATCTAGGTGGCAGGATATTCGGTTCTACTCAAGATTCAAACAGAGTAAACTTTATCCGAATCTAGGTGGCTAGATATTTGATTCTACTCAAGATTCGAACCGAGTAAACTCGATCCGAATCTAGGTGGCTGGATATTTGATTATTAAGGAAATTTTGATTAAGTTAAAATGACATGGCTTAGTACTCAGACATGCTAACATCTAAAGTTAACTTACTAATTGTTAACCTAGACAAGCATCCGACCGAGTAATATCTTACTCCCCCGAAGGCTCAGGGAATAATGGGTATGTGTTATCTATTGCAAGTACAAAAATGCAGCCGAGGTATTTACCTCCATCATTTTGCCAGCCTCAGCAATAGCCTTACTAGCAATAAACATCCAATCGCCAACCTCTACCGGACCAAACTTCTAGGGCAGAGGATTCACAGAGCTGACCTCGCCATACTCGGTGTTGTTCCAATTGTCGGCCTACTTAGCTAGTTGATACCTTTGATCCGGATTATGGATGTAGTGTAGCTTCTTTTTCCCTAGTAGACCTAGGTTATCGAATCCTCGGGAAGCGAATGCGCAGTGAAGTTACTTTAATAGACCTTCGCGAGTTTTAGAATTCCTTTTGTGTTTTTACCGGACCAATAGCTTGCGTCTTTTCGTTGTTGTCGATGATTGAGAGAGAGAGGGCCTAGGGCGTTCAGTTTCACCTGTAGCTGTGCAAAACATCTTATGGGAATAAAAGATAGAAATAAAGTATGCATGTACTTGTTAGAGGAAGATAAATTATATGTGGGCAGTGCATCCATAATTGCTATTGCCTCCGCAACCGCTTATAGCAATAACCTACTAGTCTCATCCATAGAAGAAAGAGAACTATTGATATGCATAGTGATGTCACCGTTAATCCCAAGTAAATCCCTCACATACAGCCGTACTACCCCTTCTGTCACTAGGGTTCCGAACCTGCAGATCAGTCATTACTCATACTCCGTATACCTAGTTCAACCCTCAGGGTCTTGGGTACCTGACAAGTCCTGAGATTGAGGCAAGAGAGGATACAATAATCATCATGTCATACAAACTAATACATGATCCCATCTATGATAAATAACATGCACAAACGCTACATGGCTAGGCCGAAGGCCTTAGCCCAAGGAGAATTACTCACACATAGAGATGAGATCAACAATCATAAACATTGTATTGAAAATCATAAGATTGATAGCAATAGTCTTACAATGTCACCAAACAAAGAAGAGATCTACTATTACATGTAGTGGAATATGGCTATGGAGATGGAGAAGGGTTTTGAGATCTGGAGGCGGCTGGAGATCTGTGACAGAGACTTTTGGCAAGGGTCTGGCTTGTTTTCTCATCACCCGAGACTTCTTTATATAGGGGTCCCTTCATGAAAGTTGTTCTGTTTGACCTAACGGTGGTGGCGCCAACTATACGATCGGAGCTATATGACCAGAATTTTTCTCCGGTCGTATAGTTGGTCATTAAAGCGTCTGCCTCTGCTTTATGGCTCCTGGTTTCTTCTAGTTGTTGGAAATCTCGTATCTTTCACTTTAATGTAGTGATTCCCATCTTCAAATGACATTATCTGCGCAGGAAGAATATAAAAGAAAGGATTGCATACCCCTCTGAATATTAGGCATTAGTCGCAGGGTTTAGAGAGATATTTCATCAAAAATATGAATACTATCTAGTTTAAATGTGGACGTAGATGGCTATATTTTAGAGCGATCAATAGTGAGCCAAGGCTTTTACTGCTGAGAGTCCGAGTTGGGACCAAGCCTTTCCCAACAGAATCTTTCTAGGTGGCCTTTGCAGCAGCTGGGCTGATATGCAGTGCAAGTTGCTTGTCCATGGCCGAGGCAGAGGGAGAAGCATTCTTCTGTAGCATGGTGGCAATTGATGGCTATGCGGCAGCAACCCCAATTTTCTTCTGGGTCACCTTGGTCGTAGCGCCTCCTTTCTTCTATTTGCCAGTTGGATTAACTTTCTGCTAGGAGGTAGCTAGCCGAGGTTCAGTTGACGAGGTTGTCAGACGGTAAGACTGTGGAGTTTGTTTAGATTTGGCATGATGGCTTTGTCGAGGCTGATCTTGTGGCTGAGTCCTGGGACACTCGGATGATGCTGGTTGTGGTTGCTGCTGCTGGGTCGAAGTTGACACAAGGGTTGTCTGTTGCTGAGATTAGGGTTGAGCCGCTGCCGGGATTACAGGCACCTCGGTCGAAACTGTTTTAGCGTCGGTACTGTTGGCGCCATGATCTTCTACCTCTCTCTCGGGGCAGAGGAGTCACCCCGATGATCCGGCATGGCCATATCCTCTAAGGCGCCAGCTCCACCTGTGCTGGCGTTTTCACCTTCCGCCGAGATGGACTATTGTTCGGCGCGGGAGGAGTGTTACCTCGAACTGGGTTGGGAGCCCAAGTATCATCACAAGGTGGAGGAAATGTTAGCCTATGGATTGGAGAGGCCATGCTAGATCCTCTTTGAGAGAAATTCAAAGGAGCACTTCCGAGAGAAACAATGAGAAAAAATGAGTTAGATGAGATAGAGAGAAACAAGAAATACAGAAAGAGAGAAACAAGAAATACAAAGATAACCTGGGAGAGAAAACTTACAAGTTAACAACTGGAGGTTCCTTCCTCCTCACTAGTTTCTTCCTAGGCCTCTTGTACCTCTTTCCATCCCTAGATGATTGGGTAGGTGGGGAAGAGGTTGCGGCATGTTTCTTGGTGGGACCTTGGCCTCCCACAGAAGCGGGAGGCACATTATGTTGGGAATATGCCCTAGAGGCAATCATGTATGATATTATTCCCAATCTATTCATAAAGTTATTGTCCTTGTATGAATTACTGATATGAATCATTGAATATGTGATTCAATTGTGGAACTATATATTCATGTTGTTCATACTAATTGTCCTTGGTCGTTGAGGTTGTGTTGGACACACAACTTAGACAAATGTGAAAGTTGGCTGATGACTCGGTTCCACTTGTCATGGGAATGGAGATGCTATTCCGACTTACACGGATTCAACTAAAGAGTTTAGCGAGCCGGACTGACCCATATTGAGATACAACGAACAAGTCGTCATTTGTATGTCTCAATCAATGTAATCCTTAGACCTGAGGTTATTGCACAATCTGAGTTGAGGATCACCGACTTAGGTTCTGTCAAACGATGTTCCATCACTTGATAGTTATGAAGGCAGAGTTCAGGTCGACTGAGAATCAAGCTGCGTGATGTGAATAACCAAGATGGGATTTTGCCCCTTTGACTGGAGAGATATTCTCTAGGCCCTCTAGGAAGATATGATTCGGAAAGCATGGCCATGCGCGACACGGTTAAGTGTTAACCGAGGCGATCGACTAAGAGTTAGTCGGATGAATCACTTATCTCGGATCGAGAAAGAGAGTCAAACTATTCAAGGGATGATGATTATTCCCCTATAGTTTAACAAGGTATATCTTGAGGTAAAAGGGACTCAGACGAAAGTCGCATTGGAAGGTATGTTGTCATGACTCTTTGGTACTTGGGAGTCGGCACATTCTGCTAGGAGCCGCTACCGACTGATTGGTCACAAGTGAGACTCGGATCGTGTCTGGGTCACCATGAGCCTGTCGAGTCACACACTTAAGAGAGGGAGCAAGTTTGGGTTGGACCCGAATAGGAAACAGACTGAGTCAGTGAGTTGCACTCGTAGTGACTAATATAGGCCTTTTAGTGAATGGGCCAGAAGTGTGTGGAGCCCACTTTCACTCCCTATACAAGCTGGGGCACAGGTTCTTAGTGCACATGGTTAGGTCACTCCATGCGTTGGAAACCCTATCCCCGGTCTAGTCCTGTCGCCGTACTACCAGACCTAGCAGTCTAGCGTCGGTGCTCCTCGTACATGTGGATACTGGCGGAGGTGCTGTATGTTCAGCACTTCGACGATCGTGGATCAGAATGGATCGTGAGGAGTGCACTGCATCAAGCGACGTGCTTCATCGATTCCGCAACTGTGTGTCTAGTGGTAATCCTTGTGGACTTCTACCTCAGCTAGATCTTGGGATCACCGTGTAGGGAAAAAGTTTTGTTTATCTCTACGTGGCCCAACACATTATGCACCTGACCAGCTGAGTTAGCTAGGGTAGAATCAGTCGGATAGGCATACGAGAGGGGCATTGGATCAAATACCTCAAGAATCTCACAATCATCCTCATTGTCATCATTCGGCCAGTCCCTTAAGACATAAGTCTTATTAGAGGGCCGGCTAGAACTAGTGTCCATGATAGGCATGAACTCCTTGGAATCAGGCTCTTCCGGGTCCGATGTCTCGTTATCCTTGCCCCAAGTGAGGACATGATTCGGGGTATCCTCGACTGTCTGCTGGAGGAATTTCTACACAAAGGAACATAGAGAGATCAAATAAGCAAGTGTGTTGACATAACACTTAGCTCATCAAGTTTAACTCAGGGAAAATTACCTGGGGTACAGGGTTATCTTGACTGAAAGGAGCCATGTCCCACTCCCATGTCTCAGTCATGTCCATCTTAAAGATGGACTTGACTCGCTTGCAGACTTGGGCGTTGGATAGCTCCGTGGAGACACGATTTGGATCGAGGCGGCCTCTCATATGACAGCTATTGTGAGTTCGGCGCTGATGAGGGCAAACTCGGCTACTAATGAAAGTTGTTATCCAATCTTTACTACATAACTCAGCCTCCTTCAACTCTATGAGGCACTGCTCAAACAAGTTGACAAGATAATTCTTCTTCTTTGGGTCGAGGTCCCAATTAAGTTCGGTGGGAACGCCAACTGAAAAAGCGGGGAACCAAATCATGTCATTGTTGGTGTTGTTCTTCACATAGAAGAAGGACCTCATCCACTTCATGCACCAGTCGAGGCCCTGAATTCTGGGAATGATCACTACAAGAAAAGTTTCATTCCGCAATGACTTGGCCCGATGGTCATCATAGAAGGCGCATCTTCCATGACGAAATTCTCGGCTCGGCCGTGGCTGATGGCAAACTTTTTTTCTGGTTTCGTGGCCCTCCACTACGACGGAACCTCTAAAAACATGGAGGAAGCTCGGCTGGCGCGTGGCAGAAGCAAGAGTTTCGTTTCCTAACGTGATGTTGACTCGCCGAAGTCCTTTGAGGCATGTGGGTCCCGGACGTCAGTGTCTCTAGCAAACCATACTTTTCGGTCGCGCCTCTCTGATTTGAACTCAATAACGTTGCTCGATGTGTTTGCCATTTAGTCAGGCTACTAGGTCCCACATGTCAGTCTCTCATTAGAAGAATCGAGTGTATGATGGAACTTTTTCCTTCGCCCGCACTACCCTGTTCTGAACTTGATAGCATTGCTCGATGCATCTGCCGTTTAATCACGCTGCTGGGTCCCACATGTCATTCTCTCATTAGGAGATCTCTGCATGATGGAATTTTTTCCTTGGCTATTGCCTCCCTGATTTCTACTCTATAACGTTGCTCGATCTCTCTGCCGTTTAGTCACCCTGCTGGGTCCCTCATGTCAGCCTCACATTACAAGAATCGTGTGTATGTTGGAATTTCTTTCTTTGCTCACGCTACCCTATTTCGAACTTGATAGCATTGCTCGATGCATCTATAGTTTAATCAAACTCCTGGACCCCACATGTCATCCTTTCATTAGAAGAAACGTGTGTATGATAGAACTTTTTCCCTCGGTCGCCCCTCCGTGTTCCAAACTTGATACGTTGCTCGCTACATCTACCGTTTAATCATGCTGCTGGGCCCCACATGTCATCCAGTCATTAGAAAAAACATGTATGATGGAATTATTGCCCTCATTTGTGCCCCCGTGTTTCGAACTTGATAGCATTGCTCGATGCATCAACCTTTTTTCTAGGCTGTTGGGTCCCCCATGTGAGCCTCTCATTAGAAGAAACGTGTGCATGCTAGCTTTTTTCTCGCTCGCGCCTCCTTGTTTCGAACTTGGTGACGTCACTCGAGGCAAAACATGTATAAGGCTGCGCTACTGGGTCCCACATGCCGGTCTCTCTGTAAATCAAAATTGAGTATGATGGACCTTTTTTGGGACGTGTCTGCTGTTTTGACCTTGGCAACATTGCTCGATGTGGCAGCCATGTATGGTCTTGCTGCTGCGGCCCCCATGTCAGCCTCTCTGGTATGTTCTGGTTTGTGGGTCCCAAATGCAGCCTCATATGTTTTGGCGGGTGGGTCCCTGATGCCAGCCTCTCTATACAAGTATTTAACTTTTTTTCAAACCCGACCATTAAACTCGAGGGATGCTGCAGGCTGGTGGGTCCGCGATGTCATCCTCTCCATAAAGCAATATTGCTAGAAAAAAATGTAAAACCAAGATAATTTTATGTCAAGCACAGAGAATCGAACTCAAGGTTTCAAAACACATATAAACCATGTGCGTTGCCACTACGACAAACAACTAAGATGAACATTCTCATTAAAAAGCTTTATAGTACCTATAACTTATATATTAGCCTTCTTAAAAAGATTTTATGTGTCCATGTTACCTCTCTTATTAAAATAAAAGCGAAGCGATCCTGGCATCTCAATTTGTTAAATGACAGATAATGGAGTAGTTTTCTTAAAAACATGGGTAGGCGGGTTTTTTTTGTTTTAAAGGGAAATTCCAAAAACGCCGAATTAAACATTTTGGGCTAGTCTACATCTACTATACTCAATGGGCTATACTCCATTCGCTATTCTCCATGGGCTCCTTGATAAATATTTAAATGGATTGTCGCCAGCAAGTCCCTGACCCCTACAAGGCCGAATTAAATTGTTCTAGGCTAAAGAGGAGCCAAATGGGCTAGATTTTACCTCTTTAGTAAAATTTGCATTGTGCTGTGGCTCGGCCAGATTCGGAACATAGACCTCACCACCAGAGGAAAAAAGCGATAATTCTTTTGACATATATTCATGTAAAAATATCTAAAGAACAAGGGATACAGACCGCGTGCACCAAAACTGGACTGGTATCCAATGACTTCACTTGGTACCCTCTCATTTCTGTCCAAAACACATCCAATGGTTCCGATGACACACATGCAAAAGCTCTAGTGTAAGCAGCCCGGCAGCAACAACAAAACTTTTTTACAAATTCAGTAGCATTTGAAAGATCCAGTAGTATAGAATAAGACAGAAAAAATATCGACAGATTCCTAGTTCATATTCAGCAGCACTTGACCAATTCTGTAGCATTCCAAAGTGACTGTTTCAGCTATACAGACACTGAAAATCAATAGTAGTACAGAGAGAACCCGTTCATGTTTCAGCTCTTAAAACCTTGTCGCACGATCAGTTTGCCCTTTTCTCCAAACACACTTGATCATTGGAGCAAGTAAAACTGACGATCAAGTATGCTTTTGTGTGCATACCTCCTCTTCACATCAATACCAGTATGACCCCCCATATATGCATCCCAAAATACCCAAGCCTCATCTAGATTGTGACAAAGCGAAGTTTAAAAAGGAAAGAAAGACCATCTACTATGCTTGATCTAAACAAGTACCAGTACATCAATATTAGTTCTAGAAAATACCTTAGTAATAGTAACGACATAACACTTGACAGATTGAGTAGCATTTGAAGATTGAGCAGTATAGAATAAGATAGAAAAAATATCTACATATTCCTAGTTCATATTCAGCACCACTTGATAGATTCAGCAGCATTTCAAAGTGACCGATTCAGCAGTATAAACAATGCCCAAAAGAAATGACAGATTCAGCAATGCAGACATTGAAATTCAATAGTTGTAGCAAGGCCATTACTCAAAAGGAAAGAGAGTCCATATTTAGAACTCGATCGGTTGATGTGAACAAGTACCAGTATATATGTATTACTACAAAATAGATTAGAAGTAGCAAGTTAAGACCTCCATACAAAATACTCGGCATAACGCAACAGCATGTCAAGTGCTGGCCGGGTAGCGCTTTCTTTCCTGCCTGTTACGCTTTCGTTGTCGCACCGTCACCTGTGGGCTCACTATGTCAGCATCGTACATTGGAAATAGGTATATATTGCCGCAAACTTGTTCCACCTCTCCCCATACAAATTGAATCTGCCACCTATATAAAGTAGTAATTAATTAGTACGACATTACATATCTTAACATTGGGATCATCACAAAGAATATTTAGATGTTTTATCTCACTTTTGAAACTTGTCGATGCAATACTCCTAATCCACAGGGAATTCTGACGAACGATTCAGAAGCTTCCATGTAACACCGCAGCTGCGACATGTACGACCTGAGCCCATCCAGGGCGACTTCGACCGATGATAGCCTGCTCGTCAACTCAGATGTCGCCACCATTTCGACCGCATGGAGCTCATGCCAGAGAGACAGCAACCAAAGCTTCACCTTGTACAGTGGCGATTCGCACGCCCCTGAACTGACGAACCTGGGGGATATGACGATGTCCGTGGTGTGACCATAAATTGTGGCGACGAACACGGTGCCCTCTTTCCCGATGCCAATGATATCCACTCTCCGCGAGCCTCTTTTGGACACCAGCTTAGACGGCTCCCAGTGTTTGTGGCTATAGGGCATTATGGGCGCAGTCCTTGAGAGGGATACTCTGAGGTGGAAGACGAGCTCTACCATAGGTGGAAAACATAGAAAAACTACCTACGTGAATGGCATGTTTTGATCCTACACACGCGATGAGAGTTGAGCCTCAAGTAGATGTTCCAATTTCTACGGGATTTAAGCATGGGTGGTGGTTGCAGTTCCAAAGAATTTGCGTACCACGATTCCTTTGATCAAAATGAGATTCGAATCCTACAAAAATCATGCAAAACTGATTTTTACCTGCTCGTCAGGGTCTAGTGGCCATGTCTGTGGGTTAGAGTGAAGTAGGCAGGGCAAACCAAACGGGAGACCAGGATCTTCCGCAATCCCTCGATGCATGCCAACCATGCTACGATCCAGCTGAGCGGTGCTCAAAAGATCAGCGCGACCGGTGATGTTGCTCTGCGGTCCGTAGTGGAGGTTGCCAAATCCAATTGCCTGGCTGTAGTGCTCAGATATCTTACACTTCATCTCTCCAGATGTCGTTCCGGGGAAGAGTACTACAGAAGATTAGTCGGGATGGGTTGGCGGTTTCTACCTTTCCGCAAGGGTGGAGAAAGACTACGACGGTGCACAAGCGGCCAGAGCGGCAGAGGAAGACAATGAGGGGCACAGGGTGGTTCTCCTCTGGTTGTCAGATCGACTACTCCGACCCGGTATATTAGGGAAAAACTAACACGAGACGTTAACATAGACGCTTATGCAAAAAGGAATAATAACAAAAAATTAGATATATTTCTTAAATGCTCCGGTCCGCAACGCTGGCCCCTAGTTTGAGGCGCTACTGTTTTTTTCCGCTAGGTAGCCAGGGATAGCAAATCACACTTTGCCAAAGGAAAAAGTTCGAAATGTCCTCAAATTTGTTTTGCGTGGATGGTGATACCGCACTGAAGGAGAGAGAAAACACAATTTGTTTTAAATGCATATATACTACTCCCTCTGATCCATATAATGTTCTCAGATTTATCTAGATTAGAATGTATATAGTCATGTTTTAGTGCTAGATTTATCCATATAATTTGTTTTGAATGCATATATACTACTCCCTCTGATCCATTACCCTGGTCGTTCAGCTAGAAATGCAAGAATGTTCATACTTATCGATAACTAATAATCTTAAATACGTTTAACTTTTTACAGTTGCATTTAGGTTCGAATTTTACATGTACGAACAGTAGGAGTACATTTTACACCAATGACCTAAAAAAGGTAAAATTACATCGAGGTCCATACATTTAGCATGAAGCACCCTAAAATTAAGCAGGGAAAACAGTCATGTTTTGCTCCTTCTCGTGAGAGAAGCTGATTGAGCTAAACTCTTCATACTACTTCCTGTTTGTTTGTTTTCAAAATATGGTCAAATTTGGGGGCATGCAAATTCTTGAATATGGGATCACAAATAAGCGACATAAAGTATGATGTAGATATGTCCATGACCTTGGTCGTTCGTCTTGGAATCCAAGAATGTTCATACTCATCGACAAATAATAATCTTAAATAAGTTTAAATTTTACAACTTACTTTTAGGTTTGAATTTTACACGGACGGTCGGAGTACATTTTACATCAAGGACCTTAAAAAGGTAAAATTACATCGAGGTCCATACATTTAGCATGAAACACCCTAAAATTAAGTAGGGAAAATAGTCATTTTTCTCCTTCTAGAGAGAGAAGCTGATCGAGCCATACTCTTCATACTACTTGCTCTTCGTTTGTTTTCAAAATATGGCCAAATTTGGCAGCATGCAAATTCTTCACTATGGGATCATGAATCATTAGCATAAAGTATGATGTAGATATGTATGACCCTGGTCGTTCGACTTGAAATGCAAGAATTTTCATATTCATTTGCAACTAATAAGCTTAAATACGTTTCAATTTTACCATTTTCTTTTATGTTCGAATTTTACACGGACGATGGGAGTACATTTTACAGCAAGGACCTAAAAAAAGGTAAAATTACATCGAGGTCTATAAATATAATTAGCATGAAGCACCCTAAAATTATTCAGCGAAAATAGTTGAGTTCAGCTCCTTCTCGAGAGAGTAGCTGGTCGAGCCATACTCTTCATACTACTTCCCTCTTCGTTTGTTTTCCAAATATGGCCCAATTTGGCGGCATGAAAATTCTTGGACATGGGATCGTGAATCATCGATATAAAGTATGATGTAGATATGGCCATGACCTTGGCCATTCGGCTTGAAATCCAAGATTGTTCATACTCATTCACAACTAACCTTAAATTCGTTTAACTTTTACCACTAACTTTTAGGTTTGAATTTTACACGGACGGTAGGAGTACATTTTACATCAAGGACCTAAAAAGGGGGGAAATTACATTGAGGTCCATACATTTAGCACGAAGTACTCTAAAATTAAGCCAATAAAACAGTCGGGTTCGGCTCCTTCTCGAGAGAGCAGCTGATCAAGCCGTACTCTTGATAGTACCTCTTTGTTTGTTTTCATCAAGGACCTAAAAGGGGAAAATTACGTCAAGGTACATAAATTTAGCACGAAGCACGCCTTAAAATTAAGAAAACTAAAATAGTCGGGTTTGGCTCCTTCTCGAGAAAGAACCTGACCAAGCCAACATCTTGGTACTACTTCCTCATCGTTTGTTTTCAAAATATGGCCAATTTTTGCGTCATGCAAATTCTTCGATATGGGATCATGAATCATTAGCATAAAGTATGATGTACATATGTCCATGACCCTGGTCGTTCGGCTTGAAATGCAAGAATGTTCATACTCATTGACAACTAATAAGCTTAAATACGTTTAAATTTTACCACTTGCTTTTATGTTCGAATTTTCCACGAACGATGGGAGTACATTTTATAGCAAGGAACTAAAAAGGGGGGAAATTACATCGAGGACCATACATTTAGCATGAAGCACCCTAAAATTAAGCATGGAAAACAGTCATGTTTGGCTCCTTCTCGAGAGAGAAGCTGATCGAGCCATACTCTTAATACTAATTTCTCTTTGTTTGTTTTCAAAATATATGGCCAGATTTGGCAGCATGCAAATTCTTCGATATGGGATCATGAATCATCAAGATAAAGTATGATGTAGATATGTCCATGACCCTGGTCATTCAGCTTGAAATGCAAGAATGTTCATATTCATTGACAACTAATAAGCTTAAATACGTTTAAATTTTACCACTTGCTTTTCTATTCGAATTTTACACAGATGGTGGGAGTACATTTTACAGCAAGGACCTAAAAAAGGTAAAATTACATCGAGGTCTATATATTTAGCACGAAGCACCCTAAAATTAAGCAGGGAAAAAAGTCTGGTTCGGCTCCTTCTCGAGAGAGCACCTGGTCAAGCCATACTCTTCGTACTACTTCCCTCTTTGTTTGTTTTCAAAATATGGCCCATTTTGGGGGCATGCAAATTCTTGGATATGTGACCATGAATTATCGATGTAATGTATGATGTAGATATGGCCACAACCTTGGCCGTTCGGCTTGAAATCCAAGATTGTTCATACTTATTCACAACTAACCTTAAATTCGTTTAACTTGTACCACTAACTTGTAGGTTTGAATTTTACACGGATGGTAGGAGTACATTTTACATCAAGGACCTAAAAAGGGGGTAAATTACATCAAGTTTCATACATTTAGCATGAAGTACCCTAAAATTAAGAAAATAAAACAGTCGGGTTCGACTCCTTCTCGAGAGAGTAGCTGATCGAGTCATACTCTTTATAGTACTTCCTCTTTGTTTGTTTTCAACAAGGACCTAAAATAGGAAAATTACATCGAGGTACATAAATTTAGCACGAAGCATACCTTAAAATTAAGCAAAGAAAAATAGTCGGGTTCGGCTCCTTCTCGAGAAAGAACATGACCAAGCCATACTCTTCGTACTACTTCCTCTTTGTTTGTTTTCAAAATATGGCCAAATTTTGTGTCATGCAAATTCTTCGATATGGGATCATGAATCATCAGCATAAAGTATGATGTACATATGTCCATGACCTGGTCGTTCGGTTTGAAATGTAAGAATGTTCATACTCATTGACAACTAATAAGCTTAAATTCGTTTAAATTTTACCACTTCCTTTTGTGTTCGAATTTTACACGGACAGTGGGAGTACATTTTACATCAAGGACCTAAAAAAGGGTAAAATTACATCGAGGTCCATACATTTAGCACGAAGCACCCTAAAATTAAGCAGGGAAAACAGTCATGTTTGGCTCCTTCTCGAGAGAGAAGCTGATCGAGTCATACTCTTCATACTACTTTCTCTTTGTTTGTTTTCAAAATATATGGCCATATTTGGTGGCATGAAAATTCGTGGACATCGGATCATCATCAACATAAAGTAATGTAGATATGGCCATGACCTTAGTTGTTTAGCTTGAAATCCAAGAATGTTCATACTCATCAACAACTAATAATCTTAAATACGTTTAAATCTTACCACTTGCTTTTAGGTTCGAATTTTACATGGACGGTGCGAGTACATTTTACATCAAGGACCTAAAAAAGGTAAAATTACATTGATGTCCATAAATTTATGTCTGAAAACTTGTCTTGTGGTATTCAGATCCATATTCTTCGGAGTTTCTTTACGTAAAAGAACGATCTTGTCATCACTCGAAAAATTGAGAATTAAATGTTCTTTCATGATAGTTGGAAACTAACACTGACATCATTGTTTACTATATGAAGATGCACCCATCTACCTTTGAAAATGCATTTAATTCAATAGCAATCAATTCCCTTACTTGTGTAGATGCTAAGAATGGAAAAGAAGATCCAACGGTTAGCAATGTTTGGATTTGCCAGTCTTGATCCAATGGTCAATGTTTGAAGTTATCCGTACACTATACAGTGGTATGGTATGGTATTTTAAGAGATAAGAAAAAATAAAGATAAGATAAGTACTACGAATGACCGATCTTTTCAGTAACCTTCCCTGCTGATGCTTGGGAAGCAAGTGAAAATTTCGAAAACCAGAAAAGTTTGAATTTTTTGCCGCCAAGGATCAAAGTGGTTTCCTTCCTATGTACAACTCATCCCTACTCCACACCAACGCGATTGTCAAACATGCCAGAGACACGGAGCTGCCATTCCAAGGAACACGTGCGTAACACCATGCTATGGATGAGGGAGAGATCAGTCGGGCTGGTGCGAGAGGGGAAAGGGGAGGAGAGAGGGAGGATGGATGGTGAGAGGAGAATATCATTTTGCGGCCCGAAAGTTGGGGTGTATAGGCAACACGGTACCCAAGATCCCTAAAATCAGCCGGGGTGACTACAGTTGGTGTGCCAAATACTCAGAGGGTCTTTTTCGGCATGAATTCAACTTTACGTTTCAATACAAAAAATCAGACTAACAGTCATCAAGTTGGGACCTCCCTGTCAGTTCTCGCCGTTATGTTGCTCCTGTCGCTTAGGCGGGGTGGCTGTCACGTAGGCTTGCAGCATTGGCACAGTGGATAGGAAAACACCCACTACTCAGTGTATTGACGTGACAAAACAGGGCACATGTATCGGTGTTATAATTATTTTTTGTTTACTCAGAAGCTGGAATGGCCACCGCCACACGTCTCTCCTTGGACTTCCGTCCCAATCGTTAACCACTACCTTAAAAGCGCATTGACGGTTCCACTGTTTCCCTGCCTCGCAGAAACCACTCTTCTTCTTCCTGTCATCTACTATCTTCTTCCCGTCTTCTCCTTGCCGCCATGGAAGATCTACGCACTCTAGAGACAAGCTTCACTACCCATGACAATAAGAAGATAAACATTGTCTACACCAACGAGGAGGAGACAGTGGTGCATGTCCTGAGGATGTACAAGGGTTGGATTGGGATAGACGAGGAGAAGTTTGTGGGATTGGACCTCGAGTACACCCCGGAGAACCCATATGAAGGGAGTGAAGTCGCCGTCGTTCAACTGGCCATGCGGAAACACGTCCTCGTCTAACACCTCTCCCGGTTTGTAGATCTGCTCTCTGTAGCTAACCGCTTTTAGGGTTTACTCCTCTTGTTCTTTATCCACTTGCTCATCTTGCAACTACTAGATTTTATTTAGGACCAAATAAATTAGGGTTTGCCTATGTCTCAATTGACTGAGATTTTCTTTAGTCTCAATCACCTAAGAAAAGTGCAACCATAGTTAAAAGAAATGTGCAACTCGTTCAGTCGATTGAGAAATAGCAAACCCGAATAAATTATGACAATACAATGTTGAGAGTCTTGATCTTGCATTTACTAAACTTTTCAAAATTATATTGAGATGATGATCTTGAATTGACAAAATATTTGTAGTTACAAATTTTGGTGATGACAAACTACATACTTTTAGGACTGACAGGAAATTTCCAGCGCTGCGCCAGTTCCTTGTAGAAAAGGAAATTGTTTTCTGCACTGTCGATAAAACAACTGATTTTTCAAAATTGTATCAAGAGGAAATTATAATTCCTGCGCACAAGTGGATCGATATTCAGAGTCTTGTCAAGATCCTAGGGGCTCGAGGAAGGATGGAATGGCATCACTCGCAACTAGAATCCTCGATAAGTCGTACGACAAAATGAAGGAAGATTTCCCTACGGAGAGGCACGATTTCTGGGACGAGTGGTCGTTGTCTGATATCAACCTGAAGTATGCAGCCATAGATGCTTACGTGACCTACCAGCGGTACAAGAAGATCCATTTTTTCTACCTTACCTCGTGTTTTGCCGTATTTGCAAGAGGGAAGACGAACTTAGGGGAGCCTTTTGTAGAAAATGCAGAATAACTGAGTTTGAAGATGCATATGCAAAGAAATTGGCTGCATCTGAAGCAGCTGACAGAGAGGCTGCAGAAGCAGCTAAAAGAGAGCTTGCAGCTGAAGAAGCAGCTAACAGAGAGGCTGCAACTGAAGCGGCAAACAGAGAGGCAACATCTTCTAGCGACAACAATCAGGCCTATGATGCACCGCTAATTGGGCCGTAGGACGCTGAAGATAGGGAAGCCAAGTCAGATGCCAGGTGGGACAAAGCAGTTCGTGAGCTGTGGAGTACCTGGAATGGTCACAATTCGTCGCCTAGGAACGATGGCAAGCGCCTCAAGTGGTCTGATGAGGAGTGAATTAAATTTTACTTGTCAGTGTTATGTTTTTGTTTTGTGGAACTCAGTTAGCTTGCCAAGATGTCTAGCGCCTCAAGTGGCACTAGTAAAATAAATTTAACCCTCGTTGTATTATGTTTATATATGTGTCTTGTAGCTTGTCAAGATGGTAGCTTCTTAACTGACAGTTTGAAAGAGTGCCCTTTTCCTCTCTCGCTAAACAGATATGTTTCGTTTTGCCCAAATTGGTAGCAAATCTAGAGAAGATTCTCACTTTGATATTTCGTTCCCTTTTGGACCTCTTTTTGCCTCCGATCAGGTAGCAAATCTAGAGCAGCAAATCACACCAGGCAGAATACATTCATTCAGAAAACAAAACAAATGTAGATATAGCTGTGCGCAGCTAAATAGGATATAGCGATAGAAAGTAGGTTGCTTAACGAGGTTCGATGCATTCAGCCAGAAATAGGATATAGCCAAGAGACGGGGGCCTCCTCACCGGCGGCCACGGAGGCGACGATAGACATCTTATCCTCCTCGGCCATCGCCGACGCGGACGGGGTATTTTCGGGAGTTTGTGGATGCTGGTGGGACAGTGGAGAGGGTTGCGTGGGGTCAGTGAGCGAGAGTGGGAGTGGGTGTGTGGAGGGGGCTCTATAGTTAAGGTGGATAGAAGCAAGGCACGTTTCGTTGCACCACCGTGCAACGCGCCGTGCAGTCTACTGCACCGTGCACCACGACACGCGCACGGTACATCACGTTTTTTTCCCGGGCCATGCATGGCAGTTCTGTATTGATCCGCATGCAAAGGGCGCACACACAATTTCTATGTACGAAGTTTGACACGGCCCTAAAATTGGCGATAGTTAAAAGTAGAAATATAGAGTGGGAGGTAGGTGGCTGTACGGCGAGATTTGTGGGGTTGTGCTAGATTCGCTAGAGGGATGTGTTGATGACTGCGAGTGACTCAATGAACCGGAGATGTTAGGTCTCGTCGAGCTCAGCTGTTCGGCCTCCGGCTAGCGCGTGCAAGCTTCTTACGGTGGGCCCTAGTTGGAAGTGAGATTGAAAGCCGCTGCGTAAAAAATGGGATGTGTCTTATTAAAATCAAGTGGCAATAAATTGCAGCTGTCCATCGACGACCGTGCACTCGATGGTGCATGTGTTGTGGCGTAGTAGTAGCAGTAGTAGGCTTTTCAGACTTGATTAAACATGACATGACCGCTCGACGACTTTTTCCATGGACGGCATCGTGTTCCTTCTTGTAGAGGGAGACGTTAAGATAGGGCCTCGTCAAGATGGTAGCTCGTTAACTGGCAGTTTGAAAGAGTACCCTTTTCCTCTCTCGCTAAACAGATATGTTTCATTTTGCCCAAATTGTTAGCAAATCTAGAGAAGATTCTCTCTTCGATAATTCGTTCCCTTTTGGAACTCTTTTTGCCTCCGATCAGGTAGCAAATCTAAAGCAGCAAATCACACCAGGCAGAATACATTCATTCAGAAAACAAAACAAATGTAGATATAGCTGTGCGCAACTAAATAGGATATACCGATAGAAAGTAGGTTGCTTAACAAGGTTCGATGCATTCAGCCAAAAATAGGATATAGCTAGAAAGAAGCTGCTTAGCAGCAGAGGCAGCCGCCACAGCTGCAGGCACATCCTGCAAGCGCCCGCACCTCCGCCTCCTCCTCCATCCGATGCTTCCTCCACTTCTTGCTGCCTAGTTCCTTGATCTTGGGGACCTTGGGCCCCATTGGAGAGATGCGACCCTCTTTGATGGCCAACCGCTAGAGGTTTCAGAGGTGAATGCCGAGAGCCCGGTGTTCAGCGATGTAGGCGCTGATGTTCACGGTCTCGCGCTTGCCGCCTTTGTGGATGCCGGAGCCTGCGGCCTCTACATGCTTCATTAAGGAGAGGAAGTCGGTGCGGTCGGGGGCACTCGCACAACTGTAGGCGATCCCCTTGTGGAAGGGGCAGCGCCAGGGGCCGCCCTGAAGAAGGCGACGTACTTGCCGACCCGCAGCCTCCTTAGCACCTGACGAGTCTTGGTGTGTATTGACTCGTCATCACTGCAGACGTCGCTGCCGGAAACCTATTGGAAGAAAAGGAAAATGGGGGATTAGATGATGTAAGAAGATCGAGCAATCGAAATGTGAACAAGCGAATCCTAATAAACCAACATCTAGCATCCAACGATGGGAACGGTAGAAGAACCAGGGGATGGGAGCTAACCCTAGTTACCTCCGACCATGGGTCGTCGATGCCGGTGTCGTAGAGGTTCAGCGGAGCGATGTACTTATCCAGATCATAGGTGCCCCAGAAGTTCTTGATCCGCTTGTGACCGGCGGGGGCCTCCTCGCCAGCAGGGGGCTCCGCTTCGGCGGCTCCGTCGGTAGCGGGGACGGGGCTCGACAGGACGGCTGAGACAGGGATGTGTAGCACCCCGCTAAAAGCAGAACTAGAAAACCGCGTGTTGTTTTAATTCTGTGCATCATCATGACATCATCATTCATATTTTGTTCTCAATTTTGACTGCAAACTATTTTGCTACAAACCTATTTTTGTTTTACTAAAATATCCTTATGGTTTTATTAATTCTATTTTACTCTTCTTATTTTCAAACTAAAACAAAATAATATTTTTGGTACGTTATGTGACCACAAACGATTTTCTTATTTGACTAAAAATAAAAATAGGCAAAAAGTCCGTCTAAAAGTTTGGCCCAAAACTAATCCCATCTAGTCTACTTTGGACTAGATAAATATCTCTTTCCACTTCTTTCTCTCCAAACTCTAACCCCAAATCTACCCAAAAATTCCCCACATCTTGCTGCCCAAAATTTTAAGCGCCGTCCTTCTGTCTATTGATTTTCGGTCGAGCGTGCTTTTTCTTTGTTTCCATCGCCTGTAGCTAGCCTCGCCTACACTCTCTGGTTCAGCACTTGGACAAGCAGCCAGGCTGCATGCCCTGACTGACTGGGAGAAGCTCCACATGCCTCCAATCCATCTCATGGCCCTGTTTTTTTCTTTGGGAATCTGTATGTCTCTGCAGTAGCTCGCCCTTCTGGCTTTGTTCCACCGATAGCAGCCGTAGCAGGTCACCTCGGGAGCCCCATCACCAGATCCCTTCGCCCGATGCAGCTGTCCCACGTCTCCGTCCCTTCAAAGCTCCATGCGACAGCACCTAGGAGCTACCTGGATCCGCACGCCAGGAGGGCCATAGGTCTCCGCCGTCGCAGCATATCTACATCGTCACGAGCCGGTCGAGAGGCACCTGACAGTGTGCCCGACCACTTCCTCGCCGTAAGTCTGCTCCCGCTTGCTCGCTTTGCGTTCCGTGTCGTCGACAAGTTGTTCTGCCGCTGTGCTTGTTGCTTGCTGTTCTTTGGTCTCCCTTCGTATGCCCACAATTCATCCCGGTGTTTGGGCGCCTGAGACATGTTCGTTGAAATTCTCGTAAGAGTTTCGGATTTGAAATATTCTACCCGGTGTTCTCGATCCGCCACCATATCGCGGTCGTTCTACTTCGTCAAGTTGGCTTCGTCTTGTCATGCCACACAGGAGTCCGTTGTGTGATGCCGCTGCCCCTAGAAAAGATCTTCCTGACGTCTGCCTCTCTCACGAAGTCGGCTACCTCCGCTACTTCGAGCATATCCCAAAGGCTTTCACTTTGCCTCTCTGATCCAAACCGTAAGACCCCGAACCTTGTCATATTTTGTATAAAATGTCTTATATCTTGTACGCATTTAATCATTCATGTGTTGCATAGCTTACCACATGGTTTAGGTTAAATAGCAATCCACCTAAATTAAATGGATACCATATGTGGGATTTTCTAGTCTTATTTCGGCCCCATTTAAATTTACGTAGCGAACCAATGTCATGCTTTGCCTTGTTAAAATAACATTTAAATTGCGGGGTTCTAAATAACTTGAACCACATAATTATTTGTCAGGACCCCGGTTCTGTTTAATATTGCCTAATTGCACCGCATCTGTGCCATGCCATGCATCATATCATAAGCATGCCGGATCTTCTGTAGTAGTATTAAATATTACATCCGGTGTTTCTTCTAGTGTTTGTTTCTTCACGGATTAGGCCGATGAGTTGATGCGAGTACCGACAAGTTCTCCGGATATGAACCTTCGGCAGTGTTTCCCAGGCGAGCGTCTCTCCCTCTTCTACCTGTTTTGCATTTATAGTCTTTATTTCCTCCTGTTGATCTATTCCTATCCGTGTTGCGATGCTTTAGTTCCGTACCCGATATATCCCAACGGCCATTGGAATTTGATCTATCCTTCTATTTTTCAAGATAATTCGGATTTGTTGGCACGTGCAGCCTCTATATTGCCTTGGACACCTCCTATTACCCGTTGTTTGGTAGATAGCTGGCCTTGTGAGTCGTAGTTGCTTGCTCAGGTGCGATCTCGTGTTGTCGAGTACCACAGTTGTTGGAATGCTGGCAGATGTATTATGGTGGAGTTGATCATGACTTTAAATACAACTATTAAATTGTTGGGATAACTAATGAAAGCGACACCGGTGGACAATATATGCTATTTGGTTTTTATGTCCACTTGTGTCACGTAGGCCCCGAGTACTTGATACCTGTTCCTTGACTATTCGCACTATCCACATCCGGGAGACCCTATGGGATCCTCCTGAGCCAGAGCTTGATTCATTTCTATTTCTTAGGGCCACAAACTAGTTTGGGGCTTTATTACTATCATATACTTATGCCATGCTTTACTCCTTTATTTACAATTGTGCGTGGAGCACCTGTACTTTTTTGGATCGTGGAATGTTTTCGCGGTATTGACAAGCCCAGTCACACTTTCGGGTTACCAGTCGTTTACAGCCATTGACACAAACCTTGGGTCCGTCTCGGAGCCGGCCAACTTCGTTGCGGGTAGCTTAATGGGGTGGCCCCCTGAAATATTTATGAATCCTGTGATTGCTTTGTCGTGAAAGCCTCGTTGGGTTTTGATTTGGTTTTTCCGAGGTTGATCGAGTGTGTGTTGCTATTTGTGCACCCCTGCAGGGTAAAACTTTCTGAAAGTCGTGTCCGCGGTTATGGACGACTTGGAGCATAGTATCTTGATCATAGACAAGCATAACTAAAGTAGTGCTATAAATTTGACTTAATATATGACTAGTAATCAGATTCAAATACAACGAAATGGATATTAAAAATGCCAACAACTGGTGGAGCTGGGGTTCCTTGTGTCTTGTTATATCTGTCTAGTAAGTATTGCAACTCCAATGGAATGTGATAAAAGTGCCAACAACTGCTGGGTTTTGGGATTCCTCAGGACAATTATATCTGACTAGTAAATGTTCCAACTACAACAGAATTTTAACTAAAGCTGCCCACTACTTATGCTATCAGGATGAGTCATGCTATATATCTGACTAGTAAATGCGGCAACTATAATGGAATGAGTAAAACTGCCAACTGTGTGAGTTCCTTGGTCCGACTTCCTCGTTTGGTCTCGAGGGGAAAATACCAGGATGGGTATGTTTGGTGTTAGTATCAGGAAGGATCCGAATATGCCTTTCTTACCCCTCTCTAATAGCCGACAGATGTATTGAGTCTCTATTGGTTGTTTAGTGCATGTTGCGCTACCGCTTCAGTCCACCATACCTATGTAGGCGAGAGCCGCCGAATTCTAGCCTCGCCGTGTACTGGCCTCACTACTGACGCTCCTCTTTTCCTTTACCCTTTGTCGGCACCCCTTTTGTTTTAGCGGGTTTGAGATCGACGTCGTTAGCAGGGTTACCCTTCCGGCTTGGCCTGGGCAGGGTTATGGACGCCATTAGTTATTCCTCAGGGCTCTTAGCCCCATTTGCATCTTGTTCGTAGTCAGACGCTCTATCGTTTTCAAGGTGATTTGGATCTTTGTATTGAATATCTGTATTCTTGGCTCATGGAGTCGTTGTTGTAGATATATCTGTTCTGTGGGTTCCATCGTGGACTATTGTGTAATGATATTACTTCGTTTTCCACTCGCACGAAAGTGCCTGGTGGGCGTCCTTGAATCGTTTCTATGCGGGTTTGGCGGAAAGCGCTGAAACTTGCAGGAGGGCCGATTCGAGGGTGTTACAGAGTGGTATTAGAGCTCAGCAGTTGCGATACCCCACTGGTCCAGCCTGTAGGATAACCTAGCTAACGGCCGATGTAGAGCGTCGAAACTATTTTGCAAAATCGGCTGGATAAATCTGATTAGGTCTGCTTTTACTCCTTACCCCTCTACTGTTATCCTCTTACCTCCACGTGTTTTGATTCTACTCTCTTATCTTTTCTTCGAGTCTAGGATTTCTCGTGGTTGGGTTTCCGTCGTACCTTCAGGGTTTCGCTTCGTCCTTTGGTAACGGTGTTTCTACCTCCGGACTTCATGCTATCTGAGTGATCCTTTATCTGTGGTACCATTCTTTGTTCCTTGTTTATGCCTTCTGGTGTTTTCCGACACGACGTCATCATCTACGCCAGATCTGATGCAGAGCCTGCATCACTCCTTTGTTCCGAACCTCGATTGTCGAGATCTTCAGTCTGATTCCGAGAATGGTTGCACGCTTTTCTACTGATGTGCAGCGTAATGTTTTGGGTGCGCGATGGACTGATCACCATCCGACTACTCTTATCATTCGCTCTTGTACATTGAATCGGTGGATCAAGCAATTTTACTCCGTCCACGGAAGCTAGAGGTGGCTTTATTTGTTGATACCTCTACCTTCGCCCTTTATTCCCGGAGTGTTCTCTCGACGATTTCAAGATGGAGTAAGACCCTTGTTAGTGGTGTCGCGAGGATCTACACGAAGCGAGAAGATTCAGATCGCCGGCCTTCCTCCCGGTACCATGAGGCGGATCTCGAGGGTGAGATCCCTTGTTAGTGGTGTCGAATTGTAGCACCCCGCTAAACCAGTACTAGAAAATCACGTGTTGTTTTAATTCTGTGCATCATCATGACATTATCATTCATATTTTGTTCTCAATTTTTGACTGCAAACTATTTTGCTACAAACCTATTTTCGTTTTACTAAAATATCTTTATGGTTTTATTAATTCTATTTTACTCTTCTTATTTTCAAACTAAAACAAAATAATATTTTTGGTACGTTATGTGATCGCAAATGATTTTCTTATTTGACTAAAAATAAAAATAGGCAAAAAGTCCGTTCTAAAAGTTTGGCCTAAAACTAGTCCTATCTAGTCTACTTTGGACTAGATAAATATCTCTTTCCACTTCTTTCTCTCCAAACCCTAACCCCAAATCTACCCAAAAATTCCCCACATCTTGCTGCCCAAAATTTCAAGCGCCACCATTCTGTCTGTTGATTTTTGGCCGAGTGTGCTTTTTCTTTGTTTCCATCGCCTGTAGCTGGCCTCGCCTACACTCTCTGGTTCAGCACTTGGACAAGCAGCCAGGCCGCATGCCCAGACTGACTGGGAGAAGCTCCACATGCCTCCAATCCATCTCGTGGCCCTGTTTTTTTTCTTTGCGAATCTATATGTCTCTGCAGTAGCTCGCCCTTCTGGCTTTGTTCCGCCGGTAGCAGCTGTAGCAGGTCACCTCGGGAGCCCCATCACCAGATCCCTTCGCCCGATGCAGCTGTCCCACGTCTCCGTCCCTTCAAAGCTCCATGCGACAGCACCTGGGAGCTGCCCGGATCCACACGCCAGGAGGGCCACAGGTCTCCGCCGCCGCAGCGTATCTACATCGTCACGAGCCGGTCGAGATGCACCTGACAGTGTGCTCGACCACTTCCTCACCGTAAGTCTGCTCTCGCTTGCTCGCTTTGCGTTCTGTGTCATCGACAAGTTGTTCTGCCGCTGTGCTTGTTGCTTGCTGTTCTTTTGTCTCCCGTCGTATGCCCACAATTCATCCTGGTGTTTGGCCGCCCGAGACATGTTCGATGAAATTCTCGTAAGAGCTTCGGATTTGAAATATTCTACCCGGTGTTCTCGATCCGCCATCATATCACGGTCGTTCTACTTCGTCAAGTTGGCTTCGTCTTGTCATGCCACATAGGAGTCCGTTGTGTGATGCCGCTGCTCCTAGAAAAGATCTTCCTGACGTCTGCCTCTCTCACGAAGTCGGCTACCTCCGCTACTTCGAGCATATCCCAAAGGCTTTCGCTTTGCATCTCCGATCCAAACCGTCAGACCCCGAACCTTGTCATATTTTGTATAAAATGTCTTATATCTTGTACGCATTTAATCATTCATGTGTTGCATCGCTTACCACATGGTTTAGGTTAAATAGCAATCCACCTGAATTAAATATGGAGACCATATGCGGGTTTTTCTAGTCTTATTTTGGCCCCATTTAAATTTGTGTAGCGAACCAATGCAATGCTTTGCCTTGTTAAAACAACATTTAAATTGCAGGGTTCTAAATAACTTGAACCATATAATTATTTGTCGGGACCCCGGTTTCGTTTAATATTGCCTAATTGCACCGCATCTGTGCCATGCCATGCATCATATCATAAGTATGCCGGATCTTCTGTAGTAGTATTAAATATTGCATCCAGTGTTTCTTCTAGTGTTTGCTTCTTCGCGGATTAGGCCGATGAGTTGATGCGAGTACCAACAAGTTCTCCGGATATGAACCTTCGGCAGTGTTTCCCAGGCGAGCGTCTCTCCACCTTCTACCTATTTTGCATTTATAGTCTTTATTTCCTCCTGTTGATCTACTACTATCCGTGTTGTCATGCTTTAGTTCCGTACCCGATATATCCCGTGCAGCCTCTATATTGCCTTGGACACCTCCTATTACCTGTTGTTTGGTAGATAGGTGGCATTGCGAGTCGTAGTTGCTTGCTCAGGTGCGATCTCGTGTTGTCGAGTACCACAGTTGTTGGAATGCTGGCAGATGTATTATGGTGGAGTTGATCATGACTTTAAATACAACTATTAAATTGTTGGGATAACTAATGAAAGAGGCACCGGTGGGCAATATATGCTATTTGGTTTTTATGTCCACTTGTGTCCCGTAGGCCCCGAGTACTTGATACATGTTCCTTGATTATTCGCACTATCCACATCCGGGAGACCCTATGGGATCCCCCTGAGCCAGAGCTTGATTCATTTCTATTTCTTGGGGCCACTAACTAGTTTGGGGCTTTATTACTATCCTGTACTTATGCCATGCTTTACTGCTTTATTTACGATTGTGCGTGGAGCACCTGTACTGTTTTGGATTGTGGAATGTTTTCGCGGTATTGACAAGCCCAGTCACACTTTCGTGTTCTCAGTCGTTTACAGCCATTGACACAAACCTTGGGTCCGTCTTGGAGCCGGCCGACTTCGTTGCGGGTAGCTTAATGGGGTGGCCCCCTGAAATATTTATGAATCCTGTGATTGCTTTGTCGTGAAAGCCTCGTTGGGTTTTGAGTTGGTTTTCCCGAGGTTGATCGAGCGTGTGTTGCTATTTGTGCACCCCTGCAGGGTAAAACTTTCTGAAAGCCGTGTCCGCGGTTATGGACGACTTGGAGCATAGTATCTTGATCATAGACAAGCATAACTAAAGTAGTGCTATAAATTTGACTTAATATATGACTAGTAATCAGATTCAAATACAACGGAATGGATATTAAAAATACCAACAACTGGTGGAGCTAGGGTTCCTTGTGTCTTGTTATATCTGCCTAGTAAGTATTGCAACTCCAATGGAATGTGATAAAAGTGCCAACAACTGCTGGGTTTTGGGATTCCTCAGGACAATTATATCTGACTAGTAAATGTTCCAACTACAACATAATGTTAACTAAAACTGCCCACTACTTATGCTACCAGGATGACTCATGCTATGTAACTACCTCAGTGAATTACACTCCTAGTTACAAGCCTGGATGAGCGGAAATGGTCAAAATAGTACGGTGGGGCCCAAATGCCACTCACAGGTAGGCCTTTCGGCCGTCCTAACCATTTCCAAACATCGGGACAAGAACGGGCGGCGTAATCGGCAGGCGAAGGGATCAACTACATACACAAATGAGTATGTATGCAAGCCACCATACAATGGTTCTCAGAGTCATTCCATCTAAAAAGAAAGGAATATTGCAACGCCATACGGCAAGATCCAAATATCCTAGATAGATATAATAGTTTAGGATATCTCCTCATACATCAAACATCAGAGTATCAAGCGGAAGCGGAAAACAAGATCCGAGTACGGATAAGAAGCAAATCGGTATAAGATGCCCCATAAATAAACACATCCATACAAATCTCACGGATCCCGTTCGGAATCTCTACACGAATGATCGTTGCCCACATCGTCCGTCTCCTCCACCCGGTATCTATCTTGCGAGCTTACATGCATCGAATCAAACAATTTATCGTGTGAGACCCTAGAATTTTCAAGTCTTTATGCCTCTAAAGGGACACAACACAGGGTGACGCAATTGCAGCAAAAGATAAACCCTAACAATTCTATGGATACTTGCTAACCATCCGCCTAACCAGAGATAGACGGATGTCCGTGAATTAATAACAACAGTTATAACGGTAATATTAACAGATCCATCCTCCTCCTCGCTTACCGACGAGGAAGCGGACGAACAACCCCCCCATCCGTTGGCAGTTTTATTATCCATTCCATGAGTGTTGCACTATTTACTAGTCAGGTACTTAGTCAAATTAAAGGCGGTACTTTAGTTATACTTGTCTATGATCGAGAAACTGTGCTCCAAGTCGTCCATAACCGCGGACACGGCTTTCAGAAAGTTTTACCCTGCAGGGGTGCACAAATAGCAACACACACTCGATCAACCTCGGAAAAACCAAATCAAAACCAACGAGGCAGTCACGACAAAGCGATCACAGGATTCAGAAATATTTCAGGGGGCCACCCCATTAAGCTACCCGCAACGAAGCTGGCCGGCTACGAGACGGACTTAAGGTTTGTGTGGCCGGCTATTGGGAACCCAAAAGTGTGACTGGGCTTGTCGATACAGCGAAAACGGGTCACGGCCCTAAACAGTACAGGTGCAGTACTTCGCACAATTTAAATAAAGCAGTAAAGCATGGCATAAGTACAGGATAGTAAATAAAACCTCAAACTAGTTTGTGGCCCCAAGAAATAAGAATGAATCAAGCTCTGGCTCAGGGGGGTTCATAAGCCTCCCGGATGTGGATAGCGCGAATATTCAAGGAACAGGAATCAAGTACTCGGGGTCCTACGGGACACAAGTGAGCCTGAAAAACCAAATAGCAAATATGGCTCACCGATGCCACTTTCATTAGTTATCCCATTACTACTCAGGTTAAGTTGTTTAGGTACCTCGTTATCCATCAGACACTCACATACCCTACACATGCTGTTCTACGACTCGCATGGCTCAAACAACTCCTGTAGTAATGGCTCATGGGATGGAGGAACAAGCTTCGGTGGGGTTTAAAAATAAAGGCTATGCAATACTTGGGATTCAATTTAATGCAATCGCGACTCAATGATGCAAGAATAAGATAGAGGCAATAGGTACTATATGTATGCAAGCATGTGGTAGTGCTTGCCTGGCAGCTCAGTTGAAGCGAGAGAAGGATCTGGGTAGTGCTCCCGGTTTCTTGATATATCCCACCTCGTCTATTCGAAGAAGAACCAAACAAACAAGGGCCAACATAAATAAAGTGCACAAGCATATGAATAAAATGCAACAAGCAAACAATCATGCCATGATGAATGATGCACAATTTGCATGGCAATAAAGTAGCATGGCATGGGTGAGGTGTGGAATACAATATTAAATCATTTTATGGGGTTTTAATCACATTTTAGCCTCATAATAGTTGCTGTATACTTTATATTTATATGATGCATGCTGCAAAACAGATAATGGAATGCATAAACAGAAAGGTCACGTCGAGCTAATCATTTTAGACATATCATTTGTTAAATTTGGAGTTATAAAACAAAAGTTATTAATTATTTAAGGTGAAAGGGCATTTTAATGTAATTTTAATCAACTTGGAAAAATAAAGTGTCCAAAATATATTTTGAAGGTCATATTTGAATTCCTCACATTTTTCTGATTTCAAAACATATATTATTTGTATTATTTGGATTTATATTTTAAAAGATATATTAAAACAGATTTAAATTTGAATTTAAAATAAATTTGAAAAGATTTGAATTAAAACAGAAAAGCAGAAATACTTTTGTTACTCGACAGACATCTGAGACCCAGACGACGGGTGGGCCAGCTGGCCTGGGCAACACAATATGACGAAAACGTTTTACACATGGGCTTAGCTAGCCAGAGAAAGACATGTGGGCTCGGCTCTGCGGACCCCACGCCTTGGGCGAGAGGGCTTGCCACCTGAGAGAGAGGAGCGGGTTGAGGAGTCCAAAGCACAGGTACCTTTTGCAAAAGATCGGGAGGCACAGGTGGGACTGGTTGGACGCGTTGAGTTGCGCAAAAAGGCAGGGGGGTATGCGCAAAAGGCCACGGCCACTGTTCTTCTTCTCTGAATCTACTGACGACAGGTTTGTGCTCGACAGGGCGGGGCTCGGTGCAGGGGTCGATCCCGTGACCTCGCGTCTTGTAGCTGGCGGCGTGATTCTGCGGTGACTGGCGGTGTTCTTGTGGAACGGCTGGCAGACAGAAAACCCTTTTCGGACGACGGCGAGGAAGCGACCATGGCCGCTAACGCAAGCGCTCAACGCCTAACGCGTGTCTGGGAGGATCGGCGGAGGGGGTGTCAGGAGGTTCGAGGCTCACCGAGGGACAGCGATGGAGTCGATCGAGCCGGAAGCGAGGGATCGTCGGCGTGGCTCATGGACGGCGGCTAGGGTTCGGCGTCGGGCTCAAGTGCAGCGGTTCTGGGCTCCTCCTCGGCTCCGTGTCAGCAGTGTGTCGAGGGAGCTCCACGGCCTTCCTCGACAACGAGCTCCACGCCCGGATTCGAGGAGTTGGTGATCGGCAGCCTCGGTGGCCGGTGTGTGGCAGGAGGGGGAGGAAGAGGGTTAGGGCACGACCCCGGGGGATCTGTGGTGGGTACGAAAAGGGAGGGAGGGTGGAGATAAGGTCGAGAGAGAGCGGGGTGCCGTGGGGGAGTGGTTAGGGGTAGAGGTGGCTTCGGCCACCTTTTCCTCTCCTTCACGTGTGCTCGGGGCAGGAGGCGAGGCGAGGTGATGGGGCTGCCGGTGGGGACGGTGGGGTCGGTGAGTCTCGGCTGAAGGGGCCCTCATGGCAGAGAGAGAAGAAGAAAGGAGGAGAGGGGAGGCTCGGGCTGGGGCTCGGGTTGGGTAGTAGGAGGCTCGGGCTAGGGTTTCTGCTGGGGATGGGGTAGCTAGGTGGGGCCAGGGTGACCAGGTGTGGCCGAGCTAGGTGAGAGAGAGAGGGAGGCCGAGAGAGAGGGTGGAGCTAGGGTTAGCTAGAGAGAGAGAGGCTAGGTTAGGTTAGAGGGGTGTGGTTTAGAGGATGGTAAAGAGAGGAGAGATGAGTGTAAGGTGGCTAGGGGTTTGTTTTTGTCAAGATCAAGCCAAGATCAAACAAAGCTAGCCAAAAGAGAGAAGGAGAACAAAGGTGGTGAGAGATAGAGAGAGAGGTTAGGTTTGGAGAAGGAATAAGGGAGAGGGGTATAGAGATATGGGAATGATCCACTCAAGGTTCAAATAAAAACTCCAAAGAGAAGGAATGGTGATGCTTTGCATGGCCCATGCATAATATTAATGCTAGGTTTCATCTTGTGAAAACAACATAAATAGCCATAGCATTTATACATATGCATTCCAAAATTATGGAATAAGCCAAACTAGAAGAAGTGAACGGATGCCCCATGTGGAGTAGTTGGAGATGACCATATTTGAATAAACATGGGACATGCTAGTGTGTATGTGCCACTAGATGCTTAATAGTCCCAAAAATATCCCAACATGATCATAATTCCAAAACAACCCATATGGAAGCTAGGAAAAGGAGCACTACTCATAATGCATGCAAAGGTGGCTCCACATATCAATAATGTGAAAACAACATGATGCTAATATGAGAGCATGTGGAAATAGAATTGGATCCATCCCAACCCACATGAGCTAGAGGTAAAACCCAATAAAGTGCAAAGCTCATATTTAGTTGGATGGTGGAATTATAAGGTGGTGAAAAGAAAGGGTGGTGGAATTTAAATAAAAGATATGCCCCCAACTCAACTTGGGCATTTAAACAATATATCAATAACCAAATACAATATCAAGAGGCAAATACAATTAATGATGCATATGAGAGAAGAACCAAATCAAAAAGGGTTTTATATGATGCTCAAATGCAAGGTGGCATGATGACATGAGCATGATATAATTATGACGCAACAATTATATATAGGAAGGTAGCATATATATAGACTAGGCTAGTAGCATTGCAATTGTTAGACAATTGGGATGCTACAACTCTCCCCCACTAAACAAGAATCTCGCCCCGAGATTCCTAGGAAAAAGAAAACAACACAAGGAAAGGCGGATGTTCGGAACGAAGGTGATCCTTGCATTCCCAAGATGATGAAGAACGGAATGGTGCGACCACTACACCTTGCAAAACTTGCTAGACTTGTTGCGAGTCTTGCGTTTTGCTTGAGAAACAACGGGTTAGAAGAATTGAAGGATTGTCGTGAGACAAGAAGGATAGGATGAACAAGGCTCCGGTTTTCTCTAGAAACATGATAAAAGAATAGAACCACTTGTGAAAGAAAGGCGAAGATGATGCATCATGGATAAAGAAAGACACACCGTTAAGATTAAAGATTTACTGATACTAGAGAGGATGAATCTTTATCTCGCCAGCAGAAAAAGAGCTAGATTGGAGAGGTTTTGAACCACTATGACAATAGCATCGTATCTTCTCTCGGATTTGAGAATGAAATACGGAAACAATATTGCCTTCAAACAATAGAGTCCCTTGATATCAACAGAAAGATTTAGATAGACATCGTCGGATTAGATTCTTCTTGCGCTGGTAAAACCAAGGATCACGCAATTGAGGTGCGCGGATATAACTTCCAGAGACGGATGTGAAGCCAGATCATGGTGGAATCCCGAGAAGCAAAGAATATGGAGGATCCGGAGTTTATTGTAGAGATACTTATTGCTTTCTTTATCCTTGAGGCTAACGCAATAGATTTGCGGCTGATGGCCTCAACCATAATTGGCTTTACCACATCAAAAGAATTGATGAAACAAAGAGAGAGATAGTTTCCTTTCATCTTGTTTGGGGATGTCAAGCACCGGTAGAAAGACGAGGGTAGAAAAGAGTTTGCGTTTGTTTCCACCAGATAATTGAGGATTTTGCTCCGTGTAGAAAGGGTGAGATCACCAACAAGAGATTATTGATTACTTTCTTCGAGAGAGCAGTCCGGAAAAACAAAGACGGAAGTAAAAGTATCGAGGGATAAAGGCCACTTCTAACTTCCGTGGAATGAGTGAAATCGCATTAATTCACCAATTCAATGTACAAGAGCGAATGATAAGAGTAGTGGTATGGTAGGTACTCCATCCCACACTCAAAGCATTACTCCGCACATGAATAAGAAAACCATGCAACCCAACTACCAAAACAGACTGAAGGTATTGATAAGAAGAACTCATGGAACTTCGTTAGAAAACAAGGATAGATGCAAACGATTCGCCGGATTCATAGATAGATAAAGATGATGATGTTGTCGTCATATCTGAAGTACCAAGCCACCAGAAAGATATGAAGGAAGATTACGGAGACAATTGCAAGATTCAACAGCTACAAAAAAGATAGCACCAACTGAACATAAGGATTACAAGATCTGGAAGGTCTTCATGGCCTCCGGTGGATTGAGCAGAGACGATAGAGCGAGATGGTTTCAAGAGATTACTTGACGAGGCTGAGGTGAAAAGAACTCCATGTTGTTCTTGAAAAGATTGAGAGATTTAGCGTCTTGAGGAAAATCTACGGTGAACGCGATGATAACTTGCCAACAAGGAACAACTCCGGATTGGTTGAAGATGGAGGATGGAATTAACAATGGACTTGCTAATTCCAGAATTGAAGCAATGTATTTAGCAGAAGGACGTGGTCGAGATAGGTGACTTCAAGAAGCCAGAATTCACGCTTTGAGAACTTTGCACACAGGCAGTGTTCTCGAAGCTTGAGAGAAAGAGACATAGATGATCTTCCATGTTCTCCCATTGATATGGAATAGGCAAGCATATTATCAACATATACCACCATGGATTAACAGAATATTCCCAGAATATCAAGTTCAAGAGGCGGGAGAAACGAACAAATGCTCGAAACACTTTCTGAGCTCAACGCTCTTAGAAAGATCAATGTTAAGAGCACGGGTTCGTGTTGAAGAAGATGCACTGGAAGAATAGATTATCTGGTCCTTCGGAAGAAAAAGAGATGTCACCTGGTTCACATTGTCGATCGGATCACCGGTTACAAAGATAAAGAGATCTTGGTTAAGAACCGATGATAGCTCATACCTTAAGCAAAACTACCAGAGACGAAAAGATGCAATTCCCTCGTCTCAAAGATAGTTTTGCTGATATGGAGTTCAAAAAGATGTGAAGCATGATAAACAGATGATAGACCACCGTAGTGCCTTGAGAAAACTCCGTATTGCCAAAGATACTTGAATATTCATCGATATGGTCACGGTGCACTCAAAATCACAGGAGTTAACCGTCACCTTTTGGAGGATAGAGGTGATTGCATTTTCCATATTCCACTCATGATAAGTGTCATATAGCTATGCTGAGAACCCAATTACAATCACCAGCATCGGATCGACACATGTTATGTAATTAGCCCAAGAGAACTGGAGATGAAAAGAAACTCTAGGATTAAGCGCCGGTGACAAAAGAATGAGTTAGCATGGACATGCTGATAAAAGGGAGATAGATAATGTTTCACACACGACTGAAAAGGAGTGTGGAAACCTGAATGTATCAAAGAAAAATTTCCGCATTTTCGCATTAAAATACCAATAGATCATAAAATCACTTATCAGGTAGAGATTAGCAACAGATGCTTACACAGAATGTGGAGTTGCTAGAAGGAAGGACACCCTTAAGAAGATGGCACCGGTTAACAAGGAGTCAGATAGATCGCGCCGGTTTTCAAAAGCCTGTCAGTATGGAATGTACCAATAGTTGATAACCAAAGGCAGATTGTGATAACAACTTGGATGCAACAGATAGACAAGGAATTACACACACACACACAAACACACAACCTATGGTACTACGGAAACCCAGAACACGTGAATCCTAGTTTGAATTTTGAGAAGAGGATTGAAAACGTTACACTTCCTTACCAGAAAAGGGTGGTGGGTGGGTAAGAAGAAAAGTGGAAGCAGTCCTACTCTCGCGTTTTGTTTTTCCCTAGTATACATAGCTACCAAAATATTTGCTAGACTGACAACGACCATTTGGCTGAGACCCTGAAGGGCGGGATGGCTCTGATACCAATTGTAACTACCTCGGTGAATTACGCTCCTAGTTACAAGCCTGGATGAGCGGAAATGGTCAAAATAGTATGGTGGGGCCCAAATGCCACTCACAGGTAGGCCTTTTGGCCGTCCTAACCATTTCCAAACATCGGGACAAGAACGGGCGGCGTAATTGGCAGGCGAAGGGATCAACTACATACACAAATGAGTATGTATGCAAGCCACCATACAATGGTTCTCAGAGTCATTCCATCTAAAAAGAAAGGAATATTGCAACGCCATACGACAAGATCCAAATATCCTAGATAGATATAATAGTTTAGGATATCTCCTCATACATCAAGGAACAGGAATATTCAAGGAACAGGAATAGCGCGGATATTCAAGGAACAGGAATCAAGTACTCGGGGTCCTACGGGACACAAGTGAGCCTGAAAAACCAAATAGCAAATATGGCTCACCGATGCCACTTTCATTAGTTATCCCATTACTACTCAGGTTAAGTTGTTTAGGTACCTCGTTATCCATCAGACACTCACATACCCTACACATGCTGTTCTACGACTCGCATGGCTCAAACAACTCCTGTAGTAATGGCTCATGGGATGGAGGAACAAGCTTCGGTGGGGTTTAAAAATAAAGGCTATGCAATACTTGGGATTCAATTTAATGCAATCGCGACTCAATGATGCAAGAATAAGATAGAGGCAATAGGTACTATATGTATGCAAGCATGTGGTAGTGCTTGCACGGCAGCTCGATTGAAGCGAGAGAAGGATCAGGTAGTGCTCTGGGTTTCTTGATATATCCCCGCCAGTCTATTCGAAGAAGAACCAAACAAACAAGGGCCAACATAAATAAAGTGCACAAGCATATGAATAAAATGCAACAAGCAAACAATCATGCCATGATGAATGATGCACAATTTGCATGGCAATAAAGTAGCATGGCATGGGTGAGGTGTGGAATACAATATTAAATCATTTTATGGGGTTTTAATCACATTTTAGCCTCATAATAGTTGCTGTATACTTTATATTTATATGATGCATGCTACAAAACAGATAATGGAATTCATAAACAGAAAGGTCTCGTCGAGCTAATCATTTTAGACATATCATTTGTTAAATTTGGAGTTATAAAACAAAAGTTATTAATTATTTAAGGTGAAAGGGCATTTTAATGTAATTTTAATCAACTTGGAAAAATAAAGTGTCCAAAATATATTTTGAAGGTCATATTTGAATTCCTCACATTTTTCAGATTTCAAAACATATATTATTTGTATTATTTGGATTTATATTTTAAAAGATATATTATAACAGATTTAAATTTGAAAAGATTTGAATTAAAACAGAAAAGCAGAAATACTTTTGTTACTCAGACAGATACAGACCCAGACGCTGACGGGTGGGCCAGCTGCTGACTGGGCAACACAGCGCGACGGAAAACGTTTTACACCGCGGGCTTAGCTAGCCACAGAGAAAGACAGGTGGGCTCCGGGGCTCTGCGGACCCACACGCCAGTGGGCGAGAGGGGGCTTGCCATGCGGCACAGAGAGGGAGCGCGGGTTGAGGAGTCCAAAAGCCTGGGTACCTTTTTGCAAAAAGACTGGGAGGCTGACAGGTGGGACTGGTTGGACCGCTGGGTTGAAGCGCTAAAAATGCAGGGGGTATGCGCAAAAGGCCACGACCACTGTTCTTCTTCTCTGAATCTATCGACAGTTTGTGCTCGGCGTATGGGATCGGTGCAGGGTCGATCCGCGACCTCAGCGTCTTGTGGCGGCATTACTGCGGTGACCTGGCGGTGTTGCTGGGGAACGGCTGCGCGGACAGAAAACCCTTTCGCGGCACGACGGCGAGGAAGCGACCGCGAGCGCGCCAGCGCAGAGAGCGCTCGACGAAACGTCTAACGTGTACAGGGGAGGATCGGCCGGAGGGGGGTGTCCAGGAGGTTCGGAGGCTCACCGCGGGGACGGCGATGGAGTCAGATCGAGCCGGGAAGCAGGGGATCGTCGACGTGGCTCGCGGACGGCGGCTAGGGTTCGGCGTCGGGCTCGGCGGGTGCAGCGGTTCTGGGGCTCCTCCTGCTCGGCTCCGTGTACAGGGTGACGTAGGGGAGCTCCACGGCCTTCCTCGACAACCAGAGCTCCGCGCCCGCCGCCGGATTCGAGGAGTTGGTGATCGGCAGCCTCGGTGGCCGACGCAGCGGGTGTGTGGCAGGAGGGGGAGGAAGAGGGTTAGGGCACGGCCCCGGGGGATCTGTGGTGGGTACGAAAAGGGAGGGAGGGTGGAGATAAGGTCGAGAGAGAGCGGGGTGCCGTGGGGGAGTGGTTAGGGGTAGAGGTGGCTTCGGCCACCTTTTCCTCCTCCCTTCACGTGCTCGGGTCGGGGCAGGAGCAGGGCGAGGTGGTGATGGGGGGCTGCCAGGTGGGGACGGCAGGGTCGGTGGGGAGGCTCGGCTGAAGGGGCCCTCATGGCAGAGAGAGAAGAAGAAAGGAGGAGAGGGGAGGCTCGGGCTCGGGTTGGGTAGTAGGAGGCTCGGGCTAGGGTTTCTGCTGGGGATGGGGTAGCTAGGTGGGGCCAGGGTGACCAGGTGTGGCCGAGCTAGGTGAGAGAGAGAGGGAGGCCGAGAGAGAGGGTGGAGCTAGGGTTAGCTAGAGAGAGAGAGGCTAGGTTAGGTTAGAGGGGGTGTGGTTTAGAGAGGATGGTAAAGAGAGGAGAGATGAGTGTAAGGTGGCTAGGGTTTGTTTTTTGTCAAGATCAAGCCAAGATCAAACAAAGCTAGCCAAAAGAGAGAAGGAGAACAAAGGTGGTGAGAGATAAAGAGAGAGGTTAGGTTTGGAGAAGGAATACGGGAGAGGGGTATAGAGATATGGGAATGATCCACTCAAGGTTCAAATAAATACTTCCAAAGAGAAGGAATGGTGATGCTTTGCATGGCCCATGCATAATATTAATGCTAGGTTTCATCTTGTGAAAACAACATAAATAGCCATAGCATTTATACATATGCATTCCAAAATTATGGAATAAGCCAAACTAGAAGAAGTGAACGGATGCCCCATGTGGAGTAGTTGGAGATGACCATATTTGAATAAACATGGGACATGCTAGTGTGTATGTGCCACTAGATGCTTAATAGTCCCAAAAATATCCCAACATGAGCATAATTCCAAAACAACCCATATGGAAGCTAGGAAAAGGAGCACTACTCATAATGCATGCAAAGGTGGCTCCACATATCAATAATGTGAAAACAACATGATGCTAATATGAGAGCATGTGGAAATAGAATTGGATCCATCCCAACCCACATGAGCTAGAGGTAAAACCCAATAAAGTGCAAAGCTCATATTTAGTTGGATGGTGGAATTATAAGGTGGTGAAAAGAAAGGGTGGTGGAATTTAAATAAAAGATATGCCCCCAACTCAACTTGGGCATTTAAACAATATATCAATAACCAAATACAATATCAAGAGACAAATACAATTAATGATGCATATGAGAGAAGAACCAAATCAAAAAGGGTTTTATATGATGCTCAAATGCAAGGTGGCATGATGACATGAGCATGATATAATTATGATGCAACAATTATATATAGGAAGGTAGCATATATATAGACTAGGCTAGTAGCATTGCAATTGTTAGACAATTGGGATGCTACATGCTATATATCTGACTAGTAAATGCTGCAACTATAATGGAATGAGTAAAACTGCCAACTGTGTGAGTTCCTTGGTCCGACTTCCTTGTTTGGTCTCAAGGGGAAAATACCAGGATGGGTATGTTTGGTGTTAGTATCAGGTAGGATCCGAATAGGTCTTTCTTACCCCTCTCTAATAGCCGACAGATGTATTGAGTCTCTATAGGTTGTTCAGTGCATGCCGCGCTGCCGCTTTAGTCCACCATACCTATGTAGGCGAGAGCCACCGAATTCTAGCCTCGTCGTGTACTGGCCTCAGTACTGACGCTCCTCTTTTCCTTTGCCCTTTGTTGGCACCCCTTTTGTTTTAGCAGGTTTGAGATCAACGTCGTTAGCAGGGATACCCTTCCGGCTTGGCCTGGGCAGGTTTATGGACGCCATTGGTTATTCCTCAGGGCTCTTAGCCCCATTTGCATCTTGTCCGTAGTCGGACGCTCTATTGTTTTCAAGGTGATTTGGATCTTTGTATTGAATAACTGTATTCTTGACTCATGGAGTCATTGTTGTAGATATATCTGTTCTGTGGGTTCCATCATGGACTATTGCGTAATGATATTACTTCGTTTTCCACCTGCACGAAAGTGCCTGGTGGGCGTCCTTGAATCGTTTCTATGCGGGTTTGGCGGGAAGCGCTAAAACTTGCAGGAGGGCCGATTCGAGGGTGTTACAGGCGGCTGCTTTCAACATGTCGAGGGGAGCTAGCGAGGAGACGGGGTATCGGAGGCGACGATGGCCACCTTATCCTCCTCGGTCATCGCCGACGCGGACGGGGTATTCTCGGGAGTTTGCGGATGCTGGTGGGACAGTGGAGAGGGTTGAGTGGGGAGAGCATACGAGAGTGGGAGTGGGTGTGCGGAGAGGGGCTCTATAGTTAAGGTGGATGGAAGCAAGACACGTTTCGTTGCACCACCGCACAACGCACCGTGCACCGCGGCACGCGCATGGTACGTCACGTTTTTTTCCCGGGCCATGCATGGCAGTTCTGTATTGAGCCGCATGCAATGGGCGCATACACAATTTCTATGTACGAAGTTTGACACGGCCCTAAAATTGGCGATAGTTAAAAGTGGAAATGTAGAGGGGAAGGTAGGTGGCTGTATGGCGAGATTTGTGGGGTTGTGCTAGATCGGGTAGAGGGATGTGTTGATGAAGGCGGAGACGTTAGGCCCAGTTTCCGGCTAGCGCGTGCAAGCTTCTTACGGTCGGGCCCAGTTGGAAGTGAGATTGAGAGCCGCTGCGTAAAAAATGGGATATGTCTTATTAAAATCAAGTGGCAATAAATTGCAGCTGTCCATCAATGACCGTGCACTCGATGACGCATGCGTTGTGGCGTAGTAGTAGCAGTAGTAGACTTTTCAGACTTGATTAAACATGACATGACCGCTCGACGACTTTTTCCATGGACGGCATCGTGTTCCTTCTTGCAGAAGTCTCGCCGAGGGAGACGTCCGTGTTGTCTCACGCTGGGGCCACGCTGTACTGTGAAGGGCACGACGTCTGCAACGATCATTGTTGGATCGCACAGAATCAACGGTTGGTGCACACGATCCGCATGACAACTGTAATAACCAATCAGGGAGTAGCAGACAGGGTGAGCACAGGTTTGTGCTTCTACGAAAGATAGAGAGGGGGGCAAAACTGAGTAGTACCACATAAAACCAAGGGCGATACTGAGTAGTATAAAAATGGAAAGTGAGTGTCTTCTACAATGAAATACATCGTGGCATACATCAAATTATGCCAAGATAGATCCACTAGAGTTCATTGGATGTGTGTTCTTCTCATAAACCACGTAAGGATCCACTAGAGTTCATTGCATGTGTGTTCTTCTCATAGACCACACATGGATCCACCAGTGTCATTGCATGTATGCTCTTTTCATTAACCACAGCTAGAGTCATCGCATGTCTGCTTTTTTCATGAACCACAGTTAGAGTCATTGCATGTGTGTTCTTCACACAAACCATATCATGAACCACACCCAGTGTCATTGAATGTGTGTTCTTCTCATAGACCAGACATGGATCCACCAGTGTCATCGCACATCTGCTCTTTTCATGAACCACAGTAAGAGTCATTGCATGTGTGTTCTTCTCATGAACCACAGCTAGAGTCATTGCATGTGTGTTCTTCTCACAAACCATATCATGAACCACACCCAGTGTCATTGCATGTGTGTTCTTCTCATTAACCACACATGGATCCACCAGTGTCATTGCATGTCTCCTCTTTCCATGAACCACAGTTAGAGTCATTGCATGTCTGTTCTTTTTAGAAACCACATATCACCAGTGTCATTGCATGTGTGTTCTTCCCACAGACCACACATGGATCCACCGGTGTCATTGCATGTGTGTCCTTCTCACAAACCACATATGGATCCACCAGTGTCATTGCATGCGTGTTCATCCCACATACCACACATGGATCCACCGGTGTCATTGCATGTGTGTTCTTCCCACAGACCACACATGGACCCACCAGTGTCATTGCATGTGTGTTCTTCCCATGAACCACACATGGATCCACCGGTGTCATCGCATGTCTGCTCTTTTCATGAACCACCGTTAGAGTCATTGCATGTGTGTTCCTCTCATATACCACACATGGATACACCGGTGGCATCGCATGTCTGCTCTTTTCATGAACCACAGTTAGAGTCATCGCATGTCTGCTCTTTTCATGAACCACAACTAGAGTCATTGCATGTGTGTTCTTCTCACAAACCATATCATGAACCACACACAGTGTCATTGCATGTGTGTTCTTCTCATTAACCACACATGGATCCACTAGTGTGATTGCATGTCTGCTCTTTTCATTAACCACAGTTAGAGTCATTGCATGTCTGTTCTTTTCACAAACCACATATCACCAGTGTCATTGCATGCGTGTTCTTCCCACAGAACACACATGGATCCACCAGTCTCATTGCACGTGTGTTCTTCCCATGAACCACACATGGATCCACCAGTGTCATTGCATGTCTGCTCTTTTCATGAACCACAGCTAGAGTCATTGCATGTCTGTTCTTCTCACAAACCATATATCACCAGTGTCATTGCATGTCTACTTTTTTCATGAACCATAGTTAGAGTCATCGCATGTCTGCTCTTTTCATGAACCACAGCTAGAGTCATTGCATGTGTGTTCTTCTCACAAACCATATCATGAACCACACCTAGTGTCATTGCATGCGTGTTTTTCTCATTAACCACACATGGATCTACTAGTGTCATTGCATGTCTGCTCTTTTTTTCATTAACCACAGTTAGAGTCATTGCATGTCTGTTATTTTCACAAACCACATATCACCAGTGTCATTGCATGTGTGTTCTTCCCAAAGAGCACACATGGATCCACCAGTGTCATTGCATGTGTGTTCTTCCCATGAACCACACATGGATCCACCAGTGTCATGGCATGTCAGCTCTTCTCATGAACCACAGCTAGAGTCATTGCATGTGTGTTCTTCTCACAAACCACATATCACCAGTGTCATTGCATGTGTGTTCTTCCCACAGACCACACATGGATCCACCAGTGTCATTGCATGTGTGTTCTTCCCATGAACCACACATGGATCCACTAGTGTCATTGCATGTGTGTTCTTTTCACAGACCACATATGGATCCACCAGTGTCATTGTATGTGTGTTATTCTCACAAACCACGTAAGGATCCACCGGTGTCATTGCATGTGTGTTCCTCTCATAGACCACACATGGATCCACCGGTGGCATCGCATGTCTGCTCTTTTCATGAACCACAGTTGGAGTCATCGCATGTCTGCTCTTCTCATGAACCATAGCTAGAGTCATTGCATGTCTGTTCTTCACACAAACCATATCATGAACCACACCCAGTGTCATTGCATGTGTGTTCTTCTCATTAACCACACATGGATACACCAGTGTCATTGCATGTCTGCTCTTTTCATTAACCATAGTTAGAGTCATTGCATGTCTGTTCTTTTCACAAACCACAAATCACCAGTGTCATTGCATGTGTTCTTCCCACAGACCACACATGGATCCACCAGTGTCATTGCATGTGTGTGCTTCACATGAACCACACATGGATCCACCAGTGTCATTGCATGTGTGTTCTTTTCACAGACCACATATGGATCCACCAGTGTCATTGCATGTGTGTTATTCTCACAAACCACGTAAGGATCCACCGGTGTCATTGCATGTGTGTTCCTCTCATAGACCACACATGGATCCACCGGTGGCATCACATGTCTGCTCTTTTCATGAACCACAGTTAGAGTCATCGCATGTCTGCTCTTCTCATGAACCACAGCTAGAGTCATTGCATGTCCATTCTTCACACAGACCATATCCTGAACCACACCCAGTGTCATTGCATGTGTGTTCTTCTCATTAACCACACATGGATCCACCAGTGTCATTGCATGTGTGTTCTTCTCATTAACCACACATGGATCCACCAGTGTCATTGCATGTCTGCTCTTTTCATGAACCACAGCTAGAGTCATTGCATGTCTGTTCTTCTCACAAACCACATATCACCAGTGTCATTGCATGTGTGTTCTTCCCACAGACCACACATGGATCCACCAGTATCATTGCATGTGTGTTCTTCCCATTTACCACACATGGATCCACCAGTGTCATTGCATGTGTGTTCTTTTCACAGACCACATATGGATCCACCAGTGTCATTGCATGTGTGTTATTCTCACAAACCACGTAAGGATCCACCGATGTCATTGCATGTGTGTTCCTCTCATAGACCACACATGGATCCACCGGTGGCATCGCATGTCTTCTCTTTTCATGAACCACAGTTAGAGTCATCACAAGTCTAGTCTTTTCATGAACCACAGCCAGAGTCATTGCATGTGTGTTCTTCTCACAAACCATATCATGAACCACACC
Source organism: Avena insularis (assembly GCA_023614405.1). Taxonomy (NCBI): domain Eukaryota; kingdom Viridiplantae; phylum Streptophyta; class Magnoliopsida; order Poales; family Poaceae; genus Avena; species Avena insularis. Next base: position 327,688,105 of record CM042694.1, read on the forward strand.
CAGTGTCATTGCATGTGTGTTCTTCTCATTAACCACACATGGATCCACCAGTGTCATTGCATGTCTGCTCTTTTCATTAACCACAGTTAGAGTCATTGCATGTCTGTTCTTCCCACAAACCACATATCACCAGCGTCATTGCATGTTTGTTCTTTTCACAAACCACATATCACCAGTGTAATTGCATGTGTGTTCTTCCCACAGACCACACATGGATCCACCAGTGTCATTGCATGTGTGTTCTTCCCATGAACCACACATGGATCCACCAGTGTCATTGCATGTCTGCTCTTTTCATGAACCACAGCTAGAGTCATTGCATGTGTGTTCTTCCCACAGACCACACATGGATCCACTAGTGTCATTGCATGTGTGTTCTTCCCATGAACCACACATGGATCCACCAGTGTCATTACATGTGTGTTCTTTTCACAGACCACATATGGATCCACCAGTGTCATTGCATGTGTGTTATTCTCACAAACCACGTAAGGATCCACCGTTGTCATTGCATGTGTGTTCCTCTCATAGACCACACATGGATCCACCGGTGGCATCGCATGTCTGCTCTTTTCATGAACCACAGTTAGAGTCATCACATGTCTACTCTTCTCATGAACCACAGCTAGAGTCATTGCATGTCTGTTCTTCTCACAAACCATATCATGAACCACACCCAGTGTCATTGCATGTGTGTTCTTCTCATTTACCACACATGGATCCACCAGTGTCATTGCATGTCTGCTCTTTTCATTAACCACAGTTAGATTCATTGCATGTTTGTTCTTTTCACAAACCACATATCACTAGTGGCATTGCATGTGTGTTCTTCCCACAGAACACACATGGATCCACCAGTGTCATTGCATGTGTGTTCTTCCCATGAACCACACATGGATCCACTAGTGTCATTGCATGTCTGCTCTTTTCATGAACCACAACTAGAGTCATTGCATGTCTGTTCTTCTCACAAACCACATATCACCAGTGTCATTGCATGTGTGTTCTTCCCATAGACCACACATGGATCCACCAGTGTCATTGCATGTGTGTACTTCCCATGAACCACACATGGATCCACCAGTGGCATTACATGTGTGTTCTTCTCACAGATCACATATGGATCCACAAGTGTCATTGCATGTGTGTTATTCTCACAAACCACGTAAGAATCCACCGGTGTCATTGCATGTGTGTTGCTCTCATAGACCACACATGGATCCACCGGTGGCATCGCATGTCTGCTCTTTTCATGAACCACAGTTAGAGTCATCGCATGTCCTCTCTTCTCATGAACCACAACTAGAGTCATTGCATGTGTGTTCTTCTCACAAACCATATCATGAACCACACCCAGTGTCATTGCATGTGTGTTCTTCTCATTAACCACACATGGATCCACCAGTGTCATTGCATCTGTGCTCTTTTCATTAACCACAGCTAGAGTCATTGCATGTCTGTTCTTTTCACAAACCACATATCAGCGTCATTACATGTGTGTTCTTCCCACAAACCACATATCACCAGTGTCATTGCATGTGTGTTCTTCCCACAGACCACACATGGATCCACCAGTGTCATTGCAAGTGTGTTCTTCCCATGAACCACACATGGATCCACCAGTGTCATTGCATGTGTGTTCTTTTCACAGACCACATATGGATCCACCAGTGTCATTGCATGTGTGTTATTCACACAAACCACGTAAGGATCAACCGTTGTCATTGCATGTGTGTTCCTCTCATAGACCACACATGGATCCACCGGTGGCATCACATGTCTGCTCTTTTCATGAACCACAGTTAGAGTCATCGCATGTCTGCTCTTTTCATGAACCACATCTAGAGTCATTGCATGTGTGTTCTTCTCACAAACCATATCATGAACCAAACCCAGTGTCATTGCATGTGTGTTCTTCTCATTAACCACACATGGATCCACCAGTGTCATTGCATGTCTACTCTTTTCATTAACCACAGTTAGAGTCATTGCATGTCTGTTCTTTTGACAAACCACATATCACCAGTGTCATTGCAAGTCCATTCTTCACACAAACCATATCATGAACCACACCCAGTTTCATTGCATGGGTGTTCTTCTCATTAACCCCACATGGATCCACCAGTGTCATTGCATGTCTGCTCTTTTCATGAACCACAGCTAGAGTCATTGCATGTCTGTTCTTCTCACAAACCACATTTCACCAGTGTCATTGCATGTGTGTTCTTCCCATAGACCACACATGGATCCACCAGTCTCATTGCATGTGTGTTCTTTCCATGAACCACACATGGATCCACCAGTGTCATTGCATGTGTGTTCTTTTTTCACAGACCACATATGGATCCACCAGTGTCATTGGATGTGTGTTATTCTCACAAACCACGTAAGGATCCACCGGTGTCATTGCATGTGTGTTCCTCTCATAGACCCCACATGGATCCACCGGTGGCATCGCATGTATGCTCTTTTCATGAACCACAGTTAGAGTCATCGCATGTCTTCTCTTCTCATGAACCACAACTAGAGTCATTGCATGTGTGTTCTTCTCACAAACCATATCATGAACCACACCCAGTGTCATTGCATGTGTGTTCTTCTCATTAACCACACATGGATCCACCAGTGTCATTGCATGTCTGCTCTTTTCATTAACCATAGTTAAAGTCATTGCATGTCTGTTCTTTTCACAAACCACATATCACCAGCTTCATTACATGTGTGTTCTTCCCACAAACCAAATATCACCAGTGTCATTGCATGTGTGTTCTTCCCACAGACCACACATGGATCCACCAGCGTCATTGCATGTGTGTTCTTCCCATGAATCACACATGGATCCACCACTGTCATTGCATGTGTGTTCTTTTCACAGACCACATATGGATCCACCAGTGTCATTGCATGTGTGTTATTCTCACAAACCACATAAGGATCCACCGGTGTCATTGCATGTGTGTTCCTCTCATAGACCCCACATGGATCCACCGGTGGCATCACATGTCTGCTCTTTTCATGAACCACAGTTAGAGACATCACATGTCTGCTCTTTTCATGAACCACAGCTAGAGTCATTGCATGCGTGTTCTTCTCACAAACCATATCATGAACCACACCCAGTGTCATTGCATGTGTGTTCTTCTCATTAACCACACATGGATCCACCAGTGTCATTGCATGTCTGCCCTTTTCATTAACCACAGTTAGAGTCATTGCATGTTTGTTATTTTCACAAACCACATATCACCAGTGTCATTGCATGTGTGTTCTTCCCACAGACCACACATGGACCCACCAGTGTCATTGCATGTGTTTTCTTCCCATGACACACATGGATCCACCAGTGTCATTGCATGTCTGCTCTTTTCATGAACCACAGCTAGAGTCATTGCATGTGTGTTATTCTCACAAACCACATATCACCAGTGTCATTGCATTGTGTTCTTCCCACAGACCACACATGGATCCACTAGTGTCATTGCATGTGTGTTCTTCCCATGAACCACACATGGATCCACCAGTGTCATTGCATGTGTGTTCTTTTCACAGACCACATATGGATCCACCAGTGTCATTGCATGTGTGTTATTCTCACAAACCACGTAAGGATCCACCGGTGTCATTGCATGTGTGTTCCTCTCATAGACCACACATGGATCCACCGGTGGCATCGCATGTCTGCTCTTTTCATGAACCACAGTTAGAGTCATCGCATGTCCTCTCTTCTCATGAATCACAACTAGAGTCATTGCATGTGTGTTCTTCTCACAAACCATATCATGAACCACACCCAGTGTCATTGCATGTGTGTTCTTCTCATTAACCACACATGGATCCACCAGTGTCATTGCATGTCTGCTCTTTTCATTAATCACAGTTAGAGTCATTGCATGTCTGTTCTTTTCACAAACCACATAACACCAACGTCATTACATGTGTGTTCTTCCCACAAACCACATATCACCAGTGTCATTGCATGTGTGTTCTTCCCACAGACCACACATGGATCCACCAGTGTCATTGCATGTGTGTTCTTCCCATGAACCACACATGGATCCACTAGTGTCATTGCATGTGTGTTCTTTTCACAGACCACATATGGATCCACCAGTGTCATTGCATGTGTGTTATTCACACAAACCACGTAAGGATCAACCGTTGTCATTGCATGTGTGTTCCTCTCATAGACCACACATGGCTCCACCGGTGGCATCACATGTCTGCTCTTTTCATGAACCGCAGTTAGAGTCATCGCATGTCTGCTCGTTTCATGAACCACAGCCAGAGTCATTGCATGTGTGTTCTTCTCACAAACCATATCATGAACCACACCTAGTGTCACTGCATGTGTGTTCTTCTCATTAACCACACATGGATCCACCAGTGTCATTGCATGTCTGCTCTTTTCATTAACCACAGTTAGAGTCATTGCATGTCTGTTCTTTTCACAAACCACATATCACCAGTGTCATTGGATGTGTGTTCTTCCCACAGACCACACATGGATCCACCAGTGTCATTCATGTGTGTTCTTCCCATGAACCACACATGGGTCCACCACTGTCATTGCATGTATGCTCTTTTCATGAACCACAGGTAGAGTCATTACATGTGTGTTCTTCTCACAAACCACATATCACCAGTGACATTGCATGTGTGTTCTTCCCGAGACCACACATGGATCCACTAGTGTCATTGCATGTGTGTTCTTCCCATGAACCACTAATGGATCCACCGGTGTCATTGCTTGTGTGTTCTTTTCACATACCACATATGGATCCACGAGTGTCATTGCATGTGTGTTATTCTCACAAACCACGTAAGGATCCACCGGCGTCATTGCATGTGTGTTCCTCTCATAGACCACACATGGATCCACCGGTGGGATCGCATGTCTGCTCTTTTCATGAACCACAGCTAGTGTCATTGCATGTGTGTTCTTCCCACAGAACACACATGGATCCACCGGTGTCATTGCATGTGTGTTCTTTTCACAGACCACATATGGATCCACCGGTGTCATTGCATGCGTGTTCCTCTCATAGACCACACATGGATCCACCGGTGGCATTGCATGTCTGCTCTTTTCATGAACCACAGTTAGAGTCATCGCATGTCTGCTCTTTTCATGAACCACAACTAGAGTCATTGCATGCGTGTTCTTCTCACAAACCATATCATGAACCACATCCAATGTCATTGCATGTGTGTTCTTCTCATTAACCACACATGGATCCACCCATGTCATTGCATGTCTGCTCTTTTCATTAACCACAGTTAGATTCATTGCATGTTTGTTCTTTTCACAAACCACATATCACTAGTGGCATTGCATGTGTGTTCTTCTCACAGACCACACATGGACCCACCAGTGTCATTGCATGTGTGTTCTTCCCATGAACCACACATGGATCCACCAATGTCATTGCATGTCTGCTCTTTTCATGAGCCACAGCTAGAGTCATTGCATGTGTGTTCTTCTCACAAACCACATATCACCAGCGTCATTGCATGTGTGTTCTTCCCACAGACCACACATGGATCCACTAGTGTCATTGCATGTATGTTCTTCCCATGAACCACACATGGATCCACCAGTGTCATTGCATGTGTGTTCTTTTCACAGACCACATATGGATCCACCAGTGTCATTGCATGTGTGTTATTCTCACAAACCACGTAAGGATCCACCGGTGTCATTGCATGTGTGTTCCTCTCATAGACCACACATGGATCCACCGGTGGCATCGCATGTCTGCTCTTTTCATGAACCACAGTTAGAGTCATCGCATGTCTTCTCTTCTCATGAACCACAACTAGAGTCATTGCATGTGTGTTCTTCTCACAAACCATATCATGAACCACACCCAGTGTCATTGCATGTGTGTTCTTCTCATTAACCACACATGGATCCACCAGTGTCATTACATGTCTGCTCTTTTCATTAACCATAGTTCAAGTCATTGCATGTCTGTTCTTTTCACAAACCACATATCACCAGCTTCATTACATGTGTGTTTTTCCCACAAACCAAATATCACCAGTGTCATTGCATGTGTGTTCTTCCCACAGACCACACATGGATCCACCAGCGTCATTGCATGTGTGTTCTTCCCATGAATCACACATGGATCCACCACTGTCATTGCATGTGTGTTCTTTTCATAGACCACATATGGATCCACCAGTGTCATTGCATGTGTGTTATTCTCACAAACCACATAAGGATCCACCGGTGTCATTGCATGTGTGTTCCTCTCATAGACCCCACATGGATCCACCAGTGGCATCGCATGTCTGCTCTTTTCATGAACCACAGTTAGAGACATCACATGTATGCTCTTTTCATGAACCACAGCTAGAGTCATTGCATGCGTGTTCTTCTCACAAACCATATCATGAACCACACCCAGTGTCATTGCATGTGTGTTCTTCTCATTAACCACACATGGATCCACCAGTGTCATTGCATGTCTGCTCTTTTCATTAACCACAGTTAGAGTCATTGCATGTTTGTTCTTTTCACAAACCACATATCACCAGTGTCATTGCATGTGTGTTCTTCCCACAGACCACACATGTACCCACCAGTGTCATTGCATGTGTTTTCTTCCCATGAACCACACATGGATCCACCAGTGTCATTACATGTCTGCTCTTTTCATGAACCACAGCTAGAGTCATTGCATGTGTGTTCTTCTCACAAACCACATATCACCAGTGTCATTGCATTGTGTTCTTCCCACAGACCACACATGGATCCACTAGTGTCATTGCATGTGTGTTCTTCCCATGAACCACACATGGATCCACCAGTGTCATTGCATGTGTGTTCTTTTCACAGACCACATATCGATCCACCAGTGTCATTGCATGTGTGTTATTCTCACAAACCACGTAAGGATCCACCGGTGTCATTGCATGTGTGTTCCTCTCATAGACCACACATGGATCCACCGGTGGTATCGCATGTCTGCTCTTTTCATGAACCACAGTTAGAGTCATCGCACGTCTACTCTTCTCATGAACCACAGCTAGAGTCATTGCATGTCTGTTCTTCTCACAAACCATATCATGAACCACACCCAGTGTCATTGCATGTGTGTTCTTCTCATTTACCACACATGGATCCACCAGTGTCATTGCATGTCTGCTCTTTTCATTAACCACAGTTAGAGTCATTGCATGTCTGTTCTTTTCACAAACCACATATCACTAGTGTCATTGCATGTGTGTTCTTCCCACAGAACACACATGGATCCACCAGTGTCATTGCATGTGTGTTCTTCCCATGAACCACACATGGATCCACCAGTGTCATTGCATGTCTGCTCTTTTCATGAATCACAACTAGAGTCATTGCATGTATGTTCTTAACACAAACCACATATCACCAGTGTCATTGCATGTGTGTTCTTCCCACAGACCACACATGGATCCACCAGTGTCATTGCATGTGTGTTCTTCCCATGAACCACACATGGATCCACTAGTGTCATTGCATGTGTGTTCTTTTCACAGACCATATATGGATCCACCAGTGTCATTGCATGTGTGTTATTCACACAAACCACGTAAGGATCAACCGTTGTCATTGCATGTGTGTTCCTCTCATAGACCACACATGGCTCCACCGGTGGCATCACATGTCTGCTCTTTTCATGAACATGATTAGAGTCATCGCATATGCTCTTTTCATGAACCACAGATAGAGTCATTGCATGTGTGTTCTTCTCACATAACATATCATGAACCACCCAGTGTCATTGCATGTGTGTTCTTCTCATTAACCACACATGGATCCACCAGTGTCATTGCATGTCTGCTCTTTTCATTAATCACAGTTAGAGTCATTGCATGTCTGTTCTTTTCACAAACCACATAACACCAACGTCATTACATGTGTGTTCTTCCCACAAACCACATATCACCAGTGTCATTGCATGTGTGTTCTTCCCACAGACCACACATGGATCCACCAGTGTCATTGCATGTGTGTTCTTCCCATGAACCACACATGGATCCACTAGTGTCATTGCATGTGTGTTCTTTTCACAGACCACATATGGATCCACCAGTGTCATTGCATGTGTGTTATTCACACAAACCACATAAGGATCAACCGTTGTCATTGCATGTGTGTTCCTCTCATAGACCACACATGGCTCCACCGGTGGCATCACATGTCTGCTCTTTTCATGAACATGATTAGAGTCATCGCATGTCTGCTCTTTTCATGAACCACAGTTAGAGTCATTGCATGTGTGTTCTTCTCACAAACCATATCATGAACCACACCCAGTGTCATTGCATGTGTGTTCTTCTCATTAACCACACATGGATCCACCAGTGTCATTGCATGTCTGCTCTTTTCATTAATCACAGTTAGAGTCATTGCATGTCTGTTCTTTTCACAAACCACATAACACCAACGTCATTACATGTGTGTTCTTCCCACAAACCACATATCACCAGTGTCATTGCATGTGTGTTCTTCCCACAGACCACACATGGATCCACCAGTGTCATTGCATGTGTGTTCTTCCCATGAACCACACATGGATCCACTAGTGTCATTGCATGTGTGTTCTTTTCACAGAATACATATGGATCCACCAGTGTCATTGCATGTGTGTTATTCACACAAACCACGTAAGGATCAACCGTTGTCATTGCATGTGTGTTCCTCTCATAGACCACACATGGATCCACCGGTGGCATCACATGTCTGCTCTTTTCATGAACCGCAGTTAGAGTCATCGCATGTCTGCTCTTTTCATGAACCACAGCTAGAGTCATTGCATGTGTGTTCTTTTCACAAACCACATATCACCAGTGTCATTGCATGTGTGTTCTTCCCACAGACCACACATGTACCCACCAGTGTCATTGCATGTGTTTTCTTCCCATGAACCACACATGGATCCACCAGTGTCATTACATGTCTGCTCTTTTCATGAACCACAGCTAGAGTCATTGCATGTGTGTTCTTCTCACAAACCACATATCACCAGTGTCATTGCATTGTGTTCTTCCCACAGACCACACATGGATCCACTAGTGTCATTGCATGTGTGTTCTTCCCATGAACCACACATGGATCCACCAGTGTCATTGCATGTGTGTTCTTTTCACAGACCACATATCGATCCACCAGTGTCATTGCATGTGTGTTATTCTCACAAACCACGTAAGGATCCACCGGTGTCATTGCATGTGTGTTCCTCTCATAGACCACACATGGATCCACCGGTGGTATCGCATGTCTGCTCTTTTCATGAACCACAGTTAGAGTCATCGCACGTCTACTCTTCTCATGAACCACAGCTAGAGTCATTGCATGTCTGTTCTTCTCACAAACCATATCATGAACCACACCCAGTGTCATTGCATGTGTGTTCTTCTCATTTACCACACATTGATCCACCAGTGTCATTGCATGTCTGCTCTTTTCATTAACCACAGTTAGAGTCATTGCATGTCTGTTCTTTTCACAAACCACATATCACTAGTGTCATTGCATGTGTGTTCTTCCCACAGAACACACATGGATCCACCAGTGTCATTGCATGTGTGTTCTTCCCATGAACCACACATGGATCCACCAGTGTCATTGCATGTCTGCTCTTTTCATGAATCACAACTAGAGTCATTGCATGTATGTTCTTCTCACAAACCACATATCACCAGTGTCATTGCATGTGTTTTCTTCCCACAGACCACACATGGATCCACCAGTGTCATTGCATGTGTGTTCTTCCCATGAACCACACATGGATCCACTAGTGTCATTGCATGTGTGTTCTTTTCACAGACCATATATGGATCCACCAGTGTCATTGCATGTGTGTTATTCACACAAACCACGTAAGGATCAACCGTTGTCATTGCATGTGTGTTCCTCTCATAGACCACACATGGCTCCACCGGTGGCATCACATGTCTGATCTTAACATCAAACGAACTTAGAGTCATCGAATGTCTGCTCTTTTCATGAACCACAGTTAGAGTCATTGCATGTGTTCTTCTCACAAACCATATCATGAACCACACCAGTGTCATTGCATGTGTGTTCTTCTCATTAACCACACATGGATCCACAGTGTCATTGCATGTCCGCTCTTTTCATTAATCACAGTTAGAGTCATTGCATGTCTGTTCTTTCACAAACCACATAACACCAACGTCATTACATGTGTGTTCTTCCCACAAACCACATATCACCAGTGTCATTGCATGTGTGTTCTTCCCAGACCACACATGGATCCACCTGTCATTGCATGTGTGTTCTTCCCATGAACCACACATGGATCCACTAGTGTCATTGCATGTGTGTTCTTTTCACAGACCAGATATGGATCCACAAGTGTCATTTCATGTGGGGTATTCACACAAACCACATAAGGATCAACCGTTGTCATTGCATGTGTGTTCTCTCATAGACCACACATGGCTCCACCGTGGCATCACATGTCCGCTCTTTTCATGAACCATGATTAGAGTCATCGCATATACGCTCTTTTCATGAACCACAGTTAGAGTCATTGCATGTGTGTTCTTCACAAACCATATCATGAACCACACCCAGTGTCATTGCATGTGTGTTCTTCTCATTAACCACACATGGATCCACCAGGTGTCATTGCATGTACGCTCTTTTCATTAATCAGTTAGAGTCATTGCATGTCTGTTCTTTTCACAAACCACATAACACCAACGTCATTACATGTGTGTTCTTCCCACAAACCACATATCACCAGTGTCATTGCATGTGTGTTCTTCCCACAGACCACACATGGATCCACCAGTGTCATTGCATGTGTGTTCTTCCCATGAACCACACATGGATCCACTAGTGTCATTGCATGTGTGTTCTTTTCACAGAATACATATGGATCCACCAGTGTCATTGCATGTGTGTTATTCACAAACCACGTAAGATCAACCGTTGTCATTGCATGTGTGTTCTTCCTCTCATAGACCACACATGGATCCACCGTGGCATCACATGTCCGCTCTTTTCATGAACCAGATTAGAGTCATCGCATGTCCGCTCTTTTCATGAACCACAGCTAGAGTCATTGCATGTGTGTTCTTCTCACAAACCATATCATGAACCACACCTAGTGTCACTGCATGTGTGTTCTTCTCATTAACCACACATGGATCCACCAGTGTCATTGCTTGTCTGATCTTTTCATTAACCATAGTTAGAGTCATTGCATGTCTGTTCTTTTCACAAACCACATATCACCAGTGTCATTGGATGTGTGTTCTTCCCACAGACCACACATGGATCCACCAGTGTCATTCATGTGTGTTCTTCCCATGAACCACACATGGATCCACCAGTGTCATTGCATGTCTGCTCTTTTCATGAATCACAACTAGAGTCATTGCATGTATGTTCTTCTCACAAACCACATATCACCAGTGTCATTGCATGTGTGTTCTTGCCACAGACCACACATGGATCCACCAGTGTCATTGCATGTGTGTTCTTCCCATGAACCACACATGGATCCACTAGTGTCATTGCATGTGTGTTCTTTTCACAGACCACATATGGATCCACCAGTGTCATTGCATGTGTGTTATTCACACAAACCACGTAAGGATCAACCGTTGTCATTGCATGTGTGTTCCTCTCATAGACCACACATGGCTCCACCGGTGGCATCACATGTCTGCTCTTTTCATGAACCAGCTTAGAGTCATCGCATATCCGCTCTTTTCATGAACCAGTTAGAGTCATTGCATGTGTGTTCTTCTCACAAACCATATCATGAACCACACCCAGTGTCATTGCATGTGTGTTCTTCTCATTAACCACACATGGATCCACCAGTTTCATTGCATGTCTGCTCTTTTCATTAATCACAGTTAGAGTCATTGCATGTCTGTTCTTTTCACAAACCACATAACACCAACGTCATTACATGTGTGTTCTTCCCACAAACCACATATCACCAGTGTCATTGCATGTGTGTTCTTCCCACAGACCACACATGGATCCACCAGTGTCATTGCATGTGTGTTCTTCCCATGAACCACACATGGATCCACTAGTGTCATTGCATGTGTGTTCTTTTCACAGAATACATATGGATCCACCAGTGTCATTGCATGTGTGTTATTCACACAAACCACGTAAGGATCAACCGTTGTCATTGCATGTGTGTTCCTCTCATAGACCACACATGGCTCCACCGGTGGCATCACATGTCTGCTCTTTTCATGAACCGCAGTTAGAGTCATCGCATGTCTGCTCTTTTCATGAACCACAGCTAGAGTCATTGCATGTGTGTTCTTCTCACAAACCATATCATGAACCACACCTAGTGTCACTGCATGTGTGTTCTTCTCATTAACCACACATGGATCCACCAGTGTCATTGCTTGTCTGATCTTTTCATTAACCACAGTTAGAGTCATTGCATGTCTGTTCTTTTCACAAACCACATATCACCAGTGTCATTGGATGTGTGTTCTTCCCACAGACCACACATGGATCCACCAGTGTCATTCATGTGTGTTCTTCCCATGAACCACACATGGATCCACCAGTGTCATTGCATGTCTGCTCTTTTCATGAATCACAACTAGAGTCATTGCATGTATGTTCTTCTCACAAACCACATATCACCAGTGTCATTGCATGTGTGTTCTTGCCACAGACCACACATGGATCCACCAGTGTCATTGCATGTGTGTTCTTCCCATGAACCACACATGGATCCACTAGTGTCATTGCATGTGTGTTCTTTTCACAGACCACATATGGATCCACCAGTGTCATTGCATGTGTGTTATTCACACAAACCACGTAAGGATCAACCGTTGTCATTGCATGTGTGTTCCTCTCATAGACCACACATGGCTCCACCGGTGGCATCACATGTCTGCTCTTTTCATGAACCGCAGTTAGAGTCATCGCATGTCTGCTCTTTTCATGAACCACAGTTAGAGTCATTGCATGTGTGTTCTTCTCACAAACCATATCATGAACCACACCCAGTGTCATTGCATGTGTGTTCTTCTCATTAACCACACATGGATCCACCAGTGTCATTGCATGTCTGCTCTTTTCATTAATCACAGTTAGAGTCATTGCATGTCTGTTCTTTTCACAAACCACATAACACCAACGTCATTACATGTGTGTTCTTCCCACAAACCACATATCACCAGTGTCATTGGATGTGTGTTCTTCCCACAGACCACACATGGATCCACCAGTGTCATTGCATGTGTGTTCTTCCCATGAACCACACATGGATCCACTAGTGTCATTGCATGTGTGTTCTTTTCACAGACCACATATGGATCCACCAGTGTCATTGCATGTGTGTTATTCACACAAACCACGTAAGGATCAACCGTTGTCATTGCATGTGTGTTCCTCTCATAGACCACACATGGCTCCACCGGTGGCATCACATGTCTGCTCTTTTCATGAACCGCAGTTAGAGTCATCGCATGTCTGCTCTTTTCATGAACCACAGTTAGAGTCATTGCATGTGTGTTCTTCTCACAAACCATATCATGAACCACACCCAGTGTCATTGCATGTGTGTTCTTCTCATTAACCACACATGGATCCACCAGTGTCATTGCATGTCTGCTCTTTTCATTAATCACAGTTAGAGTCATTGCATGTCTGTTCTTTTCACAAACCACATAACACCAACGTCATTACATGTGTGTTCTTCCCACAAACCACATATCACCAGTGTCATTGCATGTGTGTTCTTCCCACAGACCACACATGGATCCACCAGTGTCATTGCATGTGTGTTCTTCCCATGAACCACACATGGATCCACTAGTGTCATTGCATGTGTGTTCTTTTCACAGACCACATATGGATCCACCAGTGTCATTGCATGTGTGTTATTCACACAAACCACGTCAGGATCAACCGTTGTCATTGCATGTGTGTTCCTCTCATAGACCACACATGGCTCCACCGGTGGCATCACATGTCTGCTCTTTTCATGAACCATAGTTAGAGTCATCGCATGTCTGCTCTTTTCATGAACCACAGCTAGAGTCATTGCATGTGTGTTCTTCTCACAAACCATATCATGAACCACACCTAGTGTCACTGCATGTGTGTTCTTCTCATTAACCACACATGGATCCACCAGTGTCATTGCATGTCTGATCTTTTCATTAACCACAGTTAGAGTCATTGCATGTCTGTTCTTTTCACAAACCACATATCACCAGTGTCATTGGATGTGTGTTCTTCCCACAGACCACACATGGATCCACCAGTGTCATTCATGTGTGTTCTTCCCATGAACCACACATGGGTCCACTAGTGTCATTGCATGTATGCTCTTTTCATGAACCACAGGTAGAGTCATTACATGTGTGTTCTTCTCACAAACCACATATCACCAGTGTCATTGCATGTCTGTTCTTCCCACAAACCACACATGGATCCACCGGTGTCATTGCATGTGTGTTCTTTTCACAGACCACATATGGATCCACCGGTGTCATTGCATGTGTGTTCCTCTCATAGACCACACATGGATCCACCGGTGGCATCGCATGTCTGCTCTTTTCATGAACCACAGTTAGAGTCATCGCATGTACGCTCTCTTTTCATGAACCACAGCTAGAGTCATTGCATGCGTGTTCTTCTCACAAACCATATCATGAACCACATCCAATGTCATTGCATGTGTGTTCTTCTCATTAACCACACATGGATCCACCCATGTCATTGCATGTCTGCTCTTTTCATTAACCACAGTTAGAGTCATTGCATGTTTGTTCTTTTCAGAAACCACATATCACTAGTGGCATTGCATGTGTGTTCTTCCCACAGACCACACATGGACCCACCAGTGTCATTGCATGTGTGTTCTTCCCATGAACCACACATGGATCCACCAATGTCATTGCATGTCTGCTCTTTTCATGAGCCACAGCTAGAGTCATTGCATGTGTGTTCTTCTCACAAACCACATATCACCAGTGTCATTGCATGTGTGTTCTTCCCACAGACCACACATGGATCCACTAGTGTCATTGCATGTATGTTCTTCCCATGAACCACACATGGATCCACTAGTGTCATTGCATGTGTGTTCTTTTCACAGACCACATATGGATCCACCAGTGTCATTGCATGTGTGTTATTCTCACAAACCACGTAAGGATCCACCGGTGTCATTGCATGTGTGTTCCTCTCATAGACCACACATGGATCCACCGGTGGCATCGCATGTCTGCTCCTTTCATGAACCACGGTTAGAGTCATCGCATGTCTGCTCTTCTCATGAACCACAACTAGAGTCATTGCATGTCTGTTCTTCTCACAAACCATATCATGAACCACATGCAGTGTCATTGCATGTGTGTTCTTCTCATTTACTACACATGGAACTACCAGTGTCATTGCATGTTTGCTCTTTTCATTAACCACAATTAGAGTCATTGCATGTCTGTTCTTTTCACAAACCACATATCACCAGTGTCATTGCATGTGTGTTCTTCCCACAGAACACACATGTATCCACCAGTGTCATTGCATGTGTGTTCTTTCCATGAACCACACATGGATCCACCAGTGTCATTGCATATCTACTCTTTTCATGAACCACAGCTAGATTCATTGCATGTCTGTTCTTCTCACAAACCAGATATCACCAGTGTCATTGCATGTGTGTTCTCCCCACAGACCACACATGGATCCACTAGTGTCATTGCATGTGTGTACTTCCCATGAACCACACATGGATCCACAAGTGTCATTGCATGTGTGTTCATTTCAGAGACCACATATGGATCCACCAGTGTCATTGCATGTGTGTTATTCTCACAAACCACGTAAGGATCCACCGGTGTCATTGCATGTGTGTTCCTCTCATAGACCACACATGGATCCACCGGTGGCATCGCATGTCTGCTCTTTTCATGGACCACAGTTAGAGTCATAGCATGTCCTCTCTTCTCATGAACCACAACTAGAGTCATTGCATGTGTGTTCTTCTCACAAACCATATCATGAACCACACGCAGTGTCATTGCATGTGTGTTCTTCTCATTAACCACACATGGATCCACCAGTGTCATTGCATGTCTGCTCTTTTCACTAACCACAGTTAGAGTCATTGCATGTCTGTTCTTTTCACAAACCACATATCACCAGCGTCATTACATGTGTGTTCTTCCCACAAACCACATATCACCAGTGTCATTGCATGTGTGTTCTTCCCACATACCACACATGGATCCACCAGTGTCATTGCATGTGTGTTCTTCCCATGAAACACACATGGATCCACTAGTGTCATTGCATGTGTGTTCTTTTCATAGACCACATATGGATCCACCAGTGTCATTGCATGTGTGTTATTCACACAAACCACGTAAGGATCAACCGTTGTCATTGCATGTGTGTTCCTCTCATAGACCACACATGGCTCCACCGGTGGCATCACATGTCTGCTCTTTTCATGAACCATAGTTAGAGTCATCGCATGTCTGCTCTTTTCATGAACCACAGCTAGAGTCATTGCATGTGTGTTCTTCTCACAAACCATATCATGAACCACACCTAGTGTCACTGCATGTGTGTTCTTCTCATTAACCACACATGGATCCACCAGTGTCATTGCATGTCTGATCTTTTCATTAACCACAGTTAGAGTCATTGCATGTCTGTTCTTTTCACAAACCACATATCACCAGTGTCATTGGATGTGTGTTCTTCCCACAGACCACACATGGATCCACCAGTGTCATTCATGTGTGTTCTTCCCATGAACCACACATGGGTCCACTAGTGTCATTGCATGTATGCTCTTTTCATGAACCACAGGTAGAGTCATTACATGTGTGTTCTTCTCACAAACCACATATCACCAGTGTCATTGCATGTCTGTTCTTCCCACAAACCACACATGGATCCACCGGTGTCATTGCATGTGTGTTCTTTTCACAGACCACATATGGATCCACCGGTGTCATTGCATGTGTGTTCCTCTCATAGACCACACATGGATCCACCGGTGGCATCGCATGTCTGCTCTTTTCATGAACCACAGTTAGAGTCATCGCATGTCTGCTCTTTTCATGAACCACAGCTAGAGTCATTGCATGCGTGTTCTTCTCACAAACCATATCATGAACCACATCCAATGTCATTGCATGTGTGTTCTTCTCATTAACCACACATGGATCCACCCATGTCATTGCATGTCTGCTCTTTTCATTAACCATGCTAGATTCATTGCATGTTTGTTCTTTTCACAAACCACATATCACTAGTGGCATTGCATGTGTGTTCTTCCCATGACCACATGGACCCACCAGTGTCATTGCATGTGTGTTCTTCCCATGAACCACACATGGATCCACCAATGTCATTGCATGTCTGCTCTTTTCATGAGCCATAGCTAGAGTCATTGCATGTGTGTTCTTCTCACAAACCACATATCACCAGTGTCATTGCATGTGTGTACTTCCCACAGACCACACATGGATCCACTAGTGTCATTGCATGTATGTTCTTCCCATGAACCACACATGGATCCACCAGTGTCATTGCATGTGTGTTCTTTTCACAGACCACATATGGATCCACCAGTGTCATTGCATGTGTGTTATTATCACAAACCACGTAAGGATCCACCGGTGTCATTGCATGTGTGTTCCTCTCATAGACCACACATGGATCCACCGGTGGCATCGCATGTCTTCTCCTTTCATGAACCACAGTTAGAGTCATCGCATGTCTGCTCTTCTCATGAACCACAACTAGAGTCATTGCATGTCTGTTCTTCTCACAAACCATATCATGAACCACATGCAGTGTCATTGCATGTGTGTTCTTCTCATTTACTACACATGGAACTACCAGTGTCATTGCATGTTTGCTCTTTTCATTAACCACAGTTAGAGTCATTGCATGTCTGTTCTTTTCACAAACCACATATCACCAGTGTCATTGCATGTGTGTTCTTCCCACAGAACACACATGTATCCACCAGTGTCATTGCATGTGTGTTCTTTCCATGAACCACACATGGATCCACCAGTGTCATTGCATATCTACTCTTTTCATGAACCACAGCTAGATTCATTGCATGTCTGTTCTTCTCACAAACCAGATATCACCAGTGTCATTGCATGTGTGTTCTTCCCACAGACCACACATGGATCCACTAGTGTCATTGCATGTGTGTACTTCCCATGAACCACACATGGATCCACAAGTGTCATTGCATGTGTGTTCTTTTCAGAGACCACATATGGATCCACCAGTGTCATTGCATGTGTGTTATTCTCACAAACCACGTAAGGATCCACCGGTGTCATTGCATGTGTGTTCCTCTCATATACCACACATGGATCCACCGATGGCATCGCATGTCTGCTCCTTTCATGGACCACAGTTAGAGTCATAGCATGTCCTCTCTTCTCATGAACCACAACTAGAGTCATTGAATGTGTGTTCTTCTCACAAACCATATCATGAACCACACGCAGTGTCATTGCATGTGTGTTCTTCTCATTAACCACACATGGATCCACCAGTGTCATTGCATGTCTGCTCTTTTCACTAACCACAGTTAGAGTCATTGCATGTCTGTTCTTTTCACAAACCACATATCACCAGCATCATTACATGTGTGTTCTTCCCACAAACCACATATCACCAGTGTCATTGCATGTGTGTTCTTCCCACAGACCACACATGGATCCACCAGTGTCATTGCATGTGTGTTCTTTTCATAGACCACATATAGATCCACCAGTGTCATTGCATGTGTGTTATTCACACAAACCACGTAAGGATCAACCGTTGTCATTGCATGTGTGTTCCTCTCATAGACCACACATGGATCCACCGGTGGCATCGCATGTCTGCTCTTTTCATGAACCACAGTTTGAGTCATCGCATGTCTGCTCTTTTCATGAACCACAGCTAGAGTCATTGCATGTGTGTTGTTCTCACAAACCATATCATGAACCACACCTAGTGTCACTGCATGTGTGTTCTTCTCATTAACCACACATGGATCCACCAGTGTCATTGCATGTCTGCTCTTTTCATTAACCATAGTTAGAGTCATTGCATGTCTGTTCTTTTCACAAACCACATATCACCAGTGTCATTGGATGTGTGTTCTTCCCACAGAGCACACATGGATCCACCAGTGTCATTCATGTGTGTTCTTTCCATGAACCACACATGGGTCCACCAGTGTCATTGCATGTATGCTCTTTTCTTGAACCACAGGTAGAGTCATTACATGTGTGTTCTTCTCACAAACCAGATATCACCAGTGTCATTGCATGTGTGTTCTTCCGACAGACCACACATGGATCCACCAGTGTCATTGCATGTGTGTTCTTCCCATGAACCACTAATGGATCCACCGGTGTCATTGCATGTGTATTCTTTTCACAGACCACATATGGATCCACGAGTGTCATTGCATGTGTGTTATTCTCACAAGCCACGTAAGGATCCACCGACGTCATTGCATGTGTGTTCCTCTCATAGACCACACATGGATCGACCAGTGGGATCGCATGTATTCTCTTTTCATGAACCACAGTTAGAGTCATCGCATGTCTGCTCTTTTCATGAACCACAAGTAGAGTCATTGCATGTGTGTTCTTCTCACAAACCATATCATGAACCACACCCAGTGTCATTGCATGTGTGTTCTTCTCATTAACCACACATGGATCCACCAGTGTCATTGCATGTCTGCTCTTTTCATGAACCACAGCTAGAGTCATTGCATGTGTGTTCTTCTCACAAACCACATATCACCAGTGTCATTGCATGTGGGTTCTTCCCATAGACCACACATGGATCCACCAGTGTCATTGCATGTGTGTTCTTCCCATGAACCACACATGGATCCACCAGTGTCATTGCATGTCTGCTCTTTTCATGAACCACAGCTAGAGTCATTGCATGTCTGTTCTTCTCACAAACCACATATCACCAGTGTCATTGCATGTGTGTTCTTCCCACAGACCACACATGGATCCACCAGTATCATTGCATGTGTGTACTTCCCATGAACCACATATGGATCCACAAGTGTCATTGCATGTGTGTTCTTTTCAGAGACCACATATGGATACACTAGTGTCATTGCATGTGTGTTATTCTCACAAACCACGTAAGGATCCACCGGTGTCATTGCATGTGTGTTCCTCTCATAGACCACACATGGATCCACCGGTGGCATCGCATGTCTGCTCCTTTCATGGACCACAGTTAGAGTCATCGCATGTCCTCTCTTCTCATGAACCACAACTAGAGTCATTGCATGTGTGTTCTTCTCACAAGCCATATCATGAACCACACCCAGTGTCATTGCATGTGTGTTCTTCTCATTAACCACATGGATCCACCAGGTGTCATTGCATGTCCGCTCTTTTCATTAACCACAGTTAGAGTCATTGCATGTCATTCTTTTCACAAACCACATAACACCAACGTCATTACATGTGTGTTCTTCCCACAAACCACATATCACCAGTGTCATTGCATGTGTGTTCTTCCCACATACCACACATGGATCCACCAGTGTCATTGCATGTGTGTTCTTCCCATGGACCACACATGGATCCACTAGTGTCATTGCATGTGTGTTCTTTTCACATACCACATATGGATCCACCAGTGTCATTGCATGTGTGTTATTCACACAAACCACGTAAGGATCAACCGTTGTCATTGCATGTGTGTTCCTCTCATAGACCACACATGGCTCCACCGGTGGCATCACATGACTGCTCTTTTCATGAACCGCAGTTAGAGTCATCGCATGTCTGCTCGTTTCATGAACCACAGCCAGAGTCATTGCATGTGTGTTCTTCTCACAAACCATATCATGAACCACACCTAGTGTCACTGCATGTGTGTTCTTCTCATTAACCACACATGGATCCACCAGTGTCATTGCATGTCTGCTCTTTTCATTAACCATAGTTAGAGTCATTGCATGTCTGTTCTTTTCACAAACCACATATCACCAATGTCATTGCTTGTGTGTTCTTCCCACAGACCACACATGGATCCACCAGTGTCATTCATGTGTGTTCTTCCCATGAACCACACATGGGTCCACCAGTGTCATTGCATGTATGCTCTTTTCATGAACCACAGGTAGAGTCATTACATGTGTGTTCTTCTCACAAACCACATATCACCAGTGACATTGCATGTGTGTTCTTCCGACAGACCACACATGGATCCACTAGTGTCATTGCATGTGTGTTCTTCCCATGAACCACTAATGGATCCACCGGTGTCATTGCTTGTGTGTTCTTTTCACATACCACATATGGATCCACGAGTGTCATTGCATGTGTGTTATTCTCACAAACCACGTAAGGATCCACCGGCGTCATTGCATGTGTGTTCCTCTCATAGACCACACATGGATCCACCGGTGGGATCGCATGTCTGCTCTTTTCATGAACCACAGCTAGAGTCATTGCATGCGTGTTCTTCTCACAAACCATATCATGAACCACATCCAATGTCATTGCATGTGTGTTCTTCTCATTAACCACACATGGATCCACCCATGTCATTGCATGTCTGCTCTTTTCATTAACCACAGTTAGATTCATTGCATGTTTGTTCTTTTCACAAACCACATATCACTAGTGGCATTGCATGTGTGTTCTTCCCACAGACCACGCATGGACCCACCAGTGTCATTGCATGTGTGTTCTTCCCATGAACCACACATGGATCCACCGGTGGCATCGCATGTCTGCTCTTTTCATGAACCACAGTTAGAGTCATCGCATGTCTGCTCTTCTCATGAACCACAACTAGAGTCATTGCATGTCTGTTCTTCTCACAAACCATATCATGAACCACATGCAGTGTCATTGCATGTGTGTTCTTCTCATTTACTACACATGGAACTACCAGTGTCATTGCATGTGTGTTCTTTTCATAGACCACATATAGATCCACCAGTGTCATTGCATGTGTGTTATTCACACAAACCACGTAAGGATCCACCAGTGTCATTGCATGTGTGTTATTCACACAAACCACGTAAGGATCAACCGTTGTCATTGCATGTGTGTTCCTCTCATAGACCACACATGGATCCACCGGTGGCATCGCATGTCTGCTCTTTTCATGAACCACAGTTTGAGTCATCGCATGTCTGCTCTTTTCATGAACCACAGCTAGAGTCATTGCATGTGTGTTCTTCTCACAAACCATATCATGAACCACACCTAGTGTCACTGCATGTGTGTTCTTCTCATTAACCACACATGGATCCACCAGTGTCATTGCATGTCTGCTCTTTTCATTAACCATAGTTAGAGTCATTGCATGTCTGTTCTTTTCACAAACCACATATCACCAGAGTGATTGGATGTGTGTTCTTCCCACAGACCACACATGGATCCACCAGTGTCATTCATGTGTGTTCTTCCCATGAACCACACATGGGCCCACCAGTGTCATTGCATGTATGCTCTTTTCTTGAACCACAGGTAGAGTCATTACATGTGTGTTCTTCTCACAAACCAGATATCACCAGTGTCATTGCATGTGTGTTCTTCCGACAGACCACACATGGATCCACCAGTGTCATTGCATGTGTGTTCTTCCCATGAACCACTAATGGATCCACCGGTGTCATTGCATGTGTATTCTTTTCACAGACCACATATGGATCCACGAGTGTCATTGCATGTGTGTTATTCTCACAAACCACGTAAGGATCCACCGGCGTCATTGCATGTGTGTTCCTCTCATAGACCACACATGGATCGACCAGTGGGATCACATGTATTCTCTTTTCATGAACCATAGTTAGAGTCATCGCATGTCTGCTCTTTTCATGAACCACAAGTAGAGTCATTGCATGTGTGTTCTTCTCACAAACCATATCATGAACCACACCCAGTGTCATTGCATGTGTGTTCTTCTCATTAACCACACATGGATCCACCCATGTCATTGCATGTCTGCTCTTTTCATGAACCACAGGTAGAGTCATTACATGTGTGTTCTTCTCACAAACCACATATCACCAGTGACATTGCATGTGTGTTCTTCCGACAGACCACACATGGATCCACTAGTGTCATTGCATGTGTGTTCTTCCCATGAACCACTAATGGATCCACCGGTGTCAGTGCTTGTGTGTTCTTTTCACATACCACATATGGATCCACGAGTGTCATTGCATGTGTGTTATTCTCACAAACCACGTAAGGATCCACCGGCGTCATTGCATGTGTGTTCCTCTCATAGACCACACATGGATCCACCGGTGGGATCGCATGTCTGCTCTTTTCATGAACCACAGCTAGAGTCATTGCATGCGTGTTCTTCTCACAAACCATATCATGAACCACATCCAATGTCATTGCATGTGTGTTCTTCTCATTAACCACACATGGATCCACCCATGTCATTGCATGTCTGCTCTTTTCATTAACCACAGTTAGATTCATTGCATGTTTGTTCTTTTCACAAACCACATATCACTAGTGGCATTGCATGTGTGTTCTTCCCACAGACCACACATGGACCCACCAGTGTCATTGCATGTGTGTTCTTCCCATGAACCACACATGGATCCACCAATGTCATTGCATGTCTGCTCTTTTCATGAGCCACAGCTAGAGTCATTGCATGTGTGTTCTTCTCACAAACCACATATCACCAGTGTCATTGCATGTGTGTTCTTCCCACAGACCACACATGGATCCACTAGTGTCATTGCATGTATGTTCTTCCCATGAACCACACATGGATCCACCAGTGTCATTGCATGTGTGTTCTTTTCACAGACCACATATGGATCCACCAGTGTCATTGCATGTGTGTTATTCTCACAAACCACGTAAGGATCCACCGGTGTCATTGCATGTGTGTTCCTCTCATAGACCACACATGGATCCACCGGTGGCATCGCATGTCTGCTCCTTTCATGAACCACAGTTAGAGTCATCGCATGTCTGCTCTTCTCATGAACCACAACTAGAGTCATTGCATGTCTGTTCTTCTCACAAACCATATCATGAACCACATGCAGTGTCATTGCATGTGTGTTCTTCTCATTTACTACACATGGAACTACCAGTGTCATTGCATGTTTGCTCTTTTCATTAACCACAGTTAGAGTCATTGCATGTCTGTTCTTTTCACAAACCACATATCACCAGTGTCATTGCATGTGTGTTCTTCCCACAGAACACACATGTATCCACCAGTGTCATTGCATGTGTGTTCTTTCCATGAACCACACATGGATCCACCAGTGTCATTGCATATCTACTCTTTTCATGAACCACAGATTCATTGCATATGTTCTTCTCACAAACCAGATATCACCAGTGTCATTGCATGTGTGTTCTTCCCACAGACCACACATGGATCCACTAGTGTCATTGCATGTGTGTACTTCCCATGAACCACACATGGATCCACAAGTGTCATTGCATGTGTGTTCTTTTCAGAGACCACATATGGATCCACCAGTGTCATTGCATGTGTCTTATTCTCACAAACCACGTAAGGATCCACCGGTGTCATTGCATGTGTGTACCTCTCATAGACCACACATGGATCCACCGGTGGCATCGCATGTCTGCTCCTTTCATGGACCACAGTTAGAGTCATAGCATGTCCTCTCTTCTCATGAACCACAACTAGAGTCATTGCATGTGTGTTCTTCTCACAAACCATATCATGAACCACACGGAGTGTCATTGCATGTGTGTTCTTCTCATTAACCACACATGGATCCACCAGTGTCATTGCATGTCTGCTCTTTTCACTAACCACAGTTAGAGTCATTGCATGTCTGTTCTTTTCACAAACCACATATCACCAGCGTCATTACATGTGTGTTCTTCCCACAAACCACATATCACCAGTGTCATTGCATGTGTGTTCTTCCCACATACCACACATGGATCCACCAGTGTCATTGCATGTGTGTTCTTCCCATGAAACACACATGGATCCACTAGTGTCATTGCATGTGTGTTCTTTTCATAGACCACATATGGATCCACCAGTGTCATTGCATGTGTGTTATTCACACAAACCACGTAAGGATCAACCGTTGTCATTGCATGTGTGTTCCTCTCATAGACCACACATGGATCCACCGGTGGCATCGCATGTCTGCTCTTTTCATGAACCACAGTTTGAGTCATCGCATGTCTGCTCTTTTCATGAACCACAGCTAGAGTCATTGCATGTGTGTTCTTCTCACAAACCATATCATGAACCACACCTAGTGTCACTGCATGTGTGTTCTTCTCATTAACCACACATGGATCCACCAGTGTCATTGCATGTCTGCTCTTTTCATTAACCATAGTTAGAGTCATTGCATGTCTGTTCTTTTCACAAACCACATATCACCAGAGTGATTGGATGTGTGTTCTTCCCACAGACCACACATGGATCCACCAGTGTCATTCATGTGTGTTCTTCCCATGAACCACACATGGGTCCACCAGTGTCATTGCATGTATGCTCTTTTCTTGAACCACAGGTAGAGTCATTACATGTGTGTTCTTCTCACAAACCAGATATCACCAGTGTCGTTGCATGTGTGTTCTTCCGACAGACCACACATGGATCCACCAGTGTCATTGCATGTGTGTTCTTCCCATGAACCACTAATGGATCCACCGGTGTCATTGCATGTGTATTCTTTTCACAGACCACATATGGATCCACGAGTGTCATTGCATGTGTGTTATTCTCACAAACCACGTAAGGATCCACCGGCGTCATTGCATGTGTGTTCCTCTCATAGACCACACATGGATCGACCAGTGGGATCGCATGTATTCTCTTTTCATGAACCACAGTTAGAGTCATCGCATGTCTGCTCTTTTCATGAACCACAAGTAGAGTCATTGCATGTGTGTTCTTCTCACAAACCATATCATGAACCACACCCAGTGTCATTGCATGTGTGTTCTTCTCATTAACCACACATGGATCCACCCATGTCATTGCATGTCTGCTCTTTTCATTAACCACAGTTAGATTCATTGCATGTTTGTTCTTTTCACAAACCACATATCACTAGTGGCATTGCATGTGTGTTCTTCCCACAGACCACACATGGACCCACCAGTGTCATTGCATGTGTGTTCTTCCCATGAACCACACATGGATCCACCAGTGTCATTGCATGTCTGCTCTTTTCATGAACCACAGCTAGAGTCATTGCATGTGTGTTCTTCTCACAAACCACATATCACCAGTGTCATTGCATGTGGGTTCTTCCCATAGACCACACATGGATCCACTAGTGTCATTGCATGTGTGTTCTTCCCATGAACCACACATGGATCCACCAGGGTCATTGCATGTGTGTTCTTTTCACGGACCACATATGGATCCACCAGTGTCATTGCATGTGTGTTATTCTCACAAACCACGTAAGGATCCACCGGTGTCATTGCATGTGTGTTCCTCTCATAGACCACACATGGATCCACCGGTGGCATCGCATGTCTGCTCTTTTCATGAACCACAGTTAGAGTCATCGCATGTCTGCTCTTCTCATGAACCACAACTAGAGTCATTGCATGTCTGTACTTCTCACAAACCATATCATGAACCACACCCAGTGTCATTGCATGTGTGTTCTTCTCATTTACCACACATGGATCCACCAGTGTCATTACATGTTTGCTCTTTTCATTAACAACAGTTAGAGTCATTGCATGTCTGTTCTTTTCACAAACCACATATCACCAGTGTCATTGCATGTGTGTTCTTCCCACAGAACACACATGTATCCACCAGTGTCATTGCATGTGTGTTCTTCCCATGAACCACACATGGATCCACCAGTGTCATTGCATGTCTGCTCTTTTCATGAACCACAGCTAGAGTCATTGCATGTCTGTTCTTCTCACAAACCACATATCACCAGTGTCATTGCATGTGTGTTCTTCCCACAGACCACACATGGATCCACTAGTATCATTGCATGTGTGTACTTCCCATGAACCACATATGGATCCACAAGTGTCATTGCATGTGTGTTCTTTTCAGAGACCACATATGGATACACTAGTGTCATTGCATGTGTGTTATTCTCACAAACCACGTAAGGATCCACCGGTGTCATTGCATGTGTGTTCCTCTCATAGACCACACATGGATCCACCGGTGGCATCGCATGTCTGCTCCTTTCATGGACCACAGTTAGAGTCATCGCATGTCCTCTCTTCTCATGAACCACAACTAGAGTCATTGCATGTGTGTTCTTCTCACAAGCCATATCATGAACCACACCCAGTGTCATTGCATGTGTGTTCTTCTCATTAACCACACATGGATCCACCAGTGTCATTGCATGTCTGCTCTTTTCATTAACCACAGTTAGAGTCATTGCATGTCTGTTCTTTTCACAAACCACATATCACCAGCGTCATTACATGTGTGTTCTTCCCACAAACCACATATCACCAGTGTCATTGCATGTGTGTTCTTCCCACATACCACACATGGATCCACCAGTGTCATTGCATGTGTGTTCTTCCCATGGACCACACATGGATCCACTAGTGTCATTGCATGTGTGTTCTTTTCACAGACCACATATGGATCCACCAGTGTCATTGCATGTGTGTTATTCACACAAACCACGTAAGGATCAACCGTTGTCATTGCATGTGTGTTCCTCTCATAGACCACACATGGATCCACCGGTGGCATCACATGTCTGCTCTTTTCATGAACCACAGTTAGAGTCATCGCATGTCTGCTCTTTTCATGAACCACAGCTAGAGTCATTGCATGTGTGTTCTTGTCACAAACCATATCATGAACCACACCTAGTGTCACTGCATGTGTGTTCTTCTCATTAACCACACATGGATCCACCAGTGTCATTGCATGTCTGCTCTTTTCATTAACCATAGTTAGAGTCATTGCATGTCTGTTCTTTTCACAAACCACATATCACCAATGTCATTGCATGTGTGTTCTTCCCACAGACCACACATGGATCCACCAGTGTCATTCATGTGTGTTCTTCCCATGAACCACACATGGGTCCACCAGTGTCATTGCATGTATGCTCTTTTCATGAACCACAGGTAGAGTCATTACATGTGTGTTCTTCTCACAAACCACATATCACCAGTGACATTGCATGTGTGTTCTTCCGACAGACCACACATGGATCCACTAGTGTCATTGCATGTGTGTTCTTCCCATGAACCACTAATGGATCCACCGGTGTCATTGCTTGTGTGTTCTTTTCACATACCACATATGGATCCACGAGTGTCATTGCATGTGTGTTATTCTCACAAACCACGTAAGGATCCACCGGCGTCATTGCATGTGTGTTCCTCTCATAGACCACACATGGATCCACCGGTGGGATCGCATGTCTTCTCTTTTCATGAACCACAGTTAGAGTCATCGCATGTCTGCCCTTTTCATGAACCACAGCTAGAGTCATTGCATGTGTGTTCTTCTCACAAACCATATCATGAACCACACCCAGTGTCATTGCATGTGTGTTCTTCTCATTAACCACACATGGATCCACCAGTGTCATTGCATGTTTGCTCTTTTCATTAACCACAGTTAGAGTCATTGCATGTCTGTTCTTTTCACAAACCACATATCACCAGTGTCACTGCATGTGTGTTCTTCCCACAGACCACACATGGATCCACCAGTGTCATTGAATGTGTGTTCTTCCCATGAACCACACATGGATCCACAAGTGTCATTGCATGTCTGCTCTTTTCATGAACCACAGCTAGAGTCATTGCATGTCTGTTCTTCTCACAAACCACATATCACTAGTGTCATTGCATGTGTGTTTTTCCCATAGACCACACATGGATCCACCAGTGTCATTGCATGTGTGTTCTTCCCATGAACCACACATGGTGGATCCACTAGTGTCATTGCATGTGTGTTCTTTTCACAGACCACATATGGATCCACCAGTGTCATAGCATGTGTGTTATTCTCACAAACCACGTAAGGATCCACCGGTCTCATTGCATGTGTGTTCCTCACGTAGACCACACGTGGATACACCGATGGCATCGCTTGTCTGCTCTTTTCATGAACAACAGTTAGAGTCATCGCATGTCTGCTCTTCTCATGAACCACAGCTAGAGTCATTACATGTGTGTTCTTCTCACAAACCATATGATGAACCACACCCAGTGTCATTATATGTGTGTTCTTCTCATTAACCACACATGGATCCACCAGTGTCATTGCATGTCTGCTCTTTTCATTAACCACAGTTAGAGTCATTGCATGTGTGTTCTTCCCACAAACCACACATGGATCCACCAGTGTCATTGCATGTGTGTTCTTCCCATGAACCACACATGGATCCACCAGTGTCATTGCATGTGTGTTCTTTTCACAGACCACATATGGATCCACCAGTGTCATTGCATGTGTGTTATTCTCACAAACCATGTAAGGATCCACTGGTGTCATTGCATGTGTGTTCCTCTCATAGACCACACATGGATCCACCGATGTCATTGCATGTCTACTCTTTTCATGAACAACAGTTAGAGTCATTGCATGTCTGCTCTTCTCATGAACCACAGCTAGAGTCATTGCATGTGTGTTCTTCTCACAAACCATATCATGAACCACACCCAGTGTCATTGCATTTGTGTTCTTCTCATTAACCACACATGGATCCACTAGTGTCATTGCATTTGTGTTCTTCTCACAAACCACATATGGATCCACCAGTGTCATTGGATGCATGTTCTTTTCATAAACTGCATATGGATCCTAATTAACCTTAGGGGAGCCATAACCTTAGCGTTAGACCGAGTCTTCTAGAAGGCACGCCCTAACACAGTTGTTCTGCTTGACGATTGTTACATACTGTTCGATCGGGGCGCTTGGACGATTGGGATGGTTTTCGTGAGATCAATCCGTGAGTAGTCTGTTCTGCGGCGTGATTGGCCACGCTTTCTCTGGACAAACTGGCAACACCGGGGGCTCCCCTGTTGCGAGTGTCACGACTCACGAGTTGAGCGGGCCATATCCCAGTGTCACGTTCCCGTTACTTCTCTTCCTCCCCGTACTTCTCTTCCTTCCCCTCGAAGCCACATTCCCCACTTCACTCCCATCCTGCCGTAGCCGCAAGCCGATGGCGCCTCCATCCCAATCCCCTCTCCGACAGCCACCCCCTCCCCTCTCGCCATGGGTTCAAGGGGAGACAGCGAGGAAACACGCCGTGATGACAGGGACGGTGATTTTTCGATGTGAGTCGCCTCATCTCTATATGTATCATCCATGGTCAGTTATCTATTTTTTGAGCCAGATCTACTCCGTTTACTCATGCGCGTATGATGTGTTAGGCCAACCAGACGATGTATGACGCCGACTATCACGGTTTAGCGGATGAAGACAGTCCTCTGCTATGTAAACATGGATATGTGCCTGCTAAATTTGTAGAGTTCGAAGGACGAAACGCAGGCATGAGGTTTCTACGGTGTCAAGGACATCTTGCAATGATGCGAGGCGGAAGTGGCGGTGTTGTCAAATGGGTAGATCCAGAGTGGCCCAAATTGATGCAGAAAACGCTGGACAAACTATGGGAAATGACTGTTGAGTTGAAAGAATCTGCATTCAGCTCACTTCTTGACAGTGTTGAGATGAAGCTATGGGAACCAGTTGACACGACCAAGCATAAGCAAGATCTCATGGGGGTGGAAGACAAGGTTAGCAAAGTTGAGAAGGAGAGGGACGCGGCGTTGGCCCTGAAGGCTAAAGCAGAGCAAGAACTGACTCAAGCAAGGAAGGATCTTCACCAGGCCAAAGTCCTGCAGTTCACAACTACGAGTATTGACAAGGGCATGAGGAAAGATGCAGAGAAACAATTAAAGCTATGCAAGGAAGATGCTAAAAGGAAGGAGCAGACGATTCGATCCTTGCTCTCGTAGGAAGATGCACATAGGGCTAAGATTAGGAAGATCAAGGAGATGTGTGATAACTAGTTCTATTTAGCTTAAGCTCTGTGCCTTTTTTAAGTTGTAATAGTTGTACTTGCTGACCTAGCGGTCTGAACTATTGGCGTCGGTGTCCTGGGAGTAAAAAAATTGGTCGCTCGTTAATCTATCTTAACCTTGCATTACTTCCTTTTGTCTGACCAATGCCCCTTGGATATTCCGCCCGTCGCTTCGTCGTCCTCGTGTACAAATAGGTGGCGCCACAGCGCGTCGCTTCGTCGCCCATCCCCTCGCCCTCTCCAATCTCCACCGCGTCGTCGCTTCGTCGTCCACCCCCTCACTCCCTCTCCAATCTACACCGTGCCGCCATGGAGATGCCCTCGCTGAACTTCTACGAGGCAGTGATGTTCGCGCACTTCGACATCCTCGCGCCGCCGGTCGCGATGGTGCCCCACGGATGGCGCATCACCTATGCGGGGGTGCCGGTGGCTCCGCTCCTCGTCCCTGGTGGAGCCGTGATGGAGAGCGAAATCGCGGCGTGTCGCCGCCAGATGCCAGGAAGTGGAAGAGCTGCGCCAGACCGGCAGACCGGCCCGTCTTGGCGCTGTTCAAGAAGGAGCGGAAGGCTAAGATTGGCAACCGCATCGTTTACCGGCGCGTGGTGCATCGGGATCTCCACAACCAAGAAGGGTGGGAGAGGTTCTGGTCCGTCCCTGGACGGACCAAGTTCACCGTCATCGCTGCCGCTCACCGCGAAGAGGTGCTCCGTCTCGCGTACAATGCGGAAATCGTGGAGCTTCCGTCCGACGAAGACGAAGAAGCCGGCGGCTCGGAGGACAGCGGCAGCAGAAGTGAAATTGTCGACTAGTGGTTGAATTAATGTAGGATGTGAAATCACACCTTTGTTTAGAAGAATTTGTGGTTGAATTAATGAAATGCCTCGATTTAGATCTCTGTCTCGATTAATTTGTTGAAGAATTTGTGATTTAGATCAATTTTTGCCTCGATTTAGATCTCTGTCCCGGATTGGGAATATGACCGTGGACCAAAGACCCCTTTTCTACTAGTGTATTCTGACATTGGTCGTTTGTTTAAACATAATCTACGTGGATTTGGCCGCATGCAAATGGCACAACCACAATTTATAAAGTGGAAGCACGTACACCCGGTTACTAGAGATCCGGGAGCTTTGCCAGATGCAGGGGATGCAGGAGTAGAGAGGCGGTGAGATAGACGGGCTCAAGATTAGGCCAGAAAGTGGTACCAATTTCCTCCTTATCTGGGCATTGTCGGTGAGAACATTTCTGTTTATGTTGCCACGTGGTTGTGCAGCATCTAAAATAAGTTGCTGCTTTGTGGAGTGTCAGCTTAAATAATTTATTTCCGTGCCACTTACATTCCATCGTATTTGGAGACCTCCTGCCCCTGAGCAATCGTGGAACCGGTGGATCCTTGTTTTTAGATAGCAGTGGCACAATCACAATTTCGGATTCAACTACTAACTCGGGCGTTTCCAAACCCTAAGTCGCGGTATATTTTACTCAGAGAATGTGGGTAGATTGTTTCGCTCAGCAACATGCCACACATAGAGCTCTAGAATTTAACAGAATTACATATATAAGTTCAAGTTCAACACATTACTATGCATCTTCATTGCCAGCAGCCTTCTTCTGCAGCCTGGGTGCCAAGCCTTCACGTCCACTGGCTTCTTCATTTCCTGCCTTCTTCCTCTTTCTCGGTGCCAATTTTCTTAGCTTCATGTACTCTGCATCGCCGGGACAATGGGCACCAGAATCGTGTCCAGCATCATCTTTCCACTCATTTTTAATTTCTTCGGAAAGCAAAATGACTGACCTAGCAATCATGTTTCTAACCTTGCGTCGCTTCCTATCAAAGAAACAAGACTGTTGCATAACTGCCCAATATCTATAGAGTAAATAAAACAAAAATTACAATTCAGCACAAACATGCGAACCCCAAGCGACCTTTGCTTACCAGGAGCTAATTGGGTTTGAGCAACCACCCTGTCCAAGAATAGAAGGGCGACTCCTAGTTGCAACAGCTTCCACATCCAGTACATGACATTTCAGATCAAACATGGCAGCCGAAGCATACCTTTTCATCAACCCAATTAGTCGATCACACGCGTTATAGGAACCATGATGCCACGTTCATCCATGAAGCTGAACTTTGCGGTATGCTTCGCCATAATTCAACATGATTACGTAGAGCAGCAACCATACCAGATATAGTGCAGATCTGCGCAGGCGCTTCTTCCATCGTGAAACAATGGTGTCCATACCTCTTGCCCTTAGAGTCGTACCTGTAGAGGACTACCATAACCAGGTAAGGGGGGTCCGCGCAGATCCCACTTGACAGAAAACTATGGACAAAATATGTTTGTCAGCGTTGGGCTAACAAACAATTTGAGGTTCATTAGCCAGCTAGCAGTTATAATTAGTGCGAATAGCAAAGAGAAGGGTAGCTCACCCGCTTGTAGCCAGAACTTCGTCTTCCTTGATAGTAGGATCTGCCATCCTCCGAACTGCTTGGCTCGTCGGCGGCGGAGGCGGGCTAGAGCCTCGCAACGGCGGATACGGCATGAGCCATTGGATCTCGGTATCAGCGACTAGGCGCAGCAACTAGGCCCCTGAAGTCAAATGTCCGAAGGGATCGTCCTGCTTGGAGGGTGGATTCCGATGCCGCCGGTGCAAGGGGAAAGCTGGGAGTGGATTTGTGAATTTGGTCAATGCACCATACTCCTTTAGTATCTCGTTTCACCTACGTGGTTGCCGCGTTGGCGCTCGCGTCACGGAAATATTACTGACATGAGGGTCCCGACCGTCTACTTCACGGGGCAGTTTCAGGGCATGTTTGGATTTGGTAGGGGTGAGACGAGTTTGCATCGAAATGGCCCCTCTTAGTAGTTGGTGGCCCAAATTTTTGAAACGCAGTAATTTCAGGCAACTTAGGTACCGCCATGCGCTAGCCTGCCAACTTTGGTACCACAGACGAACAACCCCTGGTGAGAGGCAGTGAAGGAGAGAGAAAACATACAATTTGTTTTGCGTGCATAGGTCCTGAAATTTACTACTAGTAGAGTGGACGCAGAAGTACCTCTTGTCAGGAACCCATCATAACTTTCCTGTGACATCGAACCGCCTTCAACTCCCCTTCGCTGCTGCCCTCTTACCCTGCCTACATTTTATTCTCTCAGCATGTACAACACGTGGACAGAGGTGAGCATATGTATAAGCATAGAAATAATTACTACTACTAGTGTACTACTACTAGTAAGTTGCCGTGCCTTGCATGTGAGACTCGAATAATAGGCGTCTCACATATCGTCACTATATAAAATTATAATAGGTCAAGCAAAAAAATTTATAAATTTGATCAACATCTATAAAGTATGGGTGTGTATTGGTTCTTGTACTTTGTATATCATGTAAAAGTCAATGATTATTAGCTATCTAAAACTTGAAAATTTTGGTAACATGGTCCAAAGAAAAGAGGGAGAAGATTCTAGAATGATGGAGAAGTGTGTTTTGAGGTTTGTGCATAGCATTCTTTGTGATGAATACTATCAATAGAATCTTCTAAATGCTAGAATGGAAAAGAAGATCCAACGGCTGGAAATGCTGGGATTCGTGTGTCTTGATCCAACGGTCAATATTCAAAGTTATTCATACACTATATAGTGGTAAGATACTATATTTGCTTTTTCCCTAATAAGGGCATCATTAATGTGTACAAAAGCACACCTTAAGGCCCAGTATGTGGCATCCGCTAAGGTTCACCATATACATTGTGGAGAAAATAAAGTTTGTATCTTTAAGCCTAAGGTGGACCTCAAGCTTGTGGGTTGCCCATAGAGAATAGAAAAATCTTTTACCCTCTCTCCATATTACATGTGATCGTTTTTGAATGGTGTTCAAAATTTTCATGATGAAAAATCTTAGCTAGAAGTTGAACTAGTTGTCAAAATTCTCTGTGGTTTCTGATATATTAATTAACCGTTCGATGGGTACCTCTAAAAGCTTTTTTCATAAAACATTCAAAGCAACCTACAATTTATTACTTGTAGTTCAAGTTTGACCTAATTTCATTAAATTCAAGAGCAACCTATCGTGCTAAAATGAAGCAATGAAAAGCAGTCGGGTTCAGGTCCTTCTCGAGCGAGCGGCCGAGCCATACCCTTCGTACTACTCCTGCTATACTTTTGATCCAGCGTGCTACGAGTGTGCTTGGTGGCTTCCTCTTTGTAGAGTGTGAAATGGAACGACAGCGTGCTACAGGAGTACTATGGAGTAGTGGTAAAGCTATCCAGATCATAATGAAGTGCATCGAATATGATGGGACGTACTACATACACTATAAACAATCCCTTGTGCACCACTATCTTTTGAATCTTTTGAATAACCTTCCCTCCCGATGTTTGGGAAGGAAGTAAAAATTTCGAAACTATGAAAGTTTGAACTCTGACTCTAATAATAGTATGAGTACTGTACCTTTTGTCCCCAAGCCCCAAAATGGTTCCTTCTATGCAGCACGCCTGATACTGACACAGAACCGACGACAAGGCAGGTCGACACACGTGCGCAGCGCCATGTTTTGGACGAGGGAGAGATCAGTTAGCCGGGGTGTGGGGATTGTGACGAGGCGGTTAAGGAGAGAGAAAACATAATTTGTTTTGCGTGCATACAATATATAGTAAAGGTCCTGAAATTTACTAGTACTAGTTCCGTACTACTAGTACTACTAGGTGACTGTACCCTGTAGCTCGTGTCAGGAAGCCATCGCAACTTTGCTCTCATATCGCACCGCCTTCAACTCCTCCTCTTTGCTGCTCTCTCGAGCTGCTTCCTCTTTGCACATAGTTTCTCTTCTTTCTCTTTGTTTCTTTTCTACAGAAAATATATATTCTTCCTACTTGCTTTACAGAAAATACACTCCTGTCACTTCGAAAATTGATTTTTTCCTTTCCTCATGGTTGGAAACTCTGAGTGGCAACATTGTTACCATGCCATGATTCACACCCATTTTACGCCCAAATATGGGACCATCACGGACGGTGGGAGTACAATTAACATAAAGGACATAAAAAATGGAAAAAATTACATAGTGGTCCTTAAATTTAGCACGAAACACCCTAAAATTAAGCAATGGAAATAGTCAGGTGCGGCTCCTTCTCGAGAGAAAAGCTGATCGAGCCATACTCTTCATACAACTTCCTCTTCGTTTGTTTTCGAAATATGGCCAAATTTGGCGGCATGCAAATTCTTGGATATGGGATCATGAATCATCAGCATAAAGTATGATGTAGATATTTCCATGACCTTGGTCATTCGGCTTGAAATCCAAGATTGTTCATACTCATTCACAACTAAGCTAAATACGTTTAAAATTTACCACTTGCTTTTATTTTCGAATTTTATACGAACGGTGGGAGTACATTTTATAGCAAGTACCTAAAAAGGGGTAAAATTACATCTTGGTCCATACTTTTCGCATGAAGTACCCTAAAATTAAGAAGGAAAAATAGTCATGTTTGGCTCCTTCTCGAGAAAAAAGCTAATAGAGACATACTCTTCATATTACTTCCTCTTCCTTTGTTTTCAAAATATGGCCAAATTTGTGTTGGGGTTCTGCGTATGAAAACGATAAATTTTATCCTACGCCCCTGAACCCCTGAAGCTGCCAGGACCTATCTATTAGTAATATAGTAACGGGAGAGGCTTTTCATGAACTTACCCTTGAAGACCTAAAAGCGTTGTCAACGCTCAGGAGAGCGTGGTTGATGTAGACGAGCCGAAGCCGACCTCAAGGTCGTGATGAAGTCCTCGTGCTCCTTGGCTCCAACGACTTGAGTGCCTCAAGTGCGACACCTCGTGGGGAGTTACACACGTCCAGTGCCTGATGATGACTCCCGCTTCCCCGATCCAGTAGCAGTTGCGGAAGTAGAGCTCCCGGATCCGAATCCCGCAGCGCGACGATGCTCCACAGTGAAGATGTCTCTCGCTCGCGCAGTCCAGACTTGGGACCACGGTCACGAGAGAGAGAGGGGGAGAGAGAAAATATCAACTGGATGTCCTCCCAAAAGTGAGAAGACCTTTTTGATTATTGGTGTATTTTATTTGGCCAAATACCCCCACTATATAGGGGGAGGGGAGGTACTACCTCCCTCAAAGTCCCGGGGTGGGCCTAAAGGAGAGGAGGGGGAGGGGCGGCCGTCGGCCACCCTAGTGGGCCCCATGCGGGGGGGCTAGGCCCAGCCGGCCTCCCCTTGGCCCCTCTCCCTCTCTCCTTCCCCTAATGGGCCCTCTCCCCTCCGGGAATTGGCCCATTAAGCCTTTGACCATTTAAATGATTTTCTATTTATTTAAATAATTATGAATAAATGATTAAATCAATATTTAACATTCATTCACATATTATTCAACCTCCGTGGCTATGGAACACCTTCCACCTCCACTCCGGACATCCTCCGGACTTACCAAAACCCTTCTGGTTTTCTTCCTACTCTTCTTTGGTGATTCACCAATCCTATAAACACTCTCTAAGCATCATCAAGCCCTTAAGCGTGATACCCCACGGTTCGGGAACACTCCAAACATGGTCGGGACACTCTCGCACCAATGATTAATAGAGGGACCAGAATGGCCATGTGACCCCTGTGCGTTCCACGAAGATGTTTCGTCATTTGAACCGGGACAGTCGTGTCTTATCCCGTTTGTATCTCGATACTTGCATTTCCTGAGATCTGATCAATGACATCACCATGTCGTGTTCAATCTCGTTACTAAAGAACGCTACTTGACTCGTTCCGACAAGTGATATCCCCGTGATCAAAGCACACGCTGCGCAGCTATTGGATATAACTTCTCCGAGTGGGCCCTTGAGTATCTTCCTGTCACATGGACGGACAAATCCTGCTCTTGACATATATTGCCTCTACGGTTTCCTCCGAATACCTGAACACACCTTTATAACCACCATATTACCAGATGGCGTTTGATGCTATCTAAGCACTCTTGGGAGACAGTGATTGATATAGCCTCAGGGTCTAAGGAATAGTCTACGAGGATCCATTTCTAATCATCGTAACTTGAACTTCGTGACATGATCGGGTCACGATGTTTAGGTTGGGTATTGGTTCATCATCTCATACTCAGAATGAGACGACCCCATTTCCAACTGGCATAAATGCCACATGATCAGGAAACTTGATCATCTGTTGACCAATGAACAAGTGACTAGAGTTTCACTGGGAACCCCTAGTTGTTTATATATCACACGTGTATTGATGTTTCCACTCAATACAGTGATAGCATGATACAAAACTTAATCATAAACTATATGAAATATGACAATAGTTGTAACATCCCAAAACTTTAATCCAAGCTTACCAAGATCAAATCATCCAAAAATAGGGTTAACAAAAACTTTTCCAATTTTAAAATGAAAGCATTCATATGTGCGTGCATTTAAAATAGGAGTTGATTTGAAGTGCCTTGTTTAAGTGATCCAATGCTTGTAAAATGTTTCTTAGGTGATTTAAACATCATCTACATCATTCTCAAACTTTTCCTAAAGAAAATCAAATCAAAAAGAATTAAAAAGGAGGAATGGTCATTTTGGCCATTTTAATCCACTACACTACTTTGAGTGTTCCTAGCACTCATTTCTTAACAGAAACAATTCTTGATCTTTACACCCCTTGCTAGTCCACATAATGAGGTACCAAGGCCCACCTTTTTGATCTGCTAAAAACATTCTTTTACTTATTTTAAATGGCATTTGAAAATTGAATCTAATGCATATGCATAGATCACCCCTATTTCAAAAACCATCTTTTGGAGCTCCACTTTCAAAACCCTTAACCAGAGACTACCTAGCACTAGTGTAGATCACCCAAAATTTTTGAAACCAAGATTCAAAAGTTTATTTCTTGTGGCCATTTCATCAAACACTTGTCAGGCAGGTTTAAACTCTAAATCCTAGCTCACTATTCTGCATAGGGTTTTGCCCCCATTTGATCCCCATTTAATCTCTATGTCCCCTCTTGGTCTAACCAGGCCCTTAGCATCCCTATCCCTTGTCCCTAGCCCCCATGCCATGCCAACCCAAGGACATGCTCGCCGGCCAAACCTTGCCCCGCTGCAGCAGACCACTCCCCCTTCCCTCGCCATGTCTAGGAGGTAGCCAGGAGCTCACCGCCACCCTCTGTCCCCTGCCCGAGCCGAGCCTCGCCATGGACCACCGAGGAAACCACGCGCCCATTGCCACCGCACCATGCCAATGCCACCCGAAGAGCATGCTTTGTCCCCGTGTGCACAAGCTGCCGCTCGACCGCATCCCACGCCTACCGCTCCGCCACGACCTAGGGAACACCCCAGACACCCCTGTTCGCCGCCCAACGCACCACAGCCACCGCTCGCCGTGGACACCGCCGCCTCTGCCGCTCAGAGCGCCACCTCGCCCAAACCGCATACCACCGCCCCTACGCTCGCATTCACTTCCTAGAGCACCGCCAGGAGACCGCCTGTCGATCGCCACCCTCAGCCATGCTGCTAGCCGGCCGTAGCCTTGTCGCCACTGTCGCCTGCCCATCCCGCTTGGTCTCACCGCCGGGCCTATAAAAGGAGGCCTCCCCAGCCTCTTCTCTCCACACCACTCCAATCCCCTCACCTCACTGAACCTCACCCACCTCTAGCCGGAGCAAGGCGAGCTCTGCCTCGCCGGAATTAGAGCCGGAGCAGCCACAACAGGAGGAGAAGGGCGCCGCTGATTGCGACCACCCCAAGCTCCGCCGCAATCGCGCCTTGCCTAGCCGTCGACCACCAGTTTGTTTCCCCGCCTCGTCGACCCCGCTGGAGCCCTGGTATGTCCCCAGCAGACCCCCACCGAGCCGCTAGGGTTCGAGCTCGCCGGGGACCTGTTCGTCGTTGATGACGACCCTCAGCCGTAGATCCCCTTCTAATCCTCATTACAACGCTGCATCGTTTCACGTGTTAAACCCGACAAGCGGGACCCCTGTCACCTGAGCCTCATTGTGAGCGCCACTGGGCTGGCCCAAGTTCTTTCCCGCGCTAGCCCACCCGTTCAAATCTGGATTTTTCTTTTTAGTTAAATCTAGTTTCTGTCCACTAGTTTAAAATTCAATTCAGAGAGTTTTATAAATCTAAATTACATGAAACCAATTTTGTCTGAAAGGTATTGAGATGATCTATCCAATCCCGTTGGATTTAACTCAATTAGTGTTATAGATCTCTCCTAATAAAAATAACAAAACAGAAGTATTTGCCACTTGCAACATTTTTATAAAATCAACTAAGATAGGTTTTGAGTTGATTCCAACTCTCAAAAATCACATTTCATCATATCTATCTAAATATGTAATAATATTAAGGTTTACATACAGTGACTTTGGACTAGTACCAAAATAATGCTATATAGGCATTTCTAGTCACTTTAAATTATTAAATAAGGAACTTAAACCAAAGTAATATTGATCCAACCCTTAAATCTCATTCCCACATGTTAGAATATGTGGTGATGACATGTGTCCACATGATCCCATATTTTAAGTGGTGAATATTAAATCTTAGTTAAATTTTTCAATGAGTAGAAATTACTTTTCTAAATTAAAAAGAATGAAACTATTGAATTAAACTTGTGAGGCTTATGATGATAATAGATCATCAAATGTGTGCCTTAGAATGTTACTTAGCCTAGTTAAGTATTGTTTGGTTATTGTGTACTCCATATGTATTCTTATAGACGATAGTACCGACCAAGTCTACGAAGAGGAGGAGTGCTATCAAGACGAAGAAGAAGAAAACTTCAACCACTGCACCAACCAAGGCAAGCTAGAACTATCCAAGATTAACCCTTGAAAGTTATACTTGCAAGCCACCATTAACAATGCAAGCTAACCCTTGCAAGTTTAGTGCTTAGCAAACTAGAATCGAACTAGATGGTTTAGGAAAGATGCCTTAAGCATGCTTTGAGCACCCCTTTTGACTATTAGTACCTCAAGTCTTATTGACAAGTTTCACCTCCCTTAGTTTACACAAAGTTCTTTACTTATTTTGAAGGTAGCATAAAAATTATAAAACTTGACCTACTTAGAAACCTTTAGATGTCATTCTATGGCATGAGATTGAACCCATCATTTCCACCTTAGTGAACACTCTTAACTTAGTAGTTTAGAGTAGATAAAAACTTGAGTCACTTTAGATCGGAACACTTGGTGAAAATGAATTGTGAAAACCTTGGAATGATGTGTCATTCTATTGAGATGTTTTGACATGTGTTGAGAAACACAAATGGTTGATGATGATGAAAATGTTGAGGCATGAGCCTTAACCCTTTTATAAAACTGATGGTTGGATTCAGATGCGATACCATTCCAAATTTACCGTACAACCACATTACCTGAATTGGGTAAGGATTAGCTGGAAATTTATATGCTTTAGTATTAGTTCCCGCACGTGAGAGGTCTGAGCTGAGGCTACCTCTCATGATGTCCACCTATGCAGTGCCCAAGATGACTGATGGTCATGGTTGGGAGGCCATGCTCATAGGAGAGGTGCTTATACTAGGGTGTGTAAAGGGAAGGTTATGTTTGATTATCTGCATACTAAGTATGATGATTCAGGGTTATCCCTGATAGATGTATCGAATCTTGTGGTGAAAGTGTACCACCTCTGCAGAGTGTCAAACTATTCGAATAGCCGCGTCCGCAGTTATGGACAGTTGAATGGCCATACTGTTTTGTTGTCAGATGTTTTCCAAATAACTTGAAATGAATGATGAACTTTGACTTGACCACAACAGGGTTGTGTTTATGATAATAACTTCCCAACTTAAGTGATTCTAGAACTTTACTTTATCTTTCTTTGCTTCTGAACTCAGCTTAGGTTTGAAACTTAACCTTAGAGTTAAACTTAGATTTAGCACTTTAACCTAGAACTATAGTACCTGTTAATAGTAGTTTGCGAGTACTTAAAGAGTACTCATGGCTTTTTTCCCGGTCTATTCTCATGGCCAGACTATGAAGGAGATTATCAATATGATGGTCAACAGGACGGATACGATAACTAGGACTATCTGCCTTCGTCAGCATTGCCTGTGCCCTTGAAGATGGACCCCACCGCTACGTTTATCTGTTATTTCTGCTGCTTGTTGTATTAAAGACTGGATCATGAGATCCTTATTTGTGTAAGACCTTATGTATGGTTTGTAATGGATGATGTACTATGATATCCAATCCGTTATGTCTCGCAAAAATGGTAATCCTGGGATTGCGAGGTATGGCATAACGGGCATCTGGGATTAAAAATCCGGGTGTTGACAATAGTCCTTACTACTATTTGACTCTAGGGCATATTTCCAACAGTCTCCCACTTGCACTAGAGTAAAAATACACTATCTGCATTTGTTCTCAATCTTTGGCACCATATACCCGGTACCCTGAACATGCTTGCTCATGGAAGAGGTTGAGTCTTGGGTCTATA
This sequence comes from Avena insularis, assembly GCA_023614405.1. Lineage (NCBI taxonomy): Eukaryota > Viridiplantae > Streptophyta > Magnoliopsida > Poales > Poaceae > Avena > Avena insularis. Next base: position 327,730,599 of record CM042694.1, read on the forward strand.
CTTTACAGTCCCAAATCCTTTACAACTTACTAATGTCACCTTGATTGACATTAATACTTTATCATCACATGATAGAATCTGTGTGTATGTATCGTCGCTATGGCAGCAGAACGAGGCCTGATTCCAGGATCCTACAGTGACGTTAGATCACCCTCGAGGGCTTTCTCATGGGCACTGTTCCCTGGGACACATCATTCTACGTTAAAAGCGAACTAGCCCCGCCATAACATTATACAACACTTTAGATGGTACCCTTATCTATTATCATAAATGTATTCATCGAAACACTAGTGCACTTTGTGCAACTTTCGATATTTTGTTCACCTCGCTTCCTACTTGACTTCAATCGGTATTTTCAGGAGTTTCCAACATATTCCCTTATAACATAACTCTTTATGTTTTAAGATATGTTATCCTTTATGGATTTGGAAAACATGTTTGCAGTTCTCTACTAGACACTTCGAACAAAACTCAGCTCAACATTCTGTGATTCGAACTTAATCACTTTCAAACGTTCCTTATTTGGATCACACATTATGCTAAGTTATTATCATGGTTTTCTAAGATAGAACCTATGTCTCAACATAGTGGACGACGATCATCCTTTTTCTTTCTTTCAACCATTGATGTTCAACTTAATACTCTTCCAAATTTGAGTCATTAAGGACCAGTTCCTTAATTAACTTATATTCCGAAAACCCCTTTCAGAATCCCTTAAGGAATACTCCATAATATCATAATATAGTTATTATCCACTTCTATATCTTATAAATCATTATTTATAAGTATTTGCGCCTTTATTCTTAACTCCCTTAAGAATTACTGTATAAGCTCCCGCTCAAAAATATGTTGCCAACATATCGTTTCAGGAAGACTTACATAGCTCCCACTCAATTTTATGCAAATTGCACATCCACTCACTATTTTGAATAAATTCAAAACCTTTGATCAAATATCAAACTTGGAGTTTTACTATGAGATACTAGTATTATTACTAGTTTTAAATCCTCTAGACATTTAGCACACCTGAATCAAATTCATTTGAATTTGTCTAATACTTAACAAATTGTGCTTTTCTCATTCACCCCCCTTTTCCACTATGGCTTTGCAGTCATTTGGGACAATCCAAGTAAACCCTTTTACTTGCGAGATTCAGCAATGAATTGCTTTCTAATCTCAAGTGAATTTTTCTTTTAGGATTTCTCATAATTCTAGTTTACCATTAGTTCCTTAGTAGTTCGTAGGTATGTCATATTCCAATAATCATGACAAATGATTCTCAAATGTCTCCATACTAGATATGGATTACATTTTGAATCCTACTTCATGTAGTGAAAACACTAGTGTAGGAAAATACAATGATCAATATCATTGATTCTTTTCTTTTGTGAAGAGAGTTGTTCAGGAACACTGTCTGCTACGCTTCTCAACACTCTGATGCAGGGGTTTGAATCCTCATCGTGTTTTTCACTAATTTTCATTTGCTCCATAATCGAGAAATATCACTAAAACTGAGCTTTCTAAAAAATGCACCAAAATCCAAGCAATACGTATTTTGCTTTTCTTTTGGTTTTAGCTATGGACTTCATATTCAAAGTTTCCAATGAATACTCTACAAGGACTTATTCGCTATTGCTTTGGTTATATCGAATAACCCCAAAACTTTCACGAATTCTAATGGTTCACTACATTCTAATTGAGTGCTAACTATTTCTAACTAATGGTCTTTACATCTGCACTACAACGATTTATTTGGTGCCTTCTATTCACCTAGTTGATATCTAATATCACATTGTGATGCTTCGTATTTTGACGTTTCAAAACGCTTTGCATTCCACAATCCCTTTTATGCCATTCTCATAAAGTTGAATTTCATTACTATTGATCAAATCATAGTAATTAGATTCTCTTCTACATTTATACCCTTTGTTGATGAAACACTTTGATCAAATCAAATAGTTTCATACTCATGTTTTCTTTGGTAAACTACTTTACACATTTAAACAATCTTTTAATGATAATTACCATTTTCGTTAAAACACAATACATCGGATATGTATTTACTTTTAACAATTCATTAAACACATTGTATTCAAGTAATACTCGGTGTTCAAGTTAATTTGCCGAACTTAGGCATGATTTATATGTGATAAGAAATCAAATGAATTTCACATATTATCACATAACTTTGAATTTAAACAATGGTTTTCATTCCGTAATGAAATATCATTTAAGTTGGGTATTTTAAACAAGACATTTTTTAATGTTTTACAAATGTTCATGTATTCTCAATTAGTTTCAAACAACAAGGATAATTCACATAATCAAACAAGATATTAACATGAATAGAAATCATTCATAAAAGTGGAACAACTATTTGTTACAAATTCATATGAATAACCGTCTCACGAAGTGTGAGACACACTAAAGAAGTTCACAATCTCTTGATTACAATAATCATCCTAAAACACAAACTAAATGATAAATGTCGAGGGGGAGTGTCGTTGGCCATCATCATCATGCTCGCCATTAACACGCAATGTTAAATCCTCTCTAGCAAGCACCTCTTATGCAGAAGGACATGTTTTCAGCAAAACAGAACAAGTATCGGTTATACTTAACACTGCAAATGTGTTTGCAAGATTATAACATTTATAAAACCGTATATCAAATATATACCGTTGTCATTGATGACCTGGGCGACATCTGGTTCAACCAACACAATCCTGAGATGTGTCACGAACCAGTGAAACTCCATTGTTTCCGCGTCGCCCCTCATTACGCAAGTCCTGACTTGTGTTTGGTAGTTTGGTGGGAGCGACTGCAGCACAACACCGTTTGCGAAAGAGCCCGTCATCCAGCTACAGGCCTCATGTACACATCATGCATGCGCTCCAAGTGGTCGTCAAGTGATGAGTTCTCCTCCATCTTAATGGAGAGGAAGTCTCCTATCAGCTCATGCTCCCATATGCGTACTTGTTCCACGAAATGTGTCCTAAGCTGTAGCGTCACCGAACGAGGGTCGACATCACCCACGAAAGGCCACAACTCATCCACCATTCCGAAACGCATGGTAACTGAAATGAAGGAGGCCATCTCACGATGGAGATATCGGTCTTTCCGCTCCTCTGGGGTCTCTAGGTCAGTGGGCTGATCCAAATCCATCCTGTCGAGTATGTAGTCGACTATGTCGTTCTCGCTAAGGAGAACGTGGAGATGTGCAACCCATATGGAGAAGTTTGATCCATCTAATCTGAGCTTCTCTCCTTCTAACCAATCAATCGTCAACACGAAAGGAGCCATCTATATTTATAATTGCAAAAGGAATTTAGACTAAGTTTATAATTAAATGAGTTAATGATAACTCCACTCAGAAACACCTATCCCCAAAAGGGTTCCTAGTGATAACACGACCCCTATCAGCCACATCTCCCCCGATTGAACACGGCCATCGATGTGGGTTCAAAGGTGGACGCTAAACGTTAGTCACATCATTCATGCGACTCGTGCTCAATCTTTCGACCATCCGTGTTCCGAGGCCACGCTTCTGTGGGGTGCTAGGCTCGCCAACTCAACCTTAGTGTATTCGCTGTGCAACATGTCTTACACCCACTGTATGCGAACGTAGATATGTCTGACACCCAGGCCTGTAACCCTGGATCGCCTCATACCGAAGAACTTTCTTGGTGGTGCACACTAAGGGGAAACACAATCGTTGGTAATTTTAACAGGGATCATCTTATTAGGCTACCGTCGAGTATCTAATACTAGCACACAATAAGACATACAAACAATAACATTGAATGTAAATGCTATGTGATATGGTCCTTCACGTTGTGATCTCCATCCGCCGTCACCGGGTTCCGGTGCCAGGATTCCGGCGCCGTAGACACCAGGGTACCGGTGTCTTTCCGGCGTGGTAGTTCGTCACCTCCGTGACTATCTACTACTATGTCACAAAAGGTAATCACTTTACCTTTGCCACAACCATATCACAAAGCAATGCCCCCCTGCAAAACAAAGTTAGACGACTCTACTTTATCTTTGCATGTTTTTGTTGGAATTATGCCCTAGAGGCAATAATAAAGATGTTATTATTATAATTCTTGTTCATGATAAAGTTTATATTCCATGCTAGAATTGTATTAAGCGGAAACTTTAATACTTGTGTGGTTTGTGAACAACACCGTGTCCCTGGTACGGCAACCCTGTCTTGACAGTCTTGTTAGTAGAAGACAGTGAACCTACGAACTATGAGGAAGCGATGATGAGCCCAGACTCTGAGAAATGGCTAGAAGCCATGAAATCCGAATTGGGATCCATGAGCGAAAACCAAGTATGGACTTTGGTGGACCCTCCTAGCGACCGAAAGGCCGTTGAGTGCAAATGGATCTTCAAGAAGAAAACGGACGCGGATGGTAATGTTACCGTCTATAAAGCACGGCTTGTCGCGAAAGGTTTTCGACAAGTTCAAGGTGTTGACTACGATGAGACTTTCTCTCCCGTAGCGATGTTTAAGTCTATTCGGATTTTATTAGCAATTGCTGTGTTTCATGATTATGAAATATGGCAGATGGATGTCAAGACTGCGTTCCTCAATGGCAACATTGATGAAGAGTTGTATATGATGCAACCCGAAGGTTTTGTCGATCCTAAGGATGCTGATAAAGTATGCAAACTTCAGCGTTCCATTTATGGACTGAAGCAAGCATCTCGGAGTTGGAACCTTCGTTTTGATCAAGTGATCAAGAGCTTTGAATTTGTTCCAAATTGCTCTGAAGCTTGCATCTACAAGAAAGTGAGTGGGAGCTCGGTGGCGTTTACGGTACTATATGTGGATGACATATTGATTATTGGAAATGACATCAACATGCTTAACGATGTGAAGAGTTATTTGAACAAGTGTTTTTCAATGAAAGACCTAGGTGAAGCTGCTTATATATTGGGCATCAAGATCTATAGAGATAGACAAAGGCGCTTTGATAGCTTTAAGCGGTACATACCTAGACAAAGTTACGAAAAGGTTCAGAATGGATAAGGCATTGAAAGGTTCGATTGCCTATGTTGTCGAGGAAGATATTGAGCAAGGCTCGGTGTCCATCTCTGATGAAATGATAGGAAGCTATGAGCAAAGTGCCTTATGCCTCGGCCATAGGTTCCATCATGTATGCCATCTTTGTGTACTAGACGGATGTGTCCAATGCTCTTAGTTTAATGAGCAGATATCAAAGTGATCGAGTGGAACCTTTGGACAGCCGTGAAGAACATCCTAAGGTACCTAAATAGGACTAAAGAAATGTTCTTAGTCTATGAGGGTGATGAACAGCTCGTCGTAAAAGGTTACGTCGATGCTAGTTTCGACACCGACAAGGATGATTGTAAATCTCAGACAGGATACGTATATATTTTGAATGGAGGAGCTGTGAGCTGGAGAAGCTGCAAGCAAAGCGTGATCGCGGGATCTCTGATGAAGCGGAATACATGGCTCTTTGTAGAAGCGTCAAGTGAAGGAGTTTGGATCAGGAACTTCATCACTGAGCTTGGCGTGGTTCCAAGTGCATTGGACTCACTGGAGATATTGTGTGACAACACTGGCGCCATAGCACTCGCTAAGGAACCAAGTTATCATCCAAAGACCAAGCATATCAACCGCAAGTTTCATATAATCCGAGATTATATAGCAGATGGAGATCTGAAGATCAGAAAAGTACATACAGATCTGAATGTCGCAGATCCATTGACTAAACCTCTTCCACGTGTAAAACATGATCAGCACCTCAGTGCCATGGGTGTGAGATTGTTGCCAAATATAAACTAGATTATTGACTCTAGTGCAAGTGGGAGACTGTTGGAATTATGCCCTAGAGGCAATAATAAAGATGTTATTATTATAATTCTTGTTCATGATAAAGTTTATATTCCATGCTAGAATTGTATTAAGCGGAAACTTTAATACTTGTGTGGTTTGTGAACAACACCGTGTCCCTAGCACGCCTCTATGGACTAGCTCATTGATCAATGATGGTTAAGGTTTCCTAACCATAGGCATGAGTTGTCAATTGATAATGAGATCATATCATTGGGAGAATGATATGGTGTACAGACCCAAACTAAGCAAAGCTATTAGATCGTTTCATCGTGTTCGTCTTTGTGAAGCTTTTCTCATGTCAAATATTGTATTCCTTAGACCATGAGATAATACAACTCCCTGGTATTGGAAGAAAGCTTTGAGGTCATCAAACGTCATCCTATGAGAGGGTGATCATAAAGGTGTCTCTCAGGTGATCGGAAAGTATACATTGGGTTGTATGTATCGAGATGGGATTGTCCCTCCCAAGTCGGAGATATGCTTGGGCCCACTTTCGTGTCGATATCAACACCGCTTGCAAGCATGTGGTTAAGGAGTTAATCACAAAGTGATATCAGATTACGGAACGAGTAAAGTACTTGCTGTGAACGATATTGAACTAGGTATGACGATACCGACGAATCTCGGGCAAGTAAAATATCGCGAGACGAAGGGAATATATATATGGGATTGATTGAATCCTGGCATCGTGGTTCATCCGATATGATCATTGATGAATGTGTGAGTCAATATGGGTGCCTGGACCGCTGTTGATTATTGATAGAAGATCATATGCATATTCTTGAACCCTTGAGGTCACACATAACGTGTCTCGGCTAGGATAGATTGGATAATTGGTTTATGAATTTTTTGTTGGTCTCGGATGGGATCCGGGATATCACGAGAGGTTCGAAATGGTCGGAGAATAAGATTCATATAAGCGTGCAGTTTTGGAGTTGAATAGTTCGGGTTAATCGGTATTGTCGAAGCTTCTAGAACCTTAGGAAGGGACCAACGTGGCCCCACCTTCCGGGAGGGGGCATGGGCCTATGAGGGAGTGTCCTGGCCGCATTGGGCCAGGGGCACAAGGTCCCATAGGGCCCAGCCGATCCTAGATAAGTTTAAATCGTTTAAACTAGAGATAAGATAGGGTTTCTAGAAGGGAGAGTTTAAATCGTTTAAACTAGAGATAGGCTTGGAGGATGGGCAAGGGCTGGCCGCACCCCCCCCCTCTATATATAGAGGGCTGGTGCGCTCCCTTCCCCCACACACACACCTCCCTCCAAGCCCTAGTAGCCCTGCTGCCTTCCTCTCTCCCTCCCGACTGTTTGTGGCGGCCTGCTGCAGAAATTCTCCACCATATACACCACGCGTGTCGTGTTGTAGATCCAATCTATCTCTCCACCCTACTTGCTGGTCCGAGGAGGAGGCGTCGAGTGCTGCGTGTGCATCTCACGGAGGCACCGCCACTTGTGGTGCTAGATCGGATCGGATCGCGAGGAGAAGCGAGTGCGACTACATCACCCATGTTAATTGAGCGTTCATTGTGCGAATCTTCAAGGGTATGAAGATCTAATCCAATCTCTCTCGTTGTTTGCATCTCCTAGATTAGATCTTGGCTTTCCCTCTGTTCTCTTTCGTAGGAAAAATTTGATTTACTATGCTGCGAAATCCTTCAGTTTTACGTTGCGGCACAAGAACCATTCTTACCTACGAACTTTCAGCACAACGCTGATCAAGTAGTTGTCTCTACTACACCCCTTTCGGGGTCCTCCGTTGCAAATGGTATACCAACTAATGCGAGAGAGACAGACACCCCCCCTAAGCCACTTTATACGGTACAAGCCGTATGTCAAGCGTGGACCAGTCTCGCGAATGAACGCGTAAAGTCGGTTGGGGGCCGCTTCATCAAGCATTACTACGGTATACACACGTACACGTGGGAAGGTAAAAACTAAAAGATCAACGCCCACACGCTACATCTTGTGTGTTCTACCCGTACTAGCATTACTACGCATAGATCTAGCTCTGATACCACTGTTGGGGTTCCGTGTATGAAAACAATAAATTTTATCCTACGCCCCTAAACCCCTGAAGCTGCCAGGACCTATCTATTAGTAATACAGTAACGGGAGGGGATTTTTGTGAACTTACCCTTGAAGACCGAAAACCGCTGTCAACGGTCAAGAGAGCGTGGTTGATGTAGATGAGCCGCAGCCGACCTCAAGGTCGTGATGAAGTCCTCGCGCTCCTTGGATCCAACGACTTGAGTGCCTCAAGTGCGACACCTCGTGGGGAGTTACACACGTTCGGTGCCTGATGATGACTCTCGCTTCCCTGATCCAGCAGCAATTAAGGAAGTATAGCTACCAGATCCGAATCCCGCAGCACGACGGCGCTCCACAGTGAAGATGTCTCTCACTCGCACAGTACAGACTTGGGACCAAGGTCATGAGAGAGAGGGGGAGAGAGAAAATATCAACTGGAGGTCCTCCCAAAAGTGAGAAGACCTTTTTTGATTATTGGTGTATTTTATTTGGCCAAATACCCCCACTATATATAGGGGGAAGGGCGGTACTACCTCCCTCAATGTCCCGGGGTGGGACTAAAGGAGAGGAGGGGGAGGGGTGGCCGCCGGCCACCCTAGTGGGCTCCGCGCGGGGGGGGGGGGGGGGGATAGGCCCCGCCGGCCTCCCCCTTGGCCCCTCTCCCTCTCTCCTTTCCCCTAATGGGCCCTCTCCCCTCCGGGAATTGGCCCATTATGCCTTTGACCATTTAAATGATTTTCTCTTTATTTAAATAATTATGAATAAATGATTAAATCAATATTTAACATTCATTCACATATTATTCAACCTACGTGGCTATGGAACACCTTCCACCTCCAATTCGGACATCCTCCGGACTTACCGAAACCCTTCCGGTTTTCTTCCTACTCTTCTTCGGTGATTCCTCCGGACTTAAGCGTGATAGCCCACGGTTCGGGAACACTCTAGACATGGTCGGGACACTCCCGCACCAATGATCGACAGAGGGACCTAGATGGCCATGTGACCCCTGTGCGTTCCACGAAGATCTTTCGTCGTTTGAACCGGGACAGTCGTGTCTTATTTCCTTTGTCTCTCTATACATGCATTGCCCGAGATCTTATCAATGACATCACCATGTCGTGTTCAATCTCGTTACTGAACAATGCTAGTTGACTCGTTCCGACAAGTGATATCCCGGTGATCAAATCACACGCTGCACAGCTATTGGATATAACTTCTCGGAGTGGGCCCTTGAGTATCTTCTCGTCACATGGATGGACAAATCCTGCTCTTGACATATATTGCCTCTATAGTTTCCTCTGAATACCTGAACACACTTTTATAACCATTGTATTGCCAGATGGCGTTTGATGCTATCTAAGCACTCTCGGGAGACAGTGATTGATATAGCCTCATGGTCTAAGGAATAGTCTACGAGGATCCATTTCTAATCATCGTAACTTGAACTTCGTGACATGATCGGGTCACGATGTTTAGGTTGGGTATTGGTTCATCATCTCATACTCAGAATGAGATGACCTCATTTCCAACTGGCATAAATGCCACATGATCAGGAAACTTGATCATCTGTTGACCAATGAACCAATGACTAGAGTTTCACTGGGAACCCCTGGTTCTTTATATATCACACGTGTATTGATGTTTCAACTCAATATAGTTATAGCATGAAACAAAACTTAATCATAAACTATATGAAATATGACAATAGTCCTTACTACTATTTGACTCTAGGGCATATTTCCAACAATTTGGTGGCATGAAAATTCTTGAATATGTGATCATCATCAGCATAAAGTATAATTTAGATATGGCAATGGCCTTTGTCATTCATCTTGAAATCCAAGAATGTTCATACTCGTTGACAACTAATAATCTTAAATACGTTTAAAAAAAGGTAAAATTACATCGAGGTCCATACATTTAGCATGAAGCACCCTAAATATAAGAAGGGGAAACAGTCATGTTTTGCTCCTTCTCGGGAGAAAAGTTAATCAAGCCATACTCTTCATACTACTCCCTCTTCGTTTGTTTTTCAAATATGGCAAAATTTGGTAGCATGCAAATTTTTCGATATGGGATCATGAATCAGCAACATAAAGTATGATGTAGATATGTCCATGACCATGGTCGTTCGGCTTGAAATGCAAGAATGTTCATATTCATTGACAACTAATAAGCTTAAATACGTTTAAATTTTAGCACTTGATTTTATGTTTGAATTTTACATGTACGGTGGGAGTACATTTTACATCAAGGACCTAAAAAAGGTAAAATTACATTGAGGTCTATACATTTAGAAACAAGCACCCTAAATTAAGCAAGGAAGGGTTTGGCTCCTTCTCGAGAGAGCAGCTGGTCGAGCCATACTCTTCATACTACTTCATGTTCATTTGTTTTCAAAATATGGCCACTTTGGCGACATGCAAATTCTTGGATATGGGATCATGAATCATCGATATAAAGTATGATGTAGATATGGCCATGACCTTGGTCGTTCGGCTTGAAATCCAAGATTGTTCAGACTCATTCACAACTAAGCTTAAATACGTTTAAAATTTACCACTTGCTTTTATCTTCGAATTTTATACGAACGATGGGAGTACATTTTATAGCAAGTACCTAAAAAGGGGTAAAATTACATCTTGGTCCATACTTTTGGCACGAAGCATCCTAAAATTAAGCAGGGAAAATAGTCATGTTTGGCTCCTTCTCGAGACAGAAGCTAATACAGACATACTCTTCATATTACTTCCTCTTCCTTTATTTTCAAAATATGGCCAAATTTGGTGGCATGAAAATTCTTGGATATGTGATCATCATCAGCATAAACTATGATGTAGATATGGCAATGGCCTTTGTCGTTCATCTTGAAATCCAAGAATGTTCATACTCGTTGACAACTAATAATCTTAAATACGTTTAAAAAAGGTAAAATTACATCGAGGTCCATACATTTAGCACGAAGCACCCTAAATATAAGAAGGGGAAACAGTCATGTTTTGCTCCTTCTCGGGAGAAAAGTTAATCAAGCCATACTATTCATACTACTCCCTCTTCGTTTGTTTTTCAAATATGGCAAAATTTGGTAGCATGCAAATTTTTCGATATGGGATCATGAATCAGCAACATAAAGTATGATGTAGATATGTCCATGACCATGGTCGTTCGGCTTGAAATGCAAGAATGTTCATATTCATTGACAACTAATAAGCTTAAATACGTTTAAATTTTAGCACTTGATTTTATTTTTGAATTTTACATGTACGGTGGGAGTACATTTTAAATCAAGGACCTAAAAAAGGTAAAATTACATTGAGGTTTATAAATTTAGCAAGAAGCAATCTAAATTAAGCAGGGAAGGGTTTGGCTCCTTCTCGAGAGAGCAGCTGGTCGAGCCATACTCTTCATACTACTTCCTGTTCGTTTGTTTTCAAAATATGGCCAATTTGGCGGCATGGAAATTCTTAGATATGGGATCATGAATCATCGATATAAAGTATGATGTAGATTGGCCATGACCTTGGTTGTTCGGATTGAAATCCAAGATTGTTCATACTCATTCACAACTAAGCTTAAATATGTTTAAAATTTACCACTTGATTTTGGCTTCAAATTTTATACGAACGGTGGGAGTACATTTTATAGCAAGTACCTAAAAAGGGGTAAAATTACATCTTGGTCCATACTTTTGGCATGAAGCACCCTAAAATTCAGCAGGGAAAATAGTCATGTTTGGCTCCTTCTTGAGACTGAAGCTAATAGAGACATACTCTTCATATTACTTCCTCTTCCTTTGTTTTCAAAATATGGCCAAATTTGGTGCCATGAAAATTCTTGGATATGTGATCATCATCACCATAAAGTATGATGTAGATATGGCAATGGCCTTTGTCGTTCATCTTGAAATCCAAGAATGTTCATACTCGTTGAGAACTAATAATCTTAAATACGTTTAAAAAAAGGTAAAATTACATCGAGGTCCATACATTTAGCACCAAGCACCCTAAATATAAAAAGGGGAAACAGTCATGTTTTTCTCCTTCTCGTGAGAGAAGCTGATCGAGCCATAATCTTCATACTACTTCCTGTTCGTTTGTTTTCAAAATATGGCCAAATTTGGCGGCATGGAAATTCTTGTATATGGGATCACGAATCATCAACATAAAGTATGATGTAGATATGGCCAAGACCTTGGTCGTTCGTCTTGAACTCCAAGAGTGTTCATACTCATTGTGTACTAATAGTCTTAAATACGTTTAAATTTTACTAGTTGCTTTTAGGTTCAAATTTACACGTATGGACGGTGGGAATACATTTTTCATCAAGGACCTAAAAAAGGTAAAATTACATCGAGGTCTAGACATTTAGCACGAAGCACACTAAAATTAACTTGGGAAAACAGTCATGTTTTGCTCCTTCCCAAGAGAAAAGTTGATCGAACCATACTCTTCATTCTACTCCCTCTTTGTTTGTTTTCCAAATATGGCCAAATTTGGCAGCATGCAAATTCTTCAATATGGGATCATGAATCATCAACATAAACTATGATGTAGATATGTCCATGACCCTGGTCGTTTGGCTTGAAATGCAAGAATGTTCATATTCATTGACAACTAATAAGCTTAAATACGTCTAAATTTTAGCACTTGATTTTATGTTTGAATTTTACACGAACGGTGGGAGTACATTTTACATCAAGGACCTAAAAAAGGTAAAATTACATCGAGGTCCTTACATTTAGCACGAAGCACCCTAAAATTAAGTAGGGAAAAAAGTCAGGTTCGGCTCCTTCTCGGGAGAGAATATGGTCGATCCATACTCTTCATACACTTCCTCTTTGTTTGTTTTCAAAATATGGCCCAATTTGACGGCATGCAAATTCTTGGAAATGGGATCATGAATCATCGATATAAAGTATGATGTAGATATGGCCATGACCTTGGTCGTTCGGCTTGAAATCCAAGATTGTTCATACTCATTCACAACTAAGCTTAAATACGTTTAAATTTTACCACTTGGTTTTATCTTTGAATTTTACATGAACGGTGGGAGTACATTTTACAGCAAGTACCTGAAAAGGGGTAAAATTACATAGAGGTCCATACTTTTAGCACGACGCACCCTAAAATTAAGCAGGGAAAACAGTCATGTTTGGCTCCTTCTCGAGAGAGAAGCTAATCAAGCCATACTCTTCATACTACTTCCTCTTCGTTTGTTTCCAAAATATGCCCAAATTTGGTGGCATGAAAATTCTTGGATATGTGATCATCATTAGCATAAAGTATGATGAAGATATGGCCATGACCTTGGACGTTCTTCTTGAAATCCAAGAATGTGCATACTCATTGACAACTAATAATCTTAAATACGTTTTAAAAATGGTAAAATTAAATTGAGGTCCATACATTTAGCACGAAGCACCCTAAAATTAAGCAAGGGAAACATTCATGTTTTTATCCTTCTCATGAGAGAAGCTGATTGAGCCATAATCTTCATACTACTTCCTCTTTGTTTGTTTTCAAAATATGGCCAAATTTGGCGGCATGCAAATTCTTAGATATGGGATCAAGAATGATCAACATAAAGTATGATGTAGATATGGCTATGACCTTGGTCGTTCGTCTTGAAATCCAAGAATGTTCATACTCATCGACTACTAATAATCTTAAATACATTTAAATTTTGCCGCTTGCTTTTAGGTTCAAATTTACACGTATGGACGGTGGGAATACATTTTACATCAAGGACCTAAAAAAGGTAAAATTACATCGAGGTCCATACATTTAGCATGAAGCACCATAAAATTAAGCTAGGAAAACAGTTATGTTTTGCTCCTTCTCGAGAGAAAAGCTGATCGAGCCATACTCTTCATACTACTTCCTCTTTGTTTCTTTTCAAAATATGTCCAAATTTGGCGGCATGCAAATTCTTCGATATGGATTTATGAATCATTTGCATAAAGTATGATGTAGATATGGCTATGACCTTGGTCGTTCGTCTTGAAATGCAAGAATGTTAATACTCATCGACAACTAAAAGTCTTAAATCAATTTAAATTTTACCACTTCCTTTTAGGTACGAATTTTACACATACAGACGGTGGGAGTACATTTTACATCAAGGACCTAAAAACGTCAAATTACATCGAGGTCCATACATTTAGCATGAAGCACCCTAAAATTAAGCAGGGAAAATAGTCATGTTTTGATCCTTCTCGAGAGAAAAGTTGATCGAGCCATACTCTTCATACTACTCCCTCTTTGTTTGTTTTCCAAATATGGCCAAATTTGGCGGCATGCAAATTCTTCGATATGGGATCATGAATGATCAACATAAAGTATGATATAGATATGTCCATGACCTTGGACGTTCGGCTTGAAATGGAAGAATGTTCATATTCACTGACAACTAATAAGCTTAAATACGTTTAAATTTTACCACTTGATTTTATTTTTGAATTTTACACGGACGATGGGAGTTCATTTTACATCAAGGACCTAAAAATGTAAAATTACATCAAGGTCCATACATTTAGCACGAAGCACCCTAAAATTAAGCAAGGAAAATAGTCGGGTACAACTCCTTCTCGAGAGAGCAGCTGGTCGAGCCATACTCTTCATACTACTTCCTCTTCGCTTGTTTTCAAAATATGGCCCAATTTGGAGGCATGCAAATTCTTGGCTATATGATCATGAATCATCGATATAAATTATGATGTAGATATGGCCATGACCTTGGTCACTTGGATTGAAACCCAAGACTGTTCATACTTATTCACAACTAAGCTTAAATACGTTTAAATTTTACCACTTGCTTTTATCTTCGAATTTTACACGGACGGTGGGAGTACATTTTACAGCAAAGACCTAAAAAGGGGTAAAATTACATAGAGGTCCATACTTTTAGCACGAAGCACTCTAAAATTAAGAAGGGAAAACATTCATGTTTGGCTCCTTCTCAAGAGAGAACCTAATCGAGCCATACTCTTCATACTACTTCCTCTTTGTTTGTTTTCAAAATATAGCCAAATTTGGTGGCATGAAAATTCTTGGATATGTGATCGTCATCAGCATAACGTATGATGTAGATATGGCCATGACCTTGTTCCTTCATCTTGAAATCCTAGAATGTTCATACTCATCGATAACTAATAATCTTAAATACGTTTAAAAAAAGGTAAAATTACATCGAGGTCCATACATTTAGCACGAAGCACCCTAAAATTAAGCAGGGGAAACACTCATGTTTTGCTCCTCGCGTGAGAGAAGCTGATCGAGCCATTGTCTTCATACTACTTGCTTTTCGTTTGTTTTCAAAATATGTCCAAATTTGGCGGCATGCAAATTCTTGGATATGGGATCACGAATCATCGACATAAAGTATGATGTAGATATGGCCATGACCTTGGTCGTTCGTCTTGAAATCCAAGAATGTTCATACTCATCGACAACTAATAATCTTAAATACATTTAAAATTTACAACTTGCTTTTGGTTCGAATTTTACACGGACAATGGGAGTACAATTTACATTAAGGCCCTTAAAAGGGGGGAAATTACATCGAGATCCTTACATTTAGCATGAAGTACCCCAAAATTAAGCAAAGAAATAGAATAGTCTGGTTTGGCTCATTCTCGAGAGAGCACCTGATCGAGCCATACTCTTCATACCACTACTTCCTATTCGTTTATTTTCAAAATATATAGCCAAATTTAGTGGCATGCCAATTCTTGGATATGGGATAATCATCAGCATAAAGTGTGATGTTGATATGGCCATGACCTTGGTCATTTGGCTTGAAACTCCAAGAATGTTCATACTCATTGACAACTAATAATCTCAAATATGTTTAAACTTTACCACTTGCTTCTAGGTTTGATTTTTACACGGACGGTGGAAGTACCTTTTACATCAAGGACCGAAAAAGGTAAAATTACATCGATGTACAAACATTTAGCACGAAGCACTATAAAATTAAGTAAGGAAAAGAGTTGGTTGGGAAGCTTGAGAACTCGTAAAACTTGGTAATCAATGTAAGTGTATCAAGGTCCACGCTTTGACTGAAAACTAGGGTTATTGGTGTGGTACTCTGAGCCATTTTTCTTTGTACTTGCTTATAGAAAAAAATCCTGTCGCTTTTAGTTTTATTGTTCCTATAAGTTGGAAAGTGTGGTTGCCACCATTTTTCACCTTGCCAAGATGCACACATCTACCAAATATGGGAACATTACAATACAATACGATGTGCATATTGCAGCATCCCAATTTCAGCAACCCTGATTAGTTGTCCAGAATGCAAAAATCAGGGGGAACAAAAACTTTTTCTTGTTTAGTGATGAAGTGTTTGCCTGTTGTTTGACTGTGTTTATGCTTATGATTGTGTATTAGAAGATATACTCCTTACCTCAACATCTGTTGTCAAAAAGCTATTTAACAAAACTATGCTGGCTCATTTTATATATTCTTAAATGTTCTGGCATTTCAAAACATGAGCCAAGATGCTTATGTATACAAAAATATTTTAGTAGCTTATATTGACAAAACTATGGAGAGACATGTAATATAATCTCCTTATGTTTTCAAGACAAAACCTTCAAATACTCTTACCTCTAGGATCTCCAAAACCTTTTTAGTAAGCTTTTGAATTCTACTCCTGGTAGACATACCAAGGACCTTACCTTGTTAAAACTCCAACCTATTCAAAATACCCATCCTCACCTCAAGCTAGGCTTGATGGTAACGCTAGTAGTGGAGTTGCTTAGTTTATAAAATGAGTTGCCTTGATCTGCTGTTTGACTTGTTTGCTTAGGAAGTAGTATGAGCCACTATAGGAGGTCATCAGTCGTACCAGTATACTTCAAACTCACCAAACCCTAAGCAAGAATACAAGGTGGATCTAATCTCTAGTTACTAGGAGATCATCTAAAACCCTTAACCAGGTCATTCCTAAATATATCCCTTCTAGAAGTGTCCAAGTCAATGAAGACCAATATCAAGCATGGATCCTTTCTACTCAATATACACTTCAACATCATCCACTTTATGATGCTTGGGTACCTTGCAACCCATTAAAAACATCCCCTCTCATGCTCTAGTCAAAAACCCTAAATCTACCAAATTTGGCTGTCTGGAAAACTATTTCCAACAACACCTTTTTGAATGCCTCCCTTTCTCAACCCTTGTGCATTTTTTAAATGCATCTGAACCATCTTGTTAACCATCCTAAGGACTACCAAGGCCCACTCTTGCCCTTGGTTGGATCATCTTCCAACCTACTTGTTCTTGATGGTTTTGCAGGCAAGAAAATAACTATTCCTGCAAATCTAGTCAACATGCCTACTTTGACAAAAGCTCACACCATCATCCAACCTTCTATGGACCAACCCTTTGCATGGTTGTGTTCTACTCATATAGGTATATCAATATCTACTTCACTTGTTCCAAGTGGATCTTTGTGCTTCTTAAACCCACATGGTTTATAAGGCATCATGACTCATTTGGTATGGCAGCCTTATTTTCAACAAAGTTTGCCATCACTTCCAGACCACCTCGAATGTAACCAATCCAAACTCCTTCTGCAATGATCATCTATATAACTTGGTCTAACTATCGATCTATCCCTTGCATCAAGGTGATCACTGAGCTCCAAGATCCAACAAGGTTTTGGTGGTATAAAAATAACATCACCCTAGATCCATAACTCCTTGTTTTCCACCTAATTCAAGTTGGATTCCAAATTCCCAAGGTTGAAAATGCTTTCTACACCTTGTCTACATCATCTACCTTGATCATCAAGATTTATCAAATATTATCCATAATTATTATGGCTCCAAATCTAATAAATCTCTTTAGTAATCAAAATCTCCAAAACTGCTTTCCCAAAGGAAAGTTTGGTTTTTGCCAAAACACTTCCCCAATATCCACATATCATACCCCATCTTTATTTTTGAAGAGATTTATTATTTCTTTTTTCCTATTTTCTTAAATGGTAGAAATGGAATAATAAATGTTTTAAATACTTTTAAGCCCCAATAAATCTTGGGAAAATTCTTCTAAGTGGGTATTCACATTTGGGACCATCTCAAACCAAAAACCAACCTTGTCCATTGTGAAAATATCAAATAAGCTTCTAGAAACCATTTCTGCACTTTTCGCTTAAATGACTTTAAGTGGACACAAACTCATTTCAAAAATCCCAAATAATTCCTGGAGGTGTGTCTTGACCTCATCTACCCACCAGTACCATTTCCCCTTCTTGTCCAATGCAAGTTTTTGGACTTTCTTCATAGCCATCTATTTGATCAAAATTGCCAAGGAGACAAATCCTCAAATCAAAAACCCACAAAAGCTTACCAACCTGGTCAAGCAAGCTTCCCTAGCACAACTCACACCATTCTAGTCGTGCATTGTAGAAAAATACTGTAGCAACCCCTCTCCCTTGTCCCATGTGCTTGAAGTGAGAAGAAGATAGAGAGAGAAAAGCATGTGAGGCCATTTAGCTTGCAACAGCCACTAGTTGGCCCTCTCTGTCTCCTGCATGATCACAGAGCCCTCTCCACCACCCTACACGCCCAATGGATGGCCAGCTCCCCTCCCCTTATCCTCCCATGGACTTGTGCCACCATGGGCATCTCCTCTTGGAATAAATACCCCTAGGCCACCCAGCTCTCCCCTCTGCCTCTCATTTGCCCCAAATCCCTCCCACTCACCTCCCCTGCATCCCACTTCCTCTCCCCTGTCCTGCCACAGCTAGGAAGAGAGGAAGATCACCTCCTCGGCCATTGATGAGCTCGAGCTCGAGGTGCCCTCTCCAGAGCTCTTATCCACTTGCATGTGGCCCTCTAGCACCCCTCTACCCCTGGTCTACCATCCCTAGCTCCAGAGCTCCTTCCATGCCGCCTCCTGACCGGGAAATGAGGAATAGCTCCTCTCGGCCTTATTCAAGATATGGCCTGTGTACTCCCTCCTCTACTCTTTCTCCTTCTGCGTGAACCCTCCCGGACTTACCTCGACACGCTCTACCTAATCCTACCCTTCTTCTAGGCTCCTCCCTGTTGCAGGTACCAACTCCAACAGGCTCCGACGAGCCACTCTCGGGCGTGGACAGGCGGGTTGCCTCCCGTCACGGAACTGGCCCTTCCCGCCCCTCATTGGGACTGCCGTCGTGCGCCGCGTCGCCTCCGCCACCTCCCCGACACCGACAAGCCCACATGTGAGGTTCCCGAGCTCCGCCGCCGGCCCCTAGGGTTTCTGTCGGCCACTTCCTATCGCAGGGAAGACGACACCTAGGGGTTGTCGATCTTCATTTGATCGAGCGGCCCCCGTCTCTCAGTACCGCTTCGTCCGCCCCGGGCCGCTGACGGGTGGGCCCCATGATACGTCCATTTTGCATCACTATTCTATGTCTTAATTCACTATTATTCATTGATATATTTCATATTGAGAGGTGATACTTATGTTATTTCATCTGTTTTTGCATGGTTGATGACTTTTGGAGCATGGACCGCTGCAGTCAGGATTCTGATGGAAAATGTGCTGTTTGGAGGCAAAATTCACAAAGATCAGAAAATCCGGGAAAATATATGGAAAATCCTATTTTTCCAGAAGACTAAGGATGCCAGAAGACGGAGTGGAGATGGGCCACAGGGGGCCCACACCACCCCATGGCGCGAGCAACCCTAGGCCGTGCCAGGAGGTGGTGTGGCCACCCTGGCCCACTCCAGCCTCTCCCCTCTGGCGTATATCATCCTCCCAAAACCCTAAGACTCGGGGAGCAACCATAGAAAGATTCCGCTGCCTCTGCGGGGCGGAAAACACCGAGAGAGAAAGATCTCTCTGGCAGATAGATTTCTACCGAGGGAATTCCTTCCCGGAGAGGGGAGATCATCGCCATCAACACCACGTCAAGCTGGACTTCATCGGGATTATCATCATCATCATCATCACCACCATCATCACCATCAGCACCCTCATCACCATCTCCATATTGCTGTAACAATTGTGTTGAATCTTGCATTAGTTCATAGGGGAAACTTTCCCGGTGTTGATTACTCTTTGGAGTTGATGCTATTGGGTGAACCATTGAATTATTGTTTATGTTCAGATTGTTATACATCATTATTCCATCTCTGATCATGATCCATATGATGTCTTGTGAGTAGTTTGTTTTGTTCTTGAGGACATGGGAGAAGTCTTGTTTTTAGTAGTGGAGTTGTGTTGAGAAATATTCAATAGATTGTTATTTAAGTTGTGGTGTGCTTCTTCTAGTGGTGTCATGTGAACGTCGACTACATGACACTTCACCTATATGGGCCTAGGGGAATGCATTGTGTATTTGGCTACTAATCGTAGGGATTGCCGGAGTGATAGAAACCTGAACCCCCGTTAGGAAACCATTGCACAAGGGATGTAAGGGTCTTAGAGTTTAAAGCTATGGTTAGGTTTGTACCTTAATTACTTTCTTGAACTTACGGATGTTTGCAAGGGGTATAATCACAAGTATGTATTAGTCTTGGATGGGGCGATACATTAGCACAGGTTCACCCACACAACACTTATCAAGCTAAGGAAGATTAATCAACTATATGAAGCGAAAGCACTTGACAGTCTTCCCATGTGTCCTCGAGAACGTTTGGTCATCTTAAGTAATACAACCGACTTGTCCTTTGCTGCATAAAGGATTGGGCCACTTGCTGCATTTATTCCTACTGTCTTTTATTTACTTGTACTTTGTTTACTTGCTTTATCGAAACCCCCTAAAAATCTGTTTGCTAAGTATTTGTAGAGAATTCCTGATCCATACCACTAGCCAGCACCTTCTGCTCCTCGTTGGGTTTGACATTCTTACTTATCGAAAATATTGTGATACACCCCCTATACTTGTGGGTCATCACCCCACAGACAGGCGTTTGAATGCCCTCCCGCGCGCAGCCTCGCCCCAGATGGGCCGGATTTGCCCCGCGCAGCCCAGTTCAACTAGATTCCCGGCCCAGCACTGCACTTTTTTTCCTTTTTAATAGTTCATTAAAATCCAAAAGTTGACCTTCAGTTTAAATCAATTAAAAAATGCTAAACAACTCTAAATGCCTTGAAACAAATATTCCCTGGTAAATGAAGGTTTTCTTAAACTTTTAGAGCCTAAAGTTTTACCAGATATTAATTTCACATTTTCTGGAAATTTATCTACCAGCACATATCCTGTTTAGTAAATAAATTCCTTAGAGAGTTTCACATCTCAATGGGGTAAACCCAACTTTCTATGGTAGGTATATCAGATGCCTACCTCATGGCATTAGTATTTCCCCAAGGTGAACAGTTGTTTGCCTGTGGCAATTTTAACAAGTAGTCCCTAGTTTTGACTTTAGAAAATTCCCTATGCCAAATTTTAACTTGCTTTGAACTGATTCCAATTCCCAGGGAAGTGGTACATCAGGACATGTCAAAATCCAGGAGCTCAAGAATTATTGAGTTTATGAGGATTTTTAATGAATTAAACATTTCTGTATACAGTATTATCACTTTATAAATCACTGCAGTAGCTCTGTACCTACAAAAAGGTTGATTAAAATTTCTACAGGAAGGTATTCAAAATACCTACCATGTGGCATTGGTTTCCTACCAAAAGCCGCTGTAGATTTAATCTGGTGAAAAAGACAAGTTGTCTGCAGAACTGCCTTTGGTAATTTCCTGAGGGCATTCTAGTAAATATTTTGACATTATTCCTACTCTCAGTGACCAAGTGCATCAAGCCCTACCTAACCATCCAAGGAAATAATTTTTGGAGCTCCAGAACTTTTCTGGTGAATTATTCCCAAAAACTAGAAGTTATTTCACTAGAAAAATCATAACTAAATAAAGAAAAGTGATAAAATAGTGAAACCACTTTTGTTGGTTTCATTTTAACAACACCTATCTGTTGGTATCATTTTTACACAATGGTGTCATACAAAATAGGTCCTTGATCCAAAACCCCTCTTAGATAGTCCCTCGGCTACAAACCCTAAGGGATGTTCATCCCCTTCTGCAAGGCCATCTCAATCTCCTAAATCCCATCCTCTCTAAAACTACTGAACCTTAATTGGAGATTGTTCAATTGCTTGTTGCACTGTATTGATGCTTGTATGCCTGGTGTTAATTGTGGCCTTTGTATGCTTGCATGTGATTCACATCGACGATAGATGCGATTATATCGGAGACCAGAAGAAGTTGGTTATTCTACTTGGTTATTATTATGGTATTCGAAGAAGAAGTCCAGGGACATATTGACATATTGATGATCATCAGGCAAGCCACCCTCTTTCTCATAAGCCTCGTCCTACTATTTTACTTATGCATGTTTTATCTGCTATTTATGAAACTGCATTGTTTTATGATATGTTGATGTATATATATATGGTAGTGGTTTGGCTCATCCGAACTATTACACGTTTGTACTATTAAGCACAACTCCCTTGGTGACACCTACTTATCCCTAGTATAATAGATGGTGTATTACACCATACCCTTTGGAGACCCCGTTTTAGCCGAAGCAAAAACTAGAGGATGGGAAGACCAGGAAAAAGGTTTTACCAAATGTTTTATGAGAAAACCTTGGTGAGGTGGGACCTCCCAAGAGATGTTGAGAAAGAAAAAGGTTTATTTTACAAAATACTGAAGGAAAACTGGAGGAAAAAGGTTCACAAAAATGCACCCGGTTCTTTGGAGTTTTGCCAGAACAATTAAACCGTGCAACCACATTACTCTGGAATGGGACAGGGCTGGATTTTATGTTTGTCTCTTCTGGTATAAGCTGCCTCGCAACTAATTCAGGGGATCGTGATCCCTGGAGGGTCGGTCTTCTCTGGACAAACGGTCCATGTGGGACATCGACCGGGAGAAGGAACGAAGGGTTTGCGGACCTCCACGCATTACTATGAGCCTCTCATTGAAAGTGCACACTCGATAAGTGGAAAAAGCAATCCGGTTGGTCCTCGGTACTCGACGTCCTGGTTTTCAGGGGAATAACACTCATAGGGTAGGCACTTATATTGGAGTAGGCATCTGGAGAGTCTTTATCGGTTACTCGACCCACGATCGGTGAAGATCAGGGTAGTGTACCCAGATGGTGTGGGTAAAGTGTACAACCTTTGCAGAGTGCAAATCTATTGGAATAGCCATGTCCGCGGTCATGGATGGTTTGGAAGGTTGCTATAGAGCGGTGCTGGTTTTGTTTTCAAAAAGGATTTCAGAAACGAAATGGCTTTGGAAATGTTTTGACCATGGCATGGTCGTAAAGGAGAAAGGTTTTGACCATGGGATGGTCGGAAGGAGGAGAAAGGAGTTTTGTCGTGGGACGACCTGAAGACGGGAACAAATGGGTGACCTAGTCCTAATGTTTATAAAACTTTTCAAAAAGGTTTCCAAAATGTTTACAAAGGTTTTCAACAAAAATATATAGATGCTATATCTACAAGAGAAACTATTTGAGAAAAGAACCTCTCTTGGAGCCCTCCTACTACCACAGCCATAATGCATATCCTCTGGTTATTATTGTTATCTTAAGGTGGTTTGTGAGTACATTCAAAGTACTCACTGGCATTGTCCCTGGCTATTAACTTGGTCAGATATCAAGAAGAAGATGAAGTGGGCGACTATGCGAGCTAGGACGCTCTCCTAGTCAGTTGCCTGCAGGTTAAGGCATGGCTCAGGCTCTACGCTTGATGAAGTTCCACTGTAGTTGATCGATGTAGCCATAATGGCAAATAAGGTATGTCATGTATTCGTTATATATTGGATGTTTACTTTGATACTTGTCGGTTATGTGCCTCGACTAACTGATCATGGGATCGTGGTTGTATGCATAATAGGGATTCTTGGAGGATTAATCCCGGGGCCCCACAGACTTGGTATCAGAGCCATCCTGACTGTAGGAGAACCTTAGTTAGCATGGTCGCTAGACAGGAACCTTATTTTGAAATCCCTGGCTTTCGAAAACTAGTTTCGTAATGAGTTTCAAAAGTTCTACTTCTTCTCTTACTCTAAGTAAATGCTTTCGAGAATGGTTTCCTCTAACTCTCGTCCAAAACTTCAAACCTATGGATTTTAAATAACTAGGATCTAGAACCCGGTGAAGACAATGAGAACAAGATGAAGACAAGCAACTACCAGCAAACACAAGGAGACTACAATATCGCTCTATCAGCGGAACCCTCATAATCAGAAGACATCAGGTGTTGCACTACCAAGAAGCGTCCAAGATACGATGAAGGATTTATCGGCAAGATAGTGACTCCGACCTAAAGAAAGAAGATATCTAGGGTCGATAGTCCTAAGAATAGGATTCACCTACATCGCGAGTAGTTAACTCCTTGGTCCCTAGCGTTGACCGTGTTTGCTTGCCTAAGTT
The DNA here is from genome assembly GCA_023614405.1 of Avena insularis. Lineage (NCBI taxonomy): Eukaryota > Viridiplantae > Streptophyta > Magnoliopsida > Poales > Poaceae > Avena > Avena insularis. The sequence continues at coordinate 327,754,881 of CM042694.1, forward strand.
CATCCTGTGTTGCTTGATGTGTTTTGATTGCCAAGGACATTGTGATCCCCTCGCTCTGTTCGCATTGTTTGTATGTTCTGGTTTGCTTTGACCTCCTTAAAAATGTGACTCGAGGAGCGATAACCCACCTAGTAACTCAGAAAACCCTTGTGTTAGATATCGGTAATGAGACCCAGACTAACCTCGAGAGTATATGAGAGGAAAAGCATCGCAAGAACCAGGAGTTCGACATCGTCAAGTCAGAACAACTTGAAGTTTTCACCTCAGCAGGACGACACACCTCGTCAAGCTCACCTCGCAAGACTCGTCAATAGCACCACACTCCCTTACTCCTCAGTCTACTTCTGCAAGAATCCTGTTGAAGCCGGAAGTCAATCACCGAAGGATCTTCATTATCCGCAAGGAACCACAAGACTTACCTACAAAGACAATAAGTGAAGACCCAACTACACTAACCTTCGATATATTAAACCTTCCAACCACCTCAGAAAACTAACTATTCTAATCAACCCTACCCAACCCAACGGGAAATTCCTCACCAGAAGGACAAAATAATCTAAAAACCTGAAGGCGAGGATGCAAGAAGACATCGAGTCCACTCCTCCCTCAAGCAGAAGCCACGCAAGAGCTTCAAGTGAAGACCTCTTTTTCGACACCGACTGCTTCAACCCTGACTAACTACCAGCAAGAAGAGACGTAAAACCGCTAACTTGTGCTAAGCTAACTCCTTAAAGCTTCATAAAGAAACCACCCCCAATAAGGCTTCAGCGATCAGACATCGCTCGACGACCTCAGCTCAATACTCCAGGAAGATACAACCTTCTGCTAACATCGGGTCAGCACTCCAAGACAAAAGATCCGCACCCCTCCCGAAGCACCTTAGTGAAGCTCTAAGGTGGAAAGACTGCGTATTTCCACTCAATCCTTAGAAGACTGTCCACCCGAGGATACTTCAGAAGACCTCCAGAATGGGACGCCTTCTGACGATCTCGACTCCAGGAGTAATATGGTCGTAAGCATTCAAAACATCCATCTACGACTCCAAGAAGAAAGGAATGTGCTATCCCCGTGCTACCCTAGTTTAAGCTTAAGGGGGAAAGACTGCGTGAATAACCCTCTAATAGGATCAACCTCAGGAGTTTCGACCCCAACGTAGGTAATAGGGTACGCTATGACCCTAAGGAAGAGCCATGGACCCTTAGAGCAAGGTACTCCCAACTGTAGATTCTATCCTCTGACGAGTACTCCGTGAAGTTCAGAATCAAGGTAGTTTGCCTACCCTAAGCCCTCGAGGTATCGAGTCCGGAAGGAGAAGAAGCTCATCTCTCGAAATCAAGACGGGACTCTGCTCAACTCTCCGGGCATCCTGGAAGACTGACGCAACTTCATCGATAGAGTAGCCACTTTCAAAGGTGGAGTCTGTAAGATAGTACTCTTGAAACCAGTAGAGCTAACCTTGACTCAAAATCCCCTAAACCTACTCTCCGGAATCTCGGGACGAGATTCTTTTAAGGGGGAAAGGTCTGTAACATCCCAATTTCAGCAACCCTGATTAGTTGTCGAGAATGCAAAAATCAGGGGGAACAAAAACTTTTTCTTGTTTAGTGATGAAGTGTTTGCCTATTGTTTGACTGTGTTTATGCTTATGATTGTGTATTAGAAGATATACTCCTTACCTCAACATCTGTTGTCAAAAAGCTATTTAACAAAACTATCCTGGCTCATTTTATATATTCTCAAATGTTCTGGCATTTCAAAACATGAGCCAAGATGCTTATGTAACCAAAACTATTTTAGTAGCTTATATTGACAAAACTATGGAGAGACATATAATATAATCTCCTTATGTTTTCAAGACAAAACCTTCAAATACTCTTACCTCTAGGATCTCCAAAACCTTTTTAGTAAGATTTTGAATTCTACTCTTGGTAGACATACCAAGGACCTTACCTTGTTCAAACTCCAACCTATTCAAAATACCCATCCTCACCTCAAGCTAAGCTTGATGGTAACCCAGTAGTGGAGTTGCTTAGTTTATAAAATGAGTTGCCTTGATCTGTTGTCTAATGAGTTGCCTTGATCTGCTGTTTGACTTGTTTGCTTAGGAAGTAGTATGAGCCACTCTAGGAGCTAATCAGTTGGACCAGTATACTTCAAACTCACCAAACCCTAAGAAAGAATAAAAGGTGGATCTGATCTCTAGTTACTAGATCATCTAAAACCCTTAACCAGGTCATTCCTGAATATATCACTTCTAGAAGTGTCCAAGTCAATGAAGACCAATATCAAGCATGGATCATTTCTACTAAATCTACACTTCAACATCATCCACTTGATGATGCTTTGGTACCTTGCAACCCATTAAAAACACCCCCTCTCATGCTCTAGTTAAAAACCCTAAATCTGCCAAATTTGACTGTCTAGAAAACTATTTCCAACAACACCTTTTTGAATGCCTCCCTTTCTCAACCCTTGTGCATTTTTGAAAATGCATCTGAACCATCTTGTTAAACATCCTAAGGACTACCAAGGCTCACTCTTGCCCTTGGTTAGATCATCTTACAACCTACTTGTTCTTGATGGTTTTGCAGGCAAGAAAATAACTATTCCTGCAAATCTAGCCAACATGCTTACTTTGGCAGAAGCTCACACCATCATACAACCTTCTATGGACCAACCCTTTGCATGGTTGTGTTCTACTCATATAGTTCTATCAATATCTACTTCACTTGTTCCAAGTGGATCTTTGTGCTTCTTAAACCCACATGGTTTATAAGGCATCATGACTCATCTGGTATTCCATCCTTATTTTCAACAAAGTTTGCCATCACTTCCAGACCACCTCAAATGTAACCAATCCAAACTCCTTCTGCAATGATCATCTATATAACTTGGTCTAACTATCCATCTATACCTTGCAACAAGGTGAGCTCTGAGATCCAAGATCCAACAAGGTTTTGGTGGTATAAAAATAACGTCACCCTAGATCCACAACTCCTTGTTTTCCACCTAATTCAAGTTGGATTCCCAATTAACAAGGTTGCAAATGCTTGCTACACCTTGTCTACATCATCTACCTTGATCATCAAGACTTATCAAATATTATCCATAATTATTATGGCTCCAAATCTAATAAATCTCTTTAATAATCAAAATCTCCAAAACTCCTTTCCCAAAGGAAAGTTTGGTTTTTGCCAAAACACTTCCCCAACTGTTGTCTCAATTTAGATCCACATATCATGCCCCATCTTCCCACTTCAAAAATAAATATTTTTGAAGATCTTTAATATTTCTTTTTGCCTATTTTCTTAAATGGGAGAAATGGAAAAATAAATGTTTTAAATACTTTTAAGCCCCAATAAATCTTGGGAAAATTCCCCTAAGTGGGTATTCACATTTGGGACCATCTCAAACCAAAAACCAACCTTGTCCATTGTGAAAATATCAAATAAGCTTCTACAAACCATTTCTGCACTTTTCGATTAAATGACTTTAAGTGGACAAAAACTCATTTGAAAAATCCCAAATAATTCCTGGAGGTTTGTCTCGACCTCATCTACCCACCAGTACCATTTACCCTTCTTGTCAAATGCAAGTTTTTAGACTTTCTTCATAGCCATCTATTTGATCAAAATTGCCAAGGAGACAAATCCTCAAATAAAAATCCTTAAAACCTTACCAACCTGGTCAAGCAAGCTTCCCCAGTACAACTCACACCCTTCTGGCCGTGCACTGTAGCAAAATACTGTAGCAACACCTCTCCCTTGTCCCATGTGCTTGGAAGTGAGAAGAAGAGAGAGAGAGAGACAAGCATGTGAGGCCATTTAGCTTGCAGCAGCCACCAGTTGGCCCTCTCTGTCTCCTGCATGACCACAGAGCCCTCTCCACCGCCCTACTCGCTCAATGGATGGCCAGCTCCCCTCCCCTTGTCCTCCCATGGACTTGTCCCACCATGGACATCTCCTCTTGGAATAAATACCTCCAGGCCACCCAGCTCTCCCCTCTGCCTCTCATTTGCCCCAAATCCCTCCCACTCACCTCCCCTGCATCCCACTTCCTCTCCCCTATCCTAGCACAGCTAGGAAGAGAGGAAGAACACCTCCTTGGCCATTGATGAGCTCGAGCTCGAGGTGCCCTCTCCCGAGCTCTTATCCACTTGCATGTGGCCCTCCCGCACCCCTCTACCCCTGATCTACCATCCCCTAGCTCCAGAGCTCCTTCCATGCCGCCTCCTGACCGGGAAACAAGGAATAGCTCTTCTCGGCCTTATTCAAGATATGGCCCGTGTACTCCCTCCTCTACTCTTTCTCCTTCTTTGTGAACCCTCCCGGACTTGCCTCGATCCGCTCTACCTAACCCTACCCTTCTTCTTGGCTCCTCCCTGTTGCAGGTACCAACTCCGGCGGGCTCCGACGAGCCACTCTCGGGCGTGGACAGGTGGGTAGCCTCCTGTCGCGGAACTGGCCCTTCCCGCCCCTCATTGGGACCGCCGTCGTGCACCGCATCGCCTCCGTCGCCTCCCCGACGCTGACAAGCCCACAAGTGAGGTTCCCGAGACCCGCTGCCGTCCCTTAGGTTTTCCATCAGCCACTTCCTATCGCAGGGAAGACGACGCCTAGGGGCCGTCGATCTTCATTTGATCGAGCGGCCCCCGTCGCTCAGTACCGCTTCATCCGCCCGGGGCCGCTGACGGGTGGGCCCCGCGGATAGGTGTTTGAACGCCCTCCCATGCGCAGCCTCACCCCGGATGGCCGGATTTGCCCTGCGTGGCCCAGTTCAACTGGATTCCCGGCCCAGCACTGCCTTTTCTTTTCCTTTTTAATAGTTCATTAAAATCCAGAAGTTGACCTTCAGTTTAAATCAATTAAAAAATGCTAAACAACTCTAAATGCCTTGAAACAAGTATTCCTAGGTACATGAAGGTTTTCTTAAACTTTTAGAGCCTAAAGATTTACCAGATATTAATTTCACATTTTTTGGAAATTGATCTACCAGAACATATCTTGTTTAGTAAATAAATTCCTTAGAGAGTTTCACATCTCCAAATGGGGTAAACCCAACTTTCTATGGTAGGTATATCAGATACCTACCTCATGGCATTAGTCTTTCCCCAAGGTGAACAGTTGTTTGCCTGTGGCAATTTTAATAAGTAGTCCCTAGTTTTGACTTTAGAAAATTCCCTAGGCCAAATTTTAACTTGCTTTTAACTGATTCCAATTCCCAGGAAAGTGGTACTTCAGGACATGTCAAAATCCAGGAGCTCAAGAATTATTGAGTTTCTGAGGATTTTTAATGAATTAAACATTTCTGTATATAGTATTATCACTAGATAAATCACTCCCGTACCTCTATAACTCCAAAAAGGTTGATTACAATTTCTACAGGAAGGTATTCAAAATACCTACCATGTGGCATTGGTTCCCTACCAAAAGCCTATGTAGATTAAATTTGGAGAAAAAGACAATTTGTCTACAGAACTGACTTTGGGAATTTCCTGAGGGTATTCTTGTAACTATTTTGACATTATTCCAACTCTCAATGAACAAGTACATCAAGCCATACCTAACCATCCAAGTAAATAATTTTTGGAGCTCTAGATCCTTTCTGGTGAATTATTCCCAAAAACTAGAAGTTATTTCACTAGAAAAATCATAACTAAATAAAGAAAAGTGATAAAATAGTGAAACCACTTTTGTTGGTTTCATTTTAACAACACCTATCTCTTGGTATCATTTTTACACAATGGTGTCATACAGAATAGGTCCTTGATCCAAAACCCCTCTTAGATAGTCCCTCGGCTACAAACCCTAAAGGATGTTCATCCCCTTCTCCAAGGCCATCTCAATCTCCTAAATCCCATCCTCTCTCAAACTAATGAAGCTTAATTGGAGATTGTTCAATTGCTTGTTGTAATGTATTGATGCTTGTATGCCTGGTGTTAATTGTGGCCTTTGTATGCTTGCATGTGATCCACATCGACGATAGATGCGATTATATCGGAGACCAGAAGAAGTTGGTTATTCTACTTGGTTATTATTATGGTATTCGAAGAAGAGGTCCAGGGACATATTGCCATATTGCTGATCATCAGGCAAGCCACCCTCTTGCTCATAAGCCTCGTCCTACTATTTTACTTATGCATGTTTTATCTGCTATTTATGAAACTACATTGTTTTATTATATGTTGATGTATATATATATGGTAGTGGTTTGGCTCCTCCGAACTATTACACTTTTTGTAACATCCCAAAACTTTAATCCAAGCTTAACAAGATCAAATCATGCAAAAATAGGGTTAACAAAAACTTTTCCAAATTTAAAATGAAAGCATTCATATGTGTATGCATTTAAAATAGGAGTTGTTTGAATTGCCATGATTGATTGATCCAATGCTTGTAAAATGTTTCTTAGGTGATTTAAACATCATCTACATCATTCCCAAACTTTTCTTAAAGAAAATCAAATCAAAAAGAATTAAAAAGAAGGAATGGTCGTTTTGGCAAATTTAACTCTCATGCCTACTTAGGCTATTCCTAGTACTCAATTCTTAACAGAAATAATTCTTGATCTTTGCACCCCTTGCTAGTACACATAATGAGGTACCAAGGCCCATCTTTTGATCTGCTAAAAAGATTTTGTTAACTATTTTAGATGACAGTTTAAAATTGAATCTAATGCATATGCATAGATCACCCCTATTTCAAAAACCATCTATTTGAGATCCATTTTCAAAACCCTTGCAACCAGAGACTACCTCACTAGTGGAGATCACTCAAATATTTTGAAACCAAAATTCAAAACTTTCTTTCATGTGGCCATTTCATCAAACAACTTGTGTGCACAAATTTGGCCAAATTTAAAATACTGTTTTGAGCAGTGATCTTGGTCACCATTTGTGCCTAACCTTGTCCCCTTGTTCCCTCAGTACCAGCCCTACCCTTTGTTAGGCTAGCCACACCCTGTGCACACGACCAAATGGTCATGGCCATTAAGGCCGAGCACCATGAGCACCCCCACCGGCGACACTGCGCCACAGCAGCCGCCAACCCCTCTCGCCATGTCTAGCACATCGCTTGTGGTCCACCTCCACCGCCCAACCAGCCCGGCGAGACAGAGCAGAGCGGCCAGGAACCGCCGTGCGAGCCGGTCGAGCATGCCGACGCCGCCGCCCAGAGCACGCCTGTCCCCCGCATGCATCGCCTCTTGAACCAGCGCCGCGCCGCTCCACCTCGACTTGGAGAACACCCCAAACATCCCCGTTCGCCGCCCAAAGCCTCACAACCACCGCTCGCCGTGGACACCGCCGCCTCTGCCTCTCAGAGCGCCACGTCACCCAGACCGCGTGCCACCGCCCCTATGGCAGCATTCAATTCCTAGAGCACCGCCTGTTGATCGCCATCCCCATCCATGCCTCTACCTCGCTGTTGCCATGTCTCCATCGTCGACCGTCCATCCCGCTCGGTCTCACCGTCGGGCCTATAAAAGGAGCCCTCCCTAGCCTCTTCTCTCCACACCATTCCACTCCCCTCACCTCTCTGAACCTCACCCACCTCTAGCCTAAGCAAGGCGAGCTCTGCCTCGCCAGAATTGGAGCCGGAGCAGCCGCGGTAGGAGGAGAAGGGCGCCGTTGATTTCGACCATCCCAAGCGCCGCCACAACCGCGTCTCGCCTCGCCGTCGTCTTCCACGTCGTTTTCCCGCCTCGACGACCCTGCTGGAGCCCTGGTATGCCCCCAGTAGACCCCCACCGAGCCGCTAGGGTTCGAGTTCGCCGGCGACCTGTTCGTCGTCGACGACGACCCTCAACCGTAGATCTGCCTTCTAATCCTACGGCCCATAGCACGCGTACCGTTTCGCGTTGTAAGTGCCGCTGACACGCGGGACCCCCCTGTTAGCTGAGCCCCGCGCCGCGGAGCGCCACTGGGCCGGCCCAAGTCCTTTCCCGCGCTAGCCCATAGATTCAAATCTAGATTTTTCTTTTTAGTTAAATCTAGTTTCTGTCCACTATTTCAAAAATCAATTCAGAGAGTTTTAGAAATTCAAATTGCATGAAACCAATTTTGTCTGAAAGGTATTAAAATGATCTATCCAAGCCCGTTGGATTTAATTCAATTAGAGTTATAGATCTCTCCTAATAAAAATAAGAAGACAGAAGCTTTTGTAACTTGCAACATTTTTATAAAATCAACCAAGTTAGCTTTTGAGTTGATTCCAACTCTCAAAAATCACATTTCAACATATATATCTGAATATGTAATAATATTAAGGTTTGCATGTAGTGACTTTGGACTAGTACCAAAATAATGCTATATAGGCATTTCTAGTCACTTTAAATCATTAAATAATAAACTTAAACTAAAGTAATATTGATCCAACCTTTAAATCTCATTCCCACATGTTAGAATATGTGGTGAGGACATGTGTACACATGATCCCATATTTTGGTGGGGAATATTAAATTTTAGTTAATATTTCAATGAGTAGAAACTATTGAATTAAACTTGTGATGTGTGTGATGATAATAGATCATCAATTGTGTGTTTTAGAATGCTACTTAGCCTAGTTAAGTATTGTTTGGTGATTTTCTACTCCCTATGTATTTATGGACACTAGTACCGACCAAGCTTTCGAGGAGGAGGAGTTCTACCAAGAAGAAGAAGAAGAAAACTTCAACCACTGCACCAACCAAGACAAGCTATTGTTAGCAAGCTAGAATTAAGCTAGATGAATGAGCAAGGATGCTTTAGGCATGCCTTGATCACACCCTTTTTAACTATTAGTACCCCAAGTCTTACCTACAAGTTTTACCCCTCTTAGGTTATACAAAGTTCTTTACTTGGTTTGAAGGTAGCATAAAAAGTATAAAACTTGACCTACTTATAAACCTTTAGATGTCATTCTATGGCATGAGATTGATCCCATATTTCCACTTTAGTGAACACTCTTAACTTAGTATTTTAGAATAGATCAAAAACTTGAGTCACTTTAGATGGGAACACTTGGTGAAAATGAATTATGAAAACCTTGGAATGATGAGTCATTCTATTGAGATGTTTTGACACGTGTTGAGAGACACAACTGGTTTATGATGATGAAAATGATGAGGCATGAGCCTTAACCTTTTTATAAAACTGATGGTTGGATTCGGATGCGATACCATTCCAAATTTACCGTACAACCACATTACCTGAATTGGGTAAGGCTTAGCTAGAAATTTATATGCATTCGTATTAGTTCCCTCACGGGAGAGGTTTGAGCTGAGGCTACCTCTCAATGTTGTCCACCTATGCAGTGCCCAAGATGACTGATGGTCATGGTTGGGAGGCCATGCTCATAGGAGAGGTGCTTGTACTAGGGTGTGTAAAGGGAAGGTTATGTTTGATTATCTGCATACTAAGTATGATGATTCAGGGTTATCCCTGACAGATGTATCGAATCTTGTGGTGAAAGTGTACCACCTCTGCAAAGTGTCAAACTATTCGAATAGCCACGTCCGCGGTTATGGACAGTTGGAATAGCCATACTGTTCCATTGTCAAATGTTTTCTAAATAACTTGAAATGAATGATGAACTTTGACTTGACCACAACAGGGTTGTGTTGATGGTAATAGTTTCCCAGTTTAAGTGATTCTAGAACTTTACTTTATCTTTCTTCGCTTCTGAACTCAGCTTAGGTTTCAAACATAATTTGATAGTTAAATTAGATTCAACACTTTAACTTAGAATTATAGTACCTGTTAATAGTAGTTTGTGAGTACTTGAAGAGTACTCATGGCTTTTGTCCCTGGCTATTATCATGGCCAGACTATGAAGGAGATTGTCAAGATGATGGTCAGCAGGACGGCTATGATAACTAGGACTATCCGCCTTCGTCAGTATTGCCTGTGCCCCTGACGATGGACCCCACTACTATGCTATCTTTTATTTCCGCTGCTTGTTGTATTAAAGACTGGATCATGAGATCCTTATTTGTGTAAAACCTTATGTATGGTTTCTAATGGATGATGTACTATGATATCCAATCAGTTATGTCTCGCAAAAATGGTAATCCTGGGATTGCGAGGTATGGCATAACGGGCATCTGGGATTTTATGAGAAAACCTTGGTGAGGTGGGACCTCCCAAGAGAAAAAGGTTTGTTTTACAAAATGCTGAAGGAAAACTGGAGGAAAAAGGTTTACAAAAACGCACCCAGTTCTTTGCAGTTTTGCTAGAACAAATAAACCGTGCAACCACATTACTCTGGAATGGGACAGGGATGGATTTGATGTTTGTCTCTTCCGGTATAAGCTGCCTCGCAACTATTATAGGGGATCGCAATCCCTGGAGGGTGGGTCTTCCCTGGACAAACGGTCCATGTGGGACATCGACCGGAAGAAGGAATGAAGGGTTTGCGGACCTCCACGCGTTCCTATGAGCCCCTCATTGAAATCGCACACTCGATAAGTGGAAAAAGCGATCTGGTTGGTCCTCGATACCTGACGTCCCGATTTTGAGGGGAATATCACTCATAGGGTAGGCACTTATATTGGAGTGGGCATCCGAAGAGTCTTGATCGGTTACTCGACCCACGATCGGTGAAGATCAGGGTAGTGTACCCGGACGGTGTGGGTAAAGTGTACAACCTTTGTAGAGTGTAAATCTATTTGAATAGCCGTGTCCGCGGTCATGGACGGTTGGGAAGGTTGCTGTACAGCGGTGCTGGTTTTGTTTTCAAAAAGGATTTTGGAAACGAAATGGCTTTGGAAATATTTTGACCATGGGATGGTCGCAAAGGAGAAAGGTTTTGACCATGGGATGGTCGGAAGGAGGAGAAAGGAGTTTGGTCGTGGGACGACCTAAAGACGAGAACAAATGGGTGACCTAGTCCTAATGTTTATAAAACTTTTCAAACAGGTTTCCAAAATGTTTACAAAGGTTTTCAACAAAAATATGTAGATGCTATATCTACAAGAGAAACTATTTGAGAAAAGAACCTCTCTTGGAGCCCTCCTACTACCACATCCATAATGCATATCCTCTGGTTATTATTGTTATCTTAAGGTGGTTTGAGAGTACATTCAAAGTACTCACTGGCATTGTACCTGGCTATTAACTTGGTCAGATATCAAGAAGAAGATGAAGTGGACGACTATGCGAGCTAGGACGCTCTCCCAGTTAGTTGCCTGTAGGTTAAGGCATGGCTCGGGCTCTACGCTTGATGAAGTTCCGCTGTAGTTGATTGATGTAGCCATAATGGGAAATAAGGTATGTCATGTATTCGTTATATATTGGATGTTTACTTTGATACTTGTCGATTATGTGCCATGACTAACTGATCATGGGATCGTGCTTGTATGCATAACATGGATTCTCGGAGGATTAATTCGGGGGCCCCACACATATGGTTGTTATCTTTGCCGTTTGGATTGAAACCCAAGAGTGTTCATACACTGTTGGCCATATATATATTGTGTAACTATTTTTTTGTAATTTATGATGACTCACGGTTATTAATTATTTTTCAGTGCAAATAGTAGTACATGCAATAGGACGCCATGAAGAAGACTTCATTTTTAGGGTTTTCATTATTTTCGTTCATAGCTAGTGAGGATCAAATTGTCAGCATGCATATTTGTAACAAGAATTTTAATCCTACAGAACTCTCGTTGGTTTTTGAAGTATTGACCGCTTCGGTACCATAAAGACACAAAGGATGTTTGTAACTTTTTAAGAGCATTCTACCATGTTTACTTGTAGTTCAAATTTGAAAATGATTTTTACTCCTAAATTTTGGAAACTCCCAGTACTGGTAGCATTATTATTCACCATTCCAAGATGCACTCATTTACCAAATATGGGAACATTACCATAAAGTATATTGTACATATATAATGCCATTTAGCTTGTCTTTTGGCCTAAAGCCTAAGGATATGTTCATACATGGCAGACCATATTTTCAATTACTTTTTGTTATATGAGAACTCTCTTAATAATAATAATTTTTCACAGCAAGTAGTACAAGTCAAAGGTCACCGTGCAATGTTTTTTTATTGTTTTCACATAAAAGACTAATTTTGCACATGCAAATTCTTAGCAAGAAGTTGAATTCAACAAATTGATTGGTTTCCGATATATTGACAGTCTGTGTGTGGGTACCTTCAAAAGATACTTGTATAACTTTTAGAGCAATCTACTACTTACTCATAGTTCAAATTTTATATAACATTGATAAATGAGCTTAAATTAGTCTAAGAATGTGAAGTTTGCTAGGAAACCTTGAGAACTCAAAAAAGTTCGTAATTATAAGTGAAACATGTATAAACTTTTTCTAGAAACTGGGCTTATGGTATTCCGAGGCATATTCATTGTGCTTGTTCTCAGGAAAATAAATCCCTGGAAAATAATTATCTGCTTAAAGTTTATGATGAATTAGGGTGTTTTTTTTTGTGTGAGGTGTAATAAATAGACATATATCATTCGTGTGACACTTTGAATGAAACTCTTTGTTGGACATTTGGATATGTGAATGAAACGTCAAATCTTATGTATAAACAAGTTATGTTCAAAAACAAGTTTATTATGACGAAATAAAGCCTTCACAAATTCAATGTGCGACGGACTGATATGTTGGTACCTTTGTGTAAATATTGACGTTTCATTTGAAATAAGTCTCTTACATACCAGCTACATGCATCCAAAAAGTATTATGGGTGATAAATATCATTAGTGTCTAGTTTTTAGCATCATTCAAATCTTTGTGTGTGAATGGGAGCAATGACATTCAGGGACCACTTGTCAGTATTGCTACCAATGAGGTTAAATCGGTCATTATAGGACTAACTGGCCGAATTTGTGCATATTAGGCCAAAAACTGTTAAAATGTGCAAAAATGACGTCCACCAAGTGTTTTGTGAAAAAGTGCGATGAAAAGATGGTGGATCGTGCAATTTCCTCTATCTAAAAAATGTTTTATACTACCATGGAGGGTAATACAAATATTGTACTGTACTTACTACTAGCAAAACAGGTACCAGATGGAAGTTCGAAACCTAAAGGGTACCCACTATTTTAGTCGGTTCAAAGAAATGAACTAGTTCGTCAAAACATGCTGATATGTGAAATGTAGTTTTTTTGTAGTACAGTACTATTAAAGCGGATAGAGGGTTACCCACTCCAATTCTCTAACTCCTCCCCCACCATTCCCTCTCTCGCTATCACATTCCCATAGTCACCTCACAACTCTCAATCATTAACCCAGTCACTGCTTCAATGAAAGCAATATCAAAACCTTGTTTGTGGTTGAGCTGGGGTCCTCATCAAGCTCTGCGTCGGAGCTGTAGGTGGCTTGTTCGATTCTGCCGGTCACAACGCCCTCTCTGAAGCATCCTTCGCCTTTCACGTGTGCGCTAGTCGTGCCCAAGGTGAGGCATCCGTCACCCTTAGGGCTTCGGCCGATCGCGCTGAAACCCTCATCGTAGCCGAGCGGTCGTCCAAGCCTGGGATGCCACATGTATTGGGACCGAATGCTCGTGGAGCAGTGGACGTGTCCTTTTCGTCTACAGGTTGGACTCTCATTTCCAATGTGCCAAATTTCAGAGTGTACGTGGTGAAAGCCCTATCGGTGGCTCCCCCTTCATTAGTGATTATCTGTGATTATTTGGTGTATGTGGCTGGTTCTTCATTAGTGGCGCCCTGTTCATCTGCTCAACCCATCGACCCCTGTGCAAGATCGTGCCCCGAACTGCAACGTTGTTAGATCTAGAGGATTGGGGCTTTAACCCAAATCTGACGTGCATCTAGTCAAATTTTTGCAACGTGTACTACATGTCCGTTGTTGAACTGCTTAGTTGTATGTCATATTCCTTATAATTGCCTTTTGTGCTGTTTTTTATGCTCCCTCTATGCAGAAATAACTAACTTGACTTTGCCTAGATTTGAATGTATATATATTTGTCTTTTGTGTTGTTCTGCTTAGTTATGGAATATTCTTGATGACAATGTCTGTTTTGGTGCTTAGATGATACATTGTGCTGTTTAGGAATTTTCCATGACGCGTTGTGCTATTTTGGTATTTTTTTATGATGCATTGTGTCATGTCTCCTCACTGTGTTGTTTCGTCCATTTTGATCTGCATTCTGTTGTTTAGGATTAAATGATTTGCCTTCTAGCTATTCAGATTATTTCAATGACCCATTAGTTTAGGTAATTTTGATTGTGCAGACATTGTTTATTAAATTTAATTACATGATACCTTGTGCTATTTTGGTATTTTTGATGATGCACTGCATATATGCTGTTTTGTCTATCCAGATAATGCATTGTGCTGTTTTAGCCATTCAGATTATGCATTATGCTATTTAATAAATCTAATTAAATGTTATGCCTTCTAGTAGCTGTTCAGATAATTTTCAGGACCCATCAGGTTAGATCATTTTGATGATGCATTGTGCTCTGTAGGCAATTTAATTTACATGATACCTTGTAGTGTTTAGGTAATTTTGATGGTGCAATGACGCATTGTGATCTTTAGTTAATTTATACAATGCATGGTGGTGTTTTGGTAATTCCAAAGGACTGACGCAATGGTAATTTTCATGTAGGACGACCTAGTTGTAATGCCGAACTTAGGCTACATTCTTGACCAGACTGCTCTAGCTCCAGGTGGCTATGAAGATGCTCTCCCCATCATACTAAGGGAGTTGAAGCTGTCGGGCAGGAGAGTGGAGGCCTTGGCAAGGGCAAGTGCTGCCAGGTCGGTCGCTAGTTCTGCCAAATCAAGAAGACGCCCTAGGTCGGTTGGACACCATGCGACAGTGCATCGTCCTAGGCGCTTCTACATCTAGTTAGTCCAGCATGACTTGTATATGCTTATCATCCCGACTTACTTCAAGCCTTACGTGAAGAGACACCCCTACCCACAACTAGTGATGGCCCAAGCATGCGAGAAATGCGAGTGGGTTGTCCATGCCAATGACAACAAAGACCAGATCGTCCTGGACAAAGAGTGGACTACCTTTGCCGCTTTCCATGAGTTGAAGGAGGGTGACTGCCTTATGTTCAAGGTCACCACAGACGGGTTCAAGATGAAAATCTTCAACCACATCACCTCCTGCCGGAAGGTGTTCGTCTATCGTGAGCACGCACATCTTGATTAAGTGCCAATTTGGATCGAAGGATTTTCAAAGGAAGTTTGGAGGAATTCGACCCATAGGATTTTTTTCATAAGGAAGCCCTTTGGATGAAAGGAATCATACCTCCAAAATTCATATAGATTGCATTTCTACACCCCAATCCCATAGGAGTTTCAACATCCACTTTTTTACACTCATTCGCGTAGTATTGAGGCAATTTTCCTCCGTGTTTACTGTGTTTCATTGAAATGACTTTAAGCCTACAGATTTCCTCTGTTTTGTACCTCTGACCCTGTTATCGTATGTTTTGAAATTCTATGATCCAAAGAAAGCTATTTCCTCTATTTTGCAATCCATTGTTTTGTACCTCTGACCGAGTCAAATTTTCCTCCGTGTTTACTATGTTTCATTGAAATGACTTTAAGCCTATAGAGTTCCTCTATTTTGTACCTCCGACCCTGTTATCCTATGTTTTGAAATTCTATGATCCAAAGAAAGCTATTTCCTCTATTTTGCAATCCATTATTTTGTACCTGTGACCGAGTCAAATTCCTGTGTTTTTAAATCCTGTTATCCAAAGAAGCCCTAAGTTATCTTTAAGTTTGTCGTTAGATCTTTTGACGACCGTTTGTGATGCTTATGCGTCAAGCCCTAAGTATATTCAATGTGACTACTACTACTACTACTGCTGCTGTTGCTGCTACTGCTACTGCTACTGCTGCTGCTACTACTACTGCTACTACTGCTACTGCTGCTAGTGCTGCTACTACTGCTACTACTACTGCTACTACTACTGCTGCTACTACTGCTGCTACTACTGCTGCTACTACTGCTGCTACTACTGCTGCTACTACTACTACTACTGCTACTACTGCTGCTACTACTGCTACTACTACTGCTGCTACTACTACTGCTACTACTACTACTACTACTACTACTACTACTACTACTACTACTACTATGTATCTAGCCCAATTTTTCCAGAAACTTTGGGTGGGTCATAAATATTTGCAGCTAGTAGCTCGACGCTTGATGGACCAACAAGATTGCTCGAAGGCCGGCGACGAGACCCAGATCTTGACATTTTGCTTCCACTATTCACTCTCCTCTCTCTTCCTACTGGTACTACCTCGCTCCGCCTTCGCAGAAACCATTTTCTTCCATTGTTCGTCCCTTTCTTCTCTATTTCTTCATCCAGCGATGTCACAAAATATCCTATCTCGTCGGAAGAACAGCAAGATGGCGGTGGTTAGAGCCGTGGAGAAATCCCACCGGTAGGGTGACCTACAGGCTCGGACCGAGAAATGAGACCAGCCATGGGGTGAGGGCTTGTCTTCGCGCATGTATTCGAAGAGCGGCTATCGTAGGGACCAAGAGTCCGGGTAGGTTTGTACTTTCGTTGATTCCTGGGCTGTCTGCTCCTACTATTGAACCGTCTCTATACATCTTCCAGGGCATGCGGCTCGAGCATCGAATTTTCTACCCCACGGGTCGATAGCACGACAAATATCTATGATGCATACGATTCACTCATGCCCGCTCTCGGTCGAAGAAGAGAGGTACTGTAGTCACTATACATGTATTGACATTTTATTTCTTCTCTGCATGCACTCCATGCTCTCTTACTAATGATGCATTTTCCATGCAGGAATTCAGGGTGAGAATCTCGGCCAAAGTAGATGAAATCTACAACCATAACATCAACATTATGGAGAAAAACATCGAGCTCAACCTAGAGTGTGATCGCCTCTGAGTCGATTTGGCTTTTCAAATGAATCCCGCACGATCTTACGAGCGTGACTCCTCCATGCTTCATGCTGAGTGTGAAAATTTGAAGAAGGAAGTCACGGAGCTTCGCAGCCAATAGCTACCATTGAAGAGATCATCCAGGTCAAGTCCTGCTAAGTAGGAAGAGAGAAGCCATCTCACGTTGGCCGTCGATGTCGCGACCATTGCGGAGGTCGTCGAGGCCCTGCCCCCGCAGGGAGGCCACAATGTTGCAATCGCCGAATCTTGGAGTAGGAACTAGGAAGGGGGAGGACTTGCCGGCGTGGCCCTCTTTTTCCTTTCTTTTGGGTACATGGATTGTTTTTTCTCATCCGTCTTCGCATAATTATATTGCACTCTTAGCGATCAAATGCACTCTATGGAGCTTTTGTAACGCCGTATAGTAGTCACTGTTTAGTGTACATATACATTCAAATTTAGTCAAATATGTGACATCCTTTTTAATTAGGTTGGAGGGCATTTTTAGAAAAATTAGGATGGAGGGAGAGTATGTCTGATAAATAAAAATAATTAAATCGCAATGAGTGATCTTCAAATTTGGTCATACTTTGTACTTTGTCAGATGTGTAGGGCCCAGTGT
Source organism: Avena insularis (assembly GCA_023614405.1). Taxonomy (NCBI): domain Eukaryota; kingdom Viridiplantae; phylum Streptophyta; class Magnoliopsida; order Poales; family Poaceae; genus Avena; species Avena insularis. The sequence goes on from CM042694.1 coordinate 327,772,360, forward strand.
CTAGTATACTTAGACTAGCCACACCGTGTCACCGGTTCAAAGCAAAAAGTAGAATTCTTTGAACCGGTGCTTTCTTTGCTATAGTGTGTGTTGAATCGGTTGTGGGTCCTACTAGACCCAACACTTTCTTGTCTCTCTCCATCATTTTCCTTCACAAATCTGCCACAAGGGGCTATACATGCATGGAAGAAGCGAACCAAAAACTAGAATCACTTTTCTTGTCACAGCAATTGAACCGATGCTCTGCACCATGTGGAACCGGTTCAAACTAAGCTATGAATTACTTTTACATCATAGTGTGGCTGGTATTATCAACTGTTCTGTCTTCCCTTTATGTGGTCCCTACGTCGTTGAGTGAGTTATTGGGTGATTTTTTTGCTCTTCCTATTAAAATATTCTGGTTAGGATATACGGGAGATAATATAGGGTTGCTGATGGAGATAAGCAAAATTTAGGGGAAGAATCCTTTTAGGCTAGTCATAGTGCAAATAACTTCATGAGTAACTAAGGGTCCTACTCAGTAAAACTGCTTATGTGGCAGTGAGTTATTCACACATACCAAGCTGAAATTAGTCTATTACCTAATAAATGAACTACTCCTGTATTAACATAGACTAATAACTTATGCATGTTATAGTCTATGTTTAACTTACGAGTTTTGTTCAACCTTGTTCTCTTCTCTGATTCCTTTTTCATTTCTTTATTGCAGTAGACATTGTGTTGTACTAGACTCACCTCAGGGAATCTTTCTTACTCAACAACGCTCCACCGTTTAGACAATAGTATATACTATCAGGAGGGGTGGTGTCTATCTAGAAAATAAAATGCACCGTCAGTGTCAGGGACTCCCAGCTATTGTCTGGAGTACTTTGGGTCACAAGCACAACTACCCCTATAGTCTACCCACGGACACCCAATGATTCCTTTCTTCGGCATTCCCGCCATAGCCTTTGCAGGGAAGGTATCCGCTTTGACCCGTTGATTTCGGATTGGACAGACAAGATTGCTAGACGCTGAACTCTGTCTTCCTGGATGATGTTCCTACTACTACTACATAAAATACACTTCTAAAACAACAAATGTAACTGTGCTTATGAGTTACTAGTCTGATTTCATTAGAAGTTTGGTTATGACTACATACTATAGTATGTGTGAGCTGCGTTGATTAGCGAGGGTCATCAGCGGACGGGGGCCTCGACCGCACAAAAAAAGGTTTGTCACTCAATAAATTGTGCTCACATCTATGCAACTCAGTTACTAGAATGTGATCAACGTATATACGGAGAGCGAATACGAGTAATACAATGATCAACCCAATAGAATCCACTCATTACTACACGATGCATGCAACTCTGTATCCTAATAATATCATGCACGTAATCATGTAAGTACCTTTTTTGAGCTACATGCATTCACTCATGAACACCATAAGTAAAAGTTTGAACTCGTGGAGCACCAAAATAACATCGCGCCAGCTAGCCCGATTAATGGTCTACTACTACAGTAACCTACACATCTACCCCTATAGTGTACTCTAGGACACCCAGCGATTGCTTGCATAGGCGTCCGTGCCAGAGCCTTCGAAGGGAAGGTATCCCCTCTGGCCTATTGATTTGGGATGGATAGAAAAGATTGCTAGACGGCTAAAATCACGTGGTCCCCACTCCCTTGCGCTCCTCCATTTCAAACACTGCGAAAATTCCGGTGCCCCTCCATTTCAAACGATACCAAAATCGCGTGGTCCCCACTCCCTCCTGCTCCTCCATTTCAAACCTACGAAATTTCTGTCACTCCTCCATTTCAAACAATACCAAAATCACGTGGTCCCCACTCCCTCGCGCCCCTCCATTTCGGACATTGTGAAATTTCTAGCGCCCCTCCGTTTCAAATGATACCAAAATCACGTGGTCCCCACTCCCTCGCGCCCCTCCATTTCAAATACTGCGAAATTTCTCGCGCCCCTTTGTTTCAAACAATAACAAAATCATGAGGTCCCCCACTCCCTCGCGCCCCTCCATTTCAACCACTACGAAATTTCTCGCCCCCGGAACCTCCCGCATCACTTCTCCGGCTGGCTTTGCCCGCTAGAACTCAACACCATGCACTCCTCACCCAATAGTATACCAGAGCTCCATCAACTGCGGTCTCATCCAAAGCACCATTGTCGCTTCACCGATGTCCACCACACTAGACCTTGGTCATCGAGTCCATTGTCGTCCACCACACCTAATTTCATTTTTCCACTTTCTCGTCCACGGCACCGAATCTGTCAACGACTGCCCAAGATCTGCATCAACATCACTGGCATCCTCCCCACCCATACCTTACCTGAACCGCCATACAGTACACCGATTCTCCCTTGTCCACCGCGCTCAAGTCGGCATCGAGCACCAAAGATCTGTTTCCCCGATGCAACCGCAGCACCCTGGGTGACAAGGATGTCACCCACGCCGGTACGGATGATGCTTAGAAGTCTATCTGACCATGCTAACCAAATCTCCAACTCTTTTTTCTTTTGTCAGCAGTACAACAGGTTCAAGCTTGTCGCCGTGAACTGCATTTTTCTAATCGTGATGTACACCCAGTTAAAGCGCACGCCTGTTCTTTGTGCTACAACCTACGGAGTAGGTTACTAGACATGTTGGTTTGCATTCGATGCTCTACAAATTTTGAAGTCATACACATGTTCCTAGCTACTACGTACAATAGTAATTTTCTGCTATCATGTAGTTCTTGCAAAATGTAAAATCAGTGGAAAATATTAGTTTGGATTCCCTTCTCCAAAGTTACTGAATCTATCTCGTTTGTCCTGAGATAAGTTCCTGTTATTATTTCCTCCTTGGCATCGGTATGCTGTCCTGTAGTACCTGTTTAGACTCTTAATACTAATTCGATTATAATTTTGTTGTTGCCATCTGGTTCTTCAAAAGATGCAACACTAGCTATTTTCTTTTTCTTGCATAGAGCCTAGAATGGAACAATGAACATGATGGTTTGCATAGCCTCTTCTACAGGTTCACAAGGGGCGCCATTATTTCCTTATCTGGTGCTAGTTCGTCCTAAGCAATGGCATAACTGTCCTCTACTATGTAGTTCACTCGTGGTTTGCATTCCTGGTCTAGAAGTTCTCTTATGATGCCATTATTTTTCTGTATGGTTGATTCTTAGCTATGATAGAAACTGCATGACATTATGTACCTCACCGAAATTCTGAGTCACGGAATGTCTCTCACATTCCAGAAAATACCACTTCTTCCATATATATTTGCTTATATGACCTTCCTAGTTTATATTTGTTGAAATTCTAAAAAACACTTTGTTTGATTGCTCATTTCATTGTAGGCACACTTGTCTAATGATTGTTTATCTTGTTCTACAGGCTCACATGCGACGCTACTATATCTCGCATCTTGTTCTGGTTCATCCTAAGCAACAACATAACTATCCTCTATAATATATAGTTCATTCCTCGTTTGCATTCCTGCTATACAAGTTCTCGTATGATGCGATTATAATTCCTATCTGGTTCATTCTAACCTATGAGTAGTTTGTCTTGTTTGTTGTATTAACTTGTTATTACTTAGTTTCAGACTGCAATTATTGCTATTGCTACCAAAGAGGGGGCTGCAAGATCATGTCTCAAGGTGGTTTTCCAATGTAGCTGTCACACTCAAAGGGAGATGCAGTTGATGGATTGAGAAAGCAAACTGAGATCAATGCTATCAACTTGATTGTCAACTGAAATGCTGAATTTTCTTTCCCGAGCATTGATATTATGTAATATTTTGAAGAAGTTTGCAGCTGATGTAATATCTAGATAATTCACATAGGCCATGTCGGCATTTTTTTGAGCTGGGCCATGTAGGCATTTAGTTGACGCCGTCCACGCATGGCGGTAGGCGGTATCATAACTGCGCCAGCCAGGTCGACCAGGTAACAATTTACGGCTTTGTTATTTGCCCTTATTGTATTAGGCCTACCATGAACAGTAAAAGATGCTCACTAATTAACTCCTTTTATGATATTTGCATGGGCTTCAAAAAGGCCGAAACTGTAGGTATCCGCGACCGTAATGGGCCTACCCTCAGGTGGAAACTAGTAAGAGTAACATGCCAAAACAGTAACATGCCAAAACAATAACAAGCCAAATAGTAATAGGCCAAAAGAATAGAGCCGAACACCAAAGAGGCGAGCAGAGGGAACCCACCACGGTAATAGAGCGAAGAATGACCGTAAAAAGTGGCAGGCTAGAACATTAAAGGACCACAATAGTAACGGACGTAAACGGTAGATGGCCAGAATAGTAACAAGGTAGAATAGTAGAAGGACAAAAGTTTTATCAGACAGGAACAGTAATAGGCCAAACATATTGCCAGGCCAGAACAGTACTAGATCAGAACAGTTGCAGGCCGCTAGTGGGCCCAAAAAGTTGACGGACGGTATAGTAGAATGCCAGAACAGTACCAGACCTTTTCAAAGGTGGGCCATTAGTAGGAGGGCCAGGATGAGCTGTGAGAATAGTGACGGGCCGAGCGTAGGACTTAACAGTACTGGGCTGATTTGACGCAGACTGTTAACGGGCCACACAGTATTCGACCAATGTGGGCTTCTGTAGGCCAAAATAGTAATGAGCCTGACATTCATGGGTTTCTGCTGGCTGCATCTTCTAGGCCCATTTTAAACAGTGTCGGTCGAAACAGTAACGGGCCGTAATATTATTGGGCTCCCCTCATTGGTCGACCCACTTAATATTTAGCAGGCCTTGGTTGGGCCTGGCTTCTACCATGGTTTCTGTGGCCATTAACAATGGTAACTGGGCATTAATGGTGTTTTACCGTGGCATTTTGCATGACTTCAGCAGTCAGCGCGGCTGGCAAACAGATCTACGATTGTACAAGTTTTCGTGGCTGACGGGTGTGATCTGCCACGATCAGAAAAAACCGTGGTAGATTCTTTTATGACGGGGCTTTTTTACCACAAAGGGCATCCATCATAGAAGACTTTTTATCCACAAAAAAGGGGCCTTCAACCATGAAAATTGTCCGGTGCAAAAGCCAACTTTTCTTGTAGTGGATAGAGCTCTTCCGGGGTGAAATGGACGCAGCCCCACACTGGGTCAAATATTTTCTGCCAGGAGCGAGGTCTTTATTGGGGATGGCATTGGCACGAAGTCGAAAGAACTTGGCCCAGAGTTGGACGCTAAGCCATAGGCCGAGGTATCCTTTGGAGGTATAGATAAAAGAAGAGAGGGAAGCTATGGCATTTTTCTGGGCGATGGTGAGGCTAAAGGACAAATTGAAGGGAATATGCCCTGAGAGGCAATAATAAAGTTGTTATTATCGTATTCCAAGTATACGATAGATGTTTATTTTGCATGCTATAATTGTATTAATTGGAAACATTAATACATGTGTGTTTAATAAACAAATAAAGGGTTCATAGTTATGCCTCTCTTACAAACTAGCTCGTTGATTAACAAGATGATCAAGGTTTCCTGATCATGGACATTGGATGTAGTTAATAACAAGGTCACGGCATTGATGAATGATGTGATGGACATTCATTTGAAGTATTACGATCAAAGTCATTATGATTATATTTTTATAACATCATACGAAGTAATCTTAGTCCTTAGACCATGAGATCATGCCAATTGCCAACACTAGAAGAGTAACTTGATAACATCAAATGTCACACCGGTGACTATAAAGGTGGGTTCAGATACTCTGAAGCTGTTATGTTGAGGCTCATGGATCAAGAGTGGGATTTGTCCATCCCGATAACGGATAGATATACTCTGGGCCCTCTTGGTGATATCACATTGAAATAGCTTGCAAGCAAGTGATGAGATCATTAGAATGTTATATCACGGGAACGATAAAAGAGTGCATGTCGGTAACGAGATCAAAATGGGTATTGAGATACCGATGATCGAATCTCATACATGTTAATATATCACGAGACAAAGGGATTTATTTACTAGCGTTAAAGGTTCTCATGATCACATAAGTCACCGTTTAATGTGTGGGAGTCAGTATGGATCTCCAGGTCCCGCTACTGATTATTGATCTGAGAAGGGTCTCGATCATGTCTGGATTATTCGCGAACCATAGGGTGACACACTTAAGGGATACCGACACCATTTGGAGCAAATGTGTTCCATATAAAAGATTGACAAAGTGTTGGAATTATTTCAATGGACACCGAAATTGTTTTGGGTGAAATTGCTGAAATTGGTTATGCATGTGATATTGAAATATTGCAGGGGGGTTTATATGGAAGTTTATTAATTAAAGTAATTAACAAAATTCTGAATAAATAAGTAAAATAGCTTTATTAAATGAGAGTTGCATTAAATTTGGTGGAAATTTAATGCATGTGAGTGGAGTTTTCAGTGGAATCAAATTTATGTGAGTGGAGCTTCCACCCACATGAATGAGAGGAGGTGGAGGGGTTCCTCCATGGCCGCCGGCCATGGGAGGGTATGCCCCTCCCCTATAAAAGGCCTACATCTCCTCCTCACAAATTAGACCTCCTCGTGAAGGATCTCTCTCTCTCTCTAGAATTATTCCCCCATGGTCTCGGATTAGCGAGATACATGTTCCCGATGTCTTTTCATCTGGAAGGAGTTGTTGCGTCCACTGTATCGCTAGAGCGAGGAGGTGGAGATTGTTTGGTGGACCGGATGTGGGTGCGAGCACGGATGCGTTGCTTATTTGCGGCGCTAGGACTTCCTCTCGATCTTGAGATCGGCAAGCAATCAACTACATCATCCACAAGTCAAATGTCATTACACTTTGTCGGTCTTCAAGGGTATGATCTCTATGGATGTATATCCACCCGTTTGTTGTATCTAGTAGATAGATCTTGGTGCTTAGTAGTTCCCATCGTAGGATTTTTTTTGTTTTCTATGCTACGAACCCAACAGTGGTATCAGAGCCTGATCTATGCGTAGATGCTTTTCACGGGTAGTACACATATGAGTATGTGGGCGATGATGATCATGCTATTGCATCTTATATGTATTTTGGATATTGGTGGCATAGTGGGATGAAGCGGCCCGGACTAACTTTACATGTCGTTGCACATGAGACCTATTCCACTCTTGACATGCAACTAGTTTTTCATAAGTGGCTAGCAAGTGTCTATCTCTCCAACTATAGTCAATATTTGATTTACAACGAGTTGCTAATAATTTGGTTATCATCGTTGCGGTTCCATGTTCGTAGGTAAGATCAGTTCTATCTTCGAAAGCCCTAAGCCATGTAAAACTTGCAATTGATAAATTAGAGGCGTCTAGTTTAGATTGTTGGTGGGCTAGTGTCATGATATGGTAATGTTGTAAGTTGAAGTATAGTTGATACTCTTATAACATACCTAACGTGTAAGTTCCATAGACCTTGGCCTTACACACAAAGGAATGATAAAGATCATACTACGATGCACATGATAGTAATCAAGTGCAAAAACCATATCATTTCACTTTGTGCATTTGATGTTTGCATCTTATATTGCTTGTTTGGCATTTTAGTAGCATTATAAGATGATCCCTCATTTAGATATCAAGATAAAAATGTGTTCTTCCTTGGTATGCACCGTTCTATGGATCATTGTTTCAAGGCATCATGTGATGATCGGGTGTTTTTGATTCTACACTTCATACAACGGGTGTAAGACAATTTTACATACGGAAATTCTAAGGTTCTTACTGGCGAGCCTAGCATGTACAGACATGGCCTCGGAACACGTAAGAAAAGGTTATGCATGAGTCATATAGTTGATATGATGCCCGTATAAATGCTCGCCTTTGAGACTACACCAACTCACGTGATGATCGGACCTGGTGTAGTGGATTTGGTTCATGTAATCACCAAAAAGACATGGGGGATGTTATTTTTGAGTGGGAGTTCATTCGTAATTTGAGTTAGTTGAACTTGATCTATCATAAACTTAGTCTAAATAAATTTACAAATTCTGTTGTAGATGGCACCACCTGCTTTTAATTTGAATGTGTTCATGCAGAAAGAGAAACTTGCGGCAAATGGTAGCAACTTTACCAACTAGGTCATGAATTTGAAGATTCTCCTCACTACTGCACAAAAGCAATATGTGCTAGAAGCGCCGCTAGGCCCCCGCCATCTCCTGATCCCCCTGACGAGGAAACGAATGACTATTTGACTCGTCGGGAGGACCACAACTTAGTTCATTACGGCATACTATATGGGCTAGAGCTAGAACTTTGAAAGCATTTCGAAAATGGCAATGCCTTTGATACCATGGGTGAATTGAAAAAGATTTTCGATACCCATGCTACCGTAGAGTGTTATAATGCTTCTAAAAAGTTCTTTAGCTGCATGATGGAGGAGAACAACTCTGTTAGTGAGCATGTGCTCAAAATGTCTAGGTATGCCGATCAGCTTGTGTCTTTGGTAGTAACGATTCCCATTGACTCAGGCATACATCATGCTCTCCAATCTCTACCACCTAGCTACAAGAGCTTCGTGATGAACTATAATATGCATGGCATGAAGAAGTCTCTCCCCAAGCTTCTGTCAATGCTTAAGACTGCAGAAGTGGAGATCAAGAAAGAACATCATTTGTTGATGATCAATAAGACCACTCGTTTCAAGAAAGACAAGAAGGGTAAATAGAAGGGCGGCAAATCTGTTGTTGTGCCTAAAAAGAAATCCTGAGCCGACCCTAAGTATGATATCGAGTGCTACTATTGCAAGGGGACTGGCCATTGGAAGCGCAACTGCCCCAAGTATTTGGCAGACATGAAGGCCAACAAGGCAAACAAAGGTATATGTGATATACATGTTATTGATGTGTACTTGAATAGTACTCGAAGTAGCACCTGGGTATTTGATACATGATCGGTTGCTAATATATGTAACTCGATTCAGGGGCTGTGGAAACTAGCAAGGGATGAGGTCATGATGCATGTTGGCGATGGATCAAGAGTTGATGTGATCGTCGTCGGGACGCTACCTCTCCATATGCTATCGGGATTAGTGATAAATCTAAATAATTTTTATTTGGTGCATGCACTGAGCATGAACATTGCATCCAGATCATGTTTATTGGACAATGGTTATTTGTTTAAATCCAAAGACAATGGTTGTTCGATTTATATGGGTAATATCATGTATGGTCATGCACCTATGATGAATGGTTTATTTCTGTTGAATCTCGATAGTACTGATACACATATTCATAATGTTGATACTAAAAGGACTAAACTTGATGATGATATATCTGCATATATGTGGCACTGCCGTCTAGGTCATATTGGCGTTAAACACCTGAAGAAACTCCATTCTGATGGACTTTTGGAATCACTTGATTTTGAATCATTTGATACATGTGAGTCATGCCTTATGGGCAAGATGACTAGAACCCCATTTTCCGGTATAATGGAACGGACGACAGATTTATTGGAAATCATACATACTGATGTATGTGGTCCAATGAGTGTGTCAGAGCGAGGTGGATATCGTTATTTTGTTACTTTCACGGATGATTTGAGTAGATATGGATATATCTATTTGATGAAACACAGGTCTGAAACCTTTGAAAACTTCAAGGAATTTCAGAGTGAGGTGGAAAATCATTGTAATAGAAAGATTAAATTTCTGTGGTCCGACCATGGAGGTGAGTATCTTAGTTACGAGTTTAGAGCACATATGAGAGATTGTGGAATAGTTTCACAACTCACGCCTACTAGAACACCACAGCGTAATGGTGTGTTGGAATGTCATAATCATACTTTATTGGATATGGTTCGATCTATGATGTCTCTGACCGACTTGCCATTGTCATTTTGGGGTTATGCACTAGAAACCAGTGCATTCACTTTAAATCGTGCACCATCTAAATCCATTTAAATGACACCGTATGAATTGTGGTTTGGAAACAAACCTAAGTTTTCATTACTCAAAGTTTGGTGATGTGATGTTTATGTGAAGAAACTTCAACTTGAGAAACTCGAACCCAAAGCGGAAAAATGCGTCTTCATAGGATACCCTAAAGAAACAATTGGGTATTCCTTCTATCACAGATCCGAGGGCAAGGTTTTCGTTTCCAAGAATGGATCCTTTCAAGAGAAAGAATTTCTCGCGAAAGGTATGTGTAGTCGGAAGGTAGAACTCAAAGAGGTTATTGAACCTTCTCTTCATGAAACGGCAGGTGGCGCAGCATTGGAAATTGTTCCAGAGTTGACTTCACTGAATGAAGAAGGAACTAATGATAATGATCATGAAACTACGAAAGAGGATACTACAAAACCTCGCAGGTCAAGCAGGACACATGCAGCTCCTGAACTATACAGAAATATTGTCGTGAATTTCATGGTAGATGGAATTGATCACCCTGTGACATATGAAGAAGCGATGATGAGCCCGGATTCCAACAAATGGCTAGAATCCATGAAATCTGAGATGGAATCCATGTACGAAAACAAGGTTTGGACCTTGGTGGACTTACCTCACGACCGAAAGGCCGTTGAGAATAAATGGATTTTCAAAAGAAAAACTAATGTTGATCGTAATGTGACCATCTATAAAGCTTGACTTGTCGCCAAGGGGTTTCGAAAAATTCAAGGAGGTGACTACGATGAGACATTCTCTCTTGTAGCGATGCTAAAGTTGGTTAGGATTATGTTAGCAATTGCTACATATTTCGATTATGAAATATGGCAGATGGATGTCAAAGCTGTGTTCCTCAATGGTAATATCGAAGAAGAGTTGTATATGACACAACCTAAGGGTTTTGTCGATCCCGAGGATGCTGACAATCTATGCAAGATTCAATGATCCATATATGGACTGAAGCAAGCATCCTAGAGTTGGAATCTCCGCTTTGATGAGGTGATCAAAGAGATTGGATTTGTCCAAACTTATGGAGACGCTTGTATTTACAAGAAAGTGAGTGGGAGCAATGTGGCATTTCTGATATTATATGTGGATGACATATTATTGACTGGAAATGATATAGATCTTTTAAAAAGTGTTAAAAGTTATCTAAATAGCATATTTTCGATGAAGGACCTTAGTGAAGCATCATATATATTAGGCATTAAGATCTATATAGATAGATCAAGACGCCTAATTTCGCTATTGCAAAGTACATACCTTGATAAGATATTAGAGAAGTTTAATATGGACGGAAGTAAGAAGGGGTTCTTACCTATGTTGCAAGGCAAGACATTGAGTAAGACTCAAAGTCTGGCTACGGTGAAATAAAGAGTGATAATGGATAAGATCCCCTATGCTTTAGCCATAGGCTCTATAATGTACACCATGCTATGTACAAGACCGGATGTGGCACATGCTATTAGTTTGACTAGTACGTACTAATCTGATCTAGGTTCGGAACATTGGATAGCGGTCAAGAATATCCTTAAGTACTTAAGAAGAACTAAGGAAATGTTTCTTATATACGAAGGTGAAGAAGAGCTAGTCGCTAAGACTTATGTTGATGCTATCTTTGACACTGATCCAGATGACTCTAAGTCTCAATCCAGATACGTATTTCTCTTGAATAGAGCAGCAGTTAGTTGGAGGAGTTCCAAACAACCTGTGGTGGCTGGATCAACAATGGAGGCGGACTATGTTGCTACTTCAGAAGTGGCGGAGGAAGCAATTTGGATGAAGGAGTTCATAACTGAACTAGGCGTGGTTCCTAGTGCGTTTGACCCAATGGTGATCTATTGTGACAATAATGGAACCATAGCCAACACCAAGGAACCAAGGTCTCATAAGAATTCCAAGCATATTAAGCCCCCCGTTTCACTCCATCCACGAGCATATCAAGGATGGAGATATAAAGATTTGTAAAGTACACATGGATCTGAATGTAGCTGATCCATTTACTAACGTTATCCATAGGACAAAACATAATCAACGCTAGAACTCCATGGGTGTTAGATTTATCACTATGTAAACTAGATTATTGTCTCTAGTGCAAGTCGGAGACTAAAGGGAATATGCCCTGAGAGGTAATAATCAAGTTGTTATTATCGTATTCCAAGTATATGATAGATGTTTATTTGCATGCTATAACTATATTAATTGGAAACGTTAATACATGTGTGTTTAATAAACAAATAAAGGGTTCCTAGTTATGCCTCTCTGATAAACTAGCTCGTTGATTAACAAGAGGATCAAGGTTTCCTAATCATGGATATTTGATGTTGTTAATAACAAGGTCACAACATTGGTGAATGATGTGATGAACATTCATCCGAAGTATAGCATTACAATCAAAGTCATTGTGTTTATATTGCTATAACATCATACGAAGTAATCTTAGTCCTTAGACCATGAGATCATGTTAATTGCTAACACTAGAAGAGTAACTTGATAACATCAAATGTCACACCGTAACAGGGTGAGTATAAAGGTGGGTTTAGATACTCCGAAGGTGTTATGTTGAGGCTCATGGATCACGAGTGGGATTTTTCCATCCCGATGATGGATAGATATACTTTGGGCCATCTCGGTGATATCACATTGAAATAGGTTGTAAGCAAGTGATCAGATCACTAGAATGTTATATCACGGGAACGAGAAAAGAGGGCATGTAGGTAATGAGATCAAACTAGGTATTGAGATACCGAAGATCGAATCTGGAACATGTAATATATCGCGAGACAAAGGGATTTAGTTACCAGCATTAACGGTTCCTAGGATCACAGAAGTCATTGTTGAATGTGTTGGAGTCAATATGGATCTCCAGGTCCCGCTACTGATTATTGATCTGAGAAGGGTCTCGATCATGTATATATTATTTTCGAACCGTAGGGTGACACACTTAAGGGATACTGACACCATTTGGAGCAAATGTGTTCCAGAGATAAGATTGACAAAGCGCTGGAATTATTTCAATGGACACCAAAATTGTTTCGGGTGAAATTGCTGAAATTGGTTGTGCATGTGATATTGAAATATTGTAGGTGGTTTTATGTGAATGTTTGTTAATTAAAGTAATTAACAAAATTCTGAATGAAATAAATAAAATAGTTTTATTAAATGAGAGTTGCATTAAATTTGGTGGAAATTTAATGCATGTGAGTGGAATTTTGAGTGGAGTCAAATTTATGTGAGTGGAGCTTCCACCACATGAATGAGAGGAGGTGGAGGGGATCCTCCATGGCCGTCGGCCATGGGAGGGGATGCCCCATCCCCTATAAAAGGCCTCCCTCTCCTCCTCACAAATCACACCTGCTCGTGAAGGATCTCTCTCCCCCTCTAGAATTATCCCCCCATGGTCTCGGATTAGCGAGATACATGTTCCTGGTGGCTTTTCGTCTAGAAGGAGTTGCTTCTTCTGCTACATCACTGAAGTGAGGAGGCGGAGGTTGTTTGGTGGAGCGGGTGTGTGGGTGAGCACGGATGCGCTGCTGATTTGTGGCACTAGGACTTCCTCTCGATCTTGAGATCGGCAAGCGATCGACTACATCATCCACGAGTCAAATATCATTACACTTTGTCGGTCTTCAAGTGTATGATCTCGATGGATGTATATCCACCCGTTGCTTCTATCAGATAGATCTTGGTGCTTAGTAGTTCCCATCGTAGGATTTTTTTTGTTTTCTATGCTGCGAACCCAACACAAATGTCTCGAAAACCTCCTTGGCAAAGTCGCTCACAGGAAGGCCAAATCCGTGAGAAAAATGAGCGATGAAGACGATAAACTCACCCTCCTTGGCATCAGGGATCTGCTCGTCACCGGGGAGGCGGCAGGTGACCTCCGGCGAAATCCGGCGGGTCCACACTAGCCAATCGATCTCCGCCTGAGTTACATTGGACCCCTCCCAAGATCCTTGCTTGGAAATGGTCCCCTCCTCCTCATGCTCGTCGACGTCGACCACATCTTGTGGAGCCATCACCGTATCGCTTCCCTTCGACGTGGTTCTTGCTTTGGGGGAGAGAGGCAAGGACTGACGCGGCCCCTTAGCGGTGACGGAGAGAAGTACCTGATGATGCATAGGGTATTGGAATGAAGTAGGAAGCTGTCCAAGGATGTATCTAAATCACATGAGACAAGGAGTGAATTCACCTAAGCATGAAGGAGCTTGGCTCGTTCATGAGTCATTGGTCCACTTGAGAGACTTGGTGGTGTAGATGTAGGAATATCTGTAGGACGGGCTGCATCAGGATGAGGTCGAGCACGAGGGGGTGTGGTGCACACTGGGCTGATGGGCCGGTCCATTGGTGCACTGATGTGGGTTTGACCCAACCCACTTGGGCTGACTCGGGCTGAGCTAGCATGTGGGCTAGGGCCCAGTTTTAAAAGAAAAATAACTGAAATTTAATTTAGTAAAATACTAAAATACCCCTAGAAACTATTTAACCCTAGAGAAATATAGAAAAATCCTAAAAATGCATATAGTATATCAAAATGATCACAAAAAATAATCCCTTCTACATGAAAATACAAATTTGTATGTTTAAGTTAAGTAAAATACAAATAAATATTAGGACACTAAAACCCTAAAAGAAATTTAATAAAATTAGGAGAATTCCTAAAAATGAATAAAATCATCTTTGCATATAAAAATAAATCTACTATTTTATAAAAATATTAACATAATTTTTACAAAAAAAACTTAAAGAAAATATTCAAAGACATTTATTACTTTGTGGAATTTTATAAACATAAGAATAATATTTCAAAATAACTAAAAAACATTTTAAGATCTTTAATAAATATATTTTACTAGAAAATATTAAATATATTATTAGAAAGGTTTTTAAGATTTTAATGGAATAAATCCTTATCTATTACCTATTTTGTAAATTCTTTAAAACATTCCTTAAATAAGCAATAATCACAATTTTATAAAACCTTAAAATCTTTTACATTTAAATACTACTTCCAAAACCATCACTTAAGTCTAAAATAATACTTAAGTGTAAACGATTAACGTTTAGGAAACCCTCTAAAACCATAACTCCAAAAATTAAACCAACAATGTTGAGTAATTTTAAACATCACTCACTTATAATAAAAGTAAATACTATTTATCCCTTAACAAATATTAAACATGATTTCAAACTTTAATAGATTATTAAAATCATCTAAATATACTTTCCTTAATAAGATAATCTATATTCATCACAAAAAATCACATATAAACTCATCATTCACTAAAATGGGAAGTGAATGATCTCATACTCTTTATCATACCTACCATAACCCTAAAACAATTGTTAACAATTTAGACACCGCACACCTAAGCCTACTTATGTTTTAAAGTTAACTTTGGTCCACAAAGTTATAAACACAACATATAAAGTTTAATGTTTTCTATAGTTAACTTTGGTCGATTCAATTATGACATAAGGCATCTTAACTCCAAGCTTATCAAACAAACGCAAACGACATCGATCACATCATATTAACCATAAAAATTATTTAACCTTATCCAAGAAACCTTTTCTTCAAAAGCTATTCCTTTTTCCACTTTAAACAACAACCTTATAAATAAGTCCTTTAACTCTTAACAACCTAACACATTAACTTTAATCATAATTATTAGATAGTAATCCACCTCAATCTTAAAATTTTATGACACTTCACGTATATACTTTGCATGTTAAACACGTAAATGCTTTGTAGATATATTTACTTATGAAGTAAACATTATAAATAACTAAATCTGAAAAGCATCACCTAAATTTAACTCATTCACATTATCGGGGAATTATCTCGGGATTTTACAAATGCATTACATTTCTTATGCATCAGCATATTGCTTCTTTAAACATTAGTCTTTATCGGACCAATGATGTTCTTTTCAGATATTGGATCTTATATCGTCTTGAAGATCGTGAGTGCATAATCTTGCAATCACAAAAGGCAAGTTCACACTTGCTCATGTCCTTTGGTTATTTTCTATCAAGTATTTGCAAATCAAATGTTGTCATCGCCTGCATTTCAAAAAGGTATGAAAACACTATTTTCATAATAAAATGATTATGGGTTATTTACCAAATGCTGGTAACCTACTATTACAGTTCCAGTGGTAAAGGAACATAATACCTAGGACTTAACAACCAATGTCGCCAGTGATTCTAGCACTGTATATTACGCGTTATCCATGATATTTGGAATGGGACAGAGAAGTCAGCTGGATCTTCTTCCTTTCACATGGATGGATAACCTTATCGTGAGGCTGTTGATTTCTCGTTGAGAATCCAGCACATGGGTGGGACCCCTCAGTTTCCCGCGATATTGGTGTCTAGATTATCTGTGAGGGCCTATCGGAGGTATATTTGCCACTATGGTGGGGGTTGCCAGAGACATGATCTGCTCACTGGAGTCTCCGAGGGGTTACCAGGGTTATATCTGCCTATATGGGGGTTAACGGAGGTATTCCTGCCTGGGGGGTCGTGTCTTCATGCGGGGTCATAGAGAAGGGCAGTGACGAGGGGTAACCTCGGCAAAGCCCATGATGATGGACTTGGGGTTTCACGGAAAATAGAACGCTGGGATTTCGTCGGATGGCAGGAAAATGATGAAGACAAAGTCGCCTGAATATTGGGGAAAAACACTATTAAAAGTTGTCCTCTATATTTTGGTACCCTCTCTTGGGCTTCTCCGTCCTATATATAATAGGCCGGGTCTCAAAGTTGTATGCGGATAGGTTTCATACACGCGTGATTACAATACCAACATAATATCGGTTCATAGTTTCTTTCCTAATACAATCAAAGTCTTTGTCGGTTGCTTCCTTGGACTGTCATCTATAATCTTCATGGGTCGTAGGCCTTTTACCCAATGTAGGGTAACCAATTATAAGCCTCTGAGTAACCATACCTATGTCAGTAGCCCCCGAGACTCTACCCGAACCACCGTTTCAGGTTGAGTCTCAAAGTTTCTTTTTCCTTTACCCAAAACAAGATTGAACTACATCAAGTTCAAGTCCCTAGCCTCAAATCCAGAATTTGTAACTGGCGTAATTCAGTTTGAGCCGCTAAGGTCTTACCGAATACTGAATTCTAGTTTTCTATTTTTATCGGGTACCCAACACGTCCATCGGGATTTTTCATCGCATGATTGGTTATTTTCTTTAACTTTGTGCATCTATACCCGATATTGTGTTGAGTGTAGGAGTGTGTGCAAGATATCAAGCGTCTCCTAAAGAAAGCCATTTGATGGCGGTCAAGAGAATCTTTCGATATTTGGTTCATACCCCAAACTATGGTATTTGGTATCCTAGGGGCTCAGCTTTGTCTCTTTGTGGATACACGGATGCGGATTGGCGGGTGTTAAGGATGATAAAAAATCAACCTCCAGGGTTTGCCAATTTCTTGGAAGGTCCTTGGTGTATTGGTCTTCTAAGAAGCAAAATTGTATATCTCTCTCCACCGCCGAAGACGAGTATGTGGCAGCTGCTAGTTCTTGTAATCAATTGCTATGGATGAGGCAAACTTTAAAGGAATATAGTGTCCATTGTGACAAAGTTCCTCTTCTGTGTGACAATGAAAGTGATATTAAGATTGCCTACAACCTAGTGGATCATACAAGGACAAAGCATATTGAGATTCATCATCACTTCATTAGAGACCATGTTGCTCGAGGTGATATTGAGCTATCTTATGTATCAACCAAAGACCAACTTGCCGACATTTTCACGAAGCCACTTGATGAAGCAAGGTTTTGTTATTTGAGAAATGAACTAAATATCATAGATTCAAGGAGCTTGACTTGATCACCTTGCACACTCACCTATGTCTTGACTCTTATTTGATTTAGGTGCAGGCATGGAGATAGGGGGAGTGCGGTCCTAATACATTGGACTATCCCTCCCCCAGAATGCCAACATTAAGAAATTCAATTCTCTTAATATCATTTTGTGATATGTGAGCTTCATTGAAGAGTAGTGGCTATGAATTCAAGGATAATTCTTCGCGGTGTCATGCCACAAACTCTTACATGGTGGCCTGGGCCACCGCCCTCTTCTTATTGAAGAGTTGGTTCTTGGTTCGTTTGATTTGGAACTTAATCTGTCATCTTCTTGAATATCTACATTTTCTTGGTTTTTCATTGTACATCTTCTGAATCCTAGGCCTATTGTCACCTTTAAACATGCTCCTCTTGCCACACATTTGTCCATTACTTCAAACTGGGCTTTCTGGTCATAGGGGGCCGGACTGTCCGCCCTGAACCAACCGGAGTGTCTGGTCAGACCGGACTCTCCGCTTGATTCACCCGAACATTATGGCTGGGCCAGACACACCAGTGCATTTCACCCGGACACTCCGGCCCCAGTAGTTTCGAACTAGTAAAAGGGGTCAGGGAGAAGTGGACGGTTCAGTCCTCCTTCTCCTCCCCAACTCCCAATTGCAGACAACCTCCTGCCCTCGACCAAGAGCACCACCGGGAGGGCTCCGCCACCCTGGATCCTGCCGTTGCCGCCGGCCATTGCCTTCCCTTTGCTGCTAGGATCCTTTCCCCTCCGGTGAAGGTCTCCATGGATGCTGGTATAATGCCCCTCCCTTATCCATCTCTAGGGTTTGCTCTAGATGAATTTTGGGGGGAAATGTCTTACCTAGATCCATGGGTACATATTATCTACGTGCAATAATCATCCTTGTAGTGGTTCTAGCAATCCTGATCTACTCCGGTTGAAAACTCACAAACTTCTCGAAAATCATCAAGGCTCCAGCCGAAATGTATGGCGTGTATGGGTCGGACACTCCGGTCCAACCGGAATGTTCGGCTCGTACAAACTAGAATGTCCGGGCATGGTGGAGTCTCCGGGGTGGTTTTCCGGATAGTCCGGGTGTTTTCAGCCAGAATAGCTCCTATATTACTTTGACTACTGAAATGTGTTTGTATATCCAAGACAAATGTGCTTACCCCATATGCTATCCTTCTACTATGATCTCACAGGTGTCTCTTGCCCTCGTCAGTCTCACGCTTCTAAAAAGCCTCATCCTCACAGGCTCCGTTACGATGAAGAGAGAGACATTCATGTAGATCCTTCTATAGTAAGACAGGCTGCTCGTGACCGTGCTGCAGCAAAGCAAGAAAATATTAGACAACTGAAAAGGGATGAAGCCAATCACATGAAGTTTGAAGCATTGACCACTCTGGTAGATTTGGGTACCGAGGAGTTTGTGCAGATGAGAATCCAGCAGTTGTATTTTCTTCCACGCACCTTGGCTGATGATCGCTTCCGGAGAAATGAACTAGCCCTACTCTTTTCCGAGTTGTTCTGTGGGTTCAGGACTCCTGTGTTCCCCATGCAGTGGTTGGATCTTGAGAAGCTCCGAGCTCACAACTACTTTGAGGATTCTCTTTGGGTGACTGAGAAGATGGGGCAGCACACCATCTTTCAAGTAAAAGAAGACTACAATGTTGAGTTGGTCTAGCAATTCTGTGCCACCGTGGTCTTTGGGGACACTACAGATATTCCCCATGAGTGGATGTCTGGCACTACTTGGTTTCGTTCCAGTATGGTTCAGGTTGCACATATTCTTGGATTGCCTTTCAATCCCGATGCTCCTAGTGGTCTCTGAATGCATGTACATGGTCAGGCATCTGACAAGAAGAGGTTGTCGCTGATTTACTCTCAGTATGATGTGGTTGGCCAAACCACCAACATCAAGCTCATCTACAACATTCTACTTTGCATGTTTTTCCACACTCCCAAGGTGGGCAACAAGGATGAGATTCGAGGTGCAGAAATCAATCCAAGGGCCCATGCTCACTCAGTGTATACTCATGGTCTAGACCATCCATGTGGTGCTATAGATGTCATGGATTTCATCTATCAGGACTTGTACAAGTGCATCCCAGACAAGAACTATCCTATGTTTTCTCCTTATGTGACGAAGCTCATTGCTGCTCAGTCTTCAACAACTACATTGATCTATAATGATCTTGTTCCACACCTTGCTGCCAAGCTACAGAGGAATGGTGCCCCTACCACCAAGGCTCCTCGAGGCTACCCCCTACTTAGGACATATTTGAGGATGATGTGATGGATGCAGATGGTTCTGATAGTGATGATGGGTCTGAGGAGGTGCGGGAGGTTGTGACCCGTGGCCCTCTATGAAGCATGGTAGCAACGCATATCGCTTCAAAACCTCTAAGGAGGAAGTGCACAAGAAGGTGAAGAAGGCCTCTTGGTGGAAGAAGCATCTCCTATGCCAGAACATTGACATTCGCCATGGACAGTATGATGCATACAAGGCTAACCGGAATGTCATGAAGGAACTCAAGCGGATCAACCAGACCATGGGTGTTGATCCTTCTGAGCAGCAAGCATCAGATGGCACTCTTTCCTATGGTCACTGGAGTCAGGGACGTGTGGACGGGTCCATGTTTGAGGACGTGACTTCTTGTTCTCGCCCTCGCGGCCAGAGCTCGACTCGGGATGATTATGATAATGAGGATGGAAATGCGGATGAGGATGAGGATGAGGATTCCGACGACGACTTCCATGTCTAGAGTTGTCTTGGGGACACTTTCGTTGTGCTCTTTTCCCTTTTTGGCGTCACAATGCGAAAGGGGGAGAATTAGCCCTTTTCTTAGGTTGTTCCGGGGATTTGCATGGGTACACAAGCTTCACGTTATTTTGATTTGCCTCTTTGAAGCTTCGTGTCTTTATCTTATTTGTTTGAGTACTATGTTGTGTTATGTTGTGTTGAACTCTATTATGTGTGTTAAGTCATGCTTAACCAGTTACGTTAAATACTATGTTACGCCTAGCTTATTTATCTAGTCTATTATATCATGTCATAACCTGTTACCTACAAAATATAGTGAGGATGTGATCCTAGGGTGTGTGGTCTTGTATTCAAATGCAGAGCTAAATTGGTCACACATCTAGGGGGAGCCTTACTATATTTTGTAAATCTCCTATTGTGAAAATTATTACCTATCCTATATGCAAATCCTTGGGTTGTCATCAAACACCAAAAAGGGGGAGATTGAAAGGGAATTTATGCCCTTCATATTTCTTTGATGTTTGTTGACAACACTTGGATAGGTTGTTGTTAAATGTTTTAGGAGATATTAGCTACATTATTGTAAATTGTACCTAAGGAAAAAGGGCTCCCCAGGAACAAATCTATGTAGAGACAAAGTCCTGCTGGACTGTCCGGTAGTTGTGCGTCGGAGTGTCCGGCCCCTCCGGATTATCCTGCCGGTTTCTACCGGACTGTCCGGCCCTGAGGATTCGCCAGATTTTCTTCGCCCGGTGCGGATAGTCTGTATGCCACATCGGACACCACCCGGATACTCGCCGGACTCTGGCCAGAAACTCTGCTAGACCAGAGTATCCGGTGGTAGTCACCCGGAGTGTCCGGTTGGGCCGGACTGTCCGACTGCTTTTTGCCGGACTGTCCGGGGTAAGTAGCTCCCACGGCTCTAATTCTAGGGGCCCAATATAAAGAACCCTTCTTCTACCTTGGGAGCTGCTCGACCAGTTCAAGAACAGCATCACCATTTTAGCTACCAAATCCTCAAGATCTCTTCACTCAACCATCCAAAGTAATTGATCTTTGGAGAATCGAAGGAGGAGGCCTTGATCTATAGCTTCACCAAGAGAGTAAAATTAGAAGCAGCACCTATTCACACCCTTCTAGGTGCCCATACGATCCTTTCAAAGGTCATGTGGATCAATGTGGTTTTGGAAGAAATCACATGCAATGACACCTATGGATCCATGTGGTTTAAGAAAAGAACAAATGCAATGACTCAAGGGACTCCATGTGTCAAGCCATGGTCACAAAGACCAAAAATGAATAGGGAAGCAACTTCCACATTGCATGTTGTACCAGTGTGGCACAAGTTGCATAACAGAATCCACTGGAGTGTGTGTGGTCATGTGGATCAATGTGGTTTTAGAAGAGAGCACATGCAATGACACTAGTGGATCCATGTGGTTTGGGAAAACAACAAATGCAATGACTCTAGGGACTCCATGAGTCAAGCCATGTGTAACATCCCAATTTTAGCAACCCGGACTAGCGGTCCAGAATGCAAAAATCAAGGGGAACAAAAACTTTTTTTTATTATTTAGTGATGTCATGTTTGCATGTTTTCTTGTATGCTAATGCATATGAAGGTATAGGTTAGGACATGCTCCTTACCTCAACATTAGTTGGCAAAAGCTATTTAACAAAGCTATCCTAGCTAATTTTACATATTCTCAAATATTCTGGCATTACAAAACATGAGCCAAGATGCCTCTACAAACCTAACTAATTTAGTAGCTTCTATTGACGAAACTATGGAGAGCTATTAAATATACCCTCCCTATGTTTTCAAGACAGAACCTTCAACTACTCCTATCTCTAGGTTTCTCAAAACCTTTTTATTAAGCTTCTGATCTCTACTCTTGATAGAGATACCAAGGACTCTCATCTTACTCAAACTCCAACCTTTTCAAAATAACCATCCTTACCTCGAGCTAGGCTTGATGGTAACCCTAATAGTAGGTTTTTTTGGTTTGTAAGATGAGTTGCCTTGATCTGTTGTCTGATGAATTGCTTTGATCTGCTATTTGACTTGTTTGCTTAAGAGCTAGGTGAGCCAATCTAGGAGCTCACCCACTAGGATCAAGAGACTTTAAAATCACCAAACCCTAAGCCAGAATACAATATGGATCTAATCTCTAGCCACCAGGTGATCATCTAAAACCCTTAAGCATATCAATTCTGCAGTGATCCATTCTAGAAGCTTCCAAGCCCATGAAGACCAATATCAAGCATGGACCCCTTATACTCAATATACACTTCAACATCATCCACTTTATGATGCTTTCATACCTTGCAACCCATCAAAAACATTCCCTCATAATCAAGTCTAGAGTCTGTTTCAACATCACCTTTTTGAATGCCTCCCTTTCTCAACCCTTGTGCATTTTTGGAAATTCCATTGAACCATCTTGTAAACCATGCTAAGTAATACCAAGGCTCACTATTGACCTTGGTTATATCATCTTATAACCCACTTGTTCTTGATGGTTTTGCAGGCAAGAAAATAACCTTTCCTGCAAATCTTGTCAACTTGCCTACTTTGACAGAAGCTCACACCATCATCCTATCTTCTATGAACCAACTCTTTACATGGTTGTGATCTACTAATATAGGTCTATCAATACCTACTTAGGTTGTTCCAATTGGATCTTGGTACTTCTTAAACCCACAAGGTTTTTAATGCTAGTTGATAATCTGCTTTGGCGGGCTCATTTTATTCAAAGTTTGAAATCAATTGTTGGAACCCTCAAGAAAGATAAAGATCAAAAATCTATACCATGGTGATCTACATCACTTGGTCTATCCATCCATATCTTCCATGCCCCAAGGGGAGCTCTGAGCTCCAAGATCCAACAAGGTTTTTTTGGTATAAAAACAATCTTACCCTAGATCCTT
This sequence comes from Avena insularis, assembly GCA_023614405.1. NCBI lineage: Eukaryota > Viridiplantae > Streptophyta > Magnoliopsida > Poales > Poaceae > Avena > Avena insularis. The sequence continues at coordinate 327,795,756 of CM042694.1, forward strand.
AATCTCATGTTTTCCACCAAAATCACCTTGATTTATCACACCCCAAGGTTAAAAATGCTAGATACATCTTCTGTACATACTATACCTTAACTATAAAGATTTATAAAATATTATCCATAATTATTATGGCTCAAAAACTATTTAATTCATTTAATGGGCAAAACCTCCATAACTCCTTCCACAAAGGAAAGTTTTTTTTTCGCCAAAGCACTTCCCCAACTTTAATCACCTTTGAGACCAATATATCATACCCTATCTTATTACTTCAAAAATAAATATTTTTGAAGAGTCTTAATAATTCTTTTTGACCATTTTCTTAAATGGCAGAAATAAGAAATTAAATATATTAAATACTTTTATTCATCAATAAATCGTGGGAAAATTCCATAAAGTGTGAAATGGTAGTCGGGACCATTCCAAGACAAAAACTCACCTTGTCCAACGGAAAAATATCAAATGAGCTTCAAGAATCTACTTCTCCAATTTCTGCATAAATGGATTTAAGAGGACTTCTAAATCATGGAAAAATATCAAATAATTCCTAGAAAGGCATCTTGACCTCACCTATCTACTAGTACGCTTCTATCAGCTCACTCAAGTAAACTTGACAACATCCCTTCATAATCCTCTGTATGATCAAATCTGCAAATTAAGCAAGTATTGAGCTAAACTAATAATCAAATCATCACCAAAGCTCACTATAACTCCCCACAACAACCATGACACCCTTTTTGGTCGAAATGAACTGTAGCATGTGCCCTCCCATTGCCCTTTATCCCTTGAAAGGAGGGAGAGGCATGCCATTTAATGTGTGTATCTCTCCTTAATTTAAAAGCTGGGCAGCAGCCACTCCCCCGTCCCTCTCTGGTCGCGCACCAGGGCCACACCACCTCCCAACACCGCCCAGCTCACCCAATCAGCACCCTAGCTCTCCTCCCCAAGTCCCCCATGGATATAGTCCACCAAAGGCCTCTCCCCTCGGTTTTTAAGAAAAAAGGGTAGCGCAGCACTCCCTCCCTGCCCCATTTGCTTCCTCACCTCCCACCTACCCTCCCTAGAGAGCCACTCCTCCTCCCTTGCTCTGCCCTACTCGAGAGAGAGAGAGAGAGGCACTTCGACCATTGACCAAGATCTGAGCGTAGATCTCCCTCTCTTGCCCTTCTTGCTCTGCATGTCACCCTCTCATGATCCCCTCTTCCTCCTCGACCGAACCGTGTGCTTATTTTGGCCCATGACCATCTCCTCGAGCTTCACTGACGAGCTCCGACGAGCTCGCCTCGGTCGTCGTCGTGCGATCCGGATCTAGTCATGGAACCCCTGCTTCCGCCCATCCCCGTGGTCGCTGTTGTCCACCGCATCGTCCCGCCTCTTCCCTGACACCTCCCGAGCCTCAGGTGAGCCGTCCCACCGCTCCCCGAGCTCTGCTAGGGTTTCCCTCGCTGCCGTCGAGTATGAGGAGGACGACGACCTAGTGCCGTCAGATCTCACTTGATCTGGAGGCCTAGAATTGCCGATATCCCTCTGGGGTTAAGTGCCGCTGACGCCTAGGCCCCGCTGGCCAGCGATTTGAATTGCCCTCCCGCTCGCGTTACTTCCCAAGTGGGTCGAAACCCTCCCCGGCGGCCCATTTCCCTTCGGAAAACCAGCCCACTCCCACTTCCTTTTTAATATTTTCCACCAGATCCGCAGTTTCCATGATTGGATTAGATTTATTTGGAAATGAAAAATAATTCCAAATGACCAGATCTGAATTTTGGTTTATACCCAAATGTTTTCCTCAACATTCAGTACGATAGTTCAACCAAAATTTTGTCTAGATTAATCCTAGTAATTTAAATACCAGAAGGTGTCCCTTTTGCTAATTAATTCCTTCTGTGAGTTTTACAACTCCAAATAGGATAAACCCAAGTGCCCCTGGTAGGTACTGCATGTACCTACCTCATGACCTTGGCCTCCCTCCCAGTGGAACCATTAAACTCCTGTAAAAAAATAACAAGATCCATCTAATTATGACTTTAGAAATTTCCCTAAGATATACCATGAGTTCAATTGACCCAATTCCGACTCTCCTGGATGAGCTACATCAATATCTTCCCAACCCTAGGAGATCACTAATTTTTGAGCCTCTGTCGATTTGTAGTGAATTAAATACTTCTGTATATAGATTTATCACTAGATAATCACTACAGTAGCTCTGCAACTCCAAAAATAGTGATTCCAATTGGTACTGGGAGGTATTTGTAATACCTATATATTTCCCTTTAGTTCATATCAAAAGTCCTTGTATATTTAATCTGGTGACAAAGATAATTTGTCTACAGAACTGCCTTTGGGAAATTCTAGAGGGCATTCTGGTAAATATTTTGATATGATTCCAACTCTCAGTGAATCAGTACAATAAACCCTACTGAACCATCCAAGGAAATAATTTTTGGAGCTCCATAACTTTTTTGGTGAATTATTTCCCAAAACTAGAGCTTTCATTACTAGAAAATTCATAGGAAATTAAAGAAAAGTGGTAAAATAGTGAAACCACTTTTGTTGCCTTCATTTTATCATCACCTATCTGTTGATATCATTTTTTTATATTGATATCATACAGACCCAATCCTAGTTCTAAATCCCCTTGTTAGGTGGTATTTCGACAAATAAATCATAAAACAAAGACCACAAAGGCAATTGAACTAATTCCAATTACCACCAACCCAATCTATCCAAAACCTACAGATTTGGGTAATGTGTGGTATGTGGGTTTTCTGTATGGTATTGATGATTATGCCCTTTTGCTTGCTTGCATGTGCTAACTTGACGACAATAGTTGCGATGAAATTGGAGATCAGACGAAGTGGTTAATATTGATTATTATGGTATTCTAAGAAGAAGTCCAGGGACATATATGCCATACTGCTGATCACAGTCAAGCCACCTTCTTTCTCATAAGCATTGTCCTATTGTTTTACGTATGCACGTTTTATCTACTGATTATGAAACTTCATTGTTTTATTATATGATGAGTTATCTCTAGTAGTGGCTTGGCTCCTCCAAACCATTACACAATGTTACTACTGAGTACAACCCCCTCGGTGATACCTACTTGTCCCTAGTATGGTAGATGGTGTAATACACAATACCCCTTTGGAGACCCTGTTTTAGCCGAAGAAAAACTAGAGGATGGGAAGAACTCCGAAAAAGTTTTACCAAATGTTTTATGATAAAACCTTGGTGAGGTGGGACCTCCCAAGAGATGTTGAGAAAGAAAAAGGTTTTGTTTTTACAAAATGCTGAAGGAAAGATGGAGGAAAAGGGTTTACAAAAACACACCCGGTTCTTTGCAGTTTTGCTAGAACAATTAACCCGTGCAACCACATTACTCTGGAATGGGATAGGGCTGGATTTGATGATTGTTTATTCTGGTATAAGCTGCCTCGCAACAACTACAAGGGATAAAAATCCCTGGAGGGTGGGCTTTCTCTGGCTGAGTCCATGTAAAACATTGATCGGGAGAAGGAATGAAGAGTATGCGGGCCTCCAAGAGTTACTATGAGCCCCTCATTGAAAGCGCACACTTGGGAAGTGGAAAAAGCACTCTGGTTGTCTTGTTTACTATATAGGGCGTCCCGGTGTTGAGGGGAACAACACTCATAGGGTAGGCACTTATACTGGAGAGGAATTCGGAGAATCTTGATCAGTTACTCGACCCACGATTGGTGTAGATCAGGGCAGGGTACCCGGATGTTGTGGGTAAAGTGTACAACCTCTGCAGAGTGTAAATCTATTCGAATAGCCTTGTCCGCGCTCATGGATGGTTGGGAAGGTTGCTGTAGAGCAGTGCTGGGTTTGTTTTCAAAAAGGATTTTGGAAATGCAATGGCTTTGTAAATGTTTTGACCATGGGATGGTCGAAAAGGATGAATGTGTTGACCATGGGATGGTCGGAAGGAAAGGAAGGGAGTTGGTCATGGGATGACCGGAAAGAGGAACTAATGGGTGACCCAATCCTAGTGTTTTACAAAACTTCTTAGAAACGTTTCCAAAATGTTTACAAAGGTTTTCAGCAAAGATATGTAGATGCTATATCTACATGAGAAACTATGTGAGAAAAGAACCTCTCTTGGAGCCCTCCCACTACCACAGCCATATTGCATTCCCTCTTGTTATTATTATTCTCTTAAGGTGGTTTGCAAGTGCATTCAACATACTCACTGTCATTGTCCCTAGCTATTAACTTGGTCAGATTCAAGAAGTACTTGGAGAAGAAGGTGACCTTGACGTCTATGCAAGCTAGGACGTTCTCCCAGTCAGCTGCATGTAGGTTAAGGCATGGCTCGGGCTCTGCGCTTGATGAAGTTCCGCTGATGATTATTGATGTAGCCATAATGGCATGTAAGGTATGACATGTATCCGCTTGAGTAATGGATGTTTACTTTGATACTTGTCGTTTATGTGTCACGATTAACTGATCATGGGATCATGGTGTATGCATAACAGGGATTCTCGGAGGATTAATCCGGGGGCTCCCACAGACTTGGTATCAGAGCCATCCTGACTATACGAGAACCTTAGTTAGCATGGTCGCTAGACAGGAAAAACTATTTTGGAAACACCGGCTTTCAAAAACTAATTTCCTCAAAATATTTTCAAAAGATTCTACTCCTTATCTTATCCTAATTTAAATGATTTCAAAAATGGTTTCTTCCCGCTCTCGCACAAATTTCAAACCTACGAATTTCAAAAAAGTATGACCAGAACCGAGTGAAGACGGTGATAAAGAGATAAAGACAAGCAACTATCGGCAAACACAAGGAGACTACAATATCGCCCTACCAGTGGAATCCTCGTAATCCGAAGGAATAAAGTACTACACTATCAAGAGGCGTCCAAAGATATGATGAAGGTTTCATCTGCAAGATAGTGGCCCAGACCTCAATAACGTGATATCTAGGATAAACAGTCATAAGCTAGGATTCCCCTAAATTGCGAGTAGTTAACTCCTTGGTCCACCTGGTAGACCGTGTTTGCTTGCCTAAGTGCATCATGTGTTGCTGGATGTGTGTGGTTACGAAGGACATTGCGATACCCTCTCTCTGTTCGCCTTGTATGTTGTTCTGGTTTGCTTTGACCTCCGTAAAACGTGTTTCGAGGACGATACCCCACCTAGTATCTCAGGCACCCCTATTAGCTATCGCTGACGAGAACCTAGACTAAACTCGGGAGCGATGAGAGGAAAGCATCACAAGCACTAAGTTTTAAACATCGTGAAGTCAGAACAACTCGAAGATGGCTCCTCGGCAGGATGGCATACCTCGTCCAACTCACCTCTCAAGATTCGTTGATAGCGCAACACTCCCTTATTCATCGGCCTGTTACATCAAGAAATCTCGTAGAAGACGGAAGTCAAGCACCGGAGAATCTGCAATGTCCACAAGAAAACCCCCAGATATGTCTCCCAAGACAAGAAGTGAAGACCTAACTACACTACCCTCCGTATTATCAGAGCTTCCGACCACCTTAGGAGACTAACCAGTTTACTCGACCCTACTAAAACCGATGGAAAGCTCCTCCCTAGAAGGTCAAAACTACCCATGAAGCCAGATGATAAGGAAGCATGAAGACAACGAGTCTACTCCACCATTGAGCATAAACAACGCCAAGAGTTCAAGGGAATAAGTTTTCTCCGAAGTTAGCCCCCTACCCTGACTAAATACTATCAAGATGACTCGTAAATCGCTAACTTTCCCTAAGCTAACTCCTTAAGGCTTCGTTAGGAAACCACCCCCGTCATGGTCTATGAATTAGGGCGTCACTCGAAGAACCTTAGTAAGGCTCTAAGGTGGAAAGACTGTGTCCTTCCACTCGACCTCTAGAGGACTGTCTACCAGAAGATAGTTCAGAAAAGATCCCCGGATCCGACGTAATCTCGCCAGACAAACAACCCGTGAGTTATCAGAAGAGAAACTAACTTAAGATTCTACAAAGTACCTCTGCTACTTCAGCTGAAGACCTACCTGAAGGACCACAGGATCGCTAACCCCTCGGTTATAACCGCTTAGAGGACATGAGACTCCAACGGATCCAACAGGCTCAGTACGAATAATAGTAGTATATAATCCCCATAGGACATAGCTTCGCGGACACCATCTGAAGATTCCAACTCTAGGAGAAAGGATAACGATAGTCTCCAAGGCATCAACCTCCGACTCCAAGAAGGAAGGACTATGTCAACTCTCCGATCTACCCCGGTCTAATTTTAAAGGGGAAAGACGCAGTCTTTCCCACAATAATAGAGTAACCCTTTGCTAGAGCAAACTCACGAGTTTCAACAATAAAATTGTTAAATAGGATACACTACGCCCCGAATGAAAAAGTTGTGAATCCCTAGAGAAAGATACACCAAGCCATAGATTCTACCCTCCGAAGAGTACTCCGTGAAGTTCAGATTTTAGGTAGCCCGCTCAGCCGAAGCCCTCGAGACCTTGAGTCCATAAGGAAAAGAAGGTCATCCCTCGCAATCAGGACTAGACTCTGCTCAACTCTCCGTGCATCCCGGAAGATAGAAGCTAATACATTGCAAATGTATCCATAATTTTGATGTTCCATGCTTGGTTTTATCCACTTTCTTGTGTTTTGTCCACACTTTGGAATACTTTTCATATGATTTCTTGGACTAACCTATTAACAAGAGCCACAGTGCTAGCTGTCTGTTTTCTACTGTTTTTGGTTCCAGGAAAGTCAGAAAATGAATATTCTCGGAATTGGATGGGACAAAAGCCAAAGTGCCTATTTTTCTGGAAGTCATCGGATGCCAGAATACGAGACGGAGAGGAGCCAGGGGTCCACCACACCACCTGGCCGCACGGGCCATGCCTGGCCGCCCCAGGGGGTGGTGTGGCCAGCCCAGGCACCCCCTCGGCCTCTCCTTCCGCCTATAAGATGCCCTCGGGACGAAAACCCTAAGTACCCGATAAAAAATCCACAAAAGAGTCTGTAGCCGCCGTCATCTCCATCCCTAGATCAGGAGGGATCTGAAGCACTTCCCGGCACCCTGCCAGAGAGGGAATTCACCCTAGAGGCCTTCTTCATAATCATGCAAGCCTCCGGTGTGATGCGTGAGTAGTTCATCCTTGGACTACGGATCCATGTAGTAGCTAGATGGCTAGTTCTCCTCCTTTGTGCTTTCATGTCTAGATCTTGTGAGCTCCGTTCATGATCAAGATCATCTATTTGTAATTCTGCATGTTGTGTTTGCGGGGATCCGATGGATATTGAGATGCTATTTCAGATTGATTATTGATTCTATCATGTCATTGTTATTTGTGATCTTGCATGCTTTCCGTTGTTAGTAGCTATCTTGGACAAGTAGATGCTAGCAACTCCAAGAGTTAGTATTTATGCTCGATAGTGGGTTCATGCCTCTGGTAATCTGGGGAAGTGATAGAAATCTCTAAGGTACTAGATGTGCTGTTGCTACTAGGGAGAAAACAACAATCCTTTGTTCATAGAACAATCGTATTGTTTACTTTACACGCAATTTGTAAAGCAATAATCTGTTGCTTGCAACTTAATACTGGAGGAGGTTCGGATGATAACATGAAGGTGGCTTATTAGTCATAGATGTAGTTGGATGGCGGTCTATGTATAATGCTATAATGCCCAATCAAGTCTCAAATGAGTCAAGATGATTAGTATATGCATGTATTGCTTTTCTCGATGTTTGTCAATTGCCCCGCTGTAATTTGTTCACCCAACATGTTATCTATCTTAAGGAGAGCCACCTCTAGTGAACTATGGATCCCGGTTATTTCTTTTACATACAATCTATAAACTGTTTACTGCTTTGTGTTTACTTTCTGCAAACTATTACTTCTTTCCATTCGATACGTTTAATCCTTTGTTTTCAGCAAAACACGGTGAGATTTGACAACCTCATCGCAAGTTGGGGACAGAGTTCTGTGGTTGTGTTGTGCAGGTTTTCGCGTTGCTACTAGCACCGGTAGTGCGCCCTGCCAAGGCTCAGCTAGCAACACCTTTGGGGTGTTTCCTTGCTCCTACTTCTTCGATTAAACATTTGTTTCATAACTGAGGGAAACTTGCTACTGTGATCATCATACCTTCCTCTCGGGGTTCCCAACGAGCTCTACAGCAACACTGAGCCATCAAGGACTTTTTTGGCGCCGTTGCCGGGGAGTCAAGGACATCTTCACAAGCGGAGTCCCTCATAACCAATCTCATTACTTTGTTATTTTTGTTTTGCTTTGTTTGCTTGTTTATTTATCAAAAACACAAAAAAATAGTATTACAAGTTTGCTTTCTTTATCAAAAACACAAAAAAAATGACTACTCTTGAAAACACTAAGTTGTGTGACTTCACTAGCACTAACAACAATGATTTTATGAGCACACCTATTGCTCCACCTGTGCCTGAAGATACTTTCTTTGAGATAAAACATGGTTTACTCAATCTTGTTATGAGAGAACAATTTTCTAGTATTGGTAATGAAGATGCTGCTGTCCATCTAAATAACTTTGTTGAACTTTGTGAGATGCAAAAGCATAGGGATGTAGATGGTGATATTATTAAGCTAAAATTGTTTCCTTTCTCTTTGAGAGGAAAAGCTAAAGAATGGTTGAATTCCTTAACTAAGAATAGTATTGATTCTTGGACTAAGTGCAAAGATGCTTTCATTGGAAGATAGTATCCTCCTCCTAAGATTATATCTATTAGAAGTGAAATAATGAAGTTTAAACAATCTGATAATGTGGGAATGAATGAAATCTTTGGTAAAGAATTGTCCCACTCATGGACTGACTGCTTGAATGATCATCCAAACTCTTTATGTAGGATTGAACTATTCTTCAAGGAACCTATTGGACTCTACTGCTGGAGGTACCTTTATGACCATTACTTTGGGTGTTGCAACAAAGCTTCTAGATAATATGATGGTTAACTACTTTGAATGGCATACTGAGAGAGCTCCACAAGGTAAGAAGGTAAATTCTATTAAGTAAACCTCCTCCTTGAGTGATAAAATTGATATTATTATGTCTATGCTTGTTAATGGGAAAGCCCATATTTATCCAAATAATGTCCCTTTAGCTTCTTTGGTTTCTCAAGAAGAGCAAGTTGATGTGAACTTCATAAGAAATAATAATTTTGGCAATAATGCTTATAGGAGTAATTTTGGTAACAACAATTATAAGCCTTATCCTCCTAGCAATGGTAATGCTTATGGAAATTCCTACAACAATAATAGGAGTGCTCCCTCTGAACTTGAAGTTATGCTTAAAGACTTTATTAGTAAGCAAACTGCTTTCAATAAAACTATTGAGGAAAAACTCTCTAATGCTGAAAGAAATATAGCATCTTTGGCTGAAGCTCAATCTTCTTTGAATAAAATGGCTGCTAAACCTGAAACTAATGATAATCCCTTTGCAGCTACTAATGATATACAAGGAAGAATGGATGAAAATGTTAGACTATTAGCTGAAGTACATGCTAAGTGGGAAGAGAAGATGAAATTGCTAGAAACATTAGTGTTTCTACTATCACCACCACTAGTGTTGAGGCTAGTAATAGTTCTACTACTCTAGATGATAAATTTGATTTTGATCTTGATGGTTGCAATATCTCTGAAGTTATTAAGTTCCTACAAAAGCTTGCTAAAAGTCCTAATGCTAGTGCTATGAACATGGCCTTTACAAAACACATTACTGATGCTCTCATAAAGATTAAAGAAGAAAAGATGAAACATAAAGCTTCTATTCCTATAAAACAAGAAGATGGTTGGGAACCCATCATTAATATGAAAGTGAATGACTTTGATTTTGAAAGCTTTATGTGATCTTGATAGTAGTGTTTCTATTATGCCTAGAAGGATTTATGATATGCTTGATTTGCCTCCACTTGAAGATTGTTATTTGAATATCCCACTTGATGATAATGCTAAAAAGAAACTCATGGGGAGTCTTAATGATATTCTTATTATGGTTAACAATGCCTATGTCCCTGTTGATTTCTATGTTTTGGATGTTGAATACAATGCTTCTTGTCCTATTACTTTGGGAAGACCTTTTCTTAGAACTGTTGGTGCCATTATTGATATGAAAGAAGGCACCATTAAATATCAACTCCCACTCAAGAAAGGTATAGAACACTTCCCTAAGAAGAGGTAGAAGATTGCTTTTGCCTCTCCTATGAAAACAAAATTTGGTCTTAATGCTTCTTCATTCGAGAACACTTGATTCTTTCTTGCTTCTTATGCCTAACTTAAAGGCGTTAAAGAAAAGTACTTATTGGGAGATAACCCAAAAGTTTTAGATGAGTCTTGGAATTTATTACTTCAGTAATAACCGCTCCTTATCCTTTTTATTTGCTTATTGTGCCAAGAGTAACCTCTAATGAGAGAGAAGTAATGATTGGGAAAGTTGCTGTCCCGAAACTGATTTTTGTGCTTCACCGTAAATATTCGTGTAAAATCTCTGAACGTATTTTTGAGGGGTGAATTTTTGTGCTTGTGCCACAGGTTGTTATCTAACTTTCGTTAGTTCAACACTTTTTGATTTGAGCAATAGAATGTCTTCGAAAAAATTTGTCTTTACCTGCTGGTCTGTTTTGACAGATTTCTGCCATTTTCTACATTTGCTTCTTGTTGGTTCCTTTTTGAGTTCTTTTGGGGAATTGAACTTTTTGAGGGAAGTGATACAGTAGCTAGTGTTCTAATGGAAGTTTATTTGGTGTTAGAACTGAACCTTAAGACTTATTATCTTGAGTGCACTAATGTTGCTAATAAAGATTGTGTGAAGTTTTGTGTGAAGGAAAAATTTCAGGTGTATGGAAGGAATGAGTAATGAGATGAAGGATGGACTAAAGCTCAAGCTTGGGGATTCCACGCTTGTCACACCAATAAATATCCAAGAAGTACAAAGATTCAAAGCTTGGGGATGCCCAAGGCATCCCCTTCTTCATCAATAAAAATCCCAGGTTTCTTCCAAACGCTTCATTTTTATTGTTTCATGCACAGTTGTGTTGTTCTTGGAGCATCTTCTTTTTTTGTTTTTGTTTTGGTTTTTCATTTGTTGGTTTGCTTAGTTTTCTGAATAAATTGGGTGGACACCCTCTTTCATACATTGGTTTGCAAATAGTTTGGTTTGGTTTGGAAAAGAGTAGGAAAGTTCATGCTTATGTGGTAAAAAGAGCTTGTTTTTGACTCTGGCCTATGCTCTGTCATGCCATGCTTGATATTCTTTTGGCTTTATGCTTAGTATTCTTTGCTGTAGCATGACTTGTTATAAACAATTGATATTGCTTAATGTGCCTTGGATGAATCATGCGTTGTTTTAGCATATTAAAGCATAGTATAGTGGTATCTCCTTTGATGCTTTATTTGGGTTGACTTGGCACATGCTCACACCATGTTATGACTATATCAAGTCACCATAGCCGTTATGATACTTTAGTTTTCAACTTTGTAGTATCACTTTATGCTTTGATAAATGATGTTTTGTCACTCTGCATGATTATGGCCATTATTGCTCTCTTAGTTTGTCGCTCCCGGTCTTTTGCTAGCCTCAATAACGAAGTATGAGTTCCACTCATGCATCCAACTCCCTAAACCAAGTTATTCCAAAGAGTCCACCATACCTACCGACTAGCTTATGCTATTCCAAGTATATTCATGCTTTTGTTTACCTTCCAAATTAAACTTGTTATGAGAAAACTAGTGATTAAAGCTCTCACAAACTTGATGGCGCACTTTACTTTTATTGCCCTTAATAAACTTGAACCATTGTGTCGTCTATGTTGTATATGCTTGCACTTATTTGTTGGGGATTAGCAGAACCATGCTGTCATGGGGAACGCTTTCAACATTGCACTTGGTACTTGTACCTAGTTGATATCATGCTCTTTTGTTTATGGATGTCATCGGTGTGAAATGAAAGGGGAGCTTGTAAGTCCATGGAGTTATGTATATGTGTTAGAGAAATGCCTGGGCCGCAAGTCTAATCCATGCTGACATGGTGGAAACCTGCAGCGTAACCATAATGAGCTGTCTATGAAGCATTCTTCTTATAAAAAAAGGAGTCCTATATTGAGAAAAAAGAGATTATGAAATGAGGAAAGAGAGAAAAAAGCACCATATTCCCATGGTAAATAAGAAGATTGCTAAGATGCTCGTTGTCTGCTTGCCTTGTCATTTTGATATGGGGATTCTTCCGTATCATCGGGCAAGAGGTACCCCGTTGGTAGTTCTCTATGATACACATGTACTTACGATGACAAGAACTTACCAGTGACTAAACTTGAGTAGCATGAGGAGCGGCCCTCGTATACAAGGGACATGAGATTCCTAACTTATACTTCATCAAGCATGTACACCATAGTTTGTTCACTTTAACCTTAATCACTTCAAGATGCTTATGATAGGGGCAATGAGAGCTGAAACCTATAAGTACCATAATTTTTGGAAGCTCTTTATGAGACTTGAATCCCTACTTCCTTCTATGAAGGCATTTCTTCCACCATTATATTGAGTCTCCACCTTCTACCTTTATGCACCTACTTTCAGACATAGTGGCCATTCTTAGTTCTATGTGCATTGTCCCAATACTAGTTGATTGATGCATAACTTGATATTGCTTGTTTTAAACTATTTGTATCTAGTCACTCTTATGAACTTTGAAGGTGTCCTATGCATTTATATTTACTACTCTATGAGGGACAAGCTGAATGCTATTATGCTATGTTTTCTTTATGTGAAACAAACATCTTCCAAAGCATTGTTATTCATGAATCTTTTGTTTGTGACTTTTCCTATTGCATCATAGTTTCTTTGTCTTATTGCTAGAACTTTGTCTTTCATGTTATGATTCAAGTACTATGATCCCATCTTTGAATGTTTTACAAATACTTTGATCAAGTTTATGATGGTGCATGTCACCTCAAAAATTATTCTTTCTTTTTATCACTTACCTACTCGAGGACGAGCAGGAGTTGAGCTTGGGGATGTTGATACATTGCAAATGTATCCATAATTATTGATGTTCCATGCTTGGTTTTATCCACTTTCTGGTGTTTTGTCCACACTTTGGAGTACTTTTCATATGACTTCTTGGACTAACCTATTAACAAGAGCCAAAGTGCTAGCTGCCTGTTTTCTGCTATTTTTGGTTCCAGGAAAGTCAGAAAATGAATATTCTAGGAATTGGACGGGACAAAAGCAAAAGTGCCTATTTTTCCAGAAGTCATCAGATGCCAGAATACGAGACGGAGAGGAGCCAGGGGGCCACCACACCACCTGGCCGCGCGGGCCAGGCCTGGCCACGCCAGGGGGTGGTGTGGCCAGCCCAGGCACCCCCTCAGCCTCTCCTTCCGCCTATAAGATGCCCTCGGGACAAAAACCCTAAGTACCCAATAAAAAATCCACGAAAGAGTCTATAGCCGCCGTCATCTCCATCCCTAGATCGGGAGGGATCTGAAGCTCTTCCCGGCACCCTGCCGGAGAGAGGGGAATTCACCCTGGAGGCCTTCTTCATCATCATGCAAGCCTCCGGTGTGATGCGTGGGTAGTTCATCCTTGGACTACCGATCCATGTAGTAGCTAGATGGCTAGTTCTCCTCCTTTGTGCTTTCATGTCTAGATCTTGTGAGCTCCGTTCATGATCAAGATCATCTATTTGTAATTCTGCATGTTGTGTTTGCGGGGATCCGATGGATATTGAGATGCTATTTGAGATTGATTATTGTTTCTATCATGTCTTTGTTATTTGTGATCTTGCATGCTTTCCGTTGTTAGTAGCTATCTTGGCCAAGTAGATGCTAGCAACTCCAAGAGTTAGTATTTATGCTCGATAGTGGGTTCATGCCTCTGGTAATCTGGGAAGTGACGGAAATCTCTAAGGTACTAGATGTGATGTTGCTACTATGGAGAAAACAACAATACTTTGTTCATAGAACAATCATATTGTTTACTTTACACGCAATTTGTAAAGCAATAATCTGTTGCTTGCAACTTAATACTGGAGGGAGTTCAGATGATAACCTAAAGGTGGATTATTAGTCATAGATGTAGTTGGATGGCGGTCTATGTATAATGTTGTAATTCCCAATCAAGTCTCAAATGAGTCAAGATGATTAGTATATGCATGTATTGCTTTCTCGATGTTTGTCAATCGCCCCGCTGTAATTTGTTCACCCAACATTTTTATCTATCTTAAGGAGAGCCACCTCTAGTGAATTATGGATCCCGGTCCTTTATTTTACATACAATATATAAACTGTTTACTTCTTTGTGTTTACTCTCTGCAAACTATTACTTATTTCCATTCGATACGTTTAATCCTTTGTTTTCAGCAAAACACGGTGAGATTGACAACCTCATCGCAATTTGGGGACAGAGTTCTGTGGTTGTGTTGTGCAGGTCTTCACGTTGCTACTAGAACCGGTAGTGCGCCCTGCCAAGGCTCAGCTAGCAACACCTTTGGGGTGTTTCCTTGCTCCTACTGGTTCGATTAGACCTTGGTTTCATAACTGAGGGAAACTTGCTGCTGTGCTCATCATACCTTCCTCTTGGGGTTCCCAACGAGCTCTACATCAACACTGAGCCATCAGAAGCTCAACTACATCGACGTAGTAAACACCTCCAAAGACGAGCACCGTAAGATAGTACGCTTGAAACCAGTAGCGCTAACCTTGACTCAAAATCCCCTAACCCTACTCTCCTGAATCTAGGGACGAGATTCTTTTAAGGGGGAAAGGTCTGTAACATCCCAATTTCAGCAACCTTGACTAGCGGTCTAGAATGCAAAAATCAGGAGGAACAAAAACTTTTTAATATTATTTAGTGATTCCATGTTTGCATGTTTTCTTGTATGCTAATTCATATGAATGTATAGCATAGGACATGCTCCTTACCTCAACATTAGTTGGCAAAAGCTATTTAACAAAGCTATCCTGGCTCATTTTACATATTCTCAAATATTCTGGCATTTCAAAACATGAACCAAGATGCCTTTGCAAACCTAACTAAATTAGTAGCTTCTATTGACAAAACTATGGAGAGCTATATAATATACCCTCCCTATGTTTTCAAGACAGAACCTTCAAGTACTCCTATCTCTAGGTTTCCCAAAACCTTTTTATTAAGCTTCTGATCTCTACTCTTCGTAGAGATACCAAGGACTCTCATCTTACTCAAACTCCAACCTTTTCAAAATAACCATCCTTACCTCGAGCTAGGATTGATGGTAACCCTAATAGTAGGTTTGTTTGGTTTGTAAGATGAGTTGACTTGATCTGTTGTTTGATGAATTGCTTTGATCTGTTGTTTGACTTGTTTGCTTAGGAGCTAGGTGAGCTACTCTAGGATCTCACCCAATAGGATCAAGATACTTTAAAATCACCAAACCCTAAGCCAAAATACAATCTGGATCTAATCTCTAGCCACCAGGTGATCATCTAAAACCCTTAAGAATATCAATTCTGAAGTGATCCATTCTAGAAGCTTCCAAGTCCATGAAGACCAATATCAAGCATGGACCCCTTCTACTCAATGTACACTTCAACATCATCCACTTTATGATGCTTTCGTACCTTGCAACCCATCAAAAACATCCCCTCTCATAATCTAGTCAAAAACCCTAAACCTTCCAAATTTGACTAAGTCTGGAATCTATTTCAACATCACCTTTTTGAATGCCTCCCTTTCTCAACCCTTGTGAATTTTTGGAAATGCCCTTGAACCATCTTGTAAACCATCCTAATTAATACCAAGGCCCAATTTTGACCTTGGTTATATCATCTTCCAACCCACTTGTTCTTGATGGTTTTGCAGGTAAGAAAATAACCTTTCCTGCAAATCTTGTCAACTTGCCTACTTTGACAGAAGCTCACACCATCATCCTATCTTCCATGGACCAAATATTTGCATGGTTGTGATCTAATCATATAGGTCTATCAATACCTACTTTGCTTGTTACAATTGTATATTGGTACTTCTTAAACCCACAAGGTTTTGAAGGCTAGTTGATAATCTGCTTTGGCAGGCTCATTTTATTCAAAGTTTGAAATCAATTCTTGGAACCCTCAAGCAAGATCAAGGTCAAAAATCTATACCATGGTGATCTACATCACTTGGTATATCCATACATATCTTCCATGCCCCAAGGGGAGCTCTGAGCTCCAAGATCCAACAAGGTTTTGTTGGTATAAAAAAATCTTACCCTAGATCCTTAATCCCATGTTTTCCACCAAAATCACCTTGATTTATCACATCCCAAGGTTAAAAATGCTAGATACATCTTGTGTACATCCTCTACCATGATTATAAAGACTTATAAAATATTATCCATAATTATTATGGCTCAAACACTATTTAATTCATTTAATGGGCAAAACCCCCATAACTCCTTCCACAAAGGAAAGTTTGGTTTTTGCCAAAGCACTTCCCCATATTTAATCACCTCTGAGACCAATATATCATACCCTATCTTCTTAAATATTTTTGAAGAGTCTTAATAATTCTTTTTGCCCATTTTCTTAAACGGCAGAAACAAGAAATTAAATATATTAAATACTTTTATTCTTCAATAAATCATGGGAAAATTCCCTAAAGTGTGAAATGGTATTCGGACCATTCCAAGCCAAAAACTCACCTTGTCCAATGGAAAAATATCAAATGAGCTTCAAGAATCTTCTTCTGCAATTCCTGCATAAATGGATTTAAGAGGACTTTTATATCATGGAAAAATCTCAAATAATTCCTAGAAAGGCATATTGACCTCACCTATCTACCAGTACCCTTGTATCATCTCACTCAAGTAAAATTGACAACATCCCTTCATAATCCTCTATATGATCAAATCTACAAACTAAGCAAGTATTGAGCTAAACCAAGAATCAAATCATCACCAAAGCTCACTATCACTCCCCACAACAACCATGACACCCTTTTTGGTCAAAATAAACTGTAGAATGTGCCCTCCCTTGCCCTTTATCCCTTGGAAGGAGGGAGAGGTATGCCATTTAATGTGTGTATCTCTCCTTAATTTAAAAGCTGGGCAGCAGCCACTCCCCTGTCCATCTCTGGTCGCGCATCAGGCCACACCACCTCCCAACACCGCCCAACTCACCCAATCAGCGCCCTAGCTCTCCTCCCCAAGTCCCCCATGGACATAGTCCACCAAAGGCCTCTCCCCTCGGTTTTTAAGAAAAAAGGGTAGCGCAGCACTCCCTCCCTGCCCCATTTTCTTCCTCACCTCCCACCTACCCTCCCCAGAGAGCCAATCCTCCTCCCCTGCTCTGCCCTGCTCGAGAGAGAGAGAGAGAGAGAGAGAGAGAGATAGAGGCACTTCAGCCATTGCCCAAGATCTGAGTGTAGCTCTCCCTCTCCTGCCCTTCTTGCTCTACATGTCACCCTCTCGTGATCCCCTCTTCCTCCTTGACCTAAACATGTGCTTATTTTGGCCCAGGACCGTCTCCTCGAGCTGCACCAACGAGCTACGACGAACTCACCTCGGTCGTCGTCGAGCGAGTCGGATCCAGTCGTGGAAACCCCTGCTTCGGCCCATCCCCGTGGTCGCCATCGTCCACCGCGTCACCCCGCCTATTCCCTAACACCTCCCGAGCCTCAGGTAAGCCACGCCACCGCTCCCCGAGCTCTGCTAGGGTTTCCCTCGCTACCGTTGAGTCTGAGGAGACGACAACATGGTTTCGTCGGATCTCACTTGATCTGGTGGCCTAGAATCGCCGATATCCCTCCGGGGTTAAGTGCCGCTGACGCCTAGGCCCCACCGGCCAGCGATTTGAATTGCCCTCCCGCTCTTGTTGCTGCCCGAGTGGGCCGAAACCCTCCCTGGTGGCCCATTTCCCTCCGGAAAACCATCCCACCCCCACTTCCTTTTTAATAGTTTCCACCAGATTCGTTTGGAAATAAAAAATACTTCCAAATGCCCAGATCTGAATTTTGGTTTATACGCAAATGTTTTCCTCAACATTCAGTACAATAGTTCAACCAAAATTTTGTCTAGATTAATCCTAGTAATTTAAATACCAGAAGGTGTCCCTTTTGCTAATTAATTCCTTATGTGAGTTTTACAACTCCAAATAGGATAAACCCAAGTGCCCTAGTAGGTACTGCATGTACCTACCTCATGACCTTGGCCTCCCTCCTAGTGGAACCATTAAACTGTTGTAAAAAATAACAAGATCCATCTAATTATGACTTTAGAAATTTCCCTAAGATATACCATTAGTTCAATTAACCCAATTCCAACTCTCCTGGATGAGCTATATCAATATCTTCCCAACCCTAGGAGATCACTAATGTTTGAGCCACTATCGATTTGTAGTGAATTAAATACTTCTGTATATAGATCTATCACTAGATAAATCTATACAGTAGCTCTGCAACTCCAAAAATAGTGATTCCAATTGGTACTGGGAGGAATTTGCAATACCTATATATTGCGCTTTACCTCATATCAAAAATCTTTGTATATTTAATTTGGTGACAACTGCCTTTGGGAAATTCCAGAGGGCATTCTGGTAAATATTTTGATATGATTCCAACTCTCAGTGAATAAGTACATTAAACCCTACTGAACCATCCAAGTAAATAATTTTTGGAGCACCATAACTTTTCTGGTGAATTATTTCCCAAAACTAGAGCTTTCATCACTAGAAAATTCATAGGAAATTAAAGAAAATGGTAAAATAGTGAAACCACTTTTTTGCCTTCATTTTATCATCACCTATCTATTGATTTCATTTTTACATATTGATATCATATAGACCCAAGCCTAGTTCTAAATCCCCTTGTTAGGTGGTATTTGGACAAATAAATCATAAAACAAACACCACAAAGGCAATTGAACTAATTCCAATTACCACCAACCCAATCTATCCAAAACCTACAGATTTGAGTAATGTGTGGTATGTTGGTTTTCTGTATGGTATTGATGATTGTATGCCTTGTGTTGATTATGCCCATTTGCTTGCTTGCATGTGCTAACTTGACGACGATAGTCGCGATGAAATCGGAGATCAGACGAAGTGGATAATATTGATTATTATGGTATTCTAAGAAGAAGTCCAGGGACATATATGCCATACTGTTGATCACAGGAAAGCCACCTTCTTGCTCATAAGCCTTGTCCTACTGTTTTACTTATGCATGTTTTATCTACTATTTATGAAACTTCATTGTTTTATTATATTATGAGTTATCTCTGGTAGTGGCTTGCCTCCTCCAAACCATTACACAATGTTACTACTGAGTACAACCCCATCGATGATACCTACTTGTCCCTAGTATGGTAGATGGTGTAATACACCATACCTCTTTCGAGACCCCGTTTTAGCCGAAGAAAAACTAGAGGATGGGAAGACCCCCGAATTTTTTTTACCAAATGTTTTATGATAAAACCTTGGTGAGGTGGGACCTCCCAAGAGATGTTGAGAAAGAAAAAGGTTTTTGTTTTTACAAAATGCTGAAGGAAAGCTAGAGGAAAAGGGTTTACAAAAACGCACACGGTTCTTTGCAGTTTTGCTAGAACAATTAACCCGTGCAACCACATTACTCTATAATGGGATAGGGCTGGATTTGATGATTCTTTATTCTGGTATAAGCTGCCTCGCAACGACTACAGGGGATAAAAATTCCTGGAGGGTGGGCCTTCCCTGGCTGAGTCCATGTAAAACATCGACCGGGAGAAGGAACGAAGGGTCCCCTTGCCTCCACGCGTTACTAAGAGCCCCTCATTGAAAGTGCACACTTGGGAAGTGGAAAAAGCACTCCGGTTGGCTTGTGTACTATATAGGGAGTCCCGGTGTTGAGGGGAACAACACTCATAGGGTAGGCACTTATACTGGAGTGGCATTCGGAGTCTTGATCGGTTACTCGACCCACGATCGGTGTAGATCAGGGCAGGGTACCCGGATGGTGTGGGTAAAGTGTACAACCTTTGCAGAGTGTAAATCTATTCGAATAGCCATGTCCGCGATCATGGAAGGTTGGAAGGTTGCTGTAGAGTGGTGATGGTTTTGTTTTCAAAAAGGATTTTGGAAAAGCAATGGCTTTGTAAATGTGTTGACCATGGGATGGTCAAAAAGGATGAATGTGTTGACCATGGGATGGTCGGAAGGAAAGGAAGGGAGTTGGTCATGGGAAGACCGGAAGGAGGAACTATTGGGTGACCCAATCCTAGTGTTCTCCAAAACTTCTTAGAAAGGTTTCCAAAATGTTTACAAAGGTTGTCAGCAAAGATATGTAGATGTTATATCTACAAGAGAAACTATGTGAGAAAAGAACCTCTCTTGGAGACCTCCCACTACCATAGCCATATTGCATTCCCTCTTGTTATTATTATTCTCTTAAGGTGGTTTGCGAGTACATTCAACGTACTCACTGGCATTGTCCCTGGCTATTAACTTCGTCGGATTCGAGAAGTACTTGGAGAAGAAGGTGACCTTGACGTCTATGCAAGCTAGGACGTTCTCCCAATCAGCTGCCTGTAGGTTAGGCATGGCTCGGGCTCTACGCTTGATGAAGTTCCGCTGATGATTATTGATGTAGCCATAATGGCATGTAAGTATGACATGTATCCGCTTGAGTAATGGATGTTTACTTTGATACTTGTCGGTTATGTGCCATGACTAACTGATCATGGGATCGTGGTGTATGCATAACAGGGATTATCAGAGGAATAATCAGGGGGCTCCCACACCATGCTCAAAGAGACCAAAAACACATAGTGAAGTAGCTTCCACATTGCATGTTACACTAGTGGTGTAGAAGATGCATCACAGAATCCACTGGAGTGTGTGTGGTCACGTGGATCGATGTGGTTTAGGAAGAGATCACATGCAATGCTCCTAGCGGATCCATGTGGTTAGGGAAAACAACAAATGCAATGACTCTAGGGACTCCATGTGTCAAGCCATGGTCACTGACCAAAAACACATAGGGAAGTAGCTTCCACATTACATATTGCACCAGTGTGGTAGAACTGGCATCACAGAATCCACTGGAGTGTGTGTGGTCATGTGGATCAATGTGGTTTTGGAAGAGAGAACATGAAATGACACCAATGGATCCATGTGGTTTGGGAAAAGAATAAATGCAATGACTCTAGGGACTCCATGTGTCAAGCCATGGTCATAGAGAACAAAAACACATAGGGAAGCAGCTTCCACATTGCATGTTGATCCAGTGTGGCAGAAGTTGCATGACGTAATCCACTGGAGTGTGTGTGGTCATGTGGATCAACGTGCTTTTGGAAGAGAGCACATGCAATGACACTTGTGGATCCATGTGGTTTGGGAAAGAACAAATGGCATGACT
The DNA here is from genome assembly GCA_023614405.1 of Avena insularis. Taxonomy (NCBI): domain Eukaryota; kingdom Viridiplantae; phylum Streptophyta; class Magnoliopsida; order Poales; family Poaceae; genus Avena; species Avena insularis. The sequence goes on from CM042694.1 coordinate 327,817,090, forward strand.
CTAGGGACTCCATGTGTCAAGCCACGGCCATAGAGACCAAAAACACATAGGGAAGTAGCTTCCACATTGAATGTTACACTAGTGTGGTAGAAGTTGCATCACAGAATCCACTAGAGTGTGTCTGGTCATGTGGATCAAGGTGGTTTTGGAAGATAACACAGGCAATGACACTAGTCGATCCATGTGGTTTGGAAAAAGAACATATGCAATGACTCTAGGGACTCCATGTGTCAAGCCATGGTCAGAGAGACCAAAAGCACATAGGGAAGCAACTTCCACATTGCATGTTGCACCAGTGTGGCAGAAGTTGCATCACAGAATACACTGGAGTGTGGGTGTGGTCATGTGGATTAATATGGGTTTGGAAGAGATCGCATGCAATGAAACCATTGGATCCATGTGGTTTGGGAAAAGAACAAATGCAATAACTATAGCGACTCCATGTGTCAAGCCATGGTCACAAAGACCAAAAACACATAGGGAAGCAGCTTCCACATTGCATGTTGCACCAGTGTGGCAGAAGTTGCATCACAGAATCCATTGGAGTGTGTGTGGTCATGTTGATGATTGTGGTTTTGGAAGAGAGCACATGCAATGACACTAGTGGATCCATTAGGTTTGGGAAAATAATAACTGCAATGACTCTAGGGACTCCATGTGTCAAGCCATGGTCACAGAGACCAAAAACACAAAGGGAAGAAGCTTCCACATTGCATGTTGCACTAGTGTGCTAGAAGTTGCATCACAGAATTCTCTAGAGTGTGTATAGTCATGTGGATCAATGTGGTTTTGGAAGAGATCACATGTAATGACACTAGTGGATCCATGTGGTTTGGGAAATAACAAATGAGCTGACTATAGATACTCTATGTGTCAAGTCATTGCCACATAGACCAAAAACACATAGGGAAGCAGCTTTCACATGGCATGTTGCACCAGTGTAGCAGAAGTTGCATCATAGAATCTACTGGAGTGTTTGTGGTCATGCGGATCAATGTGGTTTTGGAAGAGAGCACATCCAATGACACTAGTGGATCCATGTGGTTTGGGAAAAGAATAAAGCAATGACTCTAGGGACACCCTGTGTCAAGCCATGGTCAAGGAGACCAAAAACACATAGGGCAGTAGCTTCCACATTGCATGTTGCACTAGTGTTATAGAAGTTGCATCACAGATTCCACTGGAGTGTGTGTGGTCACATGGATCAATGTGGTTTAGGAAGAGATCACATGTAATGATACAAGTGGATCCATGTGGTTTGGGAAAACAAAAAATGTAATGTCTCTAGGTACTACATGTATCAAGCCATGGTCATAGACCAAAAAAACTTAGGGAAGTAGCTTCCACATTGCATGTTGCACCTATGTGGCAAAAGTTGCATCATAGAATCCACTGTAGTGTGTGTGGTCATGTGGATCAAGGTGGTTTTGGAAGAGATCACATGCAATTACACAAGTGGATCCATGTAGTTTGGGAAAATAACAAATGCAATGACTCTAGGGACTCCATGTGTCAAGCCATGGTCACAGAGACCAAATACACATATGGAAGAAGCTTCCACATTGAATGTTGCACCAGTGTGGCAGAAGATGCATCATAGAATCCGCTGGAGTGTGTGTGGTCATGTGGATCAATGTGGTTTTGGAAGGGAGCACATGCAATTACACCAGTGGATCCATGTGGTATGGGAAAATAACAAATGAAATTACCCTAGGGACTCCATGTGTCAAACCATGGTCATAGAGACCGAAAACACATAGGGAAGCAGCTTCCACATTGCATGTTGCACTAGTGTGGCAAACGTTGCATCATAGAATTCACTAGAGTTTTTGTGGTCATGTGGATTAATGTTGTTTTGGAAGAGAGAACATGCAATGACATTAGTGCATCCATGTGGTTTGGGAAAATAATAAATGAAGTGACTCTGGGACTCCATGTGTCAAGCCATGGTCATAGAGACAAAAACACATAGTGAAGCAGCTTCCAGATTGCATGTTGCACTAGTGTGGCAAAAGTTTCATCACAGAATCCACTGGAGTATGTGTGTGTTCATGTGGATCAATGTGGTTTTGGAAGAGAGCACATGCAATGACACTGGTGGATCCATGTAGTTTGGGAAAAGAACAAATACAATGACTCTAGGGACCCCATGTGTCAAGCCATGATCAAAGAGACGAAAAACACATAGTGAAGCAGCTTCCAGATTGCATGTTCTACTAGTGTGGCACAAGTTGCATCACAGAATCCACTTGAGTGTGTGTGGTCATGTGGATCAATGTGGTTTTGGAAGAGATTACATGCAATGACACTAGTGGATCCATGTGGTTTGGGAAAATAACAAATGCAATGACTCTAGGGACTCGATGTGTCAAGCCATGGTCAAAGAGACCAAAAACACATAGGAAGTAGCTTCCACATTGCATGTTGCAGCAGTGTTGCAGAATTTGCATCACAAAATCCATTTGAGTGTGAGTGGTGACGTGGATAAATGTGTTCTTTGAATAGATCACATGCAATGATACAAGTGGATCCATGTGGTTTGGAAAAACAACAAATGCACTGACTATAGGGACTCCATGTGTGAAGTCATGGTCATAGACCAAAAACACGTAGGGAAGCATCTTCCACATTGCATGTTGGACTAGTGTGGCAGAACTGGCATCACATAATCCAATAGAGTGTGTGTGGTCATGTGGATCAATGTGGTTTTTGAAGAAAGCACATGCAACAGCACTAGTGGATCCATGTGGTTTGGGAAAAGAATAAATGCAATGACTCTAGGGACTCCATGTGTCAAGCCATGGTCAGAGAGACAAAAGGCACATAGGGAAGTAGCTTCTACATTGCATGTTGCACAAGTGTGGAAGAAGTTGCATCACAGAATCCCCTAGAGTGTGTGGTCATGTGGATCAATGTGGTTTTGGAAGAGAGCACGTGCAATGACACTAGAGGTCCATGTGGCTTGGTAAAAGAACAAATGCAATGACTCTATGGACTACATGTTTCGAGCCATGGTCATAGAGAGCAAAAACACATAGGGAAGAAGCTTCACATTGCATGTTGCACCACTGTGGCAGAAGTTGCATCACATAATCCACTGGAGTGTTTGTGTTCATGTGGATCAAGGTGGTTTTGGAAGAGATCACATGCAATAACCCAAATGGATCCATGTGGTTTGGGAAAATAATAAATGTAATGACTCTAGGGATTCCATGTGTCAACCATGGTCACAAAGACCAAAAACACATAGGGAAGCCGATTCGACACTGAATGTTGCACCAGTGTGGCAGAAGTTGCATCACAGAATCCGCTGGAGTGTGTGTGGTCATGTGTATCAATGTGGTTTTGGAGGAGAGCACATGCAATGACACCAGTGGATCCATGTGGTATGGGAAAATAACAAATGCAATGACTCTAGGACTCCATGTGTCAAATCATGGTCACAAAGACCAAAAACACATAGGGAAACAGCTTCCACATTGCATGTTGCACAAGTGTGGCAGAAGTTGCATCACGGAATCCACTGGAGTGTGTGTGGTCATGTTGACCAATGTGGTTATAGAAGAGAGGACATGCAATGACACTAGTGGGTCCATGTGGTTTGGGAAAAGAACAAATGCAATGACTCTAGGGACTACATGTTTCAAGCCCTGGTCATAGAGACCAAAAACGCATAGGGAAGCATCTTCCACATTGCATGGTGCACCAGTGTGGCAGAAGTTGAATCACAGAATCGACTGGAGTGTGTGTGGTCATGTGGATCAATGTGGTTTTGGATGAGATCACCTACAATGACACTAGTGGATCCATGTGGTTTGGTGAAATAACAAATGTAATGACTCTAGGGACTCCATGTGTCAAGCCATGGTCACACAGACCAAAAACACATAGGGAAGCAGCTTCCACGTTGAATGTTGCACTAGTGTGGCAGAAGTTGCATCACAGAATCCGCTGGAGTGTGTGTGGTCATGTGGATCAATGTGGTTTTGGAAGAGAGCACATGCAACGACACTAGTGGATCCATGTGGTTTGGGAAAAATAATGAACGCAATGACTCTAGGGACTCCATGTGTCAAGCCATGGTCACAGAAACAAAAATCACATAGGGAAGTAGCGTCCACATTACATGTTGCACAAGTGTGGTAGAAGTTGCATCATAGAATCCTCTGGAGTGTGTGTGCTCATGTGGATTAATGTGGTTTTGGAAGAGAGCACGTGCAATGAGACTAGTGGATTCATGTGTCTTGGGAAAAGAACAAAAACAATGACTCTAGGGAATCCATGTGTCAAGCCATGGTCACAAAGACCAAAAACACATAGGGAAGCAGCTTCCACATTGAATGTTGCACCAGTGTGGTAGAAGTTGCATCACAGAATCCGCTGGTGTGTGTGGTCATGTGGATCAATGTGGTTTTGGAAGAGATCACATGTAATGACACCAGTGGATCCATTTGGTTTGGGAAAATAACAAATGCAATGACTCAGGGACTCCATGTGTCAAACCATGGTCATAGAGACCAAAAACACATAGGGAAGCAGCTTCCACATTGCATGTTGCACTAGTGTGGCAGACGTTGCATCAAAGAATCCACTAGAGTGTATGTGGTCATGTCGATGAATGTTGTTTTGGAAGAGATCACATGTAATGACACTAGTGGATCCATGTGGTTTGGGAAAAGAACAAATGCAATGACTCTAGAGACTCTATGTGTCAAGCCATGGCCATAGAGACCAAAAACACATAGTGAAGCAGCTTTCACATTGCATGTTACACCAGTGTGGCAGAAGTTGCATCAAAGAATCCATTGGAGTGTGTGTGGTCAGGTGGATCAATTTGGTTTTTTAAGATAGCACATGCAACGACACTAGTGGATCCCTGTGGTTTGGGAAAAGAATGAATGCAATGACTCTAGGGACTCCATGTGTTAAGCCACGGTCACAGAGACAAAAATCACATAGGGAAGTAGCTTCCACATTGCATGTTGCACAAGTGTGGCAGAAGTTGCATCACAGAATCCTCTGGAGTGTGTGTGGTCATGTGGATCAATGTGGTTTTGGAAGAGAGCATGTGCAATGACACTAGTGGATCCATGTGGCTTGGCAAATGAATAAATGCCATGACTCTAGGGACTACATGTTTCAAGCCATGGTCATAGAGACCAAAAACACATAGGGAAGCAACTTCCACATTGCATGTTGCACAAGTGTGGTAGAAGTTGCATCATAGAATCCACTGGAGTGTTTGTGTTCATGTGGATCAAGGTGGTTTTGGAAGAGACCACATGCAATGACACCAGTGGATCCATGTTGTTTGGGAAAATAACAAAAGAAATGATTCTAGGGACTCCATGTGTCAAGCCATGGTCACAAAGACCAAAAACACATAGGGAAGCAGCTTGCACATTGAATGTTGCACCAGTGTGGCAGAAGTTGCATCACAGAATCCGCTAGTGTATGTGTGGTCATGTGGATCAATGTGGTTTTGGAAGAGAGCACATGCAATGACACCAGTGGATCCATGTGGTTTGGGAAAATAACGAATGCAATGACTCTAGGGACTCCATGTGTCAAACCATGGTCATAGAAACCAAAAATGCATAGGGAAGCAGCTTCCACATTGCATGGTGCACTAGTGTGGTAGACATTGCATCTAAGAATCTACTAGAGTGTTTGTGGTCATGTGGATCAATGTGGTTTTGGAAGAGAGCACATGCGATGACACCGGTGGATCCATGTAGTTTGGGAAAATAAAAATGAATGACTCTAGGAACTCCATGTGACAAGCCATGGTCATAGAGACCAAAAACACATAGTGAAGTAGCTGCCACATTGCTTGTTGCACCAGTGTGACAGAAGTTGCATCACAAAATCCAAGTGAGGGGGTGTTGTCATGTGGATCAATGTGGTTTCAGAAGAGAGCACATGCAATGATACCAATGGATCCATGTGGTTTCAGGAAAGAATAAATTCAATGACTCTAGGGACTTTATGTGCCATGCCATGTCATAGAGACCAAAAACACATAGGGAAGCATCTTCCACATTGCATGTTGCACTAGTGTGGCAGAAGTTGCTTAACAGAATCCACTAGAGTGTGTGTGATCATGTGGATCAATGTGGTTTTGGAAGTGGATCCATCTTGTTTGGGAAAATAACAAATGCAATGACTCTAGGAGCTCCATGTGTCAAGCCATGGTCACACAGACCAAAAACACATAGGGAAGCTGATATGCGTACGACAGAGGAGGTGCAGGCCAATTTCAGGACTCCACCAAGCTAGGTGTGTCTTTGTAATTTAATAAATATGTTCCTGGTCATGTTGTGGGAGAATTAGTATTTGTGTGAGTTTTGAGCTTGGTTTGGGCCTGTCCAACCAAGTCGAGTCACGACCCAACTACTAGGGCGCCCCAGCCCTCATATAAGGAGATGGCTAAGTTAGGGTTTAGGGAGTTTAGTTGTTTAGTCTAAAAACTATATTGCGCTCCACCATGTATCATCCCTCCAGGGATGGCGATATCGTTTATCAGATTCTTATAGAGAATGTTGCGAAGGTTCTTGTGTGCAACAAGGATTGTTGTGCTCAGGTTTGAGGCGTGGTGATGTTCATCACGTTACTTGCTGGATCGATTCCTCTTCTGCAGGTTACGTGCATCACGGGATTGGGAGATTACCTACCTGCTGGACTCGCTGTGAAAGATCGGGACAAAACTCTAGGATCATCGGCGTGATCCTTATCATGATTGGGCCGCGACTCGACTTGGTTGGACATGCCCAAACTAAGCCCAAAATCACACAAATACTAATTGGCACATAACATGACCAGGAACATATTTATTAAATTACAAAGACACGCCTAGCTTGGTGGAGTCATGAAATTGGACTGCACCTCCTCTATCGTGCCCATATCAAGTTGTGAGGACACATTACTTGTGGGGCCTAGCAACCCCACATTTGTTATTTTTTTAATGAGCTTACCTTATGGGTGGCCTTGATGTCGTTTCTCAGGCGCACTATATTATTCATGTTAGCGGAATAGTGGGTTCCCAAAATTTTCTTTTAAACATAAGGTTGAACACTCCCAGCCATAGTGATTCAAAATTTATCGATAAAGGGCGATTTATTTATTGGGTGGTTGAGTGGTTGACTCCACATGTCATTGTCATGTAGACATGATTTTTGCTAGGAAGGGCAAACACTAATAAATGCTTATAGGAAGGCTAGGAAATTGGAAATTACGTTCCATTGATAAACCTTCACGCTCCTCTTCCTAGAGTCAGATTTTAGCAATTCAATACAAATAGGTTGTTGGAAATGCTCTAAAACCCAATAATTTTTCTTTTAAATAGGAATAATAGTTATTATCTCGACTAACTAATTGCGGTCTACATATGTTGTTCTACTATACTTCATAGAATATGCTATATGTGCATGACCAAACAACTTTCGAAAAACCTGAAGGAAAACATGGCCACATTAATCAATGAGCGAGAGTAGGGATGGCAATGGGTAGGGTATGAGTAGGGTAGAGCAATATCACACCCACTCCCATCTAGTCAATGGGTAGAAAATTTTACCCATACCCGTACTCGTGGGTATAAAACTTTACCCATGCCCGTACCCATGAAAATTATCAAAGTTTAGAAGTCACAGTATCATACTCTTCCCTAGGTTGCTCAGAACCATATGTTGAAACTCTACAGGTAATTTTTACTACTATGTCCGTTTAAATGGGTAGGGTATGGGTATACCTACCCGTTCCCGTACCCATGACTTAGCCGGTTAGGGTATGGGTATTACCCATGGGTATAAAGTGTGCCCATACCCTACCAACGCGGGTACGATACCTGCGGGCACTCGTGGGTAAAATTGTCATCCTTAGCGCAAAGGGACAATAAGAGTTTTGAGAACAAAGTACTTGTGGGGCCTAGAAACTTTCACATTTTTTTGATGAAAACACCATCGCTGCTTACCTTGGTTTGATATCGTCGCTCAGGCGCTAGATTATTCATGTTAGTGAAATAGTGGGTTCCCAAATTTTTGTTTAGAACATAAGTATGAACACTCCCAACCATAGTGATTGAAAATTTATCGATAAAGGGCGCTTTATTTTTTTAAAGATCAGGGCGCTTTATTATTACACTCGATTCCCCATCCCACCGGCCTACCATTATACTATTATTACTTGGACTATGGATAAATTCAAATTCAGTCGAGTTGGTTGGGGCTTCAATCGTAATTTTCGGGCTCACTGCCTATCTTGGTGACAACATCTTCATATGCATCATTGTTGATGAATGGATATAACACGGAAATATATCAATGCCATAGTATTTTAGTGCCTACTAAAGCAATACTTCAGTTTTCTCTCTTCTTGGTTTCTTAAAAAAGGGGTCTAACCTCTTTCTCAATTATTTTAAAAAACATAGTTTTGGAGAATACTTCAGTTTAAACCCATATTATTTGTTGGAACAAAACACTGAAAGGTATTTAATAGTTTAGTTTATTCAGAAATTAAAATGTTTTCTAAATAATTTAAAAATACTTTGATGCCAAACTGGGCATTAATATCTTAACCGAGCCAATCTAGGCCATGGATGATCAATATTTAGATGCCAAATGGCCAAATGGGGCCTTAATTTCTGAACTGAGGCAATATGGGCCATGGATGATCACCGATGTGCCTGTCGGCCTTTGGTTCCAAGGCATACGACTTACCAATTTACTAATACTTGGAGTATACATAAATCTGAATTTAGTCGAGTGGGAAAATCTCCTGCTATCCAATGTTTCAAACATCTTGGAATCCCCCTTCGTCCCGTAGTGAAGTCGGTCCATTGGGGCTATAATCGTAATTTCCCCGTTTAGTACCTCTATAGCCCCGCTCCTACCACCGACTACCCACACACCCACACACAATCCTTGCCCCCAGTTGTGCATGCCCTGTGGAAAACCCTAGATCTACCTTCACCACCTTAGATCTGATTCACCGTCGTCGCCGTGCACTGCACCAGATCTGCTTCACCGACCCACTCTCCTGGCGCGCCGAACACATTCCCACAGCCAGGATTCTACTTCTTCGCCGATGTTACCAGCGCTCGGAGGAACCCTTGTTCTGCTTCACCTTCGCCCACAAGCACCGTAACCACAACACCCTTGACAACCTCGACGTCACCACCTAGGATTCGCCGGATGCCTAAACGCCGTCTCGACTAAGGTTACCATATCTCCTTGGAGTTTGGTAACATAAATATGTAGCAGTTAACTATATTTTGTATTGGTGCTACTTTTGTAGTAACTTACAAGTACTATACTTGTTACCTTTATCTTCCTAAATAAATTTTTTGTAGTCAGGTTTAACCGTAAGGCATTCAACTACGATTTTGTATGTCATGGCAAAATACGAGTCAACAAATGGTTAACACAATTGTTTCCATTATCTACTTTATTAAGTGCCCATATGTGATGCA